>JAPDVR010000019.1:27047439-27647439 GCA_026230005.1 Gila orcuttii | reverse complement strand
AGTGTTGGGAATTTGGAATTTAGTTTTCACTTGCTGAAAGGTTGCAAAAGTGCCATCAATATACATATCTTTTAGTACCCTAAGGCCATTTACAGACCAGGCACCAAAAGAACCATCTATAATAGAAGGAGTAAACATGTGATTTCTTACTATAGGAGCAAAGACTGATACGTCATTAAGTGAAAAATGTCTTCTAAACTGTCCCCATATTTTGAAGGAGTGCTTAACCACTGGATTCAGAGAGTATTTATATATTGGATGAGGTGATGGCAATGTTGAGCAGAGCAATGCATGTAAAGAAGCAGGATGGCATGACAAATTCTCAAGGGACAGCCACTTAGGACCACCAGCATGCGAGTTAAACCAATATAACATAGAACGAGCATTGGCTGCCCAATAATAGTACTGAAAATTGGGTAATGATAGTCCTCCATGCTCTCGGTGTCGCTGCAGAACACTTTTACGGATGCGTGCATTTTTCCCATTCCATATAAAAGTTGATATCAGCTTGTCTATCAGTAGGAAAAATGATTTGGTTAAAAATATTGGGATACACTGGAACAGATATAGAAATCTAGGTAGGATATTCATCTTGACAGTGCTTATCCTGCCTCCTAGTGATAACGGCAATGTACCCCAACGCTCAAAATCTTGTTTTATTGAATCTATCAATGGAATAAAATTAGTTTTATAGAGGTTCTTGTAATTATTAGTAACCCATATACCTAAATACTTAAATTTGTCTTTACTCAATTTAAACGGTAAGGAGTTAAATGTGATAAGTCTGGCTGCAGTGTTAATCGGCATAAGTTCACTTTTTTGCATGTTTATTTTATATCCTGATATTTTCCCCAAACTACCAAGTAATGACAGTAGACGAGGCAGGGTCTTATGCGGCTCAGACACATACAAGAGAGTATCATCCGCATAAAGGGACACTTTATGTTCGGATTCACCCCTCAGTATGCCTTTAATAGTATTATCGGACCGTATTGTCACTGCCAGGGGCTCAATCATCAGTGCAAATAATGAGGGGGATAATGGGCAACCCTGCCTAGTCCCGCGGCCTAATTGGAAAAATGGTGATATGTTATTGTTTGTCCGAATTGCTGCTACAGGAGAGGAATATAAAACATTAATCCATGAAATGAATTTGGCACCAAAGCCAAATTTCTTCAAGGTATAGAAGAGGTAGTCCCACTCCACCCGATCAAATGCTTTTTCAGCATCAAGTGACAGAAGCACCTCAGGTATATCGGGTGGAGTGGGATAATGGAGGATATTCAAAAGTCTGCGTATATTGTAGAATGAATATCGATCTTTGATAAAGCCAGTCTGGTCATCAGACACTATTGAAGGTATAACAATCTCTAATCGACATGCTAAAAGTTTGGCAAATATTTTACTATCAACATTTAACAATGAGATAGGTCGATATGAGCTACAATCTAATTTACTTTTACCCTTTTTATGAATTAAAGAAATAACTGCTTGCCTCATGGTTTCTGGTAACGACCCTGAGATGAAGGACTCATCATAGACCGCGAGTAAGATAGGGAAGAGTTCTGAGGAGAATTTTTTGAAAAATTCGCTCGGAAAGCCATCTGGCCCTGGTGATTTTCCACTTTGCATGGTGGCAATTGCTTTCAATATTTCGGTTTTTGAAAATGGTCTTTCCAAATCTGAGGCATATTGTTCATCAATAGTGGGCATAAATTTGCTAAAAAATGAGTCAAACAGCTCCTCATTTCTACTGGATTCAGATGTATATAATTGCGAGTAATACTCCATGAACCTATTATTAATCGCTAATGGATCAATTAATTTTTTGTCGTGTTCATCCATAATTTCAAAAATTGACTGGTCGACACTTTGTTGCCGTAGTTGATGAGCTAAGATTTTCCCTATTTTTTCGCCGTGTTCATAAGACTTGTGTCTGGATTTATTCAAAAGGTTCTCAATAAGTTTCGTAGATAACAAATTGAATTCTGTCTGAAGAGCCAATCGTTCCTTAAATAAATCGACTGATGGCGAGTGTGAGAGAACCCCATCAATTTGCAAGATATCACTTTCTATCTTTTTAAGTCTTTCCTGTTGTTTTTTCTTTACACGGGCACTATACGATATGATTTGGCCTCTGAGATAGGCTTTTAACGTTTCCCAAATTAGACAGTAGGACACCCCTGGGGTCCGGTTATGTTCTAAAAACTCATGTACTTCCTTAGAAATAAATTTAACAAACTCAGTATCTGAGAGAAGTAATGTATTAAATCGCCACGGCCGATACCCACTACTTGTGGTAGGCAAGTTTAAAGTAATTAACAGTGGTGCGTGGTCTGATATCACTATTGCTTGGTATTCACATTTACTGACTAATGAAAGTAAGCTATTATCAACAAAAAAATAATCGATTCGAGAATATGTTTTGTGAACCGGTGAATAGAAGGAATAGCCTCTGCGCCCAGGATTCTGAAAGCGCCAAACATCAGTCATTCCATAAGTTTTAAGAAGCTGATTAAGTACTACTGTAGAACGAGTTAGTTGCATGGTCTTGGGTGAACTACGATCCAGTGAGGGCGACAGTACACAATTAATATCTCCTCCTAATATGACATGATGTGTATCTATATCAGGTATTCGAGAGAAGAGGCTGGTAAAAAATGCACTGTCATCCCAGTTAGGTGCGTACACATTCGCCAGAACTACTGGGGTATTGTTCAGTCTGCCCACTACTATTATATAACGGCCAGCAGAGTCAGCATCAACTTTTGACATTACAAACGGGATAGTCTTTTTGATCAAAATAGCCGTTCCCCTAGATTTAGAATGAAAAATAGAGTGGAAAATTTGTCCCACCCATCCCCCTCTAAGTCTAAAATGGTCAGATGTATTCAAATGGGTTTCTTGCAGAAAGGCAATATCTGCATTCAGCTCCTTAAGGTGCGAGAGTACTTTTCGACGTTTCACTGGGTGATTTAGAGATTTAACATTCCAGCTGACAAGGTTTATCTGGCAAGTACCTGATACATCAATGTGAGCGTTCATTTATATTAAGTGTTAAGTATTTATGAATTATGGTAGTACGGATCCAGCCTAAGTAACATTTGTGCAATGTAAACAGAAGAGAGTCCCTCCCCTAAACCAGAGTTAGCAAAACAAAAAATAGGAGCAATCAATTTAGTGCAACAGTAACTTCCCCAGTCACCAACTAGAACATGGTGGAAAAATAACCCCTCGCAAATAACAAATCCACACATAAAGTGCTTTTAGAGAACTCTAGCTCTGCGGCTTGCTCTGCACAGACATGTTAATAAAATATTTTAATATAACCCAATATTTCAAATTAAAATAGAAAAACAAAGAAAGAGTGGTGCTTTTTATCTCCTAACAGATCTTAAGACTGGTCCAAAAAAAAAGAAAAAAAAAAAAGAAAGAAATTAACTTAACTGTAGTCCCCCATCAACAAGCCTCACTGTTGTATTATGCATTATTGTTGTTTACCAAACTTAAGTTCGTGCACTCATCAAAAAGACAGTCTGCTGACAATAAAGACCAGAAAAAGAAAAAAGTGAAGCTAAGCCACCTCACGCAGAATGTTGTTCTTAACATACGCCATGGCCTCCGTTGCGTCTTGAAACTGCTTATCTGTCCCGTTGTACGTGATCCGAAATCGGGCTGGATGTAGGAGACCATAGCGGACCCCCTCTCGTCCTCGAAGTAATTTACGGACCTCGTTAAACGCCGACCTGGCACGGGCTACACTCGGTGGATAATCAGGAAAGATGAATATGGTTGAGCCGTTATGTTGTAGCGGGCCAGATTCCCGTGCGAGGCGGAGGATTTCGACACAATCTTGAAAGTAGTGCAATTTTGCTATAATCGCTCTTGGTTTGCCATCCATCCGTTTCATCTGTAAAGTGCGGTGGGATCTGTCAATCAGCACGTCTTTATCTATTTTAAGAACTTTTTTAATCAGCCTTGAAACAGACGCAGGGGTGCTGGAGCCATCTTCCTCAGCTACATTCATAATGCGGATATTTGACCTCCGCATTCGGCCTTCCATGTCCAAACATTTCTCCTGTAGATTTTGAACATTTCCCTCCAGCTTGCGCACAGAGTTTTGTAGCTCCGTGATATCATCCGAGCATCCTGAGAGTCCTCTTTCCATGTCCGACACAGTTGTTCTAATCACTTCCAGTTCTGACCGAAAAGCTGATGTGTTGTTGGCTATCTCCTGCCTAACTGCTTGTAGCTCTGATCTGACTCCATCAAACTCTTTAGCCATGATTGATTTTAACTCGGTTTGGAAAAGCGTGGTCATCTCCGATTTTATAGAGGACAATAACTCTTCCTTCATCCCCGTCATCATATCAATTTGTTCTCGAGTTTGTAGAGCTTGTTCAGCCATCTCGAGTGTCGCGTTAGTTACGTTGCTAACACTAGGTGTGTCGGTGCTCGTCTTGTTAGCAGAGGCCTTGCCCGTATATTTGTATTTGCGCAGGTTGCTCGCCATTTACATTTATCAGGGAGTAAATCGTCTTCGAAGATGCAGAACAGTCTTGAGTAGTCTTTTTGTATCATACAATTTACCAAAGCACCATTTAAAAGGGTAAAAATATAATTTTGTGCAGAGCTCTCTAAACTTGCAACCTACTCCATTGCCTGCTCGCTAGCGCCCTCCCTATTTATATTGTTTAAAGATTTAAGTTAATATTGTGTCCAGTTTGGCCCTGTAAATAAAATGGTATTATTTTTTGACAAAGTGTGTGCGGTTTCGTTTTCTTAAGTAACCGGTTCAAGAACCGTTTAAGCACCGGAACCGTTTAAAAAATACAGAGTAGGTACTGGTATCGGATAAAACCCAACCGATACCCAACCCTAGTTAACTTGCAGTCCTGCGGCTGCCTCACAATTTTTCTTGTTAAACGTGTTTCTCTCTGAAATACAATAGATTATTGGATTATGAAAGTAAAATGGCTTCAGCTCAGATTGGTTTTGAAAGAATTTGATGAGAAATATGTGGGTTCTTATTGAGATTTCAGAATTTTGATTGCAGGCTTTAGAATCCTGGCAAACTTGAGAGAAGACATTGTTGTGATCTTTTTGGCGAGTGTCAGTCATCTAAATTTTGAGATTTAATCCCGCATTTATATGCGGCTGGGCCTATGTATTGAAATGTGTGGTCTCTTGTCAAGCATGGCAAACAAAAGTTTTATTCAAATTATATTATATTAATTTTTAGGGTTGGGTATCGGTTGGGTTTTATCCGATACCAGTACTTACTCGGTATTTTTTAAACGGTTCCGGTGCTTATGGTTCTTGAAACGGTACTTAAGAAAATGAAACCGCACACACTTTGTCAAAAAATAATACCATTTTATTTACAGGGCCAAACTGGAAACAATATTAACTTAAATCTTTAAACAATATAAATACAAGTAACATATGATAATAATAAATAAACCAATATAAAATAAAAAATCACATTTACATAATATCAAATAAAACAATATTGTATCAAACAATGTAATAATACTGGAGATTAATAGAGATTACTACCAGGGTAATCTAATCTCGACATGGCTCCATGTTCCCATGTTTTGTCTGTTTGAACCAGTCATATAAGTTATCTGGTCATTGTACTAGCATTTTAGCTACGCAGCGTTGAGTGAACCTATGAAAGAGAACGTCTCTGGTTACTGGTGTAACCTATGTTCTCTGAATAGGGAACGAGACGCTGCGTTCGCTTCCAAGCTCCTCACACTGCCGACAAGGTTCCTTTTTCGGCAGAGAAATCTGAGGAGCAGATGATGGCGCGGGGCAATATAATATGACGACGTAAAACAGCGTCGAGGCGGCGCCTGCGCCATCAGCCAACGAATTGGCGTGATTCTATATGGCATTCAGACAATCGGCACAAAGATGGCGTTCTGCAAGTAATTTTACACTGATGCCCGCAAATTAGTTAAAATCTCCTGGAATCAAGAACGTGGGAGGGAGCAAGAGCGCGCATGCGAGATATAAGAGACTGTGCTCCAAACCGTATAGCGCGCGCACGGCGGAGAGGGAGAGAGCGAGAGACCTTGCGTGTGTGTGCCTCAGGAAGCGCATGTAAGACAGAGTCAGGCACCGATATTTTCGTTCTTATTCGGTCTCGTTACTACCGTTTACGTCGGAACCGGTTCCCTATTGGCACCGCTTTTTGGTACCCAACCCTATTAATTATTAGTGTGCGTAATGTGAGAAGAGTGATGATCGGAGTTGCTCACAAGTGCTCACAAATGGTTCGCGTTTGTGCCGTTCCGAATTGTGGCAACAGAATGTGAAAATACAAGAACTTATATTTGTATCGTCTTCCTTTCCATGACCTCGAGATTCTGCAGTTGTGGCTAGTTGTAGGCCCTACTGCAACTTGATGTGCAAACTCCCATACAAGTAGCCTACTACGTGCGAGACTTCAGCGCGAGACTACAGCTAGCCGTCTAAAACACTATTTAGGTGAATTTAAACAATGGCTGCTAAACGCGTCTTGTTCACATGTAAGGGCCCTGTTCATGTTAGACAGACATTTTAATTGCATTTTGTGTCTGTTAAGAGGCACTAAGACACTCTTTATGTATATGCCCCCATAACTGCCGTTTTAGCTGAGTGGGAGCTCTGGGCATTAGCTGTAGCAGCTCCCTGTTGCGTTTTTTTTCTATAGACAGTACTCACAAAGGTATAACGATCAAGATCAACTTAAAAATTGCCTGGAGTTCTCCTTTAAAGGCCCACTGAAGTGCCTTGAAACACGCGCCATAAATCAATGTGTTGATGTAATTTCCACTGAAACAGAAAGACAGGGCGGGACACATCGAACAGCTCCTCCCCTTTTTTAAAATACCCAATAGTGTTTAGTTTATATCACAGCTCGGCCAGAGCCCTTGAGCTCGGTAAAGCTGCAGTTTCCTCCTAATCTCTAACTGTTTCTCCTCCTAATCTCCTCCATATCGCTTTACAATATAGAATTCTGTGGAAAATTCGAATGGGTCCGATACATTTTCTGGTCTGCGCCGAATCGATCCGCTTTGTGCTATCATGTCTCTGGACCGGAGCAGACTATGTACGCGTGACACTAATGTGAAACCAGACTTCATTCGCCCCAATGGAAAGTATATTTACACGGTCTGAATCGTTCCCTATCCCCAATATAGTGCACTATGTGCCATTCACCATGTACAAAATAGTAAATGTGTGAACAAGTGATCGATTTTAGCCTCAGCTTCAGCATCTATTTATAATGTTGGGGGCGAGGCACTTTAGATTCTAGAGAGCATTTTATTGGACAGAAAATCTGATGAGAAGTGGAGTGATCAAAATATTGATCCATATTGGTGGAGGTGAGAGACTGTAAGTTTTGAATGCTTATATCTTCTAAACGTGAAATTTGTCATTGTTTTGGAGCACACCAGCTTATAGATTGCAGTATGGCTAACATATTCAAGCTAAAAGCAAAACAACTTCAATTTTGATTTCATGGGGACTTTAAATTCGCAACTTCCGATGGAAACAGAAACAAGTAAAATGTGTATCCTTTTGGATAAAAGCGTCTGCTAAATGACTAAATGTAAATAGAAGCTATTTTAAAGTAGTGACATGATCTTCACTTTTTTTTTAAACAATTGTGCAGCAATATTGTAATTTACCACTTTGCTCTGAAGTCTGGCAGTACATTTAAAAAACAAAGTCCAGTGCTTTATGCAGCGTTTCGTGAAAACCATGGCAGTATTTTCTCAGACAGTGGTGCCCTTCATGGACTTGCGAGGCTTAAGTTATGAAACTTGCGACTCATGAGAAGAGAGCGAAAACAGGAGGTGACGGTGGGGTAAACCGGAGGAGGTGCTATAATTTGAAAAGGCAGTTGTTTATTGTTGTAGAGCATGTATTTATTTCATGACACCGCAAATTGTGGCTAAGGGCAGAGCCGGGTCTCGGTGGGTAATTACAGAGCTTGAGGCAGTGCCCCACCACAGCAGCGTCTCTTAAGAGCCTCTGCTTTCCCTTCACACACTCACACACACACACACACACACACACACACACACACACACACACACACACACACAGCCAACGAGGACTTGCCATCAATGTCCATTAGATATACTGCACACACTTGCTGAGGAACCATCATCATGCTGAAGTTGCCTCAGCTAATGATGCTTCTACTATTGTATTATATTACTGTATAGGTGAAGTATGCTAACAGTCAAAGTTTGGGTGCATTTGTCTGAATTTGTTTCTCAAAGTCTTATAAACATTACTGATCAAAACAGTTTATGCTTTAAATGCTTGAAAGTACATAGCATTCAAACGTTTGGGGTCAGTAAGATTTTTAATTATAAAATAAATGTAATCTCTTATGCTCACCAAGGCTGCATTTAGTTGATCAGAAATACAGTAATATTGTAAAATATTATTTCAATTTAAACTGTTTCTATCCTCATATATTTTATAATGTAGCCTAATTATATCCTGTTATTGCAAAGCTGAATTTTCAGCATCATTAGCCTACTCCAGTCTTCAGTGTCACATGATCCTTTAGAAATCATTCTAATATGCTGATTTTCTGTTCAATAAATATTTCTGATTATTATCAGTATTGAAAACAGTTGTGCTGCTTAATGTTTTTGTGGAAAAATTTCAGGATGTTATTTTTTTGTCACTTTTGGTAAATACTTGTATTGAAGTATTTAAAAATAAAATAGATTTCTTTAGAAAACTACATTTTTAATTATAATTTTTTTGAATAGTTGATCCAGATGACTTTTAATTAGAGTTCAAAAATTTTAATTGCCACTTAATCTCACAATTGTCATTTTATGTTCTGTGTAATTGTGACTATAATTACCAGACTGTTTTTATATATATATCTGTTTTATATATAATAGCAAATCTATATCTCAAAATGTTACTAAATTCAAAGTCATTACATTATTCAGTTTGTGCTAGTTTTATGTCTAGTTTTATTCAGTTTTATGACTTTACCATTATTATAAAATGTGGAAGAACAGTAATAATAAGGAATGAGTGGGTGTGTCCAAACTTTTGGCTGCCAGTGTATGTCACGTATGCCACCCATGATGAGTCACATATAATGTATATGTATATAGGTAGAAATAGCAATCTTGTTGATTTGAGGTGCTGATGTATATTTTTGGCTCTTTTTCTCTCTCTTCCAGTCAGTTGGCAAGATTTCTCTTTGATCTCCCCCCTCCCCCTCCTTTCTTGGTTTACCCAGTGGGAAGGACCTGCATTCAAGCACATAGTCACACCAACTTTGGCACAAAAACAACTAAATTGCTAGTTTTCAATTGACAGCGAATATGTGAACAGAGGTTAGGTAATTAAGGAAATTGTTAAATATTTTCTCTTGATGGTAGGGCATTTTTTCCCTGTGGGTGTTTTAAAATTTCTCTTGTTTGTTTCTAAATCTGTGCATGGAAGTTACGGTAATTGTTTCTGAGGTACAGCCCACCTTGCGCACAGTTATGGATGTGATTTGCTAGAAATATGCCTGTGAATCTAAAACAGTCCTTCTGAGGTTTGTTAAACCTGAAATACACTATCAACAGAACATGCTAATTTTGTCACAAACTTTTCTCTCATAAAGCTCACAGACATGTAAACATTTAAAGTATGTACAAATAAAAACAAGTAGCTGTCCGGTTTATCTATAGAGTGACCAAACGAGGTGTGTATGAGGTGACACACCTCATGAAATGAGTCTTGAGATATTTAAGACAATCCTTACTGTGGTTTAAAGAGAAGGATGTCTTGCTTTTTTGGTAGTGAGGTTTGTGGTTAGCTCACTGAAGAAACATCTACTATGTGGTTATGCAGCTTCTTTTAGTTACTTGGAATTGTGACATACGGAGTTATTTAGGACTCGAGATCTTCCTGTGGCTTTGTGTTACAAAGTTGGCCATAAAAAGTTGTGAAACGATAAAAAATGTCAAACGATAATAGCAACTTCTTATTTGATGTGTTACATAAAACCCTTTGTTAAATGTAATTTTTTTTTATGAAAGTATAATGGAATGAAGTTCAGATGAGTCTCCTTGACAAAGCGACATGCGTATGCTCTATAACAAACATAAACGCTATAGTCAAATAATTACAAATGCCTGGTTTATTTACTACTAATGAGTTTAGTATATCATAAGTTATTTAGAAGAAAATGATCACACGTGTATATATGTATACACTCAAAAAAAGTTTGAAAAGATGCAGGGGCGGTACAAAAATGTTACATGTTAGAACCTTTTAAAAGGTAAATTGTCATGAATGTACTGTATAACATTGAGTGCAAATATACTAAAAAGGGAGCAACTGCTAAAGCATTCACAATTCTGCTGGAGAGGCATTGATGTGAAACATTGAGATAAAGATGGAGACATCTGTGGGAGTGATGATGGGGGGAGGGGGGAGGGAGAGAGAGAGAGAGAGAGAGAGAGAGAGGGGAGGGAGGAGAGGGACAGAGTGTATGTTCAACTTTCTCCTTCATTCATTTTCCTACAGTCTGTGACTGACGTGACTTGCGTGTGGCTGGCAGGTGAGTGCAATTTGACTTTTAACTCTTTGGTGTGTCTGTTTGGGCTCCTAATGATATGATTGAATATGTTTTTCTTCTTCTCTTAGTGCATGCTTTATGTTATAGTGGGTTTTATTGATTGATTCATAAAATTAAGCCCAAGATTTCTGGCCACTTACCTGGATTAGGTTGAAATGTTATGTGCATTTGATATACATTGATATCTATTTGTATATACATTGATATCTATTTGTATCTCTAATAATGTGTCTCCATAGAGATTGAGAAATAATAGCTTATTATTCCTGTTTGTTGTTTGGATACTCATAAAATCATGTTGCTTCTTAGGCCTACATAGACAAGGTTACTGTTATGACACCTCTACTGAAACTTTTCGTCCCCCCAATGCAACATGTCTGTAACATGTCTACAAATCCGTTGGGTGAACCTCACTTAACCCGTTAAGAGCACGTCTGAGTCATAATTAACTCCAAAATGAAAAAAAGAAAGAAATCAGAAATAATATTTGGGACATTAAAGATGCGTCCCAATTCACTTACTTATTTGCTATTCTATGACGTTTTGTAGTATAAATAGTGCGAGTAGTGTTTTCACACAGAAAATCCCCAAAAGAAAAAGTGCACTTTAAATATCCTGAAGATGCACTTAATTAACCGAAAAAGCAAAGGTTGGAATGTTGGACACTTCACGCATTCACCTGACGCAGCTTTAGTTACGTAGCTTCAGGGGAGGGGCTAACAGACCTCAATGTTGATTGACAAAATAACCTTCATACTGTACTCTACACGGTTGAGTACAACTATAGTTGCATAAAATTTCCTACTTCCCACTTCTGAAGTTGTGATTACGAGCTCGTCGCATTCAAGTGCTTTGTTGTCGGAAAGAACAGAAATAATGGAGGACACCAGATTTATTCTTGCCTATTTATTGGGAAAATTGCATTGAAGCCAAAATTATACTTGCTGACAATTCTGGAATTTCAGTCAACTACGTCAAATTTTCGTTGTGGATAAAACATACAATATGCTTCAATTAGTTATTCATATAAATATGCAATACTTTAATGACAAGACAAGGCGATGTAGCTGTTGTAGAAAAAAACGAATAAATAATTCCAGTCACAGCACCAAAAGTTCTCCCCTCCGCCATGTTTGAAGTTTGTGGCCCGCCCAACTCGTGAATTTGGGTGTTAAAATTATTCCCAAGCTTCCTAGTGATAAATACGACTTGAGAGAACGTAATGTTAAATTTTTAACTAAAACTTGTATTTACAATAATTCTGATTGCACATGAAGGCGGCATAAATTCACAGTGTGTAAGTGCAGTGTTTAGTGCGTCATTTGGGATGCAACTTAAGATTTAAAAATGTAAAATAAAATGTATTTTTATTTAATTTTATTTTATTAGTTTAGTTGTCAAAATCCTAATGGTCTTCAAATAGATTTGTCTTTATACAAAAAATATTTTTTTTTTTCATTTTTGTTTTGATGTTGAAGTGAAATGTGGCCTAGCACACTAAGTCATTTTTTCGTATTCGTCATTCGGTGGCTCTGAATTGTCAAAACGCCTCTCAACATGCTTGCTAGTTGCTACGGATGCAAACCCGATCCTATTTTTCATGACGGATGAAAGTTTCGGAGGCAGTGTGTAGCCTAAACATGATTGACACAACGTGAGGTCGTATTTATTTTTTAACGTGCGATTTAAGACTCGGTGTGCAAGGACCTTTAATATTTCCCAAATGGTCTTATTAACGGAGTTGTTTAATGTTCTGCTAATTTTTAAAACTTCTTTAAAAATTGCTTTTGCAAAACATGTTTAGACAGACTCCAGTCATATCAGTAGCTTAATAAAAGCAGTTTCATTTTACTTGTAGTGGGTCACCTCATGGAGACTGCCATATTGTGATCACATGACCAGCCGAATAGTTACTACACAATTTATCTCTACCACTCACTAATATAACCGTTAATTTAATTTAGTAGTTCATTTATTAACATGGACCCCTGTTGTTTTTTATTCCAGAGGCCTCATCTGTGTGTAGTCATGATTCGTGCCATCTTTCCCTTGTGTGTTCTTACCTTCACACTCCTCTTTTTGTGCACGGATGCACGTCCCGAATCTCCTGTCCGGTCAAGGCGTGCTCCCGCTGCCAAAGTGCGACTGGCAGGTATCGGCCACAGAGAAAACGAGGGACGAGTTGAAGTCCTGCACAATGGGTCGTGGGGCACCGTTTGCGACGACGAGGTCGACATTAAACTCGCTAATGTGGTTTGCAGGGAACTGGGTTTCCAAAGTGGCATAACATGGGCGCACAGTGCCAAGTACGGAGAGGGAGAGGGTGAGTGAATTTCTCTATTAAAATACATGTGGGTTGTGAATCTCTTTTGACTCAAAAATTAAGATTTTGTCATCATTTACTCACCTTCATTGTTGTCCCAAACCTGTATGCCTTTCTTTATTTGGAAAGATGTTTAGAAGAATGTCATTGCTGCTATTTTCCATACAATAAAAATGAATGATGAAAGCTGCCATGCTCCAAATTTGTTGGGTGAAATATCCCTTTAAGTATTTTAAACACTTGTTGTCTGAATAGCTGAGGTTTAAGAGTAATCTCTGTTATTTTCACATGTAACTGTGGATTATGTGAAAGGCTTGAGCGCAATTGCGTATGAAGGCGCATTGCTGTTTTAAATAGCTGTTTCACACTAGTGCAAGTGCACAGAGCTACTGTTCTTTACATCGCCCAAATCGCTCCCTATAATTTCACTTTAAGGCAGCTATAAAGACAGCCACTAACCCAAAGCATGTATAACACTTAGTTGGCAGGACAACATTGTCATTAAAACTAAAACAAACCATTCAGACAGAGCTCTTTTGTGATGCTTTTGTTGGTGAAACTTCTTTCCCATATTAAAGAAGTATTGTGTAAATGAAGTCTGCAGACTTTTGCTGTATACTTATGTACCTTTTCTTAAAAAATGTATTTTATGACAATAATTGAGCTATTGGTAGTGTCTCGCTTAAAAGTACAGTTGTTCACCAATAAATTGTCAGTATTTACTCATCCTCATGTCATTCCAAACCTTTATGACTTTAATAGTGATTGCTTTATTTTCCGATTTGAGACTGAAGCTTTAAACTTAAAAAAATGTCAAAAGAACCATAAATGTCTCAGAAGTGGTCGGTGCAACTTGTATGTTGTCTTCCAAGCAGATATGATAACTATGTTATGAACAGACCAAAACTGAAGTCATTATTCAATGATAATCTTCTCCTTGAATGTCAGTCAACTTGAGAACCATACTCTGATTCTAAATTCTGATACTAAGATGAATGATTTTTTGAACTGGATTTACTGATTCACTGAAAATATTTGACTTAAAAGAATGATTAGTTTACTTTTCTTATGAACTTTCAAATATCAGGGTTTCCAGTGAATAACAACTTCAATTTTGATCTGTTCGTCACACAAAACGTATGACATAGCCTATGACTTCAGAAGGCTTGTAATATGAGTTGTATGGACTAATTTTGTCATAATTTTCTTTTTTAAATTCACCTTTTGTGTTGAAACGAGTTATTCAGGTTTGGAATGATATCATTTTCATATTTGGGTGAACTGTTCCTTTAAAGTGCCTATATTATTCCTACTTTTGTCTCTGGGGTCTCATATTTTAGGTTTACATGCATCCAAGGTTAAAAAAAAATAAATAAATTATCTTAATATACATTGCAGCATCACCTTTTTTCTCACAATGTCTGAAATGGTTCGATCAAGAGTCCGATGTCTCTGAACCCCTTCTTTCCAAGAGATTACTCTGATCTGATTGGTCAGATGGCCCAGTCTGTTGTGTTTGGTCTACCACTTACTGCGCACGGAAACAAAACGTCCTTTACCATATAATGATACCAGTAGTGATGCCATCGATTTTACCATATCAATTCAAGCCTGAGTCCACACTTTGGAAGTGCATGCAAAGTGGATTGCTTTTGCAGCGCAGAAAACAGTGTCTTCTCAACATGTTGACAACACGAACAAAAATTTTCTAGGCCTCTGCTACAACTACAGTGTTTGAGGGCAGATCAAAGTAGACGTTGCTTGTGGCTGCCAATGAGGACCAACGAATGGCGTTATGCAAATTTGTTACAAACTTACAGTACGTAGGTTCAAGGAAGTAAGGCCCTCCTTACACCTGATATTAAGATGCGTTTTGGTTGATCGGATCACAAGTGGATGATGCTAAATACAGGTGTAAACAGGGTCTAAAACATTTTGAGCTTGTCCACTTTCAACCACTTCCAGTGTTAGTCGAAAACCCATTCGACCACATTGCTTTCGTACTTTAAACGCTCATGTGGTTGAATGCATTCGAACAGCCACAAAAGACCGCCTACTCTCCTTCTACTGACCTAATGCGTAAACATGGGAAGGGCACTAGACAGATAGGATTGAAACTTTGTCGGATGAAGACCCAAGTTTGGTTTAAAGACGAAAAACGTACTAAGCACAATGTTATCTCACCATTCCTGATTTCTAACACACACTCACTGTGTTTGGCGTGGGCTTGCGGCTCTCAGAGCATTAAAGGATTAGTTCACCTCAAAATAAAAATGTCCTAGTAATTTACTCACCCCAATGCCATCCAAGATATCCATGTCTTTCTTTCCTCAGTGGAAAAGAAATTAAGTTTTTTGAGGAAAACGTTTCTGGATTTTTCTTTGAATAATGGACTTCAATGACAACCAACATTTTGAAGTCCAAATCAATGCAGTTTCAAAGGTCTTTGAAATGCTTCAGCGGACTGTGCACGATCGCAGCTGAGGAGGAGAGTCTTATCTCGTGAAACGATGGGTCATTTAAAAAAAAAAAATATATATATATATATACTTTTCAACTACAATTGTTCGGATTGAGCTGATCTGCAACGCACCGGGAACTACGTTATCACGTTGAAAGGTCAGGCTCGATGTCGGCGGCGCCAGCAGAAGTACCGCCCCACTGTTTACAAAGCGACCAATACAATTTGAACTATCCTCCTTCGCATGGTCGAGTGGGGCGGTACTTCATTGAAGTCCATTATTTGAAGAAAAATCCAGAAATGTTTTCCTCAAAAAACTTAATTTCTCTTCCACTGAGGAAAGAAAGACATGAATATCTTGGATGGCATTGGGGTGAGTAAATTATTAGGAAATTTTCATTTTGAGGTGAACTAATCCTTTAACGAAATTGGCTGCTCTCCTTGTTTTTTTCCATCGTCTCTGGTCACATTCATTTGTAAATTGCGCAATCTTATTTTGTCCATTGGATCGAAAGATCTGAAAAAAAACTTACATTTACCTGCCCATATACCCTCCCCTCGAAGAAATCAGGACAGAAGTGGTTGAAAGTGAAAAAAAGACAGCAGGTGTAAACGGAAATGTGTCTCTCTCATCTACTGATGATCCGATCGATCAAAACCCATGTTAGACAAACCCATCTTACCCACCCAAGACATTTTACATTCACAACCAGCTATATTACACACTACATGAAAGGTAATATCCAAAAAAGCATAATAAGGGCATTTTAAGACCCATAACTGATGTTTTATTCATCTAGTGCATTTGTAATCTGTAACATCTGCCACAGGCCCCATTTGGATGGATAATGTGAAGTGTGAAGGAACAGAGAAAACTCTGAAAGACTGCAAGTCGAACGGGTGGGGTGTTCATGACTGCAAACACACTGAGGATCTCGGAGTGGTCTGTAGTCCAGAGAGAAGGCTGGACCAAGTGCATCCTGGAGTCACCAGAAGAGGGCACACCATCGCTCTCAGACCAAACACAGTCACCTCCAACCGTTGGCATGACATTTACTCCAGTTCAAGAACACATGCACATCTCAGGCAAGGCAATGGACATTCCCAGGATCATACCGGATGGGATCAATTCTCCAGACAGCAATTTCATAATCCGGTAAACAGAGAATGAAGTAGATCTGAAATGCTTATGATTAACTCTAAACCAAATCCTGACCTTGACGTTTTAATCCATAAGTAATATCATCTGCAAATTTAAATTTAGATTTAGTTGAAAATTTAAACATTTCATGTTGTTCCAAATTCATCTTACTTTCCTTCTTAGGTGGAACACAAACTAATGGTTTTTAAAGTATATCCTACTTGGAATCTAGTGAATCTGTTGCAATTGACCAATTTTTCCAATACTTTTAAAGTACTTTTCTGCCATTTTTATGCATTATACATGAACGAATACAGGGTTTGGATCAATATGAGGTAAAGAATTAGATGTTTCATTGTTGGGCAAACTTGCAGGTAGGCTCATGAGAAAATGTTTTCAATCTTCCTCTAGTCTGCCAGTAGGGTGAAGATTGAGGAAGTCCGTCTCAAGCCAGTCTTGATGGTTACAAAGAGGCGCACTCTTGTCACGGAGGGTGTGGTGGAAGTAAAGCATGCTGGGAGATGGAGACAGGTGTGTGACAAAGGCTGGAGTTTGAATAGCAGCAGAGTTGTGTGTGGGATGCTTGGCTTTCCTGACGCGGAGCAGCCCAACATGAACACCTACAAGTGAGTCTTGCACTTCTAATGAAAAATACAACATGTGCACTGGCATTATTCTCTGAGGTTTTGGTCCTTACGTAATTAGTATTATATTAAAATCCAACATTTAGCGCTAATTTCCTGTTATTGGATGATATTAGTTTTGTGAATTTCATTGTGTTAGTACAGGGTTTCCTAGCTTTTTGACTAATAATATAAAATCTAGTCCAGACTGCAGCATATTCTGTCCAAAAACTGCCCACTGGACAGGAATAGACTGTCTGATTCACATGTAGCAGAACTGTAGCAGCCAGCAACAGTTTTATTTTTTCATGCTTTTTAAGTAAGGGTAAATACAGGTTAAATTTGGTATAACATTTTTTTTTACATTTTTGAAGTCTCTTATGCTCACCAAGGCTGCATTTATTTAATAGAAAAATACAATAAAAAGATTAAAGCTGCAAGCAGCGATGAAGAGGGCCCTCGCACCCGTGCCGCCGTCACCCAGCGGTTTTAGGAAGACAGAGCACGGTGGGCAGTATGTAATGATAATAAATATAGGAGGACTATGTCAAAGTATTTGTATTCGCCACACTTCCTGCTACCAGCAGGTGGCGCTATTGCTATAACCAAATATGAGCATGGTCATGTGTTCAGGACAGGAATCTTATCAAACATGTAAAGTTTGGATGAACCCTGCCAAATTCATCGCTTCCAGTTGTGTTTAGGGCTATGCTCCAAGATACTTTTTAGTAGGTATTGGGTTATTACATGTATGTACCGAATTTAGTCCACGTACGTGAAACGTAGCGACAGGGGCAATTAGTCGAAATATTTGTTTGCCCAACTTTTTGCCCATTTGCCCCACCCAATTCTGAAACCCATATCAGATGTAAATTTCGCACCCGTGCCACCACCACCCAGCGGTTTTAGCAAAACAGAGCACGGTGGGCAGTATGTAATGATAATAAATATAGGAGGACTACGTCAAAGGATTTGTATTTGCACACTTCCTGCTACCAGCAGGTGGCACTATTGCTATAACCAAATATGAGCATGGTTATGTGTTCAGGACAGGACTCTTATCAAACATTCGAAGTTTGGGGCAGATCGGACATTGTATGGCTGAGTTACTGCAGGCTGTCTGTGGTTGCCTAGCAACATCGGAACTGAGAGCAATATTGAACTATGACATATTCATGCACAAATCACCAAAAGGCTGAAATTGGGTGTACATTTGTCAGGCCGCCAAGGGCACACCCTTCGACAAAAACTCAAGATCTTCGCAATTTAACGTCGCAAAGGCGTTAAGATTACACTCACCAAATTTGAAGAGGATCAGATCAAAACTGTAGGAGGAGTTCGTTAAAGTACAACGTCTGGAAATGGCAAAAGAGGAAATTCAAAATAGCTGACTTCCTGTTGTGTTTAGGGCTATACTCCAAGAGACTTTTTTGTAGGTATTGTGTCATTACATGTATGTACCGAATTTCACACCTGTACGTCAAACGTAGAGCCGGGGCAATAATGTAGGGGGCGCTATTGAGCCATTTTGCCCCACACATTTGTCAGGCCGCCGAGGGCACACCCTTTGACGAAAACTCAAGATCTTCGCAGTTTAACGTCGCAGAGGCCTTAAGATTACACTCACCAAATTTGAAGAGGATCAGATCAAAACTGTAGGAGTTCGTTAAAGTACAACATCAGGAAATTACGAAAAATGCACAAAATCTAGGAGGAAGTTCAAAATAGCTGACTTCCTGTTGTGTTTAGGGCTATGCACAAAGAGACTTTTTTGTAGGTAATGGGTCATTACATGTATGTACCAAATTTCATACCTGTACGTGAAACGTAGAGCCGGGGCAAAATGTGGGGGCAATAATTTACAGAATTTGCCCCACCCAATTTTGAAAACCATATCACACGTAAATTTTCACCACTTCTGAAGCGTGTGCAAAGTTTCATGAGTTTTCGAGCATGTTTAGGCCCTCTAAAAAGCGATTCATTTAGGAGAAGAAGAAGCGGAATAATAATAAACGGAGCAAAAACAATAGGGTCCTCGCACCATCGGTGCTCGGGCCCTAATTAATATTGTGAAATATTATTAATTATAACTACAGTAACTACATGTAACATGTAAAAATTACACTGTAAAATAAAGTGTTACCAAATATTTTATAGTATAAAAGTATATAAAAGTAATTTCTTTCACACACACACACACACACACACACACACACACACACACACACACAAACAGGCGCACACATCTTTGTATAGGCGTAATGGTTTTTATACTGTACAAACTGTATATTCTGTCCCCTTACACTGCCCCTATCCCTAAACCTACCCATCACACACAACTTTCTGCATTTTTACATTTTCAAAAAACATTACTGTTTTCCTCATGGGGACCGCTGGCTGGTCCCCACAATGTAGGTGATTTCAGGTTTTACTATACTTGTGGGGACATTTGGTATATAAACATGAACACACACACACACACACACATATATATATATTTGAGGAAAAATTATACTTAATAATTTCAATTTCAGTATAATTTAAGAAAAAAATATATAAAAAGTCAGGTACCTGTTCAAGGGATCCTATCTTTATTTCTTTTTTCCCCTTGTTTTGTTTGTTTTTGGATTTGCTATGTTTGTTGGACCACACAGGATGATGTGAGGATGATATTGGTAGTAGAAAAAGTTCATTTCTAAGCACAAAAAGATGTTTGTCTCTGCATGTAGTGGAAGATTCACCTCCTCTGTTGGTTGGAATAGCATGTCTGATTCCCTTATCTCTGTTCCCCAGGCACCTTTCACAAACTCGAGCACTTAAGCAATGATTAAAAGATCTTTCAAACGTACTGATGCTATCTAGACCTCAGTGCTAGTGAAATGAACAGTCTGTTCTGAACGCTTAGATTTAAGTAAGAAGTCTAATATTCCTGCTGATTGTTATTGGAAAAGGACATCAGTTTAAAGCCTTCAAAGTGTCTGTTGTTGGAGAAAGAGTTTCAAGTTTGTTTAATGATTTTATTGACATGGTCACCCTTGACTTTCTCCTGCTTCCTTACTGAGTGTTTCCAACCAAGCTGTACTTTCACAGTCTTGTCTTTATTGATCAGTTATTTTAAGTATGTAAAGAGCAGATTACTGTTGGGAGTTTCTGGGCTATATTTCACCTTTAGCTCTTATTCTAAAAGGGCATATTTCTTGGAGAAATGATGTGCTCATGTTTGTTGTCTTTACCTATATATCCATCAACTTACCTTTTTACCAACATAATCTATCCATCTATCCATCTATCTATCTATCTATCGTTAGTTTACTCGCATTGGGTTAGACCTACCTACATAGCCACTGTCAAAGTTATGTTCAGTTTGTCTTAGACTTTTAGTTTGTTTTCATTAATTCTCATGTTCCTTTGTTTGATATTCCCACCGCTCCATTATGAGTTTGTTTGGTTCAGCTGTGTTCTATTAATCATCTTGTTTGCGTCACTATATGAATTGTTCCTTCGCATTCATTCTCTGTCTGGTCTGTCTTACGATTATGTGTGATGCCACCTTCTGTTTACCTTTTGGATATTTGTTATTTAACTCACTTTGGAACTTTATTCCTCTTATTCTTTGGGGTGCGGACTGGTGGGGCAGTGAACCCGAGGTTACCCTGTGAGTCAGTCCTAGAGCTCCTCCTGTCCGAATTTAGGGAAAAATCGGGTCTATTGGAGACGTCCAATAGATTTCCTAGGCGCGCCGAAAGAACACCACAGACACAGTGTAATCACCATGGGAAAATCTCACAGTAAAACAAGCAGGTGTGCAAAATATGTACTTGTTTTGCCAGATGTGAAGCTTATCTATGTATAATCTTTTTACTATTTTAATACTTTTTATAACTGTATCCACTGTACGTCGAACTGATTGCATTGTATTCCTCCTTTTGATTCTAAACTGAACTCAAATGGCACTGAGTATTGGGTAAGAGACAAACATAAATGACTTAATTGGTGAAATTGAGAGATGAAACCATGCTGATGACCTGGGTCTGTGGTGGAGTAGTGAGTTTGACGTGTAATTAAACTCGAGGTTCTGTGGGGTGCGGACTGGATCGATTCCATTCCTAGAGCTTCCAAACAAATCTTTGGGGTGTGGAAGTGAACCCGAGGTTACCCCGTGAGTCAGTCAGAGCTCCTCCTGTCCGATTTTAGGGATAAATCGCTCTATTAGAGATGTACAATAGATTTTTTAGGTGCGCCGAAAGAACACCACAGACACAGTGTCACCATGGGAAAATCTAACAGTAAAACTGGGAGCTGTGAAAAATATGATACACCGGTGTTTATGCCAGATGAGAAGTTTATCTATGCTTCATCTTTTTACTCTTTTAATTCCTTTTATAACTGTCATCTTTATATCTCTTTTAATTCCTTTTATAACTGTTTTAATTTTCCTTGCTTTTATTTGGGGATTATTTTAATTTCTTTCTGTGTAAAGCACTTTGAATTATCATAGTGTATGAAATGTGCTATATAAATAAACTTGCCTTGTCTTCATCTGTTTGCCTGCAACCACTTGTGACAGTCAGCCTATCATTCACCTACTCGCCTACCTATCTTTTCACCTTCCAACCCGTATACCTACCTACTTTTTCTAACCTACTTTACTCATCCATATATCCACCAACCAAATTGCTGTACTTGCCCATCTAAAGTATCTATCTACCTTCCTATATATTTTCTTCCCCTCCTACCTGCTTACTTGGATAACATATCTACATATCTACTTCTTTTTTTTTTTACCTTCCTTTGTACTTACCTACCTACCTACCTTTTTACTTGCCTAACTACTTATAAACCTATCCACATTATCCATCTGCCTGCCTACATATTTTCGTCACCTGCAACCTAGTTACCTACCTATCAATTTTTTTACCCTTCTAGTTATCTACCTATCATTTACGTACCAACCTATCTTTTAACTATACCTACCTGCCTACTTAGTCGACTGCCTACTTACCTACCTATCTACCTATTTTCTTACCCTCCTGTACCTACAGTACCTACCTTTCTACCTACCTACTGCCTACCTACCTTCTTACCTACCTAAATACTGCCTTCCTACTTATTTTCACCCCCCTCATGTCTACCTACCTTCTTGTTTAACTAACTACCTGTCATTTACCTACTTTCTACATATTTACCATTTTTACCTACCTTCCTACCTTTACCCAAACTACTTATCCACCTATCCACCAAATCTACAGTATTTGCCTACCTCCCTTCTTATTTTCTTCCCCTCCTACCAACTAACCTTCTTATTTGTCTGTTGCACAAGCACATTTTTATTTCTTGACCATGCTGAGCAGTAAATCCATTTAACTCTAAGCAGGTTTTCTTAGTTTAGTTAAAAATTTGGTTTGAAGTAGGTTTCCTAACAGTTACCACTTTTTGTTCTTATTTGTGTTCTCACTTGATTTTAATTTTTGCCTTATTTTGCTCCTCTTGGATGCTGTGGTGGATCAGAGGTATTTTTTTGAGTTACCACACTCGCAGCACAACTATTTTATTCCCATCGTGTGAATGGACTTTGGCCGTGCTGGCATGCCATCCCATGTGCTCATTATAAAAAGCACCACCTTAATCTTATAGGTCTGCGGCCTCCAAGCTTTTTTAGGTTTGTGCTGGGGCGTTATAAGTGTTGTACATGCTTTCTGCTGATGATTCGTCTAAGGTCTGTCTGCTGCTGCATTACAAAATGCCCCGATAAATGTGCTTGAGTGTTGAGCAATTTTACATTTTTTTTTTTATGCTCTAAAAAAAAAAAACAATTCTTACCCAGCAGATAAGATTGTTGACAGGTTTTTGTTATCTTTTTTTTAGGCTTTGTACCTTTTTTCCTGAGAATCCTAATCTTGAGGTCACAGGAACACCTAAGCAAGCTTTTGTTTATGCATGACTCAAAGACATGCCACAAACAGCAACTTGAAGATGCTGTTTGAACTTAAATTAGAGCTTATAGAGCTAGCTGTGGCTTTTGTGGCTTATGTCCTAGAGAATCTCCATTCGGCTCCTTCTCGTCTGTGAGCGTGCCCAGTACCTGACCTCACCATGTATTACGTGCATTTTGTTAAGTCTCCAAAGAGCACCAGACTTGGCAGATGTACTGAAGAGCGATCCCTCACACTCCCACTCAGCGTCTCAGAGATCGCGAGCCACCCCGCCCTGACACTGCTTCTTCTGGATCCTCAGCTGAAGATGCTGTAATTAAATGTTGGGTCCCTCAGAAGATTTCCACATTTCTGGCGAGTAAGGGAAAGGCAGATTACAATTATAGCTGCGCCCCATAGGCTGCTGTGTCAGCAGGACACACACTGTCACCGAGGAAACTGAAAAACTTAAACCACAATAAGGATTTAAATATCCTTAGACGAGCATCTCAAGAAATGAGCATTCTGTTCTTTCAGTCTAAAGCAGTGCCCCAGTCAGACTGTGTTCAGAAAGAAAAATCACCTTCTATATTTATGGTATTTGGCTCAGTGTCATTTAATTGCAGGATTTAAACTTATTTTAAACAAATTTTCAGTCCATTGAGAATCTACGGAGGGTCAAGCGCAATAATCAGTTTAGGCATTCAACATTCGGTGTTGTGGTGTGAGAGATTTTTCATTATGTTGTATTATATCACATACATGAGGCACAATTATTTTTCTTCTAATCAAAGGCGATGTTTCATGTTTAGTTTCAAGTAGGCACACTTTTAACACTTTTTATATACATAAAAGGGGATTTTTAATAACAATTTACCCTGGAGACATAAAAGTGGCTGGTGTTAAAGAAACCTTTTCATGAAAACTTGTGTCCTTGTATTTTATTATGTCATGACTGTAGAGATTGATCCTTAAGATGTACTATATTTAGAATATACTCATGTTGCTTAAGCAGCATTTGAGAGAGAGAGAGGGAGAGAGGGAGGTGTAAGTGTGTGTGTGAGAGAGAGTTTTGTGTGTATGTGTATAGACTAATGCTTAAAACAGTGGCATGATTGTTGTCTCCAAACAGACCAGCTCTCTCTATCATTAAGTTTTCTTGGTTCAGCAGTAAACCAAGGGTGGAACTCTTGGACTAATTACATGAACAGGTGGGTTTTTCAGTGCCAGCCACTGTAAGAGTGTATATATATTAGTTATTGTAAAGTATCTCTTCATGTTCAGAGAACTACATTTGATATATAAAAGGACAACTTAATATATAAATTCTATGAAATTATTTATTTGAATTTCAGCTGTAAATGATCATTTTTAAGATGGAGTTCTGTAGCTTTAGATACGAGTTACTAGAATGTTACTCTGCTACAGAATGTCATATGGTAGAAACATCCAGAATATTTTATGAGGTCATTAAACTGGAGATTCCACACAGCAGTTGACTTGTTTCTTTTCTGTTGACTGATATTATCTCTTAAATTTTATTCGTTAAGACGCTTCCGTCAGGAAAATGAGTTTATTAAATCTGTATTGAATTTACACATTTTGAAAGTCCTTATTAAAGTAGACATTTGATAAACGATGTTGTGTGTGTAGTCAGAAAAACAGATTCAGCTAAATCAGAGTAAAATCCTTTTGGGTTATGCCAGAATCTTTAATAACTACCACATTTAGTTGGACATACGGTGGATGATGACAGTGATTATATAATGTGTCACTGTGATGACAGGTGCAATGGGTGCACCTGGGTGGATCTCTCCTTAATGGGTGGATCTCTCTCTCTCTCTCTCTCTCTCTCTCTCTCTGTCAGTCTGTCAGTCACTCTCAGGCACTCGCTCTCTCGAGTTTGTCTCAGTTGGTATTTTGGGAAGTCTTTCTGTGCCCATTCCGGGATACCAACATGCCAGTGGAAATATCTGTTTATAGAATGTACATATTTGAAAGCCAGTTTACTGGTAGATTAAGTTAAACCATATGTTATTTGATGTCTGTGGGCCATACATTTGATTATTATAACAGCAATGTAAACAGATTAATCTTTAGTTTAAAGTATTTTGAATAAAGACACAATGGTAATGAACCCGTCAAGACCTGGAATGGTGAGTTTTTACTATAACTGCCTCCTAATGACAAAATCTCATGTGGTTTATGGCTTTCTGTACATTTATTTTGCCTTATTTCCAGTGTAATATGTTTTATATTATTAAATATATTTTTATATTATTAACAGCATCATGAATTGCATCACTTGTCAGATTTTTTCCAACATTTTTCTTTCCATTTACAGAAAAATATGGGATAAAAAGGTCAAGGATTCAACAACAAGGTGAATTCAGTTTACTCTTCTTTGCCGAATATCTACATGCACACTAAAGCATATTTATTTACATCAGAACATCGTATTACTCTTAATTTAACTTAATATACTAATGCTCTTGTGAACTATGTTGTCTCCTAGATTGAGTCAGATGACCAAGAAGAAGGGATTCTGGGTTGAGAAAGTACATTGTTTGGGTACAGAGCCCAGCCTAGCGGAGTGTCACGCCCAGCTGTCAATCCCGCGAAGCCCCACCCCCTGTAAGAACGGTCGCCATGCTGTAGTCCGCTGTGTCCCAGGACCGCAATTTGCTCGTATGTCCTCTGGCAGACCCCAGGCACCTCACCCTGTGCAGGTAATCCTTGAAACACTTAGACTGTTCAGACTGCCAGCAAAAATCAGATTTTTTGCATTTCCAGATTTTTTCCAGATGGATTTTGAAAGTCTGGACAGGAATAAAACTATATTTTTTTATATATTTTTTCAAACCTTATTCAAACCACAATTGGAGGTGGTTTGAAATGCGATTTTTAATCAGAGTTTTACAGAATGCGTCTCAGTCTGGACACTCTGTCAGCTCAAATCGGATTTCAAATAGTCTTTTGCATCACTCTTAATGTGACACACAACGATAACGTCAAAGTCGGTGACGGAAACGACGAAAGTATTAATACGGTATTCAAACGGCATGTCCAAAGGTTTCAACCGTGACTACAGCACAAGACATCACAATATGTACCAGTCTCCTCTGTCGCACAAGAAAACTCAGCAACGGTGGAGACTGTTATATATTGTGATGTTCCGTTCTACACCGCGACTCGACAGGGCGCTTATTTGAAGAGCGAGATGATGCACCTCCATTTTTTTCCTGCATCCATTTTGAAAGCCTATGTCGTTACCAAAGCAACCTATGCAGATAGGTTGGTTATGTCTTGACACACAAATCTTATTTGATCACTTAAAATGAATAGTGCAGACAGTCTGCCTTAAAAGATCTGATTTGAGAAATAAAATCTGATTTGCATGCATTCTGAACATATCCTTTGTTATTTTATGTTATTTAGATTAATTGACTGGCTGTTATCGACCAGCTATTATTGGATGTTTAGTGTATAATGTTAAATAGTTTTTAAAATGAAAAATATATGTTTTTAATGTTTGTATCAGAATAACCAATTTGTCCCCACTCATCATCATTAAAAAAATCACTTAATAACACTAATAATTACTATAATCTAATTCGACCCTCATTATGCCATTATTGAAATTAAACTTTCTATTCATCAAATAGTCCTGAACAAAATGTATCAAGGTTTCCACTAAAATATTAAGCAGCACAACCGTTTTCAATGTTGATAATAATACATTTTACTTGAGAAAAAAATCTGCATATTAGAATGATCATGTGACACTGAAGACTGGAGTAATGATGCTGACAATTCAGCTTTGCCATCACATGAATAAATTACATTTTAAAATATATTAGAGTAGTAGTAAATTATAATAACATTTCACAATATTACAGTATTATTTTACTGTATTTTTGATCAAATAAATGCAACCTGGGTGAGCGTAACAAACATTTAAAAACGTGTACAGTTGTAATGTACCGTTTGGTCATGGGTTATAAACATATATTTAGGGTTAGGGCTATTAGAATTGACCTTTGAAAAATATGGAACAAAAAAAAACATTTGTTGACCACTAATCTGAAGATTTGGGAAGGCAGTCCCACTGGTGCTCCTTAAACGTCTATTGTGGTTATAATAACCCTGGTACTTTGGGACTGAGGTGGACAAATATGATTTCCTGAAAGTAACCTTGTCAATCTCTTTTCTCGTCTCATAGCTGTCAGTCCGCCTGAAGTCAGGGCCACGTCTGGGAGAAGGCAGAGTCGAGGTTCTGCGCGAGGGGAAGTGGGGAACTGTGGTTGACCACCTGTGGGACCGTATCTCAGCCAGCGTGGTGTGCAGAGAGCTGGGCTTCGGCTCTGCCAAAGAGGCTCTTTCCGGAGCATACATGGGTCAAGGTGAGAATTACAGTAGTTTAAGCTTAAAGAAATAGTTGACCCCCAAAAATTATTTGTTATTATTTACTTACCCTCATTCTGATCCTAGTTGGAACTACTTGAGGGTAAGTAAATGACAGATTTTTCATTTTTGGATGAACTATTCCTTTAATCTGCCAATATGGTGTTTTTGGGAAGAAGGTGATTCATAACTACAAACATGGTTATTATACTGAGTTTGGCACATGATTCCAACGAAGTCTGAGTCTGAGCTTAATTGGAAAGCTCTGCTTATCTGTGGGATACGCCTGTCTGCAGCTGAATATGAAAGCAGTCTATGACGTGACATGAGGATGTCTTACATTATGTGATATCACACGTCGTACGGCAACGACGATTCTTGAAGCCAAGGAACTTTCCCTGAACTTTCTCTGCCTCAGATCCACACTGCATGTGAGTTTATTTAAGTTGACTGAGACAAAACTCAACGCTGATCTGTATTCCGAGCGGCATCTTTTCTCTTTGGCAGAGCAATTATCTCATCCGGTCAGGGTGAAGCGATGACAGTAGCAATATATTGAAGACTTCCAGATATCGCACTGATGAAAAACACAGCCACTAATGTTGTGAAGATTTTGTTTTTTTTTAAAGGAAGTAAAATGACGTTTGAGTCATAATGATGTTTTATCAGGTGCTACCATTCAAAGAACTGAAATGATGAAATGTTGATTTATGGATTATGACAATTTTAGGGGTCTGTTACTTTAAAATATAAGCTGTAATGCACCAGTAGTGACTCTATGAAAGTACAGACTTGAAATGAACCTGCCTAAGGTTGACTACTTTCATCTAATGAAAATAATCCAATCAAGGTTTTAATTTAACACTCGCCAAGTGCCAAATTCTTACATGCCTGTTACTAACTGATATTTTTTTTTAGGAATGGCAACTTTAAATTTAAAGCAACCAGTTAAGTACCTGTTAAGTGTTAACACTTTAGGCTTATTTTTTCACTTGGATGGAATATTTCTTGCAGCACCCTTACACAAAAATAGTTCATTTTATTAATTATATTTAAGTAAAGTTCAAGTATATTTCTAAGTATACTCTATGTAGTAAGTATACTAATATCTATGTACTAGAAGTATACTTGTAAGTGTACTATTTCATTACTACTCGGGACTAAATTGGCCCACTTTTTAGTGTATAAATTATACTTTTAAGTATATATTAAGTGTAACAGTAGTAAATGTTGAGTACACATAGTTTACAACTACGTTTTTCGTTTGTACTGCAACTATCCTACAGTACAAGTGAACTTATAGGTATACTGATAGTTACTAGTTAAATACTTGTTGCACACTTTTTAGTTTATAAAAGTACACTTTGAAATATACTCTCAGTAAACTACTAGTTTAGTAGTTTTATACTGCAAGTATAATTGTAAGTTTTCTTTGTTTGTAAATATTGATTTATAATGTAAGTGTATAAGACCGTATATAAAACTGTGAAAAAAGTATATAAGAGGTTACTCAATCAAAAGAGTAAACACAACTACAAGCCAAGTATACTTAGAAAACTTAAATCATACTTTTGTGGATATCTCGATCAAAAGATTGAGTAAAAGTAGAGGCCAAATATCTGAAGAGGTCAAATATACTGAATTTGCTGTCAGTATAATTCAAGGATACTTGTATACTTTGTGTTTTAAATATATTTCTGATAAATACATAGTTATTTTTAGTTTAAAGAAGTAATAGCACACTTAATAAACATCTTTTTTGTAAGGGTAAGTAAGCCAATATACACTACTGTTAAAGTAGAAAACAGTTATTTTAAATTATAATACTGTATTACTGTTTTTACTGTATTTTTGATTAAATAAATGCAGCCTTTGTGAGCATAAGTGACTTTAAAGTAACACCAGGTAACTTTTGCTCTCGTGGTCCCCCTACAGTTGCGAAACAGTATTGTCCTCTACTACTGTCGTAAACTCTGTCATCCTACATGCACGTGCATTTGTTGACAACCATGATAGCCCTGAACACTGTAGGAGGAGGCCACATGCAGGTGTTCTGCTTGCGTCGCGTGTGAAATGTCTTCATCCCAGGTACAGTGGCATATATTTCAGCATGTCATATGAATATAATTTCATGGGTTTTATTTTTTTTTCTAACGACAAATGATCGCGATGATCACGTTTACAAGCCAGCGTCATTATAGTAGCCTAGTCTACTGGTTACCGTTTTACTGAATCTATATGATACTTCAATGTTTGAGTGGTAGATAATAACCATATATCGTCAATATTATAATATCAAGCTACCATAAATGATTCTGCAAATTTTACAAATCGATTTGCATTATAGCTTGAGGCAATACAAATAAACAAATATCACAGACATGTTAGGTATCCTAAAATATGATTTTGTACATTTTATATATTTACTTGCAAGAATGTAGCCCCTACCAAACTTGTACACGCCGTTTAGACATAGGCTTTCATTTAATTTTTTTCTTTGTACATGTTGAGTAGAGTACACTTTTTAGGTCAAACATTTGCTATTTGCATTTCATCGATTGCAAAATTCAAATCAGAACGAGAATGCTAGCGATAGCTAACCATCAAAAACTAGAATATCGTTTACTAGCTACCAGATTGATAATTCGCTATACTCTACTATCATTTCTTGATTCATGAAGATAAACGGAGGATAAGATAGCTTCCGTAACATAGTCAGGTAGACAAAAAAAACAAAGAGATAGTATGCAAGCAATATACTTACTAGTCCAAAAGCATGACAGCCAAGTCCGCATCGGTCGGGCACCCCTCCTCCTCCTTCAGCTCACGCCAGCGAGAAAACGCTGGCCCAATGTTGATCCTCGTTCTGCCTTTAACGCGATCACTTTCTCTTTTTGCTTTGCTCCGATAAAACCTTTGCTTTCTTGTTTTTCTGTGCTGCTTCGGCCATGACTTTATAACATTTGGCTCGCACGTCCGATTTTAAGGAAGTGGCGGTGGTGGTGGAAGTGACGTATATGCCGTAAAGCAGTCGAATTTTGTAGTTCTCTTTGTTTGCCGGTTACTACCCGAAACCTATGGCAGACGTGTCATTCAACCTATTGTAAGACAATGTACCATCACAAGAGACTTGGAAATATATTATGAAGGTTGAAAAGTTACCTAGTGTTACTTTAATATATCAAATTATATGATTGCTATAACGCACAAGGAACAACAGCTAAATCTAATTGTCATCGAGACAAATATACATACATTTTAAATAAAACAAATAATGTAAATTATAGTTTAATGTTGATTAATAAATATTTTTGGTTGGAAAATTTTCTTAATCACCCTTCATCGGCATGTGTGGCAAAAAAAAAGAAAGAAGCTATTTTAGAAAGTGACTACACTTGCTGATTTTTGAATTCACCCATTTGGATGTAAGACTACTTGAGATCAAAGCTTATGATTTCTGTCCATCTATAGCGTCGAGGTCTTTAGGTATTTAGATGTCATGTATAATTTTCCTAGTGCAGCCAAGGCCACAAAAACATATAGTGAGTGAAAAGAGACACAAATTAGTGTTTCAATGACAGAACAGAGCTGGACTGTTTGGGTCAGGCAGTAAAAATAGGAAATCTGTTGAGATGGGCTACATGTACCAGACTGTGGTTACCACATTTAGAAATGATCCTGAATAATGGTGTTGGTACAGTGCTTATTGCACTGCCAGATTTTCTAGACATTTAATATAACATAAAGGGATAGTTCACCCAAAAATGAAAATTCTGTCATCATTTACATCATTTTGGGGTTGAACTATCCCTTTAATGTGCTTAGTAGTGGAAACAAGTTTGAAAATTGGATGTCATTGTGGCTGCATTGTGGAGCACATTCTTTCTGTGGATTTTTTTTTTTTGTTCAAAAACTGTTTTACAGTGGAGTTAGCATGAACCCTGTATGACAATGTAGATCTTTTAAGGCCAATGCGGCGTGAAGCAGCACATTCTGTTGAGGTGTTCTCTAAGTCTGACCTCCCAGTAAGAAGTCAGTAAGCGTTTCTAAAGTCCTTTGATGACTATAGTGACTATAGACAAGGGATTTAAAGTCACGTTCACTGGTTCACCTTTTGCTTTACTGGCAAAACATATAAGGTTAGAATATATTTTTGTATGCAATACACACTGAGTTTTTCCTCTGGCTTTGAACTGATGCTGACATGCACTTGGCTAAGAGAAATATTTCTTATATAGCTATTTAATCTGCTCTTAAAATAGGGATTATAGTCATTCCATGAAAGGAAAACACCATTAATGCGGAATGAATATATATATATATATATATATATATATATATATATATATATATATATATATATATATATATATATATATATATGTTGTTTTATTTTAGGGAGAAGAAATTTTCCATTTTCTGTAAACCACACTCTAGTGAAACTATTCACTGCAGTTAGTCACAGAACCACTCCCTTTCCTTCAGCCACTTCTGGAATACTTACTTATTTACTTGCCTTTTTGTGCATACACTGTCTTATATTTATGCAAAGATTTATATTTAAGTTTAAAAAAAAAAAACATTTATTTCAGCAAGGAAGCATTCAATTGATTTAAAGTAACCGTAAACCCAATCACAGTATAAGGTTCATAAATCCCCCAAAAATTTTTTTTAAATGTCCACAAAAATATTTACTTTTCAGCACTGATAATAATAACAATAAATTTATTTTGAGCACCAAATCAGATTATTAGAATGATTTCTGAAGGATCATGTGACACTGAAGACTAGAGTAATAATGTTGAAAATTAATCTTTGCATCAGAGGAATAAATTAAAATAGTGAAATAGAAAACGTCTCTGTTACATATGGTAATGTCGTGACCGACAAATAGGAATCTCGCTAGAGAGGCCAATCTACTTCGAGTGAAACTAAACGAGCCTGGATGTACGTCGTAACCGACGATAGGAATCCCTACCAAAGCGCCACGGCTTCTGCACCACACCCAGTGTCCTGTGCAAGCCTCTACTCCTCCTTGCCTGGAAGGATGATAGGAGAGGGCTTACACAGAGTATGCCTGTCACTGTTGTTCCGTGATATCCCATACAGTGAGATATTGGATAACACTGGGAAAGCATGCCCTTTCTGTTAGGAAGGAGAACACTGCAGAAGCCACTTCTTCAAAGGAGTTATTTGGGAAATACATATGGACTAGCCCGAAGGTTGTACTGCAAAGGCTTCCGTTAGGGGGGAAAGACTCGGGCTTCCGTTAGGAGTAGCCGTGGAGAAAATATACACATATGTGATCCCCGTAGGGTCACATATATGGGAACCAGCCTAGACCCGGTTCTCAAGGATTCAGTGGATAAAGGCCTGATGCCGGACGCTCCGCCATGTCGGGGCCGAGGGTGTTGGAGGACTCAACAGGTTTTTCACTCTGGAGCAATAAACCTCTCGGTGCTTCTACCCATATAGGGTGAGAACGCTCTCACTGGCGCACCTTACTAGCTGTTAAGCAAATGTGTTAGGTGTCGCCTAGCCCGCAGCTCTACAGATATCTGTTAGCGAGGAGCCACGTGCCAGCGCCCAGGAGGATGCAATGCCTCTCGAGGAGTGAGCATGCAACCTGAGCGGGAAGGGCACGCCTTGTGCTTGGTAAGCCAAAGCAATGGCATCCACTATCCAGTGGGCCATCCTCTGCTTGGAGACAGCCTTTCCCTTCTGCTGGCCTCCATAACAGACAAAGAGCTGGTCTGAGGTCCTGAGATTTTGAGTTCTGTCCACGTACAAACGCAGAGCGCGAACCGGACAGAGCAAAGCCAGGACTGGGTCTGCCTCCTCCAGGGGCAGCGCTTGCAGGTTCACTACTACCCCTTTTCCGCCAAAAAAGAACTGGTTCGGAACTGGTGCTGGTTCGGAGTTGGTTCAACTTGTGAACCTTCTCAGAACCTGTTTGTTTTTCCACTGACTAGAGCGCCCAGCGAACGACGTCGTTACGTCACTGTGTACGTCGCTGTACGTCTTAGCTAGAAACACTTGCAAGTACAACATTACTTTGGGATTATCTCTAACTCGTGTACCAAGAAGGCTTTAAAAACAATTGAAATATGTAGGTCTTTTAATCTTCCTTTGATATGTAATCTTTTCTGATTAGTTATGTAGCCCTGTCTTGTGTCTTTTTTTTATTTCCGTTTATTTGTTCTATATTGTGACTGTTTTCTTCTTTGCTTACATAATGTTTTAAATAGAAATAATAAAAAAAAGCTAGAAACGCTTGCGCCAACTTCAAGCATAACAATTACAATGGCGGACTACATCGTGTTTCTGCAAATGTTTCTCCTGGCTTTGCGGTCAGAAAAGATGTTTAGAGCACATATAACCCTGCCCCCAGCCCCCGACGTAAGCATGATGTTGTAAAAGAACGGTTCTCTGGTTCTAGTCCAGCAAAGAGTTGGTGCCGCTTTGGAACCAGTTTTCCTGGCCGAGAACCGGTTCTTTGGCTGTCGAAACACAAAGAACTGGTTCGCGAGTAGGCACCGGCTCCGAACCGGCTCTCAAAATGCTTTGGTGGAAAAGGGGTATATCTGAAGGGAGTGGTAGGAACCTTGGGCACATAGCCAGGCCGGGGTCTCAGTACAACATGGTCGTCACGGACCCTATCGAACATCTTCGGGGGTCTTCTCAGCGAGAAGAACACCATTCGTCGAACAGGTTCCAGTTCAAGGCATATACACGTCTCGTGGACGGCGCCCGTGCAGAAGTGATAGTGTTAAGTACCTCTGGGGTTTAGTCACCTAGAACCTCCGCGTCCCATCCAGGGACCAGACATGGAGTTTCTAGAGGTCTGGACGCAGGTGCCATAGAGTGCCCCGTCTCTGAATCAGAAGATCCTTCCTCAGAGGAATGGGCAAGGGAGGGACTGTCACGAGGAGCATGAGTTCTGGGAACCAAGTCCGAGTGGGCCAAAAGGGAGCCACCTGAAGGACCTGCTCCTCGTCCTCCCTAACTTTGGACAGGGTCTGTGCAAGTAGGCTCACTGGGTGAAACGCATATTTGCGAAGGTCAGGGGAGAGTAAAACAGCTGGCAGTGGGAGGTCTCTGAGGAGGCAAACAGGTCTACCTGAGCCTCCCCAAACTCTCTCCAGATCATCTGAACCACCTGGTGGTGAAGTCGCCATTTTCCCCGGAGTACAGCTCGTGATAGCTCGTCGGCCACACGGTTGAGTACACAAGGGACATACATGGCTCGAAGCGACCTCAGATGCTTTTGACTCCAGAGGAGGAGATGGAGGGCGAGTTGCGACAGGCGACGAGAGCGTAGACCACCTTGTCAATTGATGTACAAAACAGTCGCAGTGCACTCCCAAAGAGGTCTGACCCACCTTCCGATGCAGCGATCGACATCTGATCGTCGCGGGGAGAAGCAAAGGAAAGGACTGGTACACACCTCGAGGATGGTCCAGCACGTTCCGTTAGTGGCTCAACTGGCTGCGGAGCATGAGAGGGATGAGGGTTCCTAGGGGGTTGGTTCCCCAAAGGAAGCGCGCTCACCGTAATCCTCAGGTCTCCTGTGTCACTGCCCGAAGCAACCCTCTGGGGATGGTTGGATCGAGGCAGAGGCACGGGGACTCCGCCCCTTTGCAGGAACGAGAGTCTCGAACGTAGCTCTGAGATGGTCATCTTCCCACAATGGGTGCATGACTCATCCAGGAACGCTGCATCAGCGTGTTCAAGGTCCAGACACACAAGGCAGCTATCGTGACCATCCCATGAACCCAGGTAATGACCGCATCCAGAAACACACAGATAGAAAGTCATCTTGAAAAAGACGCGATCTATCTGTGTAAGCTCTTTTAGGGACTGCTCTCACTGGTGCTGAAGCATGCAGGGGAACGGTCACCGCAAACACAGACAGGAATGTGCTCCTGTCTTTCTCTCATTGGCAGGTCTTAGCAGCTGTAAAAAAAGCTCTTGAGCGCTCTCACTGGCGCACCTTACCAGCTGTTAAAACAGCCTTTTTGTTTGCTAAAAAAAACCCCAAAGGAAACAGAAAGGTGAGAGAGAAAAAAGACAGCTCGCGCTGCTGTGCTGTCAACACCCGCACCGGGATGGAGAGGTCCAAGAAAGGCTCATCTTGACTTCACAGTCTTGATAGAAGGCATCAAAGTGCTTGGCTCTGAAGCAAAAAGCTGAAGTGCAATCGCACCTTCTGCTCATTATATACCCGCGCTGCAAGGCTGAACAGCTGATGTAAATGATTGCACGCCAATGTGCATTGGCTCGTTTAGTTTCACTCGAAGTAGATTGGCCTCTCTAGCGAGATTCCTATTTGTCGGTCACAACGTACGATGAGAGTGACCGACTGATAGGGAACAGCTATTTTAGGTTGTAATAATATTTTACAATATGACTGTTTTTTTTCTGTATTTTTGATTAAATAAATGCAGTCTTGGTGAGCATTAGAGGCTTATTTTAAAAACAATAACAATCTTAGAAACCCCAAACTATTATGGTAGTGTATATTTATTTTGTAACAATATACTGTTATTTATTTATATGTATATCTATATTTATATAGTAGCACATGACACAAAGAAAAAGTTTTGATTGAGCCATTTTGTCTCCACTCTTCGCTTAAATCATTGATTATAATATTCTCTGTGAGGAAACATTTCCATATTAATCCTCATGGTTTTAGCCAATCTCTAGAAATTTGCTTCAGAAGCGAGGCCAAATAGGGTGCTGTGTTTGCTTTTGTGCTCTATAATTTTTGCTTCGAAACTAAACAGCTGGTCATTATTTCATTGCTCCGTTAGAAATCTGTTGTTTTTGATCAGTACGTTCACCAAACTTAGCCGCAATAGCACATAATCACGTTTTTTCCACAGCAGTTCATACAACTCTCTACTTCATTTACCCTGAATTTCCCCAGCATGTATTTCTGAGATGGGGAAAAACTATATAATTACTCTTACACTAATGTTGCTCTGGTATATTTATGCTGCGGATTTCACATCCTTGTGAGATTCATATCTGAAGTTTTAGCACACTGCTCATGTTGGACTCAGTAAACAAAGAGGGAAATTAACTGTGACATCTGATACTTTTTATCAAGCTTTTTATTTCCATAGAACCTCAAGAATGTGATAATGATTTCACACGAACAAATCCACTCCTCTGTATCTGATCAGACTCATGTGTGGCCCTCTGGTGTGAGGAATCTACACATCTTTTAGAACGTCCTCGTTTTGGGGAAAGTTCCTTTTAGAAGTAATGTGTTACAATATTGCGTTACTCCCTAAAAAGTATCTAATTGCGTTACTTAATTACTTTTTGCTTCACCTTTTCTCATCTTTCTCATTTCAAAAGTGAAATGAATAAGCCTCAGGTTGAAGGAAATGTAAATTCATGTCTGTACAGTAGAGGGCTCGGCTCAAACAAACCGTTCTGCTGTGCTGCCATTCTGGATGGCAGAAGAATAGGACGCAGGAGAAAGTTCAACACTTACCTCAGCAATAAAAACAAAAAAATAAAACACAAATGTGGTTTATCTAAAATAGATTTTGCTTATTAGTATTGAATCACCGAAGGTCAGCAGCAGAGACATTGGTTAATAAAGTGAGATTAATTACATAAAGTATATTTGTGTTATTTAACATTTAATTATTGCAGGTTTGTAGAGTTTCTCTCAACATGGGGACAGGAGAGGTGTCCGTTCATAAATAGGAAAACAAAGTAACATGCGTTACTTGTTTGAATGAGTAACTCAGATATTTTGTTGTAAATTTAAAAGTAATGTGTTACTTTACTAGTTACTTGAAAGTAATCTGATCACATAATCAGATTACTCACTTTACATTTAATGCGTTACCCCCAACACTGCCCATAAGAATGAATCCGTTTACAATATGGTAATAATTAATTGATATTATTCTTACAAGGGCTGGATGAATTGTGATGCAAAGCTTATTTATCTGCCATTTTTATAACAATGAATTGTTCAGTTACTCAGTAATGATCCTCAATAGATTTACATCAGTAAAGATCAAAGATTAGTTTGAGAAAGTGACAAATGGCAGCAGTTGGTCTGTAATGTTTTTTAAGGCAATTTTTGGAAAGGGTCGGATAGAAAGTATCTAGTGTTCTCTGTGGCAGAAAGAACTCAAACAGGCCGGGTGTTTGTTATTTTGTTTTATATTTGAGACTTTTAACTTGTGATTCCCCAATGACATTTACTGTTTGTTTGTTCTACAGGGACGGGGCCAATCCACATTAACTCTGTGCAGTGCACTGGGACAGAGCGCTCCATTTTGGATTGTTTCTTCCAGGAAGTCACTCCCTGGACATTCAAACACAGCCAGGATGCTTCTGTCAAGTGCTATGTTCCTAAGACAGGCGTGGACACTACGGTGAGCAAAACGATCACAGGTTACTCTGATATATTTCAGATAGCTCCTATCAGTCATGTTATCTGCACAGTAGTCCCCCAAAATATTTGGACACTTAAAGTGTCGCTTTGTAGATTTTCAACCCGCTTATATTGTTTCAATATCGTTGGTAGTATACAGTATGTAAATTAATAATGTTAAGAGAGAAATTCACCTTTATTTGTCAGCAAAAGGACTTTTATTTGTCAGCAAAAGGACTTTTTACAGATCCAGACCTTTTGTGAAAACTACAGATTATTCTTCTGCATTTTTTGTATACTTGGCCACAGACAGTCCGATCAACAGATGGTTAATAACAAAACCGTTATTGAAAGGGTATTGTATTACTACTGTGAGGGACCAAGCTGGCAGGCATGAGGAGTCAAAAAATATAAGTTTTTTATTTACAAAACAAAAAAACCAACAACTAATTTACAGAAAACTGAAAGTTCTGGGCCCATAAAAGAGGTCAACTTAACTCAGGTAACATAACCTTAACATAGGCTGAACAAACCAAACCTGGAGTAACTAAACAGACCTACTAGACTAAAACATGGGGGAAACTTGTATAGTGGCTGATCAGGCCATTATGACACAAAGGGGGTAGACATAATATATAAACAAACCACAATAACTACAACACATGTTAAACCAAAGCTACCTAATATGAACTAAAGGTAAATCAATTAAATAATCATAACAACAAAGTATAACTAGCAAAGAAAAGAACACAACTCAAAAATGAAATACTCTGCCACCGCCATGATTTGGGAAAATATGGCGCAGTCCAATTATCCATTCCCCTACTTAAACAGCTTTGAGTCACTTGAAAGTCCTTTTGCCTGTCAGCCAGCGAGAGACCCCCAGCAGCAACTCCCCAGGAACTGGTAACTCAAAAAGAAAGGTATTAATTTCACAGAACGTAACTGAAACAAAGATAATGAACCTGAAATTAGCTAAATTGACAAAGTTAACTAAATGTGTGCACCCAAATAGAAAACTAAGTCAAATAACTAATAAAACTGTTAAAACTAAAGTTTGTGTCCAGTTATTTATTTTGTATAATATGTAATGTGCTCAAAACAAATGAAAGAGTTACCACCGTGAGTTATTGTTGTTTCCATGTGTGGCTGCTAGTGTGGCCCTCACAACTACTCTTTATTGTATTGTCTTACATTATGTTGCATTATGGTAAAAATGAAACACTGAAAACAGCTTTCTTACCTGTACGTGACAGCGTTTTGCCTTGGCGCATTGGACGTTCTTTCAGTTTTCCCCTCCGTTTGGCCTTAAACACAGTGTTTGTGCTCATCAAGTTTGAAATGTTGACTACAAACATTGAGGTTTTACAAATTTTCCTCTCCGTATTTACGATTCTTTGCACCTTAAATTAGCCACGGCCTACAACACTCTGGATCTTTCTCTGGAATCTGAAAATAACTCACTCCTACTAAATATTTACTCTTTGAATTCTTGCATCCGGGAGCAATACAAGTCAAGTGACTAAAAGTTTGCTAAAAAGTATTTCCTACTAAAGTAAAGCGGTATTTGACTCTCGTAAGCAAATTCATAGTAGACTAGTGGGAGTGGCCTTGGTCGCCAACATGCCCAGTGCATTATGGGTGTTAAAAATTTCCCTAGCTATTTGGCAAAAGTGAAGACAACAGCATTTTTTTCTCTGTTTTCTATAGTCAGTAAGAACCAATAATAATAATTAAAAAAATCACCTTTATGCTGCATAGGCAGCACATTTTTATTGAAAGCCCATTTTGCCAGCGGTGAAGTACCCCTTTTGGCCACACTTAAAATGTCTTTGCGTTATATAATGCATAAATATACGTTATTTAAAATGTCTTTGTGTTTAGTGCAGTAAATTACATTTATTTTAAATAAATATACAGACTTTGCTATTTTATATAATGTATCATATGATGTTATTTATTCCTGTATCTCAAACAGTACAGCATGGCGCTGGCAACACCAATGTCACGGGTTCATCTCCCAGGAAATACACAAACTGATAAATAGATAAGCTTTTAAAGAAAGTTTATGCCAAATGCTACATGTAATATGTACATTTAAATGCATTATGGCATTTATTTTAAATCTACACACTTAATCCACTAAACATCACTTAGGGAAGTGAAGTTAGTTTTGAGAAAACTTCTAGCATCATTTGTCTTTGAGGCCACTGTATGTGTAGTTTTCACTCCTGTGAGCATGTTTGTGTTTCAGGTGCGGTTGGCAGGCGGCAGGGATTCGGCTGAGGGTCGTGTGGAGGTGCTCATGGAGGTGGGGGGCAGAAAGCATTGGGGGGCAATTTGCAGTGAAAACTGGGGAATAAATGAAGCTATGGTGGTGTGCAGGCAACTGGGCTTTGGATTCGCCTCACGTGCCCATCAGGTGAGACTGCTGAAGAATGTTGTTTTCCAGTAATCACTCTGAATATGTTGCTTTGGTTTCCTCAGTCTGTGTGCATTTGAAAGCTTCCTGTGTATGTTTAGGGGTTAGGATACTTCTGGGAAACATAAGTGTTATACAGTAGTTGTTTTGTGAAGATGAAGAGGTGGGACAGGTTTAGAAATATCTAAGAACAGGAATCAAGGCAGTTATACTTTCATTTCACACTGTTTACCTTAATTCTATCTCTGTACTACATGTGCAGAACTAAACTGTTTTACGAAATCTCATAAAGAAATGTCCAGGTCATATCGCAACCCCAAATCACCCCAAATGAATGAATGAAGTTAGGGTTATTTATATTCATTTTTCAGCATTCACTTCATTTCAAATTAATTTTATGTTAATTTTAATTTTTCATTATTTTAAAACTGTAATGGAAATCGTCTAATCCCCCAACCCCCCCCCCCCCCCCCCCCCAAAAAAAAATGCATTAAATAAATTCAGGATTAGTGTGTGTTTCAGTACAAATTCAGTATAATTTATACTGTATTTTGGAGGAGAATTGGACAATTAATGTGCTTTATTTTCACGTCAAAAATGTTATATTTGTCATAAATAAGTAGCTTAACATTATGATGTAGATTTTAAGTTAAAATTAATATGAATTAATATAGGTGTGTGTGTATCCTAAGTCTTGTAGCTATTCTTTCTTTCATTTTCTTTTGGTTAACTTGTTGGCTTCAGCTTGTTACTTCACTTAACTAGTAAATGCTGCATACATACAGTATTATCATATTAATTAAGTACAAATCATAATTAGGTATAAATAAGTACTGTAGGAAGTGCTGAATTAAAATAGTTAAGATTATTCATAACTTGTGAAACTAGATGGCATATCATCTTCCCAAAAGTATTTCATGTCAACTACCTACCTATACATAATGTCTTGCATTTTAAGCATAGCATTCCATATGCAGACAAATAAGATTTGGCCTTCCTGTGTATAGGACACATATTATTGGCAAGGAGACCCTTCGGCAAGAGAAGTGACATTGAGTGGGACTCACTGTGTGGGAACAGAAATGTCCATCCAGCAGTGCCGTCGGAATAATCACGTCCACTGTCCTCGAGGAGGCGGGGCTAAATCAGCAGGTGTCACCTGTTCTGAAAGTAAGTGATTGGAATGACAAAATCTGATGCATATTATAATTATCTGCACTGAATGATCCCAATGAATGAATCAACATCTTTGTTTTAGCGGCACCTGACCTGGTTTTGGATGCACAGCTCGTGCAGGAGAGCGCTTACCTAGAAGACAGGCCTCTGCACCTGCTCACCTGTGCTCATGAGGAGAACTGTCTCTCCTCCTCTGCCAACCGTATGCAGTGGCCCTACGGACACCGCCGGCTTCTGCGTTTCTCCTCTCGTATCATGAACTTGGGCAGAGCCGACTTCCGTCCACGCTCCTCAAGAGAGTCCTGGACCTGGCACCAGTGCCATAGGTGAGGGTTACCTTCTTTCTTCTGTTTTAATGTCTATACAGAATGAAACGGCAGCCTGAGAGCTGCTGGGAAAACATAGTTTGGTCATCTTGTTTTATAAAAAGTTCCCCTAGATGAGAATAGAGTATGATGCATAAAGGAAACTGAAACCTGCCTCTCCTCACTCACTCGTTTCATTTGCTCTGGATGAATATTGTTGGTGTTACAGGGCTTGCATTTCGACATAGGATTGCGTGTATTTCCCATAATTTTACTCATTCCCACAGATTTTGTGTTCACACCCAAAGTGTGCGCACATAAAGCCACCTCTCAGTACTAAATTGCATTCTTTTTTCGCTGCTTATTGCTCTTAAACAGTCAACTACACAAAAAATAATGCTGGTCTTGACGAGTATTCACATAAACACAGTCCTTTGTTTTAAGTGAACGTAAACAGTTGAGAAAAAGAAAATGCATGTGTAACAGTATAATGGATCCGTGCGTCAGGTCTATCTATCTATCTATCTATCTTATTTTTATGACTTATTCTTATTAAAATTGAATTGAATTTAAGAAATTAAATTTCTTAAAAATTTAAAATTGAGTTTTATATGAAATTTATTTTTCTTACTTTTTTTCATGGCAATGTAAAGTCTCATAAGTGCAGCATATATCCATCCAGACATGTGGTGTAGTCAAGCGCAGTTTTTGGTGTACAGTCCCAGTAAATACATTGATTATTACATCATGGGAGTCTTCTGCATCCTCCACAACTGGAACACTCAGAACCAGTTTTTGCATATATTCTTTTTAATAACTCGGGTACTAAAATAATGCAGACAGCACATGAAACCAAATAATGTAGGAATAACTCTTGATAATCTTTTATTCTAGAAGAGTATTTGTGGGTACATTTCCTTTCAGTTGAGTTTCAATGTGCAATGAAAGGAACGTCGACTCCTGTTTATAAAACCGGTCATGGGTGGTCAGAAAGCTTGCCGTCATCTTTCAGATTAATTAGTTGCTTTGAGCACCTCCACTCCCTTTACATGTGTTTTGAAAATAATTGCAAACCCATTCTGTGGGAACAAGGCACTCTGTTGTGGAGGAGTTGTGGGCTTTGCGTGTTCACAGGCCAAACCTCTTTTATTAATCTTTTAAAAACACCAGAGAAGTGGGCATTTGAAAGCAGTCTATTCAGACGAGCTGAATAAACAACTCTGCAAGCGTAACCCTGTCAGCATAACAACAACTTCCTGTAAAGGGTGTTACCATAGCAGCCAACACCTTCATGTATGAGCAGTGAGGTCATTAGACAGTGGTCCATAGTGAACCTTTGTTCTGCCCATGTTCACAAGCCAGCATGAAATATAAGTCAACTACATTTTTACATATTCTGGAATAGAGTCAGGGAAAACTCCCGCCAAACTCTGTTCACTCTGCGCCAATATATGCGATGCCTCCGGGCAGCTACTGTATTTCGGGCATCCAAGAGCAAGTCCTATCTGCTTGAATGGGGGAATCCTAAAAAATTCAAAAACTGTTTGCTGAACTACCAATTAAATAACATTTAAAATCAGCAACACAATCTGACATGAACTGTCCCATAAATGTTGTTTCTTATGCTTAAATGGCGTTAAAAAAGCTTATTTTCCAGGCGTGCAATGAATTTAGCAATTAGCATTTGGCTCTTTTATTTAGAAGGCAGCACTAATTCCGCCATATTGTGCTTTGCACTTTCTTCAAGTATTATGAGTGCACTCTCTTTGTATATCTAAAGTCTTTGGTGGTACAGTATATAGCATATTTAATAGGGCTGGGAGAAAAAATAGATTCATCTAGCTATCGCGATTCTAAAATTTATTAATTCCAGAATCGATATTAATTCAAATGTAATTGCCTTATTTTTGTCCTTGCTTATAGATGAGGTTGACAGAAGTTAGCCACTTTCGTTCCAACAGAGGATGAAATGTGTTGTTATCTGAGTGTTGAGTGACGTAATATCCCAAGTGGACGTGTGGAAGAGACGTGAGACAAAGCACTGAAAAGCCCTCGCGTTACTCATATGCTGAGAGAGAGATAAGACAATAGAGCTGCACGATTCATCTTTTAAAGACTGTAATCTTGATTCGTCTGTCTATTAAACTTTGACAAAATCATAACGCAACATTCAAAGCTGTGTTGGCACTGCGACTGACCTGGAGAGAGTTGTCATGAAACAGCTTCACAAACAGTCTTTTCAACCTCATAGTATCATTATTTCTGTGATTTAAAATAGTTAAAATTATCATAGACGTACTTGGAAAAAAGTTTAAAGTTTTTTAAATTTATTCAAGAGAATGTAGTATTGTATTATGCTTCTGAAATAAGAGTCAGAAAGATGTGATGATTTGTTTTTGTAAATATGATAAATATTTATCTTAAACATCATGTACAGTCCGTATAAGTGTAGCCTATGATTTAACTTTTCCCGATGGTCTAGTGTTAAATAAATTGCAATATCGAATCGCAATAGAATTGCAATTCTTAAAACAAATCGCAATACATATCGTAGGCCTATTGGCACCCAAGTATCGTGATAGTATCGAATCGGGAGATAGGTGTATCGTCTCAGCCCTATATTGAAGAATTTAACATGATTATACGGTGTTGCTAGAACATTACTATGCAGTTGCTAAGGAATTCTGAGTGGTATTTAACACATTTAATACTAGGCTGTTTCACAATTCCAAGAACCCAAAGAACGGACTTGTTTTGCCAGGTTGCCTTGAAAGAACGAACTCTGAAGGATGCGAGGGCACAGAGCGCATCCTTGTGAGAACTGAGATGTGCTGCGATCTTGTTGCTCAACTGACCGTTCTATTATAAGTAGCGTCCAATACACAGTAAATACAACTTACAGTAACATCACAAACAATTTTAATAACCTATTGAAACATTTCTTTCATATTATTATAGACATTATGTGCATATTATTTTAGATCCTTTTATTTTAACGACGTATATATGAAAATCAGTATGTATGTGTCATACAAAATCATACGTGACGTTAAGATGTTAAGATTCTTTTTAAAGTCGTCATGAAATCACAATTAACCCTATTTACTTTGTTAGCGCACATTAGTAGACTTGTGGTGAACAATTAATTTGTGTTAATTAAGTTAAGTTAATACACAGAAAAAAAAAATTGCGAGTTTGCAGCAAGAATACGGAACACATTGTCCGATTTTGGGCTGTCCCAGATGAAAGATGACTAATCGTTGTGATTTCTGTGTTCGTGGCTCCTAAACGTCGAGTGAGAGAGGTTGTCACTGTCTTGCGACCTGCGATCATTTTCTGACAGTGTCGGAAATTTAGCATGATCATCTCAGTGTGTTTGCTGCAACGGCCTACGTTTACTGACTAAAAAAAAAAAAAAAAAAATGCAACATGAAATGGCTAATTTCATGTAATGGCTCATTGCAACATGGCGCTACAACTAAAAACAATACCTCAAGCTCCATTTGCAAAATTGGCATGCCAAGTTGCCAACTCTATTCCCTAGCCATGACCGCATCCATATTCTCCTCTTTTTCCTTCCTCCTCTTTTTTTCAGCACACATAAAAAACACAATTGCCAAAGTGTGATTAATCTTGCTCTATTTGTTTACCACTTGATACATGATACATGATGACGTTTTATTCTTCTATACTAACTTGCTTCATAGCCTACGATTCAATAGATGTAATCATCGTACAATCTACATACATGTTGTACAAAGTTTATTAGATCCATTTTGTATAGTGTGATTTGTAATGATCTTATAGTATTGACGAAATCGTAGTCAATACAAGAAGTTTAAAGCTTACAGGCTTCTGCCCACAGCTTCTTCTGGGACTTCTAATGGTTCGATTCTCTCAAGTTTGCATTCGATGCTTTCTCAATATCGTCCTCGAACAAGTTGCATGATTTAAATGATATTTTATGTGCTTAGCACGAGCAGTGAAGGTATGTACAGTACGGGCAATAGTAATTGTGGTTCTTGCCTTGGCAATCACTTAATTATACAATGCTACTTGTACTTACATTCTTTTTTTTTTTATTATTCAGGCATTATCACAGCATTGAAGTGTTCACACATTATGACCTCCTCACACTCAACGGAAGCAGAGTGGCTGAAGGACACAAAGCCAGTTTCTGTCTGGAAGACACCTTCTGTCCTGAGGGTAAAAGACTAGTTATGTTAAACCTTATAGTAATGCAAATTGGTTCAAGAGAGCAAATAAAACTGTTTTTGTGTTTATTTCCAGGACTTCACAAACGCTTTTCATGCTACAATTTTGGAGAACAAGGCATTTCAGTGGGTTGCTGGGACACGTACCGCCACGACATCGACTGCCAGTGGATAGACATCACCGATGTGAGACCTGGAGACTACATCATGCAGGTGAAATGATTCAGAACGGTGGAAGACGGGAGTCACGCACAAAACACTTTTCACTATTCTTTCAAGAGTAGATTCTCTTTTCAGGATGCAGTTTTACCACTTTTTCTCTGTCATTAACTTTGGAAACGTGTTAATCATCCAAATCACTGTGGGCACTTCCGCAGCTGAGCTTCACATGCAGAACCAGCCAATCAAAGAGCCGCTTTAGGGGCCAATCAAGAGGCCTTTTATACATCCCAGTTGTAAAATATAGGTTGATGTGAAGCTTTGTTTTAATTACAGTGTACCTTCGTGCTCTGACCTTTTTGAAGATTTATTTGCTCAATGTCACCATGATAGATTTGCATGTATTTTAAGCATGTTTGGCAGATGCTAATTACAAACCGGCATCGGGATGCTGCTATATATGGCACAGCAAGGAGCCGTGGTGATAGTCAAAAGGTCAGAGTTACCATCTCCATGTAGAATGATGCCAGCTATATCATGCCAACCCTGTCGGAACAAAGACGCTGTGTAAATGAAGCATCTATACTTCATGAACCAGACAAACTTGTTGCTCTTTCCTTGAGTTGCTTGTCTTTAAGTCTACACCAAAAATAACCCAATGCTAAGCTTTCCCTGCTGGAGGAGGAAAAGCATGCTATATCCCCCTCTATTAGACATGGTCAATTATGTTCAGAGTAATTTAAGCTCGCCAGTTTTACAGGCACTTTCTCGCTCAAACATATGCTCAAACAGACCCAGATCTCTACAGTCCAGAGTTAAAGTTGCACACTGTTAATAAAAGTGCAAAAAAAAAAAAAAAGATAAGTGAGACTTCAATGTGCTCACAGAATAATTACCTCTGTTGAAATATTGTTCCTACAGTAGTAGCCAGTGTTGAAAATATAAGAACTGTTGTATCAGCGTTTAAAAAGTTCTCAAGCCTAGTAGGCATAATCACATTCAATTTATAATGTACTGTTGCTCAAAGATGCTATTTTGACTTCATACCCTGCTTACAGCATCTTTTTGGACTATTAAATTATTATATTGCGATTTTAAAACAGTAATTTGAGAGTCTGGTTTGGTGGAACTAATTTGTAAAGTGGTTTAATGAGCAATCTGTTTGCATAACATTTCCTTACAAGCTCCACGTCCTTAATGGTTCTGCATGTCTGCAACTTTGAAACTTTTACAATGCCATAATGAAATGATACCAATAGTATTATTTCAGGCTGGCATTGTAAAAAAAAAGTCTATATTTAATACAGTTCATCTTTAATTCATTATATAATTATTAGGCAGGTCGATATTTTGATCATATTTTTTTCCCCAAGCACATTTTACTTATTCCAAACTCAGTAACTACTTTAATTTTTTGTATATAATCATTTATAAGTGATCTATAATTGTAAAACACCTTACATTCAGATGTGCATACAGTAATTATTGAGCAGGGTTTTTTTTACAGGTAAAATGGGCCAAAAAAGATAATTAAATCATACTGAAAAGTCAAAATGATTAAATGCAAATGGGAAGGATGCTATAGAAATTTCTAAATTAAAGAGATAGTTCACCCACAAATTTTGTCATCACGTACCCTAAAGTTGTTCCAACCCTGTATGAGTTTCATTCTTCTGTTGAGCACAAAATAAGATATTTTAAAGCATGTTGGCAATTAAACATTTGACAGAAGCCATTGACTTCCATAGTAGGAAAAAAATACTATGGAAGTCATTTGTCTGGTTACCAACATTCTTTAAAATATCTTCTTTTATGTTCAACAGAAGAAAGAAATTCATACAGGTTTGGAACAACATGTGGGTGAGTAAATGAGGACAACATTTTCATTTTTGGGTGAACTATCCCTTTAAGGCGTTGGAAAGAAATGCTCATCGGTGCAGCAGGGTCACAAAAAACAGGTTGAGAAGAAAATATATTCATTTGAAAGATATTAACCCTATAGTCTCCAGTGACACAATTTTCTAGAACTGCAAACCACCTGGAGTCTCTAGAATTACAAGGTGTAGAAGTACAAGACCATAAAAAAATCAAAAAAATCCAGAGGGAACCCATGGTAATTTGTCCTTCTGGGTTGCCCTACAAATTGACCTAATTACTTACTGGTTCTATTCATTTGTGTGTGTGTGTGTTGTCAGGTTGAGGTAAATCCGTCCCTGGATATGGCTGAATCAGACTTTATGAACAACGTCATGCGTTGTCGATGTAAATATGATGGACACAGAGTGTTTATGTACGGCTGCCATGCAGGTATGATCCCCGTATCAATGAATGATTCACAACATGCATGCATGCTCAAGCGCACTAGTATCTAAATTCCCTGTCTGATGCACTCTTCTTTCACAGGTGATGCCTACAGCGCTGAAATTGAGGATTTATTTGAACATCAGCGTCAGATCAGCAATAACTTCATCTGAGCCTATAGTAAAGATAGGTGAGAGGAGGGGATGGGTCCTGGAAATGAGGCTTTCTGGACAATAAACTGTGTGAAAGAGAAAGAGATCTTGTCAACTGATCTCAGAACAGTCTACCTGTAGCACCACAGTGGAAGAGATCTGCTACATTTTTAAAGGGGTCATGACATTTTCATATGTTTCTTGAGGTTCACTTATAATGTTAATAAAGTTTTGTTGCAAACACAAAAACAAATATATATGTATACAAATCTAATATATATACATAAACAATTATTTTCCACCTTTATACTGACCCTCTGTCTGAAGGGGTCAGTTTTTAAGGGGCGGCTCCTTTAAGATTTGTCAGTAAATGGCCACTGTTATGATTGGCTAATGTCATTGTATAGGAAACAGTATCTACGTCCACTCGCTATTACACGCGAGTAAGTGTTCTGAAAACTTTATCCACATAAAACCGTAATTTACAGACAAAGCATTATGAAATAATTTACTTACGGTTTGTGCAGCTGCTGTCAATTTCAAAAAAGTTGGCCGCTCCATCTTTCAACAAAAGTTTCTTTACGAATGCTCTGTTACAGTGCTCCTTGTTTACTAAGCAAAATGCTCCGGACAAACATATAGCCACTAAGCGACTGAACGCCAGTGGCTGGGGCCTATGGTGTGATGATGTATAACTATATCAATGTCTTCCTCTGGAGTCAGGCATATGCAAATCTATTTGCTTGTGTGATGCAACAAATCCCACAATATCCAAATGAGCCGTTTTTGGAGATGTATTAAATAAATACTTTGTTTTTTTAACTATGCAACTTGCAGGACTTTTTAATGGTAACAAGACCTCATATCTCATAAGATCAAAGCAAATTTGATTCCTCATATCATGACCCCTTTAAATGCTTTTCTCCATGGAATTGAATTTAGTCTAGCAGATGTTTGAAAATCAATCGAAAGAATAAAACTTTAAGATTAGTTCACCCTAAAATGAAAATTCTGTCATAATGTTTCTTAGTCTTTTGTATTTGACTTTCCTTTTTGAGTAGCATACTGGTTGTTCTTTTCCAATCAGTTGCAGTCGTCAAAATTAATTGAATAGCTTAATTTTCAGTCTGTTCCTGACACATCACTTTGCATCAGAAGACATGTATAAATGTACTTTTATAGTGCATTATTTGTCATTTTAGAGTTTGATAGCCACAGTCTTTTCCCACTTTCATTATACTCAAAAGAGTTGAATCCAATAATAAATAAAGTCAGAATTTGTATTTTTGGGTGAACTGATGCTTTAGTTATTATCCAATGAACTGGGACATTGTTTTAAGAGACTAAGTTGCAATTGTTGCGAGTTTAAAATAAAACATGCACAATTTGTAGTTCTTGGGACCATAAGATAAAAACTTTTCTTTTTTTTTTATTGTTGTCTACATGTACACATATTTATTTCCTGACATTATAGAATAATAAATATGTTGTTATAGAATAAATGCATCTGTATAATGTTTAATTTTTCATTACATTTACCCCCAATACATTTAATTACACTATGATCTATTTTATATGACATCCAAATGCAGTGTGTTCACTTTTTCTGCTCATTTATGAGTTTTATATCATCATGACTTTTATATCTTTAGTTTTATATCTTTAATTCTTCTGTTTGAGTTAAGCACTTTATTGATGAACTGTCAGTATTCTGGTAGAAATGGGTCATTCACTACCATATTTCAACACACATCTCTTTGTTTGTTTGGTTATTAAATTAAGTAGTGTATACCTTCTTTCCATTTTTGATAGACCTTTTCATTATTTTTCAGTGACTTTCCTAAATCCTAAAAGATAATAAAGGATGTTGTATATGCTAAAGATTAATTTATTTGATACATTGTTAAAAACAATTTCTGGATGAGAGTTTTATTAGTTTGACAATTCATAGTATTAATAATGCTTGCTAAATGGTTGACTGCTTTAATAGTCATTTAACATCTTGGAGCTTTGATTTGGGGATGATTGGAACTTGTTTTCTTAGTCTAGCATGTACTTGAAGCTTTTTTTTTTAACATCTATGAGTATAAAGGAGTATGTTGTCACAATGTCCTGAAAAATAAAAAAAGTAGTGTAAAGCATAAAAGGGATGCTGGGAATACTATGAAGAGCTCACTAAAGCATTTAATGATGAGTTCAAATCTAGCTTGAATAATATTTATGGGCCAGAGCATTACATATAGTCTTAGTTTATAAATCTAAAAAGTAATTTTTTTGAGCTGTACTGTATCAGTCTTTATGTTTGTAATTATTTGCACAGTACAAGACAATGGTTATTGTGCATGTAATGAACTGATATGTAATTTGTTCCTACTGTTTATCTCAAATCCTCATGTTATTTATCTTACAGTATAATCCATAATGGTTGATTTCATAAACACATGAGTGATTTTTCTTAAGTGAATCATCTGTGGTCATTTTATGTGCATAGATCAACTTTATGTACTTTCCTTTTTCACGAAATACTGTTTTTGTAAGATCATAAATATGACTTATTCTGTGCCTCTTATTGTGTACCTTTGCATTCACCATGTTTCTCTTGAACTTTTATTTTATCTATACTTTTATTTATGATTTGCATGTTACCATATAATTTGAATATTATTAGTGCATAAATTGATTTCTGTCCATAATTCACAGCAAACTTTTTTTTATATTATTATCTTCTGGTGCTAATTGTGCACTTTTCTGGGAGTTTTTTCATGGAGTAGTTGAGAGTTTAAGCTCTTATTGTAATTTGCAATACTCTCAGGGATGAAATTTGTGTGTTCAAAATTATTTAAGATCACTTAACAGCCAGGACACAAATAAATGGGAAAGTAATACCAAAATCATTCCAGAAACTCCCAACGTGATGTAAAACTCTTGTTAATGTTCTGTGATGAGTGTTACAGTGGTCAATGCAAACTGATCTCAAATGTGAATAAATATGGCGTATCAGGTCTCATTTAGCTACCTATACTCTGTTTTTCTGCTCACTGTGTACCATGATCCATTGCACAGGGACTCCATTATCAATAAATGTATGTTTGTGAAAGACTGTTTTTGTTTTCAAATAACAATAAATGTAATACATTTAAGTGGCTGCTTCAGATGGGAGGGGGGTGAGTTGAAACCGTTGTAGCAAAAAAGACGGCATACATGGAAACATTTTACTTTGACAAATAAAATTTAGTAATACTCATATTTTATAATTCTACTATATTGTAGTTGTAATTAATCATATAATCTCTGTAACTGTTATATAATCAGTTATATAATAGTAAACACAACCAACTTTTATTTTATAAATTGATCAAAAGTGACATTAAAGGGGATAGTTCACCCAAAAATTTTAATTACCCCATGATTTACTCACCCTGAAGCCATCCTATATTACATTCTTGAAAAAAGACGAATACAATCGGAGTTATATTAAAAACTGTCCTGGCTCTTCCAAGCTTTATACTGGGAGTTAATGGGTATATTTTTTTGGAAGTGCATCCATTCATGATGCTCCACACGGCTTTCTGAAGCCTTTCTAAAGACCTTCTGAAGTGAAGAGATGCGTTTGCGTAAGACAAATATTCATATTTAAAACTTTATCGACTAAAATAACTAGTTTCCGGCAGTGAATGGGAAAATTGGAAGAGCCAGGACATTTTATATAATATTTTATAATTTAATATAACTCCGATTGTATTCATCTGAAAAAATAATGCCATATACACCTAGGATGGCTTCAGGGTGAGTAAATCATGGGCTAATTTACATTTTGGTGGGGAACTCTCGTTTTTAAAGACATTTATAATGTTACAAAATATCTAAAAGACTAATCTATTTCAAACAAATGCTCTTTTTTAAACTTCCTATTCATTAAAGAATCCTTAAATGTGATGCGATCTAAGAAAACCTGTCAGATGTCGCGCTGGTACGTTTTCAGTAAGGTATAAAAAGTTGAATGTCAGTTTTTTTTGTCAAAATTGGATTTTCATTATTATTCTATAACTTCTTGTCTATTCTCTGAATATATCTTGGCAAAATTCATTAGTTTAGTGCAAAAAAATAGCGATTTATAGTGGCAAGCTGATAAGACTGTGTCTTTCTCTTTAAGAACACGCACGGCGGAGGTGCAAAAAAAGAAAAAATCGCCCACAGCACTCCTTCTCTTAACAATTCAAAGACAGTTCAACCAATCAAAGTAAAACACATAACATCCAGAATAAAGGTATATCAATGCGCATTTCCCGCCAACTACAACGGCATGCAAGTTTTAAAAAAAAAATTATCCAGAACATTATCGTGAGATGCGGAGCGGAGATTGCTCGCCTCTCAATCGTCCAATTTCAAAATGGTTTTCACAGGATGAATTTTGAGTTTGTAAGCTTTCGAAAGATATCTAATCTTTGATGACTACTAAAATATGTGATATGAAAAAAAGGCAATAAAAAAAGAGCACCAATCGTCCCGGTAGCAGGACATGACAGTTAATTAAACCTGTTCCCTTTCGAGAGGTCTCTCATATTGCGTAAGGCTAGCTTACGCTATGGGAAAACTCCTTTTAGCGAGAATATTGAAGCCAAATTTTTAAAATGCAGTGCAGCTGCACAGTAGACACAGATGAGCGACTAGCACAGTCATTAGCAACTGCACGAACCTATGGCGAGGCGGCTCAGACGCGAGAACCAATCAAGCTGCTTCGCGCCCCCAGAGCCCGCCAGAATGGGCGTGGCCTAAGCCTTTATATTGGCCCATTCAGCCAAAGGTAGTCAGATTTTGTCTCCTTCTCACCAACTTCGCTGATCTCTGGATAAGAAGCCTTCGCCGCCTTCGAAAAGCCTTCAGCGGAACAAGCCACCTGCCTTGCAGCTCTGTGGACGCCACCTTCAGCCTGCTGTGCCATCCGGTGCGCTATACCCTTTTAATGTATTAGTGTGTTCGCCGCTGAGTCACACTTTTTCTAAAAGAGCAATTTCCGAGGCGTTGTTGCAAATGCCTCGTTCTAAAATGCGCCCCGTGCAGAGGCCCTCTCTTCGGCGGAGACCGTCACATCCTCTGCGCTTCCTGTCTGGGCCGGGACCACGCGGAAGCTGCACTCTCTAAGGGCGGCTGCCCTGAGTGTGACGACATGGATCTCCCCACCCTGCGTACTCGACTGGCTGTTTTCGCTGACGACGACCCCGTGCTTCCCGCTCCCTCTCTCCCTTTGATCGAGCTGCGCAAAAAAAAGCGACGCTCACAAAGGATGCCAGAGCGGATAGACACGAGCGAACGCACGCCAGGCCAGTCCCCGCGTGCCTCGCTCTGTTTCGTGCGTCATGCAGAGCCCTCTCGAGCTCTCTGCATTACCCAGACGGACACTATGAGTGAGTTTTTGGCCTGGAAACCAGCCACGCTGAAACTGCATCTCTCACGACAGTTGTTCTCGGGTGAGAACATGCCGCTCTCGTATGTGCTCGTGCTAACTGTCTTACGTCATTCCCACCCCTGTGGCTTAGTGGTGGAATCTAAGACTTTCGCGCCAGAGACGCGTGTTCGAATCCTGGCTCTGACAGCAGGTGAAATGGGTACAGCACATTTTAACATCCGATTTGCACGTCATGTATGAACTGTCTACATGACTCGGACGGACACAATGAATGCGTTTTCTTGCCTGGGATACAGCCACGCGGAAACTGCATTCACTCAGTCACAACGGCTGTTCTCACTAGGACATGCTGTTCTCTTCACTGCGCTTGCGGCCAGCTTCCTTACGTACAGAAAGCGACCCCGCCCCTCGCGCCCTCCCGTTTCACAATGGCAGGGTTAACCTGACTACCTTTGGATGAATGGGCCAATATAAAGGCTAAGGCCACGCCCATTCTGGCGGGCTCTGACGCGCCAGGGCGCAAAGCAGCCTGTTTGGTTCTCACGTCTGAGTCACCTCGCCATAGGTTCGTGCAGTTGCCGCAGCACAGCCAATGACTGTGCTAGTCACTCATCTGTGACTGCTGTGCAGCTGCACTGCGTTTAAAAAATTTGGCTTCAAAATTCTCGAGAAAAGGAGTTTTCCCATAGCATAAGCTAGCCTTAAGCAATACTCGTTCCCTCATCTCAGGGAACCGAGGTTACGTAAGTATCTGAGACGTTTTTCTCAAAATTCCGTTCCTGAAAATCATAGCGATCAGCCGAATTCAGATAATCATAACTTTTGTTACCGATAAACGATGAAAGAAATAAAAACAGATTTGGAAAGGGCTTGAAACCAGCTTAAATATGGTATCAAAACCTGCAATAGGTAACATTTCACCATGTAATGGGTTTTCCCAGATCGCATCACAAAATGCGTCTCAATGTTTTCAACATTGATAAGAAATTTTTCTTAAGCATCAAACCAGCATTAGAATGATTTCCGAAGGATCACGTGACTCTGAAGACTGGAGTAATTAAGCTGAAAATTCATTTTGGCCATTCATTTACACAACAGCAGCGTTTTGGTGGCCTGGAAATGCTAACTTTTTAGTACATCGTTGTCATGTAAACACCCTAAATTTTCCCTGTAGGGTCACCTAGTTCCTGCAAGAGCTATGGAAAATGCTCATCCAAAGTTGCAACTGCCACTTAGGACAATGCACACATTCAGCATGTCTGTCTAACTGAAAGTATTGAAAACTCACGAGACATCCCACAGTTCAGCCCTCATATCAATGCATTTGTCTCTATTCTGCACATGGTACAAGTATAGGTGACACATTATATTTGATCAACAGATGTGTTACACTTTTATGAGAGCGTATGGCAGTTCTACAGTCATTTGTGTATGGCTTTGTTATGTTCACTGGGAAGAAACTGTTGTATCGAAGAGGAAAGCAATAAAACCAGTGCAGCTGAAGTCAAGAATACGTTACGAGCTGTTATACATTCAGTTTCAGACTAGTTTATTTTGTTTTTTTTGTTAAATCTGTACTCAATCATTATGAAAGTGTGTCAGGAAAAGCTAATAAATGACCACAAATTAAATACAACCTATTATCTGCCACTATTTTTGAAAATAGCAACATTTAAACTTGGAAAATAATCTGAGATGGCAATAATTTGTCCCATTTCATTTGATCAAATTATGACTTACTGTAACCACTCACTACCCTTGAAACCACACATCAGACTTCAGACCTTATCATATATATGAAAACATATTTTTTTTAAATCAGGTAATATTAATGCAGTATCAAGATGATGTTGTTGAAGAGTGTCATGTTCTGGCTAATATTCTCTTCTTTATTTATTTGTACTTAATATGTTTGACATATAACACAGAATTATATAACTTTGTGAATTATATTTACTCATTCCTATTTCATAAAAATAAATGTTGGCTTTTTATGATTTTCCTTTTGCAAACATACTCAGCTGACATTATTTAACCATACTGTATGCAGCTTTTGTGTTAGACTGTATGTGTGTGCGTGTTTGAGTAAATTTGTCTGGTTCCTCACAGTTTTGCTCTGAAATTTACTGGCGAACATATGCATTGCTATGGGAGTATTGCCTGACAATTACAGTTATATATACAGCAGAAAATGAGAGCTGTTAAAAGCACTGATTATAGGGTGGGATCGGGACAGAGCCGTTTTTCTGCCCATGCCACAGAGACGAGCCAGGAGACTTCCTCTGAGAGCTCCACAGACCCACACGGCATGGAGGGATTATGGGACGCGGATGGACTGAATACTTTAAAGATGTGCTAATAACCTAGCATTGTTAGTATAGCTAGGTGGATTTTGCAACACCATTAGGGATCCAGCAGGGGGCATGAGAAAGAAGAGAAGCTCTGTAAAAAGGTCTATAATGGCCCGGTACCAAATGGCACCCTAAACACTCAAAAACTCGAACAAAATGTCAAAGTATCGCCGAGTTATGTTTACCACAGTTCTAGTTTACTCATAAATTGAAAAAAATCCATTTTAAAACCCCATAATCTCAAGGGAACCAGTGTTGAATTTTTCTTCCAGGTTTTGACGTCATCCCTACACCACTATTTGGGACAGGGCCAGCATCTGATATTACCCATTAATATCAATGAATTTGGACACAATTTTTTTTTTTTTTTTTTTTACATATTGGCTGTATATGTAGTAGGGAATTAGTTTGAATAAGTAATTACTTTGTGACGATAAAAAAAAAATATATGTTCTACATCGTATGAAAGTGTGTAGTATGAATTTAATCCAGACGTAATAAATCCGCCATGTCATGTAGACATATCAGCTGCGTCTCCTCACTGACATTTACAAATTATTTTCTGTGGCCTCATGGGATAGTAAAGTATCCATCAGATGCACACTTCGGTAGTATGTGCCATTATTAGCTATTATGTTTTGCCTAAAATATACACTTAAAAATAAAGGTTCCAAAATGGGGTTTCCGAAGCAATGCCATAGAAAAATTATTCTTCCCTGAAGGATCTTTCAGTTAACTATTTTTCTTAGTGTAAAGAACATTTTAATAACCCACAGAAACTTTTTTCACTATAAAGAACCTTTTGTGGAATGGAAAGGTTCCATGGACGATAAAGGTTCTTCATGGGACCATCAATGCCAATAAAGAACCTTTATTTTTAAGAGTAGGGAAGGATGCATATTTGGACGTAGCCAATGATATCTGGGTGCTGCTGTTTTTGAGCCAATCACATGAGCCATAAATTGCCATGTGACTAATCACTGGAAGAAAATGACGCCTGACAATGCTGGATTGTAGTAGTGGTTAAATTAAGCTTTCCTCTCAATATCACAAAATGCTTGAAGCTTTTCAACACAGTGTATAGTACGAAAAAGTAGGTACTGTCTTACAGCGGTTTGCAACGATACTCCTTTCCCCCACAATGCATTGCATTACGTCACCTTGGGGAGAGAATTTACCAAAGCCCGCCTTGAGAGCATTGAGAGTGACTAGAGAGACGAGTAGTAGACGAGAGTATTCAGATAGCGCAGATTATAGATAAATACATAGATATAGATAGATAGATAGACTAGATATATAGATAGACAGACAGATATATAGATATAGATAGATAGGCTAGTATATGCGGCAACTGCACATCCAATGGCATGGGCGCCTCTGACGTGCGACCAACTCTACGTTGACATGCGCTTCAATAGGCACACACGCACATTTGCACACACACGCAAGGTCTCTCGCTCTCTCACAGTTCTTCTCACAATCATGACGGTAAGGATCCACTTCTAGATCAATGAGTACAGAATCCCTATGATTACAATGACCATCATTTGAAGTGTCACAAAATTCAGAAATTGTCGTACATTATGGGATTTTTTCCATCATTGATCGTGAGGTCAAAATTATCGTAAAAATACGATCGTACGTCTGGCAACACTGCTGAGGCTACCTTTCCTCCACTTCTCCCCAACACGTCATCACCGAATTGCGTAAAAAAAAAAAAAAGCGTTAATACCAAAAACGTAAAAAACTGGTCTTTAAGACCATTTTTGAGACATTTTAAAAATGATATACATATCTTGAGTGATTAAATCAGCTAGATAGATCTAAATGGGAGACAAGCATTATCAGGACAGATTTTAAACCAGTATGATTAACCTATGTACCCATTAATCGACAGTGGTAGTTAAAGTTGCAGTAGGGAGTTTTGAGAAAATGTTGACTTAGCCTGAAAATTTGAACAAGCACAACTTCCAGGTCCAACCCCCTTGCTCTCTGCTGCGCTACAGCCCTCCCTCCACAGCTCCTCCCCCACAGCGGAGCCTGCCGTGAACGCGCAGGCTAGTAAACAGGACCACCGATGACGGCGGATTATAAACAGTTATGGAACATTCACTAATAGGGACGAAACATCAACGATATGCTTTACATTGACTATGGCCTGCCCATACTTTGACTACAAACTTGGTCCTCAAATCATTATGTATTTTGCAATACATGTAACTTTATAACGTTGCACTCTTTCTATAAGTTATAAATAGCTAGTAAGATAACGTTAAAGGATTAGTTCACTTTTAAAAAAAACTTTTGCTGATAATTTACTCACCCCCATGTCATCCAAGATGTACATGTCTTTCTTTCTTCAGTCGAAAAGAAATTAAGGTTTTTGATGAAAACATTCCAGGCTTTTTCTCCATATAATGGACTTCAATAGGACACAAACGTTTCAAGGACCAAATGACAGTTTCAGTGCAGCTTCAAAGGGCTTTAAACGATACCAGACGATGAATAAGGGTCTTATCTAGCGAAACGACCGGTCATTTCAAAAATAAATAAAAAACTTTAAGTTTTATAAGCACAAATGCTCGCCTTGCTCTGTTCTGTGATGCACGTTCGTGACTCTCCTGTTTGAACTCGTTCATCAAAATGAACAAATCTTTTTCGAATCATTTCGTTCGTTGAATGAACGAAATGACTCTGAAAAAGACTCGTTCGAAATGAACGAATCTTTTTGCGAGTCATTTCGTTCGTTGAATGAACGAAATGACTCGGAAAAAAGATTCGTTCATTTGGATGAACGAGTTCGAACAGGAGAGTCACGAACGACGGTACGCGCTCGCGCTGTGCAAGAGAGGGGTGATCAGCGCGTACACGAGCGTGATTGACACTGCTAAGACATTCCTCCTGGCTCTGATTGGTTGTTTCTGACCGGGAGCGGTGTATTTCTGCAAATGGCAATAGGACCACAGGGAGGAGCCAGAGGAGCTCGATTTTTTCCACAGATTATCTGTCTCATATTCTACTGTGAGGACATAATGACAGTTTTAACAAATATTTGTTTACAAAAGCTACCTACTGGAGCTTTAACCTGCAACATGGGCTTTAACTTTGTTCAGTCTGTGGTGTAAAAGAGTCGCATTAGCAATTAAAGAAAAAACACTTAAGCAAAACGGTCAGTTCAGTGTCTGAATCATTTTTGGTTCCAGATTTTTATCAATTTTACTGGTAGTCCCATATGAAGAATTTGTGGGTATAATGTCACAGTTTACTTTATTTTTCTATCCACTTACATAAATGAACTATAGTGTCCTGCACCCACTAGCAAAAAAATATCAAAAAATATATCTGGTGTCTGAATCATTTTTGGTTTGACTATACATCCTTCTAGTTACGCCAAGCAAAATATATTTGAGTGTGTGGTGTGGATTGAGATCCACTGATTTATAAAATTCTAGTGTATAATAATGATCATTATCCCTCTGAGCAAGACACTTAACTTCTGGTTCCTTTCTTTTAGCTTTTACCATGGTTTAAGTCATTGCTACAGTACTTGGTTTGCATACTGAGAATCAATTGCTGGTGATCTGACAGTGAGGCATAAATTAAAACTACGATTATTACAAATATGTCTCCACCTAGTGGTCAATTGTTCAAAATTCAAGCACCTGAGGGCAAGCAGAGATGCGTTGTACTGGATGCACATGCCATGCACATAAAAATCTAGTAGTTTAATAAGGGTTTATATGTTATCAAGAAATGTGCCTCCACAATGCTAGGGTATTTTAGTGGTTGTCAAAACAAACCTATGCAGTTGCTAAGGTGTTCAGAGTGATTTTCAGTGCATTGCTCTGCAGTTAGGATGTTCTGCTTTGTTCTAAACAAATGGGTGTTCTAAACAATATTCTCATGTGACTAAATGTTCCCTAAAATGACAGATTTAACCACTATCACACATTTTGATACATTATTTGAAAAGAAAAAAAAAATCTTGCGCAGAAATACCCAAATAGCCTACAAGTGTAAAGAGAATTGTAGGTGGTATTTCCTTTAGTCACGGTCTGTCACCTCCAAAGCATCACAAGAGCAATATGAAATGACATATTCTCTCTCTCAGGCTTCCAAAAGTCCTGTCTCATAACCCTACTTCATCTCCAAACCTCACTCAGTGAAAGTTAATGGAAGCGGCAGCAGTGGAGAGATCTCCCCTTTAACCATCTCTCAAGTGTGAAACCGTTCCCTCTAGGGTCTTGTAGGAACACGTTTTGTATAGGCTGGGCTTAAACTTTGGAAACGTCACACTCTGTCTCCCTCCACTGGCCTGCATAATTGAAAGTGCCTATGCATGAAGATATAGCCAAGATGGCATATCGATGGCAAATTATTTCAAGGGCAGATTTCTTAGAAAAGGGCTTTTCAACTTAACACTTGATGTTAAAGGTGAAGTGTGCATTTTTTGATGCTAGAATACTTTTCCCTATTCCATTTTAATGTAAAAGACAACTTTAAAACAATTCATAAAGATCTTGACCAGCCCAGTGAAGTAATGTGCCTAAGTTTGAGCAGAGAGCATTTTGGGAATCCTGTTTGAAAAAAAATACATATATACCCTCCCCACTGGTTTATACACTTGTAAAACTGCTAGTTAACAAAACTATCTAATCAGGCAATCACATGGCAGCAACTCAATTCTTTTAGGTGCGTAGACATGATCAAGACTATCTGCTGAAGCTCAAACTGAGCACCAGAATGGGGAAGAAATATGATTTATGTGACTTTGAACATGGCATGATGCCAGACGAACTGGTCTGAGTATTTCAGAAACTGCTGATCTACTGGGATTTCCACGCACAACCATCTCTAAGTGGTATCTTTACAGAGAATGGTCCGTAAAAGAGAAGTCCAGTGAGCTGCAGTTCTGTATGTGAGAAAATGCCTTGTTGAATCCAGAGATCAGAGGAGAATGGCCAGACTGGTTCAAGCTGATAGAAAGGCAACAGTAACTCACAAACACTTGTTACAACCGAGGTCTGCAGAAAAGCATCTCTGAACGCACAACATTTCGAACCTTGAACACACCACGTGCTACTCCTGTCACAGAACTGCCAACCTTGACATTATTTTTTGAGTACTATGGGGGGGGGTAATAATGAAAAAAAAAAATCATTATTAATATTGCATTGTATATAATGTGTGATGGTCAATAGTCTAAAATTAAGAAACCCCTAGAAAACAGTAAATAAAAAAATCACTAACATCGGAGCGTTGTACATGTAAGATAGGCTACATAATTTATTATTCCAATATCCAAATATGATACTAAATCTCACAGGAAAAAAAGGCTTTTATTTGAGACGTGGTGTCTTTGCATTTGTACATTTTAAACAGGACACGCATTAGCTGAATAAACGTAAGCCAATACAAACATATTTATAGAAAATAGTTGACAATGAATAGACAGGAGTCCAATAATAGCAAAACGAACCACTTATTCTAAAGAGAATATCAAGTAGACAATAAGTTAGACGAATCCGACATATACCGAGGGCTGTGTTGACAGTAAAACGTCCGTCATTTAACGAATTTAAAAAACACGGATGGATCAAACAAAATGGTTTCTGACATTTTGTCAGAAAAAAAACACAACCAAGAACAAAATTTAAACTTAGCCCGTCAATTTTCATTTTACAATCATCTTCTCTCTCTCTGCGTGCGCGCGTCAGTGTTTGTGAGAGAGCTCGCGCAGCACTGATACAACGTACTTTTTAATCCATAAGTAACTAACGCGCTATAGTTTTCATACAAAATAAATATGTAACATTACTTTAGTTATTATTAACGCAATAACGTAACATGCAGGCTACGTTTCTCAACACTGAGAATGAATAAATAAACGCCTGTTTCTCCAGACTCGCGTTTTATCAGTAATCCACAAATCACAGAACTGTCATAATCACTAAGCCATAGCGATTTAAATTTTATTCAGATTTACTGTTAAGCATTACTTAAGCATTTTATTTTAAGATAATAAATGCGATCACTCATGTGATCATCGAATCCAGATTTAGTTAACTCAATACAATATTTCAACTTTCCACATCCACCCCAGCCCGTTTACCTTCAGGAGTCAGAAGTACTGTGACTACTGTACTGTCCTCGCTGACGAACTCAGTCAGACGGCGGAAGAGGGATCGAGCGGGATTACTTTATTGCTGTCGATTTTCATTCTCTTTTTAATGATAGGTCTTACGCATCTCTCAATCTTCCTCCCTTGCTATTTGGGGAATGAACTCAGCGCTATGATTGGTCGAACTCTTCTTCTTTTGCTCTTGCTTGATTTGAGGACTGCGCGTGCATAGAGGCGCGTCACCAGGTTTTTGCGTAGTTTAGAGTGACAAATCGTACCAGCGTACTTTGAGGTCAAAACGCGTATCCCCTACGCAAAATGCGTACAGGTTGGCAGGTCTGCTGTCAGCTAAGAACAGGGAACTGAGCCATTTCACAAAGCTCAAATCATCTCAAACTGGTTTCTTGAACATGACAATGAGTTCACTATACTCAAATTGCCTCAACAGTCACCAGATCTCAATCCAATAGAGCACCATTGTGATGTGCTGGAACGGGAGATTCCCATCATGGATATGCAGCCGACAAATCTGCAGCAACTGCATGATGCTATCATTTTAATATGGACCAAAACCTCAGAGGAATGTTTCCAGCACCTTGTTAAATCTATGCCATGAAAATCAAAGGTAATCATTTTAAAGTAAACAAACAAGGATACCAACTGAAGCCAGGAAATTAATCCAGGAAGTTTCTACAGTTTACACATTCATCAGACATCTCAAGTGAGATGTCACTTGAGATGACACACAGATGTCACATGAGAATTATGGAGCTGTCACTTAAACCATGAGAGGGCGGGGTCTTCTTAGCCCCTCCCCTGCTTTTTGTGAGATCCAGTTGTGTTCTGCCCTGCTGCCAGACTGACCTCTCCCACACTGAAATAAAACTCATCACCACACAGCTTTAAAACCCTCCATCCTTGCCAAATGACTTATATCAATATTTTATTGGCGGGATCCTGTCACTGCCCCCACCTGCCTCAGATTACTCCTGCTGTTTCCTCTTCCTTTCAATTAACTTTGCAATGTGCCCACCAGCCCAAACATATTACAATTACATTAACTACACTGGGTACAAACATTATTATAACTCACTATACCAAAGGTCATTCAGGCCTAATAAGGTTTAGGCCTTTATTATTATAGTTTCAGTCAAAAAATAGCCTGTCCACAGACCATGCATAATCTGTTCACTGATTGTATGGTGCATATCATGCATGCATATCACAAAAATAGCAAGAGCAACTAATCACTGGGTCTACAAGATTTTGTGCATGAGAATTACCCAAGCAAGAATATAATATAATATTTTTTTCTTATATAGCTCTACAAATAGGAAGATTTCCAATTAAAGATGCAGTAAGCGATTTTGAGAAACACTGTTGATATTTGAAATCAACCTGAACAAAGACACCCCTCCCTTCATTGCTCCGCCCCCAAAATGCACAAACACACAACTCAAGACTGGATGACTCTATTAAGTTGAAACGAAGCAAAATAATGCTTCATAAAAGTTAAATAAATGACAAGGAAGAACAAAAATGAACATACAGTAGTCCTACACAAGAGTTGGCTATACAAGCAAGAGTTGGTCATTATTCGCCAGCAGTACACCAGCTTCAGACAAACAATGACACTCAAAACTGTCCAGTTACTATAGCTAACATTACAACAACAGCATATATTGGTTCTGTGAAAAAAAACAATGTTACTGGTTAATGGAGCAGAAGCAACAACCTCAGCATCCATTATCAGACCTTCCCACTTAGGTCTCTCCAGCACTGGAAAGCTTTTCTAATTTTAACGTGGGTTTTAAAGCTATTGTCTGATCATAGCCCTTCTTTTTCCAGTGATATTTCTCTCATCTTTTCTCTTTTGTAATGTCTCTCAGCCATATCTCTTTCTACAGTCTTTCTTCAAATCTCCCTCCTGCTCACTCTCTCTCCTCTCTCATCAAGAGTGGACACACCCCCTACTGCTGATTGACTACAAGTAAGTTGTGGTGCTTTGTCCGTTCTACTTTCAACAGTGTTTCTGAGGGGCTGTTTACACGACACCGTTTTCAACAAAAACGTCATGCACATGCACATTACGTGTTCAGTCTATAGTGTTTCCCAGCAGAATACAGGGTTTTAGTCGTCTTTGCGGATCCGTGTGAATGGGTATCGTTTTGGCAATGGTGTCGTCTGTACGTGGAAAACTCAAAGGAAAAACTTTTCCATTTAAGCATATAGTTGTCGTGTAAACGTACCCTCAGAAATCGCTTAGGGGTATATACTGTATATTCTTGTGTATTTAACTTTAAAAACTTTAGAGTACTAAAAATAGCTCAAGCAGTCATTGTTTTATAAACACTGTGTAAAAGGAACCTGTTCTTGAAACCTAAATGTTTTAAGATGGGGATGATGCCATGTCTTCTATCCTGCAAGGATAAGTGTGCCCTCCTGACCAAGATAAAGTACTGTTGCCCTGCGTCTCAATTCATCTTAAGCACTGATAAGCTTAACTGTATGCAAACACTGAGGATAGTGACACATGGCTTCCTGCAGCCAGTATTTTCTGCATACCAACTAAACAGTGAGCAGAAACCCTCTGCAGGCTACTGTGAGCAGAGAGTGGAAAACAGCAGGTTACTCTTTGCAAGGCTGGCCTTCAGTTTATGAGCTAACATTTTACAAGCAAGCTGAAGATGACCTCTGACACTTTTCGGGTATGAATTAGTCATCTCTGCATATTAACCTGGAATAAAAGAAATTACATTTGCTAAGAGAAAGGCTACAGGTCAGCCACTCTCTTTTGTTCAGCACGTTTATAATTCTAAACTTAAATTACTGTATTTTTATAATTGAAAAAAAAAAAAAACATTACTTGTAATTACCTGACTAATTTATGAAATTGTATCTGCAGTTTTGAATTGTAGATGCTTTGAGTTCATGGCACAATTGCTTGCAGTGTGTCAGAATATACTCACTGAGCAAGAGGGTAGTTATTCCAAACAAACTTTATTGGATCACACAGTGGGTGCAGGAAACAAACAGGTGATGATATTGGTTGTGACAGTTGATGGATGGTTGAATGATGTAAATTAAAGTCTTTGTCTCACAGATGTGATGGTTGGCAGTCCAGTGGAGCACACACCTCAGTATAATGATGGAGTATGGAGAGCAGGTTGGTAACGCTGTGGAGAACAACAAAATTGGAGAGATACTAGGGAGAAAGTACACTGGAGATCATACACAGATGATCTGATCACAGAAATAGGTCCATATTCCTTGTTTAAGGCCAGACGCTGAGGGAACTGAGGTGGTGATTTGCAGGGAAGATGGGGATCAGGTGAGGGCAGGTCAGGAACATGAGGGATGATGGGAAATGTAGTGTGCTAAGGTGACTGGGCTGGTGACTGTAGTTCGTGACACACTGATTCCCTCATTTTAACTTTAGGAATAATCATATTAATGATTTTAACAAGCAGTCAACTGATTAATTTAAACTGCGGCAAATCCCCATAATCTAATGTGTTCTTAAACAAACAGATATCACGCAGGGGAAAAAACAGGCAAAATTTATGGCTGATGGAGTGGAATCCATCAAGATCAGGAAAATGTGTAATTAAAGCGAGGTTATGAGAGATGGACTTGAGTTCCCCTCCCTCGCTCCCCTTCCTTCCTCCTGCTGTCTTATTAATCTCCACTGTCGGTCTGTTGTTCTGATTATGGATGTCATACAGCAATAAAGCGAGTCGAGATCAATAATCCTGAAATTAAAAAATGAAAGTGAATTTCCCCAGCAGGCCACACTGCTGCTGTTACGGTGCATGAATATTCACGTAGAGCAAAGCGAAGCAAAAAACACACGGAAAGCTGATAATTCCCTGCAGGCAGGTGGCAGGAATCTGGAGACATCATTAATGATAGCATGCATAGTGGAAAATAATTATCAGATCCATTACCAGGTTCTGTCTGGTACTATTTACATGTATGCTTGTTTTTTTTATGTTTCTGATGTTTTGCACCTTTATTCTATTCTATTCTATTCGAGTGGATTTATCAAATATTGTAATAGGTATATTGTCAATACTCTGTTTAAAACTGTTTTTATGACCTTATTTATTTATTTATTGCCCATATTCTAAAAGAAGAACTAGTTTGAAGGACAAATTTGCAAAAGTAAAATCAATCCAATGTTTGATTTCTTGTCAATTAGAATATTATGTATACTAGACGAAACTTGTAATGTATTAATTTGCATGTCCTCTCACAAGAAACTTGTGCTGATATAAAAAGGTCAGCAAAGGTCTCTGTAGACACTCTTGCTTTTCTACTCATCTTCTGTGAAAACAGAGATTACAATGATTCATCACTGTCATGGATTCCCTCCTCCAGACTTCACATACCGGTATCCGTACGGATTTCTGGCCTGCTACCGCACCACACTCCCCTTTCGCCGGAGATGGACATCATCCCCCCGTTTCCTCTTCGAGACCTCTGCAAATCGATAGAAAATTAATTTGCAAGCATCAGTAGAGAGATGACATGCTAGAAAGTTCTTTACCTCACGCTGACAGCCCGCTTTGTCTAAACACAACAAGTTATGTTTGGTATAGCAGAGGGCGGGTCCATCGGTACGAGTTCCCATCAGTAATTTCACTGATTTATCTGTCCTGTCCCGCCCACCTGTTCATGTCCTGCACGTGAGCGAGTCTTCCAACATGTGCTATGTAAAAAAAGATTTTACGCTCATACTTCCCTTTTTAATGCATTACATATTGTGCTAACTCATTTTTAATTTCTACACCACCAAAGTGCAACAATAAAAATTTAAAGATGGCATGAAACGGAAGTTTCAATAGTCTTTTTTCCATAGCGTGACGTATGTAAAGTAATCATACTTCGTCACTGACTGGTGTTACTGTAACAGTAGTCAAATAGCTGGAACATTAAGCATTTACCTAAAAACTAATCACTTGAGATTAAATGTTATAATTCTCTATTATTATTGTTATTATTATTACCAGTAATTCATTTAATTAATTTATCTTTATTTAACTGGGTGAACTATTTATTTTAGTCCACCCAGTTTACTCACCCTCAAGCCATCCTAGGTGTATATGACTTTCTTATTTCAGACGAACACAGTCGGAGATATATAAAAAAATGTCCTGGCTCTTTCAAGCTTTATAATGGCAGTGAATGGAGGACGAGATTTTGAAGCCCAAAAACGTGCATCAATTCATCATAAAAGTACTCCACATGGCTCCGGGGGGTTGATAAAGACCTTCTGAAGCAGAGCTATGCGTTTATGTAAGAATAATAATAATAAAAAAAACTTTAAAAACTAAAATAACTTCACATACCGGCAGACCCATTTATGATGGATGGATGCACTTTTTTGGGCTTCAAAACCTCATCCTCCATTCACTGCCATTATAAAGCTTGGAAGAACCAGGACATTTTTTAATATAACTCTGATTGTATTCGTCTGAAAGAAAAAAAGTGATATAAACCTAGGATAGCTTGAGGGTGAGTATACCATGGGGTAATTTTCATTTTTGGGTGAACTATCCCTTTAAGGCCAAAGAATACTTCGAGTTTTACTCGTATGCGAGGGTCCGAGTACCGTGCATGTGACACAAATTTCGTCACCAGAATAGTAGGCGCACTGCCCGATTCTTGTAACCCTGCGTACTTTGTAAGCGTAGGTCGCACATGCGCATTGAATTGGTTTTGGACTAATTGGTTGCGCTAAGGTGGCAACACTGGCCCGGGCTGTCGTTTTACAGTAGAAAACAAAACTATAAGACAACAAAAAATACCGGAGATGATCCCTGCATTGACAATCACTTGTGTTGAATGTAATGATGAAATAGCTGCAACTTTAGTAAAAAACAATACAAAGGCATTTTTACCGTTTGTCATTTTAACTTTGTTATCGATTCCCTTTGTCTTGGAACTTTGCAAAGCACGTGTCGACCGCCTGCGTTCGCACACACTCTCAAATGGAGTATACTTTGAAAGGCTACGTGTTCGCTTTGAAAAGTATTCATACCCTAGCGTACGCATAAAAAAAAACAAAGTATACTGCGACCTTTACTGAGCAATATTGCGAACCGTGCCTTTGCGCCATCTGGTGTTGATTTCGCAAACAAATGTCACATGTGACTGGGTTGTATTTAACGGCCTGGCTTTGCGGCCTGGCTCACGCAGTGATAATAAGCATTTTGTTTGTCTACCTACTGTACATATCTGAGTGAAACAACTTCTCGAACAAGAAATAATGTAGAGCGGGTCTTGATTTTGTCCATCTGCAAATTATTAGATAGTTGTGGTTCCCTTTCGAGAGGTCTCTCCTATTGCGTAAGTAGCTTACGCTATGGGAAAACTCCTTTTCTCGAGAATATTGAAGTCTTTATGTAAAACGCATTGCAGCTGCACAGCTGACAGCAATGAGCGAAGGCAGCTCGGTCATTGGCTGTGCTGCGGCAACTTGCTCAAACCAATGACAGGGCGACTCTGAATGCGCGACCAATGAGCGTGCTTCGCGCCCGCGCGCGTCAGAGCCCGCCAAGATGGGCGTGGCCAAGAGCTATATATTGGGCGCCCCGTCATGAGAGTTCTTTAGATTTAATCTCCTTCAGCGAACACCTTCTTCGCTGGATCCTCCGGTTATTGAAAGCCTTCGCCGCCATGGAAAAGCATACCAGCGGGATTGCTACGAGGACGTCGGCACCTTCAGCCACCTTCGAACGCCATCCTACTGAGCCATCCGGCGTGCCACACACGCAAGTATTTTACATCTGTTCGCCCCGCGACATTTGTAAAAGAGCAATTTTCTCAGCCGTTGTTCCAAATGCCTTCCTGCGCATCGTGCAGAGACCTTCTCCCGGACGGGGATTGTCACATCATCTGCGCTCGCTGCCTGGGCCGGGACCACGCAGAAGCTGCTTTGACCAAGGGCGGATGCCCGGAATGTGACGACCTGCGTCTCTCCACACTGCAGGCTCGCTTCGCCGTATTCGCCGCGAGCGAGCCCATTGCCGCCACCCCTCTGTTTGAGCCACGCGTTAAGAAAAAGCGCCGCTCACAGAGGCTTCCTGAACCTGAGCTCAGTGACGTCACGCCGAGCCAGTCTCCTTGTGCTTCACCGCCGCTCTTGCCTTCCCCACCGCCGGTTCAGTTCATTCAGCCGGACCCACACCCCTCTAGCAGAGCGGTGGGCCTTGTGACTTTCGGCGCGTCCGAGGACGACGGGGGAGTGGATGACAGCTTGTCCATCGACGCTGCATCTGACGACTGGCCGGGCTCCACTTTCGACCCCGCCCCGTCGACGCTAGCTAGCACGAGTGGGGGCTCCACCATGGATATGGAGATTATCCGCGTCCTCTCGAAGGCCGTGGAGGACCTCGGGCTCGATTGGTCTTCTCCCGAAGAACCAACCCGAAGCCAACTGGATGAGTAGTTTCTGCAGGGGCGCCAGCAGGCCCCTCGGCAAAGGCCTTCTCCCTTCTTCCCGGAAGTTCATGACGAACTCACCAAGTCATGGAAAGCCCCCCACTCTGCGCGTCTGAAGCCTTCTTTTTCTTCGTCGCTCTCCTCTGTGGACGGCGCGAAGGAAAGAGGCTACGAGGGAACGCCGCCCCTCGAGGAGGCCGTGGCCAATCATCTCTGCCCGCCCTCCACCACCGGATGGAAAGCCAAAGCTTCCCACCCCGCGAAGCCCTGCCGCACTACTTCTGCTCTCGCCGGTCGCGCCTACGCCGCCGCCGGCCAAGCTGCATCAGCGCTTCACTCAATGGTGGTACTTCAAGTGTTCCAAGCCAAGCTTCTCCGCTCTATGGACGAGTCTGGCCCCGAACCCGAAGCCTTTAAGGACCTACGCAGCGCAACTGATATAGCTCTGCGAGCCACGAAGGCCACTGCCCAGTCTATTGGCCGCGCCATGGCTAATTTGACTGTTCTCGAGCGCCATCTGTGGCTGACTCTGACGGAGATGAAGGACGTGGATAAGGCGCCGTTTCTCGACGCGCCTATCTCCACCAGCGGGCTGTTTGGACCGGCGGTTAAAGGTTTCGCCGAACGCTTCACTGAGGCCCAGAACGCTTCACAAGCTATCTACCATTTCCTGCCCAAGCGCTCCAGCTCATCGCAGAGCAGACAGAGACCGCCACAGCCACAGCGGGCTAGAGCTCAGGCTGCGCGCCCCATGAATCTAGATCACGTGCCTACGGTCATGTACGCACCACTACACACAAGCACTGTTCACACAGTTATGAATTCATCCCCAGTAAAAGCGGGAAACATTATAAAAGTGACGCGTGTGCCTACCACTGTTTATGCACCCCCGCTTATAAACACTGCCCTTACAGTGTCAAACAGTGTCAAACAAAACCACAGCTCAGGCTGCGAGTTTTACAGACATAGCGCGTGCTGTTGTAATCACACACGCGCCCATTCACTCAGCTGCTCAGCGCGCGCCCGCGCCTCTGAGAGCTACGAGCTCAGGCGATTCGCTGGCCGGGTCCCTACATCACAGCGGCCCGCCCCTAGCCTGTATTCAGCCCATATCTGTACACGCAGCGGCATGGGAAAACATTCCAGATATGCCGAAATGGGTGTTTAATATAGTAAAGCACGGATACTCGCTCCAGTTCGCTCGCAGACCACCACGTTTTAAGACTGTGGTCGAGACGAAAGTGAGAAAGGAGTGTTCACATGTTCTACGCACCGAGGTGCGCAAACTAATAGAAAAGGGCGCAGTGGAAACTGTTCCCCCCTCTATGAGCGAGGCAGGTTTTTACAGCCGCTATTTTCTCGTCCCGAAAAAGGATGGCGGTCTCCGTCCCATCCTAGATCTCAGACACCTGAACAAAGCACTAATGATTCGCTCGTTCAGAATGTTAACAACCAAGCATATCCTCGCGCAAGTACGCCCAGGAGATTGGTTTCTCTCAGTGGATCTGAAAGATGCTTACTTTCACATTCCAATAGCGCCTCATCACAGGCCGTTTCTGAGATTTGCTTTCGAGGGACAGTCTTACCAGTACACAGTACTTCCGTTCGGCCTGTCCCTGGCTCCCCGTACATTCACGAAATGTATGGATGCAGCACTTTCCCCCTTGAGGCGAAGGGGAGTGCGAATACTGAATTATCTCGACGATTGGCTGGTCCTAGCACAATCAGAGAGTCAGTTAATAACACACAGATCTTGGATTATCAGCCATTTAGAATGCCTGGGTCTAAGAATCAATTTTGCAAAAAGCATACTATCTCCCAGCCAGAGGATTTCTTTCCTGGGAATAGTTCTAGACTCGATGCAAATGACAGCTCGTCTCTCATCAGAGCGCGCGCTCACCATCCGGCGCCTTGCAACATCATTCAGGGCGGGCGCACGCACCCCCGTCAAGAGGTTTCAGAGGATGCTCGGTCTCATGGCCTCAGCATCGGCCGTACTCCAGCTAGGATTGTTGCATATGCGCCCTCTCCAACGCTGGCTCAAGAGCCGCGTCCCTACTCACGCGTGGCGTTCAGGCCACTTTTTAATCAGAGCGAACCACGGCTGTATAAAAGCCCTGACGCAGCCACTTTTTAATCAGAGCGAACCACGGCTGTATAAAAGCCCTGACGCACTGGAAAGCCGCCGACTGGTACCAGTCATGTGTGAGTCTGGGTGTGAACACAAGGAGAAAGATGCTCACGACAGATGCCTCCAAAATAGGTTGGGGGGCCCTTTACGAGGGCAGGCCTGTCTCCGGCTTTTGGTCAAACCCGGAGAAGCGCCTACACATAAACTGTCTGGAGATGAAAGCGGTCGCTTTGGCTCTCAGAGCCCTGTTTCCACATCTAAAAAACGAACACGTCCTGGTCCGAACGGACAACATGACGGTAGTGTCGTACATAAATCGCCAGGGTGGACTCAGGTCGAGCTCCATGCATTCAATGGCCAGGAGACTCATTTTATGGTCCCAGCACAACTTGCGCATGTGCCAGGCGCCCTTAACCAGGGGGCAGACATGCTATCCAGAGACAAGATTCTCCCAGGAGAATGGGCTCTCAACCCGCTGACGATTCAGTGGTTATGGAAAACCTTTGGCAAAGCGGAGATCGACCTCTTCGCCTCCAAGGAGAACGAGCACTGCTCTCTTTTCTTCACGAAAAGCACAGACGCGCTCGCCCAGAGCTGGCCGAGCCGCCCCTTATGTGCCTTTCCCCCGATCGCGATGCTGCCACAGGTCATCAGTCGGGTCAGAGAGGAGAAAAACGCAGTGCTTCTGATAGCCCCACTCTGGAAGAAACAAAAATGGTTTCCAGATCTGATGCAAATGCAATCTTCACCACGGCCGATTCCACTGAGGCCAGACCTCCTCAGTCAGGCCAGCGGGATGATATTTCATCCCCGCCCCGATCTGTGGGCCCTTCATGCATGGCCCCTCAACAGGTTCCAAGGAACCTCACGAGCGGAGCGCTAAAAAACATCCGCTGAGGCGCGGGCGCCCTCCACGAGACGCTTATATGCCCAGAAATGGAAAGTGTTCAGTGACTGGTGTAATGCCAAGGGCCTGAACCCTGAAACATGCGAGATTACGAACGTACTCGCTTTTCTACAAGGGCTTCTGGAGGCGGGCCGCACCCCCTCCACGCTCAAAGTATATGTGGCGGCCATCACAGCGTCACACGACCCTGTAATGGAACGTCCATTGGGAAGAAACGACCTAATTATTCGTTTCCTAAGGGGCGCTAGGAGGATGAACCCTTCACGCCCCCCCTCAGTGCCGATCTGGGACCTAGCTACTGTCCTAGATGCTCTTAAAGGGCCCCCGTTCGAACCACTCCGAACCGTGCACCTTAAACAGCTCTCGCTCAAGACTGCGCTCTTGCTGGCACTCGCCTCGGTCAAGAGAGTGGGCGACCTGCACGCGCTTTCGACAAGCGCTGCCTGCCTAGAATTCGGACCTAACGACTGCAGGGTCGTCCTTAGGCCAAAACATGGGTACATTCCTAAAGTGCTCACCACTCCCTTCAGAGCACAGGTTATCTCCCTAACTGCGCTATCGTCTTCAGCAGACGAACACGACGCTAATCTACTCTGCCCCGTCAGGGCTCTCAGAGTGTATTTGGAGCTTTCTGACAGACAGACAGAACAGCTGTTTGTATGCTTTGGCGGCCGTACGAAAGGTTCCGCCGTTTCAAAGCAGAGAATCTCTCACTGGATAGTTGAGGCTATAGCGCTGGCTTATGAAGCTAAGGGACTTCAATGCCCCTGGGGAGTCAAAGCACACTCCACCAGGAGTGTGGCTTCTTCCTGGGCATGGTCGAGCGGGATACCGATCGAGGATATTTGTGCGGCGGCAGGCTGGGCCTCACCGTCCACATTTATCAGGTTCTACAACCTACAGGTCCAGACATTGCATTCCAATGTACTATCAGCATGATGCTAGTTGAACTACGAGTTCGTATCTAGATTATATATGTGCTTGTGTCACACTGAGTGCCTTCTAGCCGCTCTGTATTTTTTCCCACATATAAAGCTCGCCTCTGCCGGCTAGTTGGATGATAACTTTGCTTTTCAGCTCAGGCACCTGCCTCTGGCTATCATAAGGCGAAGTTCAGCACGCACAGCGTTTTGCATGGTGTTCCCATAGCGTAAGCTACTTACGCAATAGGAGAGACCTCTCGAAAGGGAACGACTCGGTTACTAACGTAACCTCGGTTCCCTGAGAGGAGGGAATGAGTATTGCGTAAGCTGCCGTGCTTGTGCTTGGTTAGTTCGCTTCAGTCGTTTTAACCTAAAGAACTCTCATGACGGGGCGCCCAATATATAGCTCTTGGCCACGCCCATCTTGGCGGGCTCTGACGCTCGCAGGCGCGGAGCGCGCTCATTGGTCCCGCATTCAGAGTCGCCCCGTCATTGGTTCGAGCAAGTTGCCGCAGCACAGCCAATGACCGAGCTGCCTTCGCTCATTGCTGTCAGCTGTGCAGCTGCAATGCGTTTTACATAAAGACTTCAATATTCTCGAGAAAAGGAGTTTTCCCATAGCGTAAGCTACTTACGCAATACTCGTTCCCTCCTCTCAGGGAACCGAGGTTACGTTAGTAACCGAGTCGTTTGCTATTGGTCAATCTAATATGAGTGACAGGTTGTCCCGCCCTCACGCCAGTAAACACGTCATCAGAGAAGAGATGTCATTACAGAGTGAGGGAAAGTTATGAAAGTTAAGGGCACACAAATTTAAAAGTAAATAATGATGTGCATGGATAAATCATTTATAATAAATACTCCAATACAAAAAAAAAAACAAGAATTGTAACAATAAATTTGATTTCATGGTGACTTTAACAATCCTTCTTCCACTGTTTAGCAGCAAACAGACAGTTTATTATTATTCTTACTATTATTATTTTATTTAAAACATATTTGGTATTATTATATATATAAAAAAAATGTATTGTGTTGGGCTTTGGTCAGGATGCTCAAACCAACAGATCCACAGAGTTAATCTTTTTGGGGCAATTAACCTATGAATAGCTTACTTATAGTCTCTGCATATTAAGCTGTGATTGTATTAATATAGAACAAAAATGACACATCACCTTTAGGGGATTTTACACAGGGTTTATCTGTGATGCTGATGTGCTGAGACATCTGGAACATTTCTATTCGTCACCAGCTTGCCTGTGCCATTAATGTGGGAATCACTCTTTGATTTGTCTTATTGATTTGACAGATCCTCAGGCCACAAAGCACCGGCACAGAGAGCAGAGGCATAGTGATGGCCTTGTGTGTTTTATTTGCTCAACAAGCAGGATTTCAGGCAATATAGCCAATGTAACAAACACTAAGAAAAATAGTTAGGAAAGTTAAGAAGCTTGTAGGCAAATGGCAGAAAACTTTCTTCATCCATTTATCAAGTGCATGATGGTATAACACTACAATGATAGATACAGTGTTCAATGGAGCAGGTATCTCCCCTGAAATAAAGTATTTGTCAAAGACTATTTTTCAGATTTAGAGATAACTAACGGAACACACAAAAGAAGTTGCTATTTTATAGCTTCAGGAGACTAGGGCTGTCATGCACTCGTTTTTTGTACTGTTCAAATCGTGAACTTTTCTTCTTCTCAAATAATTCAAGAAAAATTCCAACTGGACATTGAGCAATCATAAAGCATACTATATAAAAAAAAATAAAAAAAATAAAAAAAAAACATATATGTAGATGGTATATGATAACAGTATGTTGTTTTTTTTGCGGTTTTAAGCATTTTAAATTGATCTGTAGGAAAATTTGAAAAACATGACCAAATTTAGACATGTGAATAGGTTATTATAGACACATTTTAGACAAATATTTTTTTGACAGTTACATTTAAAATCAACTGACACATTCTCCTTGTCAGTTTGAAGGGGAAACTATAAAAAAAAACAATTGATATTTCAAAATTTCAATTTTAATTCTATGTTATACCTGCCGTTTCTTTATAATTAATTTTGGAATTTACTAGCGATTTATGAGAGAAAAGGATTTCTTAGATATGTATCAAGATAAAAATAGACTTCATTTCAAATAAAACTGAAACATTTGTTGGAACACATTAACCCTCCATTTCACAGACAAGGCTAGTCCTAGACAGTATTGAGCTGTTTTAATAGAAAGCTTAACAAATCTTAAAATATCTTACTGGAGTTTCTTTTGTTTCGAGATGCACATCAGTAATGTTTTTTTCTAAGGCATGTTATAAAAGCTTCTTAAATGTCCTATTTGAACTAAGGACTAATCGTGTCTTAATCTAAGCTCTGTCTGTGAAACCATGCCTAAGAGTAGAGAATATCCAAGACATGATTTGGTTTTGGAAGAATTTGTTAAAGGATGCATCGGATGCAAAATTCACCGGTGTTTGCATATAAATGTGCCTTTGCAGTGTGTGGACACAACCACCATACAGTGAAAAAAATCCATTCACTCCTTTTTTTTAATCCTCAAAAAGTCTAAACACTCTCAATAATCAGGCCGTTTGGATTTTCTGAGCACTATGATGTCATAATGCTCATGCTCCGCCCACGACCACTGACAGACTGTCCCGTATTAGCATATTTCTGCCCTCAGCCATTTCGACACCCCAACGGAAGAGAGGGGTGGGGTGAGAAGTTGCTCCTTATCATTTAAATAGGTCACTGTGAACAAAGCTGTTTTTGAAGATGTAAAAGGGTGTTGTTTTACACAACCAATGAGGAATTTTAACCAAAGTATATTACAAACTTTACATGAACACCCTAAATCATACCAACTTGTGGAAAATGGGCATCCGATGACCCCTTTAAGGAATTTTACATACTCATATTAAAATCTCTGACTTTTGATTGCAGACTTTAGTATTTTGGCAAAAATTAAATTTGAATTAATTTTGAAACTCTCAGAGATTACTGGAGTCTTTTCATTTTCTTTTATTCATGAAAAATACTCAGTGTTTGTTACTTTGAACCAAAGTCACCTCTCTGAGGTTTTGATGCAGTGCTGTCATATATTAAAATAATGTGCAGGGGGAGGGGGGGGGGGGGGGGGGAGTGTGTGTTGTTCTATTGTAGCTCCATCCCTCTGCTGGATACCATGAGAGAGCTCATTCAAAACGGTATATTCCCCTTATTTCCTGAGATCAGCTATAAAGAACAAACACTATTAGCTCCCGATCAATATAGGGGACATCACCTCTGTTATCACACAGCAAAGTAGATTTATGCTCCATGCCATCGGAAAATAAATTACATATTCATACTTTAAATTAAAACAGTGAATGATGGTGTTTAGACAGAGAGAGTGGAAAGAAATGGCAAATTAAATATTAGTACAAGAGACAGGAATGAGTATTAAAAACAAGTCTAATTCCATTTTTGGAGTTTTGTGATGTTTGGCAATTAAAGGGCATTCCTCATTTCATAGTATGGTCCTCTTTAGAGTGCTTTACTTGCTGAAATACTATAAAATAAGAATCTAATCAGTGCTTTTACATTAAGTAGAATGAAGGGCAAACAAGGTGAGCAAAATACGTAAAGGGATTGTTCACCATCAAATGAAAATTCTGACATTATTTACACACCATCATGTCATTGTAAACCTGTATAACTTTCTGTCCTCCTTGTAACATTAAGGTGATTTTTTTAAAGAATATCCTGGCCATACTTTAGTGACAAAAAGAACCATAAAAGTATCATAAAAGTGTCTTATATTCCATGCCTTGAAATTCAGTCTGAAAAATGAAGCTGTTATTCAGTAAAGATCATCCTCTCCATTGAACTGTTAACCAACGCAACCTTTTCATTGAGTCACTGAGTTGAACTCAAATGAATCGTTTAGGCCATTTTATGAACTGGATCAATTGATTTATTGAAAAAATTTGTCTCAAAAGAATGATTCATCCACAAACCATGAATTCTGATGAACACACTGTATCACATGAAATACGTTCTGAGGAAACTATTTTGCAAATCGCAATTACGTTACATGCCAACATATAAGCAGTGCTATTACGTTGGTCCTTAACCTAATATAGCAGCCTGGTCTCATGGTTAATACGTAGGTATTAATATGTTATTTTCAAAAATAGAAAACGTACGTTTTTGTACGTTTGGATAGATGCTGAAACGTATAATATTGACGTATTTGCAAAATTTAAACGTAACATTATTACGTTTTTACAGCTACAAAAAGTTAACTATTTACGTATATTTCATATCATAAAGATATCTGTATACTTTCACTTTTAAAGATAAATGTAACAAGATCCCTTAATCTTACTCCCAAAACCTAAACATATCCATGTTATACAGAATATAAAAAGGATAAAACGTAATGGACAGAGATGTGTAGGTAAATGGCAGTTTTATTAGCCTAACATTAAAATATATTTTGAGCCACTAATCCTACTCCTACCCCTAAACCTACCCATAACCATTCCTTAAAACTACGTAGGCTAACACAATTATGAAGAAAAAAAAAACATAACAAACAGACAAGTATACATTTCACAATAATTTATTTATTGCGAAAATGTCAAAACCGGTAACGTTAACATTACCAAAAGTCGTTCACATGATGATGCGTTGCAGCCGCAGTCCTCTCTGGCAATATTATAGTAGTTGTGTATGAGGTACAGATCAGAATTTAAGTTATTAACGTTAATCCATGAAAATGTTAATCCGATTTCTGTTCGCTCTCTGAAGGCGCGCGCGCTTCTCCATTTCAAATGTACTACACCGACTGAAACACGGCATGTCGCAATCTGTGACGAAGCAGGCGAGAGCCAATGAGCGTTTGATATCACGGCCGTAAAACATGTCGTAACGCTTCTTGAAGGCGCATTTTTTGAATTTGAATTCATCACCAGCGCGGGATAGATTTGACGTTTGCGGTCGCTGCTGAGAAATGAAGATGAAGATCACCGGATAAAAGGCTGAATTTGGATCTGTTTCTTGCAAACAACGTATGGATTCTAGGATTTGGATTACATCAAGCTAATAAAATGTATGTCTTTTGTGAATGTATCAGTATGTTTATGTTTTATTGGAGAAAATGCTTTTTGTGTAAATACACTAACTACAAAATGGTTAAACGATTAAACAAGGTATTTTTAAGGTTAAAAGTGTATTCCTTTTTTAACACCACGCAGGCTAATCATCCGAAACGAGTTTGCTGCAGAAGGCACGAACAGAGCGAAATGTTAATATTTATGATATAAGACAGTTGAATGCAATAGAGTCAAAACATTAATGCCCCGATTATGCATAAATAGTAATACGTACAAATTTCTACGTCAGTAGATTTGTTCATACATAAATAAATTACGTTTTTGTGCTGCTGCGTGTGAAAAGTAACCTGCTTTGGATGTTTTATGTTCAGGACAAACGTAATAGCACTGCAATAGATTAGGTTAAGGACCAACGTAATAGCACTGCTTATATGTTGGCATGTAACGTAATTGCGATTTGCAAAATAGTTTCCTCAGAACGTATTTCATGTGATACACGGTTGGTCATGAGAGATATTTAGAAAATGATTTTGTGATCCACAGAAGAAAGAAAGACATATAGGTTTGCAACAACGTATTGACAAACGTTTTATTTTAATTTTAGGTGAACTGTTCCTTTAAATTAGAAGTTTGTTCAATTTATATGCAATAGCTTGTGGTAGACAACGTACACAAATCAAATACTTGAGTAAAATACAGGTACCCTATTAAAATAATACACCAATAAAAGTATTAAGTCCTCCTTTTCAATTTTACTTGAGTAAATGTGTAAAACAACTTTAATGTATGATTAAGTACGATACTGTGCTTTGGAATGAAGTAAAGTAAAAGTTTCCCAAAATAAAAATCCTCAGATAAAGTGCAGATACTTGAAAAATATTCTACTTCGTATACTGTCCACCACTGCTTGTGAACAACACAATGTACTTAAATCACTAAAATCCCCTTCTGAAAATCAATCGCATCTCATTCAAACAAAACAAATGCATTAATTGCTTTTAGCACAGACGCAGCTTACAGTGCACTAATTAACTTAAAAGGCTCTGTCACATTTCCTGGTTTTGACCCAGCGGGACTCATTTTGCCAGTGATTCTTTATAGATTCAGCCTGTAGTGTCATGCATTACGAGAGCCAATGATGATTGTGCGTTTGAGGAGAGCAGGAGACACACGATGGCATCCATCTGCTGTTTGGTACACTGAAAGCCCATGAGAATCTGCCAAGGACATTGTATTGTGCTGTCAGAAGAAGGTGATGCATGGATTTGCCAAAGGTTAAACCGAATACTAGAACCAAGCAGGTGCTTTTCTTGTTTCAAATCTCAAATTTATGCTAATCTACAGAGACCAAATCATAATGGAGCAGATAAACCCTGCCGCAGAAAATCAGAACAGCAGTAAAGGACACTTTACACCACAAACTAACCCTGAGCTTGCTTATCAAAAGCAAGGTTAAATGGGGCACATGGGGGAAAAGGTTATGGCAATGCATGCTACATCCAATCGCTGTGATCTAACTTTGAATTTCATTGGCGATGGGATCACATCAGGTGTCTTCGGAAAGGTAATTGGCTTCATTCAAGGATGGCTGAGCCATTGTGGATTGTTTCTTGTAAGGGTTGAGAAGTTCTTCTATGAGAAAGAATGGGTCTCGACATGTATGCTGTGCCTGTAGTGACAGATGATGTTGTGCAGGTCAAAGTGTACACTGAAGTGTAGAGCCAACAAATGAACAATGAAATGCAAAGAAAGAAAGTACATCTGGGAGCCTTAATTGAAGTTTAATGAATTGAAAAGCCTTGCTTTGTTCAAGGAACAAGATACTTAACCTGAGAATGTTTTAAGTGTGGAATGCTTCTCTGTTGTAAGTGATGCTTTTTTTATGTACTGAAATATATTATCATCCACATATAATGTTAGCAGATTTGTGCCAAAAAACAAAATCTAGATATTTAATTTAGTATTAAATCCAAACTATTTTCCGTTTTTCTCTCTCTGACCCTTTAAGACTTATATGTCCCTTTATGAAAAACTGGGATTTTTACTGAAACCATTTGTGCTGAGATTACAGAAATACTGTTATTGACATAAACTTAAAGTGGTTCCTAATGTTTTGCGTGGAGATGTTTGGGGGTCTGTGTCCGAAATCACAAACACTTTTGAGTAGGTACTTATTTTGAATAACGACCACAAAAAAGTTTGTTTTAGAATGAATGTGTGTAGCATGTAGTGTGTAGTGTGTGTAGAATGAATGTAATCTGGACGTACTACATTACGTAGTAATGCGTAATGTAGTACGTCAGTACTACCGGTGTCAGATGAATCGCTCCTGTGGTCTCATGGGAAAGTAAAGTGTCCATTGTATGCACACTTCAGAATCTCGCCGGAAGTAGGTCATTTTTGCCTGCTTTTTTATTAGTACTGTGAATTAGTTTTTTTCGCCTTCCATATAGTAGGGATTAGGGAAGTATGCAAGTTTGGAATCAGCCTAAGGGGCTGTTTACACGACACCTTTTTCAACTAAAAACGTAAAACTTTGTATGTGTTTTGGCAATTCGTTTACACGACAACAGCGTTTTGGGGGGCTGAAAACGCAAACTTTTGAAAACGGGATTCAAAGTGCAAGTTTTTGAAAACGGTCTCCGTGTGAACAACAAAAACTTGAATCTCTGAAGATCATGACGTCATGTATGTGTGTTACATGTTCAGTCTATAGAGTTTCATCGCCATCTAATGGGCTGGCAGCAGAATACAGGGTTTTAAGTCATTTTCGCGGATCCGTGTGAATGGGGATAGTTTTGACAATAGTGTCGTTTGTACATGGGAAACTCAAAGGAATAACTTCTCCGTTTTAAGTATATCGTTGTCGCATAAACGTACCATAAATGTTGAAATTAGAGTATATTTTGTGTGATTTTGAGCTAAATTAAATATTATTTTGTTTTTGTGCAAGATGACAAAGGGCAAGACTTGGACTAATGTTTAATTTGTGCTTTTATATTATTATTGAAAACCGTTTACCTTACTTTGGAGTTTTGTAGATTACCATTTTTGGTGAAGAGTGGAGCCTGCGTGTAGACTGAAGGTAAGTCATTGCTTGGTTAATTATTTGTTCTTTTATACAAAAATCTATTACTTTACAAATGCCACTGGAATTATATTTTCTCTTTCTTGCACTTTCTATCAGTAGAACAGCTGCATTTTTCTAGCATGCTAACAACACGCGCTTGCTAGTATAAAATTTGCCACACAAACTGACACAATTGGAGTGAAATGATTGTGGGCCTTGTATATAACAAACTTCAAGCTTCAGATCAGATCAATATTTCATGTCTGTGTATTATTTATTTGTTAAGTAGCTGTGTAATAAGAGGGACAATGTACAGTCAGCTAGTGCTTATTGCAGAATCACCCCTTCACCTGAAGTAAAAACAATTTCTGTCCACTCTGCTTTGCATTGAAGTTTATTTAGCGATAATGGCTGTACTGTAATGACAGACTGTACTTTATCCAGTACATAATATCTGTCTGTCTCAATATGAGATGATTGGGAATCACTGACATGTGGGCAATCATAACGTCTCAGGTTACGACTGTAACCGATGTTCCCTGAGAACAGGGAACGAGACACTGTGTCAAGCGCTATGGGGAAACGCCTTTGTGTGAACCGGTGTCTGAAAGGCTTACCTAACCACAGCAATCCTATTGGCCGGCGACAGCCTATGACATCATCACTAGTGAGACTATAAGGTATATAAGGTATATAAAGTATATAAGGGGAGCTTGGAGAGCATGTCAACAAGTTATCTGAGGGGACTGTTCAGCAGGCATCCCGAGGCATGGCAACGGGACGCAGTGTCTCATTCCCTGTTCTGGAACAAAGGTTACATTTGTAACCTGAGATGTTCCCTTTCGAAAGGGAACTCGCACTGCGTCAAGCGCTGTGGGGAACGAACTACCCATGCTGCCATGCTGAGGGGACTGCATGCCAAATTATGTCTGTGACAAAAAACGTCAGTTACACTGAAATCCCAAAAACACACCCCCTTCAGGTTACACAGTGACAACATTCCCCACGGCCACTGCCCGAGCTTCAAGTTAAGCGAGGAAGTAACTTGACATGAAGGACTTGACCCCGAGCTAGCTCAAGGGCAAGGATACCACAGCCCGAATTTAGAGGGGGGTTCCTTTAAGGGAATATGGCCAGGGGGTCCAAAGGAGTCCTGTCCAGTCACTTTCTGAGGGGGACATGAAGTCAACCCCACATGCCACCAGGGAGGCTGAATTGGTCTAAATGAATGACTTAGTCTTGCCAACAACCTGTCTGTTTCCTAAACAGAGTCTCTAACATATTTTGCCTCACTTGTGGAGGCATCCGATAGGGAGGACTGCAGATAGTGGCTGTGATCGCTCACAGACCGGATCACAGAGACAGGTATCCTGGAGAGTAGAACTCAGCATAGCGCTTTCTAACCCTTGCGAACGGGGGGAGAAACTCTACTCGACCTTGGATCTACACAGGCCTCGTGAGAGTCCTCGACCGATCCTCAGACAGATTCTGGAACACTATACTCAAAACCAGATAAGTATTGAACAGGCTCTGGGCTAAGTTTGCCTTGCAATGCTAAGCATCCAACTCGTTTGGGATCCGCCTTAAAGGAGGCCTGTCAAGGCCTTACTACTTGATAGCGGGACTGTTAGCAGAGCTAGTCACAGAAGTCAGGTGCTCTCACAGAAATCTTTGTGGGCCTGGTCACATTGCCAACAGGCAGTGTACTCAGCAAAAATGCTAGAGAGTCTCTAACACTATTTGCCTGATTAGTGGAGGCATCCGATAGGGAGGACTGCAGATAGTGGTAGTAAACACTCACAGACCGGATCATAGAGATGGGCATCCTGGAGAGTAGAACTCTAAGGTTTACATTGCCAACAGGCAGTGTACTCAGCAGAAGTGCTATCAACCCTTTAAAGCAAGGGGAGTACAATCTTCCGCTACCAGACTACCGAGGAGGCCTACTGTAAGGCCTACAGCTATGAATGTCACGGGCGTCAGCCCAGGCAATTATTCGGCTCTAAGGGAGCATACTCAACCATCCCAAGTGAGAGGGAGTAACTAATCTGTCTCTACCTGAGCCTGGGTGGTGAAGGGTGATATCATACGAGCTATGGATAGCAAAGTACTCTAAAATACTCTCAGCATGACCCTGAGGAATGTATCAAGGTCGAGGCCTATTATCTTGTATTTTACATGACAGATTTTACATTCTCTACTAAACCCATGGAAATGGAGGCCACAGTAACGACATTCAAAAAATCCTTTTTCAATTTTAAGGCCTAGCTGGATAAACTAGCTACAATACTCAGCTCTAAAGGGTGGAGGCCTGAGCATACTGCTTCTTACTTTCTAGAGAGAAAAGGCCTGACAACGCCCATGAGATATCTTCATGGGAGGCTTTTTGAAGATAGCCTGCTACCTATGTTGCTATCTACCCAGTAACATCACTAGCATTTTTACGCCTAGTGCAAAAGGTGGGCCTTGGCTAGATGACTCTTGTAGTAAGAGGAGGCCAGTACTAGTAACAACTAGATTTACAGGAATAAATTATCCTGATGGACTCTAGCTCTAAGGAGCCTACACTAAGATACTGAGAGGCTCGTGGCAAGAATGGTTAGCAAACCGCCACCAATTCCCTAGCCAAAAATCGAGGCAGCCCCGTGAGGGCCGACACACGAATATAAAGTGACTGAAGTTCAGAGCTATAATCTCAATGACTCTCTAAAGTGAGAGGAGAACTGCTGCTCTAGTATAAGGTGGCTATCAAGGTGGCTATCAAGGTGGCCTGAGGAGGGCCAACGCTTGATTTTGTAGCTTTATCTGGAGCTTGACAAAGCGGTGGCCTCAGTAGAATAACTCCCGATAGGGAGGAAGCCATCTCAAGGGGGTCGCACACCGGACGAGAAGCGCAGTGTCACGTCAAGCAGCGCCATGTCTTTAAAATTCGAACACATTATTCTCTATGAGTGTACACACACCGGAGGCGCCATTCGGCGTCTGTCCGCGGCGCCCAGCTATGGCTCAGGACCTTGTTCAAAACCCTGCCGCGCCACAGAGTGCCATTTACATAGTTTTATATTAAATTTACATTTATTTGTCTCAAATCGTCATTAATGTATATACTGACTTCACCCTGTGCTGCAATATACATTTAGTTTTACATTCATTTACAGAAATCAGCTGCTTGAATGAAAATTGCTGATGTTATTGGATTTTCAGACGAGATTCTCAATTCAATCAGTTAACGTATGCTCTGAGGTAAAGTGTGTTCAGACTGTAGACTTAGCAACGATTGTATTTAATTGTACAGTACAATCATTACATAGTACAGAGATTATCTTAATTCCATAATGTCCTTAAACATAACAATATTGCTGGGCATAAACTGAGAAAGTGCGCGTCCGGTGTGCGATACCTCGAGTTGTCCTAGACACGATGTGGCGCTGCGCTGCGCTTCTCGTCCCGTGTGCGACCCCCTTCACACAAAAAAATGTCTATTAGGTGCTCGGATGAACGGTGGCCTCACTAGAGAATTTTCCATACAGACAACCTGTTCACTGCTACAGATTGGCACTACCCATTATATAAGCCTGACAAATCTAACATAACAGGAGGCCTATGGGAAGGGTATGCATAGCCCACCTATATATAGGAACTTCAGGGCCTTAATTTCACCATCCTATGAAAACCATATTCAACACCCTCCTAATACTTCCCAACAGGGAACCGTGGCCTATCATTCATCCTTACTAAAAACTCACGTAAAGGGAGAAGACGCACAGAGCTCAACCTGCTGCCCATAGAGCGATGGCCTAAATGACATTCACAAAATGGAGGCCGATCACCATAAGTGCACAAAAGAGCACACTTACTACGAAACCTGAGGCCAAACGTACAGGAGGGTTCCAAATTGAAGGAATAACTCATAATAGGTCCAGCCTCAGGCTGATGCAAGCAGCTATAATGCTATGATCTATGCTTCAAATCTGTCAGCAGATCAGCCTGGTATGCTTGCAAAACCATCATTGTGTGCAAGTCATCACCAGCCAGACCCGCCACCGCGTATGCCCTGCCATTTAAGCGTGCTGTCATATTTTAGTGGCTCAAGAGGCAGGGCCGGAGCACTTAGTGTCGATGTATCTCCAGCCGTGAGATAGTTCGTGAACATCTCATCAATTGGGGCATCGACACATACACGTGTTTGCGCATCCCCTCAATATCAGTGAAGTTCGCGGCTGGCAGATGAATGCGCGCTGAATACGGGTTCTTCCATGCCTTTCCAATCTCATTGTGTAGATCCGGCAGGGATGGAAGGCTCACGAGAGCATGAGCTTTATGGCTGGAAAGACTGCTTCTTTTTAGAATCCTCGCTAAAGCGCGATCCATAACACACAACAGCTTAACATATGCGATGCAGGGTGGCTGTGAGGGTTTGGGTTGTATATCCTCTTAACCCTCATCAGCCATCTCCTGCTCTCTTGGACTGGTTGTTTTTATACACAGCAGAGCACTCGCTGCTGGATCAGAGGATGTTAGTGACAACACACAACCTCATCCTGCAGCTCACTCTCGCGAGTCTCTGAAGGGCGTGAGAGATTAACAACTATCTCAACCTCCTCAGCGAGCTCCCTCTGAAAAAACCCACGATTCTAGTCTCTGCTCTGCCTCAGCGTGAGTGGGACCTAAATCGCCTGGTTTCTTGTTTACAGATGTCGGTCCCTCTTCCCTCGAGAAGAGAGCAGAAGAGAGTGGAGTTTTCTCAAGGGAAAAAACAGTGGCACAAGCAGATCCGTCAGGAACTGATCTTGCATGCTCTGAGCCCAAACAATAAACACACGAGTTGTGTGTCATCAAGTATCAATATCTTAGACACAGATGCACACACATCCTGAGCGTTTTTCACAAGCCATGATTACCTTTTTGATGTTTCAGGTTGAAGCGTACAAACAAAACAGTCCCTGAAGACAAAAAACTTGTTGACATGTTCTCCAAGCTCCTTCCGGGTCGCACTAGTGATGATGTCATACGCTGTCGCCGGCCAATAGGATTGCCGTGGTTAGATAAGCGTTTTAGACACCAGTTCACACGAAGGCATTTCTCCATAGCGCTTGACGCAGTTCGAGTTCCCTTTTGAAAGGGAACTTAATATTTCAGATTTCTAATATCAGAAATCAGACAGAGCGAGAGGTTTTTCAGCTCTGTCAATAATTAGCTTTTTTGGACTAAGGACTAAGTTTTGAGATCTGTAAAGTGCAGTATGCTTTCATTGTAAAATTATTTTATTGCAAAATATCAAGGAACATTTGATTTTGATTTAACCCCATTTAAAGATGTATTTTAGCCATAATTGTGAGATTGTATATTTGAATGTGAGCTTGAGTTTTCTGTCTTGCTGTGAAGTTATGCAGGAGAACATTTTTTAAAAAAAGTTTTAGAAGGTGGACTTCTGCCAACATCCTAAAGACAGCAGATGAGCCGTTACTTTTCTATAAATGGCATGGATCCATAAAATGTTCTCATAAAATGGTTATATGATCATAAGTCTGGCAATCAGCACTTTAATTAAGAAAATGGCTTTTCACATTTAAATAATATGCAAGAAAGCACAGAATGTAAGATGGTTTAATTCGCAAAGTAAGAGATTATTTAAGTGTAATTATTATTCAAATATAAATATATTAAACATATTCAAAATCGTGTCAAATTCCTATTCTGTGTGTCAGACCCGTGCTTTTGAATTATTAAGTAGGAAGCCTCAGGTAAGCGTCATTCCGCACGCATAGCTCCGCCCTCAAACGCAGTCATTGGCTGCCTCTTTAAAATGTTCACCCCAGGGGCTTGTAATTGGATAGATTCTTACACAGCTGATTTCATAAAGCAAATTCTTGGCAAGTTGTGTAAAATCACTAAGACACATACTCAAGGTCCACAGGGAATCTCTTAATCTATAAGAAGGGAAGTCGTTTATGAGCGGCGCTGGACTTTCATTCATGTAAGTACCGGTGCTTTCATATCTGCCGCAGCGTCTTTGAAGTTAGAAGCGGCTCCTTTGATCTGATCTTTCACTGCGCATCTAATTAAATGTTCTCAGATGAAATGTGATAACTGTATGGATAAAGGTTCGGGAGATCGCAAGAGAATGGTCAGTTTCTGGTCGATTTCTTGCTTTTTCATTTTGCTTTATTTATTACTATTTTCACTTGTTCTGCTCATCGGACTTTTTAAACAGATATGAAACAACATCAAAATAATGTTTTTCATTTATTTATATCACCATTATTTTTGCTTCGCTTTGCATGTGTTCTTTGATAATAATAATAATTATTAGTTTATTTTCAAATGTATTTATTTATTTTATTTATGTTTTTACAAAACCACATCATGAAACTTTATTAAATTCAATAGTTAAAGGCTCCTCCATCACCTTCATTTAGACCCAGATTTTTTTCTTTCTTTTTATAATCAGGGATGAGAAGCTGTCTATTTTCTCTAAGTTTAGGCTACTTTAAAGCAGTGTCTTGTCGTAAGATGAAAGATGCTTGAGGGGCTAACTGTGCTGGTGTTTGTCGCAGTCCGACCAGAGTCCAGAAATGCATGAATACACACTCAAGATGAGAGTAAAATAGGCTTTAATTTACGAGGTGAAGGTCACAGGCAAAAAATGCAAAGAAAGAGATTTTATGGTTCCACATTATGAATTTCTATTGTATCATTTTAATAATACAGATACATTACAAACTTTGATTCAATAGTTGTATGCAACATACCGGGGAAGATTTTCATAGGGATCATAATGCATATCATCTAACATCTCAGTTGTAACCGCGGTATTGTGTGATAGCTGCAGTGAGATGGAGCTGATCGCATCATTTCTAGTCAAACTGCCTCTTCAAGATGCAGAGCTGGTGCAAGGACAGATTCACCTCTTCTTGTGATTCCTCTGCCTGTCTTTGTCTGGATTTATGACACCGTAGATATGAAGACTTTTTTAGTTTGGAACACATCCAGCTCTCACCTCATCCAAGAAGCTTTTACATCATCATATTACGATGAGAGATGACAGTACATAAGGTACTCTCAGAGCACTGGTGTTCCACTGCCTTTATCCAGCCATTCGCAGTGTTAAGCACTAAATAAATTACAATAAAATGACATGTTTACTCTGCTTTTACTGTTTCTGGCCTGGCTGTTTTGCAATGAGTTATTAAAATGAAAGGGGTAAATAATGCTATAAAATAGACAGGAAAGAAGAACAAAGTGACAACCTCTGCTGAGGCCTTTAATCAGTCTGACTATGTACATTCTGTCATCAACACTCAAATTATCACTGTTCTCAAACCTTTGGTCCAGTAATATGACTAATACAATACTTATTTGTGTGCTTTGATTACACTTTCATCTCAAACAGAGGAGCATCTATTAAGACAACCTTAATCTAAATTAATTACATGGCTTTGATGTTAGAGTTCAATAGGTTGATTAGAGGAGTTGGGGCATGCATATTTTTTTAAATCGTTATTGCAAACACATACACTCATCTCTCTCCTCTTTGTGTTTCTCACCAGCTTGAGCATCCTCTCTCTTTCCTTGCCATATACTGCACAAATGCCATTGCCTGAATCCAGATTTTGTCTTCCTCTATAATCTGACAAAGAAGTACATACAACTAGGGCCAAATGTAGTGTGTTAATATGAATGCACTTTCCATATTGATTTTTCTCAGGTGTTTTACCAGTATTTCGAAATATTATTAGTGTTGTGTTTTAGGGTAAAAGTTAAAATCCGTAAATTAATGGATTATATCTTGGCAGTACATTAACGGTACCTTTATGTTGTTCTTTTGATATTTTTCTTACAGCGTATAATTAACATTATTGTCATTGTTTACTCACCCTCATGTCATTTCAACCTGTATGGCTGACTTTCTCTTTAGATCTTTAGTAGAATGTTCGAGCTGTTCTCTTACAATGAAATTAGATGAAGACCCGGACTGTCAAGCTCCAAAAAAAGACTAAAAGCCCCATTTTCCATATTCCAAAACTTCTGAAACCGGAAGTGTTTTAGTGCTTCTGTATGATCGCTTTGTGTGAAGAAAAAACAATAATTTAAGTTTTTCTCACCTTGAAAATGTTGCTAGTTCACCACTTTCATTGTATCGATAAAACCAGCTTGAATATTCTGTAAAAAACTACTTCCGTGTTCCACTGGGGAGGAAAAAAAGGAAAATTATTACAAGTTATTACAGAATTTTCTCTTTTGGACGGACTTGTCCTTTTACAATTAGGGCTATAAGCAGGGGTGCAGATACTGTAACTTTTTTGGTCTGGTTCTCAAGGGAGCACCTGGAGATGCTGTTTGGTACTCAAACTTTACGCGGCACACTTATCCTACACACTGTCATCATTTTCTTTTCTCTCGAACATGAGATGATGTTGATGATGATGTTTTTTTTTTAATTATTAATATTAAAGGGATAGTTCACCCAAAAATGAAAATTACACCATGATTTACTCACCTTCAAGCCATCCTAGGTGTATATGACATTCTTCTTTCAGACAAATACAATCGGAGTTCTATAAAAAAAAAATGTCCTGGTACTTCCAAGATTTGTAATGGCAGTTAATGGCTGTTTATGTTTTGAAATCCATCAAAGTGCATCCATTCATGATAAAAGTGCTCCACGCGGCCCTGAGGGGTTAAAAAAGGCCTTCTGAAGCGAAGCGATGCGTTCGCGTCAGAAACATATCCATATTTAAAACTTTATAGACTAAAATAGCTTCCGGCAGATGGCCGTACGCATCGTTTTACAGTGAAAGAGTAACCTTTGACATGACGCATGACGCATTGACGAAGCACAGAGCAAAACAAAACACCAGTCACGAATTAGAAGTCTAAAACAAGAATTTTTAAAGGGAAATGTCGGAGGAGCTTGAGTTTGTTACCCAGTCCTGTTTGTTTGAAACGCGAGAGGCGTCAAAGCTTACGCTACTACATCCTACGTCATACTTCGTCAAGTGTTACTATTCTGGCGTAAGTCAACTTGTGTAGGCCGTCTGCCGGAGGCTAGTTATTTTAGTCGATAAAGTTTTAAATATGGAATTTTTTTCTTACACGAATGCATCGCTTTTATTAACCCCCCAGGGCCGTGTGGATATCTTTTATCATAAATGGATGCACTTTTATGGACTTCAAAGCATAAACAGCCATTCATTGCGATTATAAAGCTTGGAAGAGCCTGGACATTTTTTAATATTAACTCCTATTGTATTTGTCTGAAAGAAGAATGTCATATACACTTAGGATGGCTTGAGGGTGAGTAAATCATGGGGTAATTCAAATTTTTGGGTGAACTATCCATTTAATGACACAGACAACAGCAGGAATATTAGGCAGCTGTCACTTTAAGATCAAATGCACGGACCGAATATACTGACACACATCCGGTTTCTTTCTCAACTGTTCACTTATGACATTAATGAGAGAATACTTGCCGAGACAGGTATTTTGACATCATTTTGACACAAGTTTATGTCTGTTCAAACACAAGTAAATGCAAAAGTGACACGGAGATTAACCTTTAATTTCATCAAGCTGATTTCTGTCTAAAAAAAACCCTAGTCCTGATGTTTTCAGGCCATTTCACATTTGAATTTTATGTGACATAAAGCGGTGATATCTAAGTGGGTGAGTTGTTTAGTTACTTTTTAATTAGTCTTCCCAACGGCATGATTTTGTTCATTCAGACCAATTTGCGAACACGCACGCGCACAAAAACAAGAGGCTGGAATTACACTTGACTTTCCCCCATTCATTCTCAATTACCCCCTCCAAAAAGTCAATGGACTCAGGGGAGGCAAGAGAGCCTCTGACTCCCACTACAACTTTTTCTGCTAGCGTCGCTGTTGGACAGTGTTACTTTAAAAAAACAAGTGATTTATACATCTTTTAATGTCATTTTTTGTATTGTTTTATTGTTTTATTTTCGTAATATTTATAATTTTCTCATCCCATTTTTTGAGGAGGCACTGCCTTGCTTCCTTGGAGGAAACGCCCCTCTAACATAGATAGACAGAAAGATCATGTCCTTCTCTGTCACATATGGATTTTGCCGTCCTAAATGTCTGTCTCATGTGCAGTGAAATGGCTTCTACTCTCAGATCCTAATTTGGTCCATTCTGACCTGTCACATGTCTGCAGTTTCTGTATTTATGTCTCTGTCCGGTGAGTGTAATGCTGGGAAGGTAATTGCCTCTTAACACTGCAGAAAGCAATTCAGTCTCCCAAAACTCAATGAAAGTGGAATATCTCGACTGTGTGGCTCAGTTCAGGATGTTTTACAGTTCCTCTCTCTTGAGTGAGTCATAACCTCAATGAAAGAGTTTTTCACAGATCAACAGGTAAGTATGATGGTGATCTTGTCATAGTTTCATTCTAGAGAGTGATTTATTCTTTATAAAACTTGATGAAATTCACAGATGACAATGTCGGTGTGGATATTACTACTCACTGTGGGTGTGTCTGGACTGTCCTGGGGTCAGCGGACTGAACCCATGTTTGCCTCAGTAACTCAGAGTGTTTTCCCCCCGGACTATGATAATAACCCGACGCAGCTCAACTACGGCGTGGCTGTCACTGACGTGGATGGAGACGGAGATCTGGAGATGTTTGTCTCAGGGTGAGTGTTCTGGTCCTCTCGTGTTTGGATTCCCAATCACATGGGAACGTGAAGTGTTTATGACATTACGTTTCTTTAGAGAAAATACTTAATCAGTGTCTAGAAGTTATATGGTCCTTTTGTGCCGTATGAATGAACTTACATTTTTGGAATATTGACACAGAACAGATACTGGCCAATAACATTACCTCAGTTTGGGCCTTGAAAGTAATATTTTCTAGGAGAAACAGAAATGTCAAAGCAATTAATTGGGATTATTTGTAAACCATTTGTGAAATGGTTTGGATCTCAGCAGATTTGTGTTGATGAAAATAGATGTAATTGGAGAGTTCAATGTTTTGTTTGAATTGTGCTCAATAACGTTTACAAGACTAAACGTAGTGCAACTGACAGAATTGTATCTCTAGGGAAACTAGAATTTGTTTTTCCTTCTATTAAATGAAAGCCGAGGTTGAATTGTGGGATTGCAGGTTAGTGAAATGCACCAACAAAGATGTGCCTTGTTGGAAACAGGAGACTAAATAAATGGAATATGGTTTTATAGTAATCCTTCAAGGCATGTTTTTCGTTGAGTTGAGTTTTCAGAGAATGCATCTCGAATTAAGTTTACTTTTCCTATGCCAATGTCATTTTTTCTTGTTTTAAAGGGATAGTTCACCCAAAACTGAAAATTCTGTCAGTATTTACTCACCCTCATGTTGTTCCAACCCCGTAAGACCTTCGTTCATCTTCGGAACACGAATTAAGATATTTTTGATGAAATTTGAGAGCTGGATCGCTTCTTCAGGGATTGAAACTTGCCAGCCCCGAAAAGTCATTAAAGACATTGTTAAAATGGTCCAAGTGACTACTGTGGCTCAATCTTAAGTTTATCAAGCGACGAGAATACTTTTTGTGCGCAAAAACAAACAAAAATAATTACTTTATTTCAACTATTCATTTCCTTCTCTGTTAGCCTCTAGTCAGTTAACTTAGTATGATTGCGTAGAGCTACGTCACACGTAGGCTCACTATTGGCCGACGCTGGTCATGTGTGTGATGCGTGTGACGTACAACAACAGAAGCTTACGCTATTACACTAAATTAACTGACTCGAGGCCCAGAGAGAAGGAAATGAATAGTTGAAATAAAGTCGTTATTTTTTATTTTTTTTTGCGCACAAAAAGTATTCTTGTCGTTTCATAAACTTAAGATTGAGCCACTGTAGTCACTTGGACTATTTTAACGATGTCTTTAATGACTTTTCGGGGCTGGCAAGTTTCAATCCCTGAAGAAGCCAATGGACTAGTATGGAGGAGTGATCCAGCTCTCAGATTTCATCAAAAATATCTTAATTCGTGTTCCGAAGATGAACGAAGGTCTTACGGGGTTGGAACAACATGAGGGTGAGTAAATACTGACAGAATTTTCATTTTTGGGTGAACTAACTCTTTAAACATAAATCTAACAACAATCAGGCTTGAAGCAAAGAAGAAGAGAAAAAGCCAATGGGGTATATAATATATAATGTTTTTTAGTAAATCTTACTATATTTAATATTACATTTTAATTTTAAATATTTATATAATGCACAATTTATATAGTATTAAATATGTAAACACACACATATAAGACATAACTACTGATTAAGAATTGTTGGCTTCTTTGTTAGTCGGTTTTAAATATTTAACTTATATGTATGCTCTACTTTTTTTCTGTTTAGTTACAATGGCCCAAATCTGGTGTTAAAGTACGACAAGTTTAAGAAGAGGCTTTTAAACATTGCAGTTGACAACCGCAGTTCTCCATATTATGCACTCAGAGATCGACACGGCAATGCCATCGGAGTGACAGCATGTGACATAGATGGTGATGGCAGGGAGGAAATTTACGTCCTTAACACTAATAATGCCTTCTCAGGTATGAAACGGTTTCATGAATGAGGCACTGGAGATAATGGTAAAGTAAATGGATGTTAGTTTCATGTAATTGTTCTTGTCATTTCATGCAGGCAGAGCAACGTACACTGACAAGCTCTTTAAGTTTCGTAACGGACGGTTTGAGGATCTCCTCAACGATGACATAAATGAACACAGAGACGTTGCCAATCGTGTGGCTGGCCGGTCAGTCGCATGTGTGGACAGAAAGGTAACACCTTTACTAAAGTTTGTGTTAAATGAAAGCTTTTGCGACTTCATCCCGAGTAAAACCAGCCAATCAAGTAAAACCAGCCAGGTGGAAAAAGGAATCATTTGTATGTTTCCCTACAAAATTTTGTGGATCATCTCAGATCGAGATTCCTGTCGTTTTCAGGGATTTTTACATTGATTTCTAATGGAAGGGTCATGGGAAATTTGATAGTGCCATGGTTAACTGGTTTAAGTGGGTCATCAAGTGGTGACACAAAACACATTGTGGTCTGCACAAACCATGTGTATCTGTGTTACAAATGAACCAGAATCTGCAGTCAAAAATATTATAATTATTATTTTTTGAATGAGGGATGTCAAGCAACCTGGCCATCTTCCTAATTTGGCTAGTTTCAAGTGACAGATGAATTAATAATACAAATGTAGATTTATCCTCCCTTTTAAAAGTTTATAAGCTGATTTATTTTTCCTTTCTACTTGTGCATTTATACATGGTCAGACATGTCTCATTTTTGTTTGAGAACCAAATGACATTTTGTTTTTTGTCAGTGAATATAAACTTTTCTGGTTATGCTCAGCTCTAAAACATTTCATACATTGGAAATTGCTCTTCCTGAGTGCAGTATAAATAAAATGCTTTTTAGAAATCCAGTAATCATGAATGACTGAAAATCATGGAATTTCCTTGGTCAAAATGTATGGGAAGAAAATGTGATTAGTAAGTTGCAGCCAGAGTTACTATATGTATTGATCATCAACTGAATTGCAGAAGAGCAGCATGTTAAATCTGAGGGAAAGTGAGTTCTTGATGGTGTTGAGTGTCTGTTTACATCTCATTACTGATCGTTTCACCCTCACAGACTCAACATCTTCTACGGCCATCATTTACTGTCCGCCATCAGCGTTGAGTCCTGCCCCCCTCAGCCAACCAATGTTCATTTCCAGCGATCTGCGATATTTGTCTCTGACATTAAATCATGTGCTGTGATAATTAGAAAACTCAAGGCCTCATTTGTTTCTTTTTGTAAGGAGACGTATTAGGTGGGAAGTGCAGCCTTAATTTGTCTCTCTGCACGCATGTTATCGGAGCTCCCACGGTCTGACCGTGCTTCACTGGTACCTAATCCCTGACGGCATGATGAATGGCCAAACATGTCAATGATTTGTATTTAGTCCAAAACACAATAAGCTGAACAGCATATTTTCGCAATTACTTCTGGACGCCATGCTGTTGTGTGGAGCCAGTCAGCAGTGAAGGATGCTCAGTAATCCTGGGGAAGAGCTGCGAGGGATTGAAATGGATTTTTTTTTACCCGCAGTCATTTGACTGGGCTGATAATAGTGAGATGATGCTGCTTAAAAGTATTTCACCAATGATTTCATGATTTAAATGATTTAGGATCAGGCTTATAATAGGTTTGGAAAGAAAAAATAAAAACAAAATGTGTTTGCTCTTCATGGAACTGAATTGTCCGGGAAAAAAATCGCCCTGTCATTGGATGCTATGCAGTCGATCCCCATAGTGACTTTGCAAAGTTGAAATTAACTGCTGATGCAGATGGTGGAGTTTGCCTAATTTATTCCCAACTACATTCAAGGTCACAGAGGTGTCAAATGTACTCTAAAAAGTAATTCAGGAGATCTGTAACAACAACTTAAATAAATGCATGGTTGCAAGTTAAATTGTTTGAATTTATTGTTTTAAGTTACAAATTAAAACTTTTTTTTGTTGAGTTCTGTTGATAAAATGTTGATAATTACATCAACTTAATATCATTTGTTATTTAAACTCAAATTTCTCCATAAATTAATTGGCTATTTAAAAACATTTAGTTGTAGTAACTTAATGAAACTATCTTAATAACTTTGGAAATTAGGCAGTGGATTTCTATTTGTCAGCATGCCTTGCATAGAACTGGATAAGGAGAATAAATGTTGAGATTAAATTTAATTTATTTGTTTTTAGTGAAAGTTTTTAGTGAAGGGAAAGACCTGTTAGTGTTTAATGCTGTTATGTTTGACATTTAAAAGAGTTTCTGTAATCTTGAGGTTTTTGTGGTTACCATTGAAGAGTAGAGAAGGTAAACTCTACATTGACTCTATAAGCAATGACTGTGTTAATGCCATGTGACAAGTAATATCTTTCTTGATCATTAAATATACGTGTTAAATAAGTTATGTTAGCATGTGCTATGATAGCTGTTGATTTGAACTGGAATATATGAGATTAATTGGTTCCATGGCTACAACTCAAGTAGTTTGAGCGAATTGAAGAGTAATCAACAAAAATTTGTTTATGCTACAAATTATTAAGTTCCTCTAATTCAATGTTTGTTAAAGTAATTTCACTCAAAGTTGTCATAACTACAAAGAAAGAAAGAAAGATGCAAACTTTTGTTATTTATGTATTTATTTTATTTTATTGCCAATACATTATTTGAGTGTGACAGGCATTAAGATGCAGATGTTTTTTTAATGTTTTTGAAATAAGTCTCCTATATGCTCTACAAGGCTGACTTTATTTCATTAAAAGAGCAAAGTAAAAACAGTAATATTGTGAAATATCAGTACAATTTAAAAAATTCAGCTTTGCCATCATAGGAGTAAGTTAAATTTATAAATTGTATTAAAAAATTAACTTATTCCTGTGATGGCAAAGCTGAATTTTCAGCATCATTACTCCAGTCTTCAGTGTCACACGATCCTTCAGAAATCATTCTAATTTGCGAATTTGGTCCTACCAGCCTATATAGCCTACTTTTCCAAATGACAGTTAAGCAGTGTCTCAAAAGCATACTGCAGTCTACTGTATATATATATTTTCCCCCTGTGAATACATCATTGAAGTTTGACTTTTTCTATAAATGCAAATGACAGCATCTGCCACCACAGTTGTAGAATAACCCCTGTGTATTCCCTTCAGCTTCAGAGACATTAATATTCAAATGCAATGTGTAGTTTTTCTCTGCTTGAAACTGAAGCAGTAATTTGTCACTTCAAAGTGGACTGGAAGACACATGGGTCTGTTTCTGTAGGGAGATGGATTGGTCCTCTCATTCGGCTATCTGCATGGGTTAGTGATTACCTGTATTATGTGCTTATTGAGGTTTTCTCCCCCAATAGCCCATAAAAAGGGCAACAATTTACAGTTGAGACTGCAACAAAACAGTTTTCCCAGTTTAAAATTGGTTTAATAGGGCTGAAATGCACTAAAACAGAGGTGCCCCTTAAATACCTGCACTTATGTGTGCATTTATGTACAAACTAGGCTATTATTGACTAAAACTCAATATTGGTCAAATAATGTGGTGTGGTAACTTTTCCTAAATAATTATTTTAGTTCATGGAGAGGAAAGTCAAAAGTACAAAAATGAGATGGAACAAAATATGAATTCAAAATATTAATATGAATTTGCTGGCCCTTGTTACTGGCAGAATTTTTCCATTTTTTTATTGATAAACAGAGCAAGAACATTAAACCAAAGCAAAAACATGGAAATCATGACATTAAAACCTAAAACTGCTAATACATACTGGGACAGCATGCGTTTTAACTCCATTATGCTTTAATCTGTATTTTCTGACCTGAAGTGGAGGTTATGTAGAAACCAGAGAGCGTTTGACATTTTCATTGTTGTGCCTCATTAGGATTCTGGTCACGAGCTGCTGATATTTATACACTTATGTATATATTTCTTTATTTCACCATTTCCATGTCGGATCGTAGGTATCTTTATTGAAACTGTGTGCGTAAGTTCATTTGCTTGGCTACTTCACTGACTTCATGTCCACAGGGAATCTTTCTGATAATGGGGTGTGAAATTAATATCCAAGGGGAGGCAGTTGAAATATGTGTGTGGTGTGTGAGTATGTGTGCGTGTGTATGCTATATGAATGAGTGCTCCAACTTGTTTCTTATATGTTCTGTGAAGATCACACTAAAAATGTCTTGGAAACTCTTTTGCTTATCAACCTTGTCCCAGACTCAGACAGACAGACTTTCATGGGCTTATATATATTGGCTTATATATCATGAAAATATTAATACATGAATATAAATCATTTCGGTATTTACAGTAAACATGTTATACAGTATGTCATCATTGAATTAATTATATCAGATTTTATTTAATTAAAAGTCCCTTTCACCATAACAGTGCAGAATTAATCACTATTGAATACAACATTTGAGAAGTGGTGGAAATGGCACTGTTGTGGAAATGTTTATGACATTCAGAGAAAAATAAAAAATTATACTGTGATGCATGTATATTCACTGTTGGACATGGTATTAAGAAATGATATATTGAGAGTGTGAAAAGGGTTAGTTAAAGTTAATATCGAGGTTATTAAAGGGTTAGTTCACCTGAAAATGAAAAACATATTATCAATTACTCACCCTCATGTCATTCCAAACCCATAAGACTTTAGTTCATCTTCGAAACACAAATGAAGACATTTCAAATTAAATCTGAGAGATTTCTGTCCCGTCATTGACATTCTACGCAACTATCACTTTTTTGCTTCAAGAAGTTCATAAAGAGATTTGTAACTAGGTTAGATGTTATGGGAAGAAGGAGGCGGGAACCGGCGAACATTCAACAAACTTTAATTCTAAAATAACACAAATACAAAATGAAAATGAAAGTAAAAGACAGCAGCCCCTCACGGACGACTGCTGTCACATATAACAAAACAAACACAACACAAGTCTAGGCCTGGCCTCTCTTGATCTCCACTGTCGTCGCTCCAGCTTTTATGCTTCCGCTCCTCCGTGAGAGATACGAGATCGGTGCGCTCATTAGTAATCACGCCATCTGCCTCGCGCCATTCTCTCACAGCCCTCGGTCTCATCCTGCTCGCCACATACCCCCATTGCCCCTCGCAGGCCGGTGGGTAATATGTTGTTAAAGCACAATTTGCTGGCTCCATCCCTTGAATTTGTTCCTTAGCAAGGGAAATAATACTCGATCGTTTAATACTTGCATACGTTTAATACAGTAAAATGTATATTTTTATTTGTGTACATTCAAAATGACTACAAAATGTCATTCCTTTGAAAAATAAAGAAAACAACATGATGGGCTGCTTTAGCGCGTCTCGGTCTCCTTGAACATCTTTCTGGCGCACACCAAAAATGAACCAAAATACAGCGAATATCCTTCTTGGCACGCCTACTTTTCAAAGGTTATTTGAAGTAAAATGCATGATATATGCCTAAGTCACTTAGGGATAAATCACAGCGTACTTCATAATAAAAAACGTGACTTTACAGTCCAGAAAATAGGAAAATACCAAACTATTTCACGGACCCCCTTAAGACCTGCTGGTCTACACAGAAGAAAGCCTTGTCTAGGCTCTTCCCCGGTACGGGTTGTGTCAAGCCATTTGTTAGTCTGGTTGTTTGATGAGAAAAAGATGAAATGTAGTTGCAAAAAAACGCGTTAAGAATCCGCACAACTGCAGCAGCAGAGGACTATTATTCTGGTGAGCGGAACTGAGGAAGAACTGATGACGGAACAGTTTGGTATTTGGCTGACAAATCAGAGGAACGGGGCGTTTCATTCCCGCCCACTTGTAGAAATCGAATATTCAAGCTGAATTCTTGTTTTCGTTTTTTTTTTGTTTTTTTTGGAAAAAAATAAATAACAAAAAAGGAACTGTTTTTTTTCATGTTTCTATTTTCAATATTAAATCAAAAAACGACTGAACGAATGATACACGGATTCAACACCCCCAAAGTGTCACAGTTGTTTTTTCTTTATGGGTTCGACATTTCATTCAGTAACATTAGGCAGTTTTGATTTACAAGCTGTTTAATGCTGATGATTACTTTATTTTATGCATATGATTAAATATGATATCGCTCGTTTCTGCTTCTTCACATTTGTTTTGATCAAGTGATTCAGTATTCTTTCAGAAGATGTGTAATAGCACCCCCTACCATATAACAATGAAAACACATAAGGTTTTCTTTCAATGGCGGGAAGCGTTTTCTCACACTTGAGTCATGATAAAAATGTCCATCAAATGTGGGGAAAGAGTTAAGTCCACAGTGCCAGAAGTCACCCCAGAAACATTTGTATATTGTGTTAGCATAAAGTAGAATTGTGAGACATTTTCAAAAAGTTTAATGTATAGTATTTTTCATGAAATCGTCTCGGGTTACGACTGTAACCCTTGTTCGCTGAGAAGGGAACGAGACACTGCGTCGATACGACACTTTGGGGAATGCCCCCAGCGTAGCGTGTTTGAAGCATGAATGAAACTATTCCAATCCTGATTGGCGTTACGTCATGATGTAACGTGACGGCATACACGGAAGCTACAAAGGGATCCCGGCACACAGCAGAGTTAGCTAGAGTTTGCGATGAAGAAAGACGCTCCCAGGCAGGTGAAGGCATGGCGAAGGTACACAGTGTCTCGTTCCCTTCTCAGGGAACAAGGGTTACAGTCGTAACCCGAGACGTTCCCTTTCGAGGGAACTCGAACTGCGTTGATACGACACTTTGGGGAACGAGTACCCACTATGCCTATAGAATCTGATAAAAGTATGAGGGGTGGCCCATCCTGCTGGATCGCACACTTCTTGGATCGGGGGCCCCTGAAAGGAGGACTCTAGAGGACGCCATGCCTCTGGTTGAATGAGCCCTCATGGCCAAAGGTGAAGGTAAGCTGCGCACCTGATAGGCCATAGAGATAGCCTGAACGATCCAGTTACTGGTGGTCTGTTTGGATGCAGGAAGCCCCTTCTTGGGCGACCCGAAGCACACCAGCAACTGATCTGACTTCCACCATGAAGAAGACCTCTGGACATAAATCTTGAGAGCTCTGACAGGGCAGAGGAAATAAAGTCTTTCTTCATCCGCGGTCACGTGAGGTGGAGGATGAAAAGCCTGCAAAACCGTTGGCCATGCCACATTAGATGGCACTTTAGGCACATAGCCCAGCCTGGGATGCAAGATAGTCTTAATGTCGCCTGGCGCAAAGTCCAGGCACCCATGAGATATAGAGAGTGCCTAAAGATCTCCTACTCTCCTCAGAGAAGTAATGGCTTATAAAAAAGCTACCTTGAGGGAAAGATTCTTGGCTTCAGCCGACTCCAGAGGTTCAAAAGGGGCCTCGACCAGCCCTTTGAGAACCACTGCCAGGTCCCATGTGAGAACTCTGGTACAAGCCGTAGGTCGCATCCTCCAAGCCCAACGGAGAAAATGTACAACCAGCTGATGTCTCCACAGAGACCCATCACCCAAAGGAGCGTGGAAAGCCATAATGGCAGCCACGTAAACCTTTAGTGTGGACGGGGTAATACCAGCCGAGGAGTGATCTTGGAGTAGCTCCAGCACTGAAGCCAACTGGGCAGTTATCTGGGTCCACCTCACGCTCTCTACACCAAGTGGAAACACATTCCACTTCAGGCCAGCCTCTAGGTACTGAGCCCCCTCAGGGGCCAGGCCCAAAGTTTCCACAGGTCTGGTCGAGGGTGAATATTGAGCCCCCAGTCTGTGGACGCAGGTCCCTGCTCGGAGGGAACTGCCAAGACTGGCCTGCCAGCATGTGCTATAATGTCTGAAACCATACTCGGGCTGGCCAGTATGGGGCTACTAGAAGTAGGATGATCCCGTGTCGAAGGACCCTCTTCAGAACTCCCGAGAGCAGAGCGATCGGGGGAAAAGCGTACAGGCATAGCCTCGGCCTCGTCTGTACCATGGCATCCAAACCCAAGTGGGGCTGGATGGGTGAGAGAAAACCACAGTGGACAGTGGGACGTCCCTCGAGACGCGAACAAATCCACTTCCGCTGGGCCGAACCTCTCGCATATCGACTTCACCACCTCGGTGTGAAGTCTCCATTCCCCGGGCCTCAGCCCCTGCCTCGACAGGATGTCTGCTCTCTGATTCTGGTTCCCTGGGACGTGCATTGCTCTGAGAGATAACAGTTTCCCTTGGGACCACAGGAGGATCTGATGCGCCAATCTGGATAGAGAGCGCAATCTCAGACCCCCCTGATGAATCAAGTAGGAGACCACTGACACATTGTCTGACCTTATCAGAACGTGGTGACCCCTGAGGTCTGGGAGGAAGCTCCTCAGAGCCCTGAAGACCGCCAGCATTTCCAGGCAATTTATATGCCAAGAATGGTGCCGGTCCTGCCACAGACCTCTCAAAAAGCGACCGCCCATGACCGCGCCCTAGCCAGTGAGGGAAGCGTCTGTCGGTTTTCCGGCGACATGGCATCCCCCACACTCGGCCATGGGACAGGAACCAAGGTTTCTTCCATATGGACAGGGAACGAAGGCATCTGCGCATAATCTTGATCATACGGAATGGATTTAGGAAGTAGGACCTCTTTCCTGACGCCTTCCAGGCCTGAAGGACGGTCCTCAGATCTGTCTTCTCAGGACGCTGTGGGCGCCGCTCAGAGTACCCATCTCTCTGAGGGGGACCCCTAGAAGTGACACTCTCCTTCTGTTCTGGATGGTAGGCTGAATTAAAATATATAACTTCTTAAAGTCAGATAATATTCCATCATTTTAATTCCTCAGACAGTATTATTTCACAGATTGCGTGTGTCCTTTTTATTGCAGACTCGTAATCTACGCGCTGCCTGAGCAAACGCGAGATTTGAGTCGTTCACAATATATTTGGCTTTCATCTCTCGAGAAGAAAGTCAACAGGCGCGAGGCTGAAACACCCAAAAACGCACGGCTGTGCGCATCAAGAAATTTCTCAATGAACACAGCCAGCCCCCTAAGGAGCTGACTGTGCATGCCTCGCACTCAAACAGTATCACACTCACACACTGATTCTTTATTGCAGAGTAGACCCGTAATCTATGCGCTGCCTCGGCAAACGCTAGATCCGAGCCAGTAGATTCTGTATTGCAATGCAGACCTTAAATCTACGCGCTGCCTCAGCAAATGCGAGATCCCAGCCACAGAATCTTTATTTGAAGTTCTTACAGGACAAACAACACCAAATACGACAGACAGTTTGACACAGAGCGCTTGCTGAAGAGCAAAAAGCTAACTCTGTTGTGTGCCGGCGTCCCTTTGTAGCTTCTGTGTATGCCGTCACGTTACGTCATGACGTAACGCCAATCAGGATTGAAATAGTTTCATTCATGCTTCAGACGCGCTACACTGGGAGCATTCCCCAAAGTGTCGTATCGACGCAGTTCGAATTCCCTCGAAAGGGAACTATTATTATTTATCTCTGTACACTTAATGCTTTTGTCTTGTACTTTTTTTTTTTTAAGGGAACAGGTCGTTATTCCATCTACATTGCCAATTATGCCAGCGGGACTGTAGGTCCTCATGCTCTGATTGAAATGGATGAAAGTTCAAGTGACCTGTCCAAGGGAATCATTGCGCTGTCAAACGTGGCCGAGCAGGCAGGAGTCAACAAGTTCACAGGTGCATGTCCGCTTATTTATGAATGCGTGATCTGGAGTGTGTAAGTGTATGATGATGTCAGACAGTGAATATATTACCCAGGACTCTTTAAAGGCCATGAGCTGTAGGATCCAGTTTTTTTGCCTTGTGGCTGATTTACAGTAGACCTCAGTGCTCATATCAGCTTTGAATCAATGAGTTATAGACAGTGTTTATCAGCTAAAGCAGCCAGTAATAGAGAGAACAGGGCCCTGGAAGGCAGCACTGAATAAAGAGATGGAAGTTTTGGTCCACTCAGCTGTTTACTGCACTGAAAGTCATGTGAAGGCACAAGGACAAGTGAGCCGTATTTCAGCTCTGACTTACTCAATGAAGCAACCATTCCATTAATCTCTATGGGGAGAGCAGGGCTTCGGACGACTGTTCAGAGCTGTTTCGGGGGAGGCACTCTTGTATGAGCAAGAGTGAAATGTCACTGTAGCAACAAAATGAAGATATTCTCACCTCAGCATGGAGGATTCTGTCAAAACTTCGGCAAGCTTCACATATTATCACATGTTTGAATGACAAAACATGGAATGGCTTAAACTAAAATATGTTTTATTTAATTTATATTAAAAATGCATTGTTTATTTTATTTAATTCACATATTTAATTTTTTACATATTTTACACATTTTACACTATTCTCATGTCACGTTTAAATGACACAAAACATGTTATGGTTTCAACCGCAATATATTTGATTTCATTTCTATTATAAAAGTAGTTTTTATTTTATTTTATTTCTAACCATCTACAACAATGTCATAAGTATTTAATCAGTACCTAATGTTACAATAATTTAATCAGAAATCTTGCAAAAATAAATAAAAAATCATAAAAGAACATAAAAGAAAGATTTGAGAGTAAGAGCCATTAAACCTGTTAATATGATGCTCATATTTAGCATAAAGAAAAGCTTGGTAGAACTGGGCTTATAGCCATTAAGGCATGATTTTCTTTAAAGCTGTTTTGAAACATTGTGCATTGTGAAAAGTGCTATACAAATAAAATTGACTTGCTGCTGTAATTCAACTAGAGGTCAAAGCTGTAGAATAGTGATCGCCAGGCAAGATGTGTTGAAGGAAAGCTTTTTAAATGCACATGTTCACACTCCTTGTAATGTGATTATGGGCAGCCAGAGTCTGTGTCAGCAAAAGCAGTAGTGAGCAGGGGCTGGTGAAATGAGCTGGAAAGCCACTAACGATTTCTGCTGTGCTATTGGTGATGATGGTCGTCTCTGCTTTGTGTTATAGGGGGACGGGGGGTCGTGGTCGGTCCGATCCTCAGTCAGACCCTACCTGATATATTCTGTGACAATGAGTACAGTCCTAACTTCCTGTTTCGCAACAACGGAGACGGTACCTTTACAGAAGTTGCGGCACACACTGGTAAGCAAGAGCTGTCACTTTTCTTTTTCTTGATGATTTTGTTTTGAATGGTGAATTTGTTAACCTTTTACAGCAAATATGAAATTAAATATTAGCTTTTTTTGTTGTCGCAGGGGTGGATGACCCAATGCAGCATGGCCGTGGAGTGGCATTAGCCGATTTTAATCGAGATGGGAAGACAGACATCGTCTATGGAAACTGGAATGGGCCTCATCGTCTGTTTCTACAGCTCAGCAACAATCGCAAGCAAAGGTTTAAGGTGCAGATTTTAAAATATCTATTTTCTTATGCTTTTAGCTGTAATGGAGGACACTAAAAGTTTATTACAGTGCTTGCGAGGCCTGAGACGTTAATGTTGTTCTCTAGCTGCTGTGCAAGCACTGGTATTTCCTTCAGGAAATGCAAATCTAGTTTTGTTTTTATTAGATGTGAATATATCTGAATGGTAGGCTTCATCTTTGTAATGCAGAACAAAACATGATCCCTACATTTTAAGCTGCATAATTAAATCCTTATGACATAAAAAAGAGGATGAAATAATTACAGCTGCTGTTTGAATAGAGTATTCAATTATTCTCTAATCATTGTTCTATTGTTTGCACAGCAACCTGGCCTTCATTTCAGCTGGTAAAGCACAGTGATTGTAATTAGTCACAGTAAGATCGAAGACCCTCTTTTTTTCCTGAGACTCACACAGGAAGTTTTATAATCTGCTGAGAGCTTGACTGAATCAAGTCTGAATGTTGTGATAAATGTCAAATTAATAATTTTACTCAGAAAGAATGCATTAAAATATTAAAATGGCAGTGTACGCTCACGTCGCATGTCCCAACTTACACGGCATCTCCTCCTCTGGAGTCAGCAGCGGCTCAGGTCACTCCGCAGCATATACATTCCGGGCGATGAATTTACATCCACATGTGGCTTCTGGATAGGACACAGAAGACTTAAGTGGCCTACCACCAGCATTGGTAGACGATAACACTCAAGCCAGAGCTCTGTCAGACGAGCTTATGCTTTGAAGTGGAGTATGTTTGTTGAGGGGGTGCTATTCCCGTCAAGACGACCCTGGAGATGCCCGATCGGTTCTGTGATTTCCTTCCAGGAAGAAGGGTTGGCGCGGAGGCTATCCCCTCCAACTTGATGGTGTATGTTGCCGCCATTGTAGCACATCAAGTTGCAGTCGACAGTAAGTCACTAGGGAAGTTCATTCCAGGCTGTGCCTTATCCCCTCCTGTTCCTCCTCTCCTCCTGGTCCTTTCTGGTCTGCAGAGAGCTCCCTTTGAGCCACTTGAGTCAGTTGAGCTTAAGATCTTGTCTATAAAGACAGTGCTCCTGACCGCGCTCACTTCCATCAAGGGTTGCCTTGAGTTCAGGTCAGCTTCTTCTCACACCTTCCCGAGAACCCGTTCCAGATACGAGCCCAAAGTTCCCACCACTCCCTTCCGGGACCAATTGGTGAACTTGCAAATGCTGCCTCCAGAGGAGGCAGACCGAGCCCTGGAATTGCTGTGTCTGGTTTACGTGGAACACATGCAGAGCTTCAGAAGCTCTGAGCAGCTCTTTCTCTGGTCAGCTTTGGAGGTCAGCAGTTGGGAAAGGCTGTCAAGCATAGGTTGGCCCATTGGAAAGTGGATGCCATCGCCTTGGCGTACCAATCCCAAGGCAAGCCGTGCCCCCTCGTAGTAGGGGCTCATTCCACTCGGAGTGTTGCCTTCTCCTGGGTGTTAGAGCTACGGGCTTGGCGACACCTAATAACTTTGCGAGATTCTACAATCTCCATGTGGAGATGGTTTCTTCCTGTGTGTTGGGTACACACAGCTAATGTGTGGGAACGCTGGCTTGGTGTTTCGCTTGCAGCCCCATTCTCCTCTATGGGTGGGGATATGAGCACCTTCTTGGCTCTCCAGGTGAGTTCCTCACTTGCTGAATCCTGAATTAAGTTCCTCCGAGCATCCTTCGGCAGTCAGATGCGGTGGAGTCGTCCGATGCCAGGCCCAGTACTCAAGTACCTGTACTGGGCTAGATGTCCCATGTGTTGTGGGTCCCCCTGGGTAATGCCATATGTGTATTCTTCCACGGCACGGTTTCCCTGTCGGTAAATCTGTGTCTTTCCCTGTACAGATTTTGCTCTGCCCTGCTTCTGTGTCTGACTGTAATAGGGCTGAAAAAATGGAATTGTAAACTATCTTCCTGTGAAATAACAATGTAAAGGAATAGCAGCTACGACCGTCTCCATGATAAGTCCTGTCCCTTCCATCCTGTTGGCATGGAGGACTATCATTCTGGGCTTACGTGGGGCTCTGGGTAGGTTACGACTCAACAGGAGCGTGGCATGTCAATTCCACTCTCCAATTCCTTTGGCCTTTTTTTCTAAGACTCAGAAGTGATTGGGGCTTCCCATTTGTCAGTCGACATAACGTCTCCGTTCCCTCCCTCAGGGAATGAGGGTTACATTAGTAACCAAGACGTTTTTTATTACTTTTATTAGTTTTAGACCTTTTATTCATAAAATAATCCTAAAAAAAACAACATTGATAATAATGAAGTGTTGAATGATATTGATAATGTTGAAAATTCAGCAATAAGTGACATTAAAATATATAAAATTTAAAGATATCAAAATAAAAAAATCGTCTTGGTTACGTATGTAACCCTAGTTCCCTGAAGAGGGAACGAGACGCTGCGTCAAACGCTGTGTGAACGCCCCTGCGTGAGTGCGTCATGAAGCAGTATGGAATCAGTCCAATGGCGAGACGGAACGTCATAGGCGGGTGACATCATCAATCAGGAAACTATAAAGCACCCCAAAATCACGACCGCGTCAGTTTCTGGTAGACTGAAGCAAGTCGATCACGGGCATGCCGGGAGTATGGCAGAACGACGCAGCGTCTTGTTCCCTCTTAAAGGAACTACGGTTACATACGTAACCGAGATGTTCCCTTTCAAGGGAACTCGAGCTGCGTCAAACGCTGTTGGAACGCTAATATCCACGTCGCCATAAGAACAAGTGCCCGTCCGTGTGAATTAATTTAGCAGTAAGCTCGGACGAAAGCACCCTGAGCCCCAGGAGGGGAGAAGAGGTCAAGGTCATAGAACCTGACGAATGTGTGCGGTGAGGACCAGCCTGCCGCATCACAGACATCATGAAGTGAAACTCCTGACAACAGAGCTTTAGAAGCAGCCATACTCCTAGTAGAGTTAGCTCGTACAGCCAAGGGTGAAGGCTGACCAGCCGAAGTGTAAGCGAGTGAGATGGCCTCGACCACCCACTTGCTCATCCTCTGTTTAGATGCAGGGCACCCCTTCTTGGAAGGCCCGAAACAAACGAACAATTGATCAGATTTCCTCCACAGGGCAGCTCTGTGGACATAAACTTCTTCAATAGGCTCGAAAGGAGCTAGGGAGAGACCTTCTAACACAATGGCCAAATCCCAGGTCGGCACCCTCGTGCGAACTGCTGGCCTCAGCATCAGAGTACCACGAAGAAAGCGTGTTATAAGCGGGTGTCTCCCCAAAGAGACTCCACTTTAAGGGACACGGTAAGCAGCTAGTGCTGCCACGTACACCGTTAGTGACCTGCGTGAAGTTGGCCCCCCACCCAACGCAAAACGTCGTCAAAATAGGCTTAATCGTTTGTGCTCCGTTTGTGCTGTAAAAAGTTTCGTTTGTGCTGCTTCGGTTTTTTAGATATTAAAAGAATATTTTTAGGTCATTCTGAGGTCACTTAGCCCCCCCACATGATCCAAATTCAGCCAAAATAGTCTTGTTCGTTTGTGCTTCGTTTGTGCTGGTTTGTGCCAGTAAAAGTTTCGTTTGTGCTGCGTCGGGTTTTAAATTATCAGACATTGAATTATAGACGATGACGTCACCAGCCCCCCACATGCTCCAAATTCACCCAAAATAGGCTCAATCGTTTGTGCTTCGTTTGTGCTGGTTTGTGCTGTAAAAAGTAAATTTTGTGCTGCGCCAGGTTTTAAAATATTAATCATTGAATGTTTGGTCGATGACGTCACTCAGCCCCCCCACATGCTTCAAATTCATCCAAAATAGGCTCAATCGTTTGTGCTCCGTTTGTGCTGTAAAAAGTTTTGTTTGTGCTGCTTCGGTTTTTTAGATAATAAAATAATATTTTTTGGTCATTCTGAGGTCACTCAGCCCCCCCACATGATCCAAATTCACCCAAAATAGTCTCGTTCGTTTGTGCTTCGTTTGTGCTGGTTTGTGCCGGTAAAATTTTCGTTTGTGCTGCGTCGGTTTTTAAAATATTAGACATTAAATTATTGTTGATGACGTCACCAGCCCCCCACATGATCCAAATTCACCCAAAATAGTCTCGTTCGTTTGTGCTACGTTTGTGCTGGTTTGTGCTGTAAAAAGTTTCGTTTGAGCTGCTTCGGTTTTTCAGATAATAAAATATTACTAATATTTTTTGGTCATTCTGAGGTCACTCAGCCCCCCACATGATCCAAATTCACCCAAAATAGTCTCGTTCGTTTGTGCTCCGTTTGTGCTGGATTGTGTTTGTGCTGGCTGGAAAATCGTCCAGCCAGTCGTCCAGATAGTTCATAATTCGCAGCCCTTGATTCCTCAAGGGGGCGAGAGCCGCGTCCATGCACTTCGTAAATGTACGGGGTGCCAGGGACAAGCCGAACGGCAGGACGGTGTATTGATAAACCGTCGAAGGCGAATCTCAAGAATGGCCTGTGACGGGGTATTATCTGAATCTGGAAATAGGCATCTTTCAGATCGAGAGAAATAAACCAGTCCCTCGGGCGAACGTGCGCAAGGATTTTCCTGGTTTTAAGCATTTTGAACGGTCTTTCCATAAGCACCTTGTTCAAACGTCTCAGATCTAAGATGGGTCTGAGGGCTCCGTCCTTCTTGGGTACGAGAAAATAACGGCTGTAGAAGCCTGACTCGCTCAGAGAAGGCGGTACCAGTTCTATGGCCCCTTTGCACAGCAGCTTCGCTATTTCTGCGCGGAGTAGATGTGCTACTTCTGCATTCACAGTTGTCGCGGTCCGTGCTTGAAAGCGTGGGGGACGGCGAGTGAACTGTAGCGAATAGCCGTGCCTTATTGTGCTCAGCACCCATTCTGAAACCCCTGGAATGGCTTCCCATGCTTTTATATATGTAGCTAGGGGGCGAATGGTCTCCTGGTTCTGACCGCCGCACACTGCTGGGTTGAGAAACTGAATCAGAGGCGTGGGCGCGGCGCGCACGCCCTCATTGCTTGCAAGCGGCAGCTCGCTGACCGCCGTGACATGCTGATACATAAGAGGCGTCCCGATTGCCGTGAATGGGGAGCGCCCTTCTATCACTTTGTGATGTGCGAGCGGAGCCTTGGGCGGAGTGTATGTTAGTAAGCGTGAGCGCTTTTGAGCGGGCATGAGACTTACACATGAATTTAACGTCCCGGCCGCTTTGGACGGGGAGCGTTTTATAATCGCCCTGCGTTTTGTGACAACGCTTAGATGCACGGGCCGTGCTCGGGGAGAGGCTTGTGTTAGTAAGCGTGAGCGCTCGCCGGCAGGCACGTGACTTACATTCATAACCTGACTGAATACACTTCTTACATTCAACACTCAAGCAGCTTTTGTCTGCTTTATAAGAGTGGGCTTTGTGAATGACACGGGAAGTGTTGTGCTTGTGTGTAGGGGTGAACACTGGGGAGTGGGCACTTTTTCTACACTTAAAACACCCTCGGCGTGAGCCGGATAACCAGGAATTATACTCTTTATTAGGTTTCTCTGGGTCGCCGTAAAAACGGCGTTTGTGTGCAGGCGAGAGGGTTTTTCTACCGGCTCGTTGTCTGCTAAATGAACCACTGCAGTAGCCTGTTTGAAGGGGACTGACAGGGAGAAAAGCTTTGACGGCGGTCCGGCCGCAGCGGGACTCGGCCGTCTTTTCCTTCCTGATGATGCTAGGAAGGCTTTGTGTGCTCGGGCTTCAGCGCGATCCTTTGCCGAGGCCCTCTGGTGGGCGGCGGTCTGTGACGGCTGTCCGAGCGCGACCTAGGGCGGCCGCCCTGGCATCGCTGTGAAGGCTGGCTAGGCTGCGATGGGCGCTGAGTGTTAGCTCGTGCAGGCGGCGGATCACGTGAGCGGCCTGTAGCGGAACTCGAGCGCCGAGGCAGGAAGAGATTCATTGCCTGCGTGGTCTTCTGAACCTTCGAGAAGCGGTCAACGAGCCCGCTCATCGCTGGGCCGAAGAGACCGGTAGGGGAAAGAGGCGTGTTGAGGAAAGAGGCGCGTTGAGGAAAACGGCGCGCTCGGATTCCCTCATGTTGGCGAGCATCAACCAGAGGTGCCTCTCTGTGACGGTCAACGTGGCCATAGCCCTTCGGATGGCTTGAGCTGCGGTCTTGGTAGCGCAGAGCGATAGATCCGTCGCGCTTCTCAAGTCGGTAACGGCAGCTGGGTCCCGGCCCTTCTCATCCCATTCGCGGAGGAGGTCGGCCTGTAGAATCTGTAGCACAGCCATCGAGTGCAGAGCTGAAGCGGCTTGTCCGGCAGCGGTGTATGCGCAGCCGACAAAGGCGGATGTGGCTCTGCAGGCCTTGGACGGGAGGGCAGAACTTGAGCGCCATCTCGCGGATGGCGGGCAAAGGTACGCTGCGACCGTCTCTTCCACAGGGGGAATGGCTGAATATCCTTTTTCGGCGGCGCCGTCCACCTGGGAGAGCGACGCGGAGAAGTGGGATTGGAGCCTCGTGGAGAAAGGTGCATTCCACGACTTAGCCAGTTCTGAGTGAAGTTCAGGCAGAAACGGGGCGGGCCTGGCTGCAGGCGCTTGACGGCGGCGACTCTGAAGAAAGCAGCCGTCGAGCCTGTTAGGTGCGAGCTCCTTGGGCGGCGACCACTCGAGCCCGAGTCGATCGACAGCCTGAGAGAGGAGGCGCAACAGTTCAGCATCCACTCCAGCCCGGGTCCGGATGGATTCCTGGATCGAAGAGGCGGAGGAGTGGTGAGAGCCCGACCAGTCCTCGCTGTCCGATGCCAGGATGGAACAGCAGTCTTTAGTGGCCCGTTCCTCAGCCTCGTCATCAGAAGCGATGGCAGTGCGGCACGTGGGCGGCAGCTGCGCATCGGTGAGGAGAGGCGGAGAAGGCGAGAGCGAGGCTCGAGGGGGGGTATCCGGCGAGCGCGTCGCGGTGGCCACAGGCTCCGGCATCCTGAGGGAACGGCGCTTCTTTTTGCGCGGTCCCACAAAGGGTGGAGTGGGGTTGAAAGTGCGTGTTCCTGGCCCAGGCAGAGAGCGCAGATCTCATGGCGGTCTCCGTCGCTGAGCGTGGCTCCACACGAGCCGCAGGAAATGCGAGGCATCTTGAAAAAGACGCTCGCTGCTCTTTTAGAGTGAGAGAGGTAAAAAAGGAAACGTCGACGGAAAGCGTAGCTGGCACGGATGGCTGAAGGTGGCGAAGACAGCCGGCTTCTTCAGACGCTGTCCTTAGCTGGCTAGTCGCTTCTTCGACGGCGGCGGCTTCTCTCGGATCCAGCGATGCGAAGAGCTTCGCTGAAGAAGTGAAAATCAGTGAATACAGCCTACGAGCCCTGTTTATATACGCTAAGACGCTGTGAAGGCGCGAGCGCCCTTCATTGGACGTGATGTCACGTCGGGCTCAGTGGTAGGCTGCTGCAGTTCCCGCAGGGCAGCCTATGAGCACGCTAGACAGCCTGCTCTAGGTCTGCTAGCTGCTGCACTGCGTTGACAATAAATACAAAATTAAGGATAATTTTTGGCTTCAATATCTCGAGAAGATTAATCTTTCCCGTAGCGTAAGCTAACTTACGCAATACGAGAGAACCTCTCATAAGAGAACCCGACGCAGCACAAACGAAAATTTTACCGGCACAAACGAAGCACAAATGAATGAGACTATTTTGGGTGAATTTGGATAATGTGGAGGGCTGAGTGACCTCAGAATGACCAAAAAATATTATTTTATTATCTAAATAACCGAAGCAGCACAAACGAAACTTTTTATAGCACAAACGGAGCACAAACGATTGAGCCTATATAGCCCTGTGGAGAAGCGCTCCTGCTGGAATTCCAGCACTGGACCCACGGGGCAGTTAACTGGGTCCAGCTGGTATTCTCCACACCATGAAGTGAACAATCTCCACTTTAAGGCATATAATTTCCCCATGGACGGAGCTCTGGAGTGGAGGATGGTCTCAACAACCTCGGTTGAGAGACCTGTACTTATGAGCTGGGCCACTTCAGAGGCCAAGCCCACAGTTTCCATAATTCTGGGCGGGGGTGAAGGATCATGCCACCTGCCTGTGAGAGTAGGTCCCTCCTGATCGGAATCTCCAGAGGAGAGCCGTTGAGGAGAGACATTAGGTCCGCAAACCATACTCGGGCCGGCCAGTCAGCAGCAGCAGCAGACTGACCCCATCCCGGCGAACCCTTTCCAGAACTCCTGGGAGCAGAGCAATCGGGGGAAAAGCATACAGACGTGACCTCGGCCATGCCTGTACCATGGCGTCCAACCCCAGAGGGGCTGGATGGCTTAGAGAGAACCACAGTGGACAGTGTGATGTCTCTCTGGAAGCAAACAGGTCTACCTCGGCAAGACCAAAATGTTTCCAAAGGAGCTCCACCACCTCGGGGTGGAGTCTCCATTTCCCGGGCCTCGGCCCCTGCCTCGACAGGATGTCTGCCCCCTGATTTAGATACTCTGGGATATAAATCGCCCTTAATGAAAGAAGCTTCCCCTGGGCGCAAAGAAGGATCTGGCAAGCAAGCTTGTATAACAGGCCCCTGATGGTTTATGTAAGAGACCACCGATGTGTTGTCTGACCGGACAAGAACATGACGGCCTCTCAGGTCTGGGAGGAAGTGTTTCAGAGCCTGAAACACCGCCAATATTTCTAGACAATTTATATGCCACGATTGATGATGGTCCTGCCACAGACCCTGGTCTGGACGACCACTCATGATCGCTCCCCAACCTTTGAGGGAAGCATCTGTCGTTAGCGTGACACGACGACAAAGAGCACCCAACACAGGTCCCTGGGACAGGAACCAAGGTTCTTTCCACATGAGCAGAGCACGGAGGCATCGCCGCTTGACTTTGATCGTGTGGAGTGGGTTTCCCCTCGGGGAGAACCCCTTGGTCCTGAGCCACCACTGTAACGGTCTCATGTACAGCAGGCTGCAAGGTATAACGTTGGATGCTGCTGCCATCAGACCTAACAGTCTCTGAAACTGCTTTACAGTAAGCAACTGGCCTAGCTTCACCTGTTTCACGGCTGAGAGAATCGAAGTGATGCGAGCAGGGGATAAACGTGTATATATAATCCCATATAACGCCCAGAAAAGAGGTCCTCTGAGACGGGGATTGCACACTTTTCTTGGCATCCAACCTCAACCCCAACTTCTTGTGCGTGAGAACGACATCTCGATGCCGAACCGCTAGCTGCTCCTACTGAGCTAAAATCAACCAATCGTCGATATAGTTAAAAATGCGAATGCCCTGAAGTCGCAAAGGGACTAGCACTGCATCCATGCACTTCGTGAATGTACGGGGTGACAGAGCTAGACCGAACGGAAGAACACGATATTGGTACGCTTCGCCCCCGAAAGCGAACCTCAGGAACTTCCTGTGTTGCGTAAGGATGGAAATGTGGAAGTAAGCGTCCTTTAGATCTATCGTGACAAACCAGTCCTCTGATCTGATTTGTGACATGATCTGCTTGAGAGTGAGCATCTTGAACTTGAGCTTCCCTACTGAGCGATTTAATAGATGCAGATCTAAAGTTGGACGCAACCCCCCATCCTTCTTTGGAACGATGAAATATCGGCTGTAGTAACCTGATTCCATGCTGGGAGGAGGAACTCGTTCTATAGCCTCCTTTTGCAGGAGTTTTTTCACCTCCTGTTCCATTACCAGAGCCTGCTCGGAACCTGCCCACTGTGGGCAGAACCCCTCTGAATCGAGGTGGATGAGATCTGAACTGAATGGCATAACCTTTTTCGATCGATTGCAGGACCCACTGATATACTCTTGGAAGGCTATACTCTTGAATACGCGGATGACGATTCAGCGGAGAGATGGCTCGCAAGCGTCTCTTCCGCCTTGGGCATCGCCCCATAACCATGAAATTTAGCCCCAGCAATATTATAATAGGTGGAAGTCTGGGGGCTAAAAATTCAATAAGAAACCGGCTTCTTCCAAGACTTCGACACCTCAGTGTGGAGGTCAGGGAAGAACGGTAGGCACCGACGTGGAGGTTGGACACGGGAGGGCAGAAATCTTTCATCGAGTTTGCTTTTTGACACCGACTCCTGCCTAACAGATGGCCACTCAATGCTTAATTTAGAAACCGCAATAGAAAGCACCTCCATCAGCTCCTCATGTTCAGGGGACTGACGTGATGAGTCCTCAGTATCCCCTGTCTCGATACTGACAACATCTAGCTCCTCAGAACTGGATAGCTGCAGTATTGGTGCCTCAGCCTGGGCGGAAGAAACCGCAGCGCGTGCTTCCAGACCCTGAACTGAGGCACTGGATCTGGCAGGTGAAGGCTGAGATAGGGCTGGGCCCGTCTCAAACCCCGCTGACAGATCCATTTGCGATCCCCACGAATGAAGCCGCCGCTCTGCCTCGACAGAAGCGGGACCCGATCCGCGGGGAGCGCGAACTGAACCACTCTCCTCGAAGAGTGATCGTGGGAGCGGAGCGTTCTAAGAGGAAAACGCTCGCAATGCTCGCAGTCAGCCCCCTCAAGAGCTGACTGGGCATGCTGCACTCCCAAACAAACAACACATAGTTGGTGTGAATCCCCACCCGTGATATAACGAGTACAGGGGGGAACACACTTCAAGTCAAGTCAAGTCAAGTCAAATATATTTATATAGCGCTTTTCACAATACAGATTGTATCAAAGCTGCTTCACAGTATCAATCAAAACAACTTAACAATGTTTGTTTATTACTGGAAAAAAGACATCCAAGTTTGGTAGAGCTGATCAATGGTATGATTAATTAATTTGAATACCCCCAACTGAGCAAGCCAAAGGCAACAGTGGCAAGGAACCGAAAAACTCCATCCAGTGACCTAATGGTGTCCTAACACCCCATCAGATGACCCAATGGAGAAAAAAAACCTTGGGAGAACCCAGGCTCAGTCGGGGGCCAGTTCTCCTCTGGCGTTTATGAACTAGAGGCCGAATTTACAGTAACTGTAAGATAAAAAATTTATATGAATGCCTGGCTAAATAGATGCGTCTTCAGTCTAGTTTTAAACTGGGAGAGCGAGTCTGAACTACGAACAATATCAGGAAGGCTATTCCAGAGCTTTGGAGCTAAATGTGAAAATGCTCTGCCTCCTTTGGTGGATCTGGATATCCTAGGAATGACCAGAAGCCTCGAATTTAGTGATCTTAAAGAGCGCGATGGATTGTAAGGCGACAGAAGATCCGTTAAATAGACTGGAGCTAAACCATTTAGAGCTTGATAAGTCAAAAGCAATACCTTGTATTTAATACGGAACTTTATAGGTAACCAATGAAGTGATGATAAAATCGGTGTCATATGATCATATTTTCTTGATCTAGTAAGAACTCTAGCGGCTGCATTTTGGACTAACTGTAGCTTGTTTATTGAAGATGCAGGACAACCAGCTAATAAAGCATTACAGTAATCTAGTCTCGAGGTCATGAATGCATGAACTAACTTTTCTGCATCAGAGACTGATAGCATATTACGTAGCTTAGCAATGTTTCTAAGGTGGAAAAAGGCAGTTTTTGTAACATATGAAATATGCTTTTCAAAAGACAGGTTGCAGTCTAATGTAACACCCAGGTCTTTTACTGTAGCGGATAAAGTAACAGGGCATCCTACTATGTTAAAGTCGTGCTGTGAAAGGTTTTGTGGACGGTTTTTAGCACCGATAAGTATTACCTCTGTCTTGTCTGGATTTAATAAAAGAAAATTACGCGTCATCCAATCTTTTATATCTTTAACACAATCTGTCAATTTGGATAATTTAGCGTATTCATCTGGCCGTGATGAAATATATATTTGAGTGTCATCAGCATAACAATGGAAACTAATTCCATGTTTCCTTAGAATATTACCAAGTGGCAGCATATATATTGAGAATAATAAAGGGCCTAACACAGATCCCTGCGGCACTCCATAGGTTGCCGAAGTTTTTATCGATTTTTCTCCATTTAAGTAGACGAAATGGTAGCGGTCAGATAAGTATGACCTGAACCAGCTTAATGCTTGTCCTTGAACACCAGTGTAATTTTGTAGTCGATCTAAGAGTATTGTGTGATCTATAGTATCGAACGCAGCACTAAGATCAAGTAAAACTAGTACTGAGATACAGCCTTGGTCCGAAGCTAAAAGTAAATCATTTGTGATTCTAACAAGCGCAGTTTCAGTGCTATGATGTGGCCTGAATCCAGACTGAAATTTTCATAGATGTCGTTTTCTTGCAAGAAAGAGCCGAGTTGAGCGGACACAACTTTTTCTAATATTTTTGACATAAATGGAAGATTCGAAATGGGACTGTAATTTGCTAGGTTATTTGGATCTACTTGTGGTTTCTTAATAAGAGGTTTTATAACTGGCAGCTTGAACGTTCTTGGAACATGACCTAAAGATAAAGATGAGTTAATAATATTGAGAAGAGGCTCTGCCACTATAGGTAACACTTCTTTCAGTAGTTCAGTTGGTATAGGATCTAATAAACATGTTGTTGTTTTAGATGAAGTGATAAGTTTATTTAACTCTTTTTGTTCTATGGTTGTAAAGCATTGTAATTGTTCTTGCGGGGTGATAATTGCGGCCGAATTATAAGGCGCGAACAAAGATCGAACGTTTACGATTTTAATTCTGATGCTTTCAATTTTCTCGGTGAAGAAGTTCATGAAATCATTACTACTAAACTGTAACGAGGTATTTTGTTCAGACGACGTCTGTTTATTTGTTAGTCTAGCCACGGTATTAAATAAAAACCTTGGATTATTTCGGTTGTTTTCTATTAATTTGCTGAGGTGCTCAGCCCTGGCCGTTTTAAGTGCCTTTTTATAAAGTGACATACTGTCTTTCCACGCGATTCTTAAGACCTCTAAATTAGTTTTTTTCCATTTACGCTCTAAATTACGGGTTTCTCTCTTTAAAACATACGTAGTATTATTGTACCATGGTGCTATACTTTTTTCTCTGACCTTTTTTAATCTAATGGGTGCAACAATATCCAATGTTCTAGAGAGAATGGTGCTCATAGTGCTAGTTAGTTCGTCTAATTCATCTGTTTGTTTGAGTTCAGGCAGCAGCTGAGACAGATCAGATAAGCTATTTGAGAAATGATCTATGGTGGATGGACAAATTGTTCTACCTGGTCGATAACGTGGCGCAGCATGACATATTACAGCAGTGCGTAATATGCAAGTTACCAAGTAGTGGTCAGTGACATCATCACTTTGTGGAATGATATCTATATCGGTTGGATCTGTTCCATATGATATAATTAAATCGAGTGTATGATTAAGACGATGAGTTGGTCCGGTGACGTTTTGCTTGACCCCGAAGGAGTTTAATAAATCTGTAAACGCAGCCCCTAACGCATCATTTAAATTATCTACGTGTATGTTAAAATCTCCAACAATTAATGCTTTATCGACGTTGACCAAAAGATCTGATAGAAAGTCAGGAAACTCTTTTAGGAAATTGGCGTAAGGCCCTGGAGGTCTATATACGGTAGCCAATGCTAGAGATAATAGGGATTTTTTTCTTACATCTAAGAGCGTAACATTTAGCACAAGCACTTCAAACGAATTAAACCTATGACGAGTTTTCTGAGTAACATTAAGGATATCTCTGTAGATTGTTGCAACACCGCCGCCACGACCGATCAGACGGGGCTCATGCTTATAACAGTATCCTGGCGGAGTAGACTCATTTAGACCGAAATAATCATTTGGTTTAAGCCAGGTTTCAGTAAGAAATTGACTTCAACACCGAACTTCGAAATTGTTGCAACACCGCCATTATATATGTGTTTATATGTTTTTTATAGTGAATACTCCTGCCTAGTAGACACTAAATGACAGACAAAAAACACTTGGACAATTTTCACACACAGAGCGCTTGCTGAAGGCACAGAAGCTGACGCGGTTGTGATTTTGGGGTGCTTTATAGTTTCCTGGTCGATGATGTCACCCGCCTATGACGTTCCGTCTCGCCATTGGACTGATTCCATATGTGCTTCATGACGCACTCACGCAGGGGTGTCCCACAGCGTTTGACGCAGCTCGAGTTCCCTTGAAAGGGAAAGTTATTTTAAGTTTTAATAATATATTTCACAATATTAATTTTATTTTATTTTTCAAATAAATGTAGCCTTGGTGAGCAGAAGATACTTTTGACACTGCCATTTGAGATGCAGAAGTCTTAAAGAATTTCAATCTGCTCTCCTTAATCTTATTTTTGTCTAAGATAAACATTTGACATGTGAGGCCAATCAATTTGGAAGTCTGCTAATCTTGAACTAATGGTTTAATTAGGCTATGTAAGCAAGCATTTCCTTAGAAAAATAACACAAAAAGGAATGAATATAAAATTGTATCTATTTTCCAGCAATAGTAAGTCATTGAGCTCTGTTTTACAATTGTGTTTGACTGGACTTTTGTGTGTGTAAAGCCTTCCTTGGCTTTAGTTTGATCCCAGTGTTAGCGCCAGTGATTGGCTTCTTTAGCACAGAGATAAATGTCAGCAGGAAGCTGTTTTATGGGGGTCAATTGTTGGGTTAATGTCTCATGGGAGAGCTTACAGAAGGATTTGTGCATCAGTGTAGGGTATTGTGACCTTTGCCATGTATAATTGCATTGTGATTAAGATGCTCTGTTATTCCATGTGGTAATTAAACTTTGGCTGAACAAGGCTATCTATCTATCTATCTATCTATCTATCTATCTATCTATCTATCTATCTATCTATCTATCTATCTATCTATCTATCTATCTATCTATCTATCTGTCTATCTGTCTATCTGTCTGTCTGTCTGTCTGTCTGTCTGTCTGTCTGTCTGTCTGTCTATCTTTCTATGAAAAACATTGTCCGTCCATCCACTCACCCATCTATCCATCCATGGGATGATCAGTATTGTCTCATGCTCAACTGTACCTCCTCTTTTGGGTTCTGTCCAGAGATGGCCATCACCTCTCCTTCAACCAGACAGCAGAAGGTCACTTCATGGGCTTTCACCTGCAGGTTTTATGAGCCCTATAATTAAAATTGGGGTTAATACTTGAGAGAGTGCCGGCATGCTCAATAACTCTTCCATGACTCGTTGCTGCACTACTGAAGCGCGACTATAGCAGTTACTTTTTTTCTGCTCCCACTCCCTGAAGTTTTTAGACTGTGATTTACATGCAGCTTAGATCTTTATGTCATCATAGATATCATACATCTGACTCTTCAAATATTAAAGCTGACATTCTCCTGCCAGAGAAGGGGGGAAAAACATTCTTGTCCCAGTTTAATCTGCAGAGACAGATACTGTACATTATAAGTGAGCCATTATTTGGTGGATTGATCCCAAGTGTAAAGATTATAAACAGTATGCTTTTAACTTTCGATCTCTGTAACAGGACATTGCCACACAGAAGTTTTCCATGCCATCTCCTGTTCGCACTGTCATCGTAGCTGACTTTGATAATGACAATGAACTGGAGGTTTTTTTCAACAACATTGCCTACAGAGGACCATCAGCCAACAGACTGTTTAGGTATGTACAAAAAAATACTATACTGACATGCATAGGCTAGATCTTAGAGGACAGAACACACAAGGAGATGTTTACCAGAATATACATTAAGATTGTTTCTATACAGTGTAAATGAATGGTGATTAAGTACTGTCAAGCTCCAAAAATGGTAATAAAGTGCCTTCAAAATACATAACAGTAGTCCATATGACTCTTGTGCTATATTTAAAGTCTTCAGAAGTCTTTCAATAGCTTTGTCTGAGGGACAGACAGAAAGTTTTGGAAATAGTTTTGAAATCTAATAAGGAATTTAGAAATATAGTGCACAAGTATTTGTTGTTTTTGGAATGTTACATCTCGTCGTTATAGTATTTATTAATATTTTAAATTGGCATTTAATGTTATATTTTCATTTTCATTTGTTGAACTTTTTGAGATTTTTTTTGTACTTTTTTTATTTTAATAGTTCTTGTTTTTTTATTTTCTTTTCTATTTAGCTTTAATTGATTATTTTTATTTTAGTTCTAGTTTTATTAATTGTACTACTTATTATATTTTAACTTATTTATTTTATTTTAATTAGTTTTCAGGGCAAAATTGGTTATTTTTCCTTAATTCATATTCTATTTTATTTCAGCTTTAATTTCAATTAATGAAAACGAGTTTTAGTTAACAGTAACAATACTGTTGGTCAAAAAAAGATAAAATCTTTTTATTCTTCTTTTATATCTTTTTTTTTTTTGTTCATAAAATATATCAGTAAGATTTAATTTTGAAAAAAATAAATAATTAAACAATAAGTATAAACTCCCAGGTATCTTTTGTGTTTCTATATATATATATATATATATCTATACAATTGCCTGCTAGATCAACATGACCTCACAAAACAGTATTTTAATTATGTAACAGCATTATTTCTTTAACATTTACATTGTAAGGTATGAAATAATTATGGGAACTCTTTCTCTATTTTGGGGATTTGGTGGTAAGCCAAGGCGGCAGGGCAAGCCAGAAAGTCCAACCACCAGACCACAAATACAACCCAGTCCAACCACAACTTTACCTGATGTGGAAATTCCCCCACATCCGACCTCTTTATGCGAGTGCTTTCTAATGAGAAGACTGGATGTAGCATTAAAAAGAACATTGTTTCAAATTTGTTCCTAATCCCAAACTCAAACAATCTGGACCTTAGTTCTCAGAAAGCAAAGACTTAAGCTTTTTGTATAAAGGACCCTCTTCGTTAGCATTAGTCATCAAAATACAAAGTAGGAACTACCAGCCCCAAAAATGTTTTAACTGAATCAATATTGCCGGGGTTTCATGAGCCTGTAAATGAATATCTCCTTTGAGACATGTTGTATAACATGCAGCTGACAAGGTACATTTGTCTTTGACTGTTCCATTGTGTGGAGCTCTCTCAAGCCAAAAGGCAAAGTGAGTAAGTAATTAATCTCTACCATGGCAGAGTTTCTCGGAGAGAACACGGAGATCCACAGATCGAGGAGCTGAACATCGGGGAGGCCGCGGAACCAGAGGGACGGGGAACCGGTATGAAGGGTTTGGCTCTTTCATTCCATCAAAATTTAAGACTATTTATTTTGTAAATCCATTCCACGAGTTTTACAAAGCGTAACTTTTAGATTTTCCCCTTAAAATAACTTAGTGATTTACCCAAAGCTTGTTTAAAAATACTCGCTTCTTAATAAAAAATTGAGGAGCGTGTTCTGTCAAAAATGTATTAAAAAGAAAATGTTAAAGCTACAATAAGTACGATTTTTGTAATAAAATATTGTTGTGCACTTGCAATGTCCCAAAAGTTCCCAAAGATTTTTAATTTCAGAGAAATTCCAATTTTAAATAATGGCTCGTCCATGTTCACTTGTCGCCTGTCAATGACGGTATATCCGCGTTATCCCTGGTTTCCACTCGTACTGCCATAGTAACCATGGCGACAGACGTGGACAACTGCGTTCCGTCTAGCGGCACGCTCACGCTGTTGTTGTTTCGTTCAAACATTATGGACCATGGGAAGCAGACTTTGGGACAAAAGGAAAACTAAAACAAGGATCAATATCAGCGTGGCGTTTTCGAGATGCCGAAAGCTCCACGTCCGTGACAAACTTGCAAACTGCCATTCTTGCATGTACTTTATTAGACAGGTGAGCAAATGTACTTAAAACTAGTCAATGTTATATAGCTCAACATGATGAAATGTTATAATATGATCAGTATGTTATTATAATGTTGATCTAGCTTAATGCTAGTCTCATACAGACAAACTAACACATAGAATAACATTATAACTTTCAACACACTCAAATGCAGTTTAGTGTGATAGTGTAGCGCTAGACCAAGTGAAACAGAGCTGCGTTACCTCACAAGTTTCATTCGTCTAATAAACTGACCTGTGTGAGTATTAATTCAGCACCTGCGGGTAGTTCAGTAGAATTAAATGTCCTTATTCCTTTATATCCGCGGGACTCGCGTGTGGCGCTGATATCTGTCTCTCATTAGCAATCGCGCCCTGCTTCATACCACAGTCATGTTAAAAACATAAATGTATTCACTCATCCATACACATTATTAGATCCATCAGCATGACGACAAGTTCCATAATTCCGCTTATGCGTCATCGACCTACGTCTTTGTTATTGTAAGAGGTTACAGACCCCTAGCGGCGAAAAAAAAATACATATTGTAGCTTTAATTTATTCACATTTGTGTTGTTTTACTGCATATCACCACATATTTCTTGTGTAAACTCTAATCCATCCTGATGCTTGTCAATCATCCATTTTAATCAAATAAATGCTGACCCCAAGCTTTTGAACGGTAGTGTATATTAATTAGGCGCACTCAGTTCAGGTAATGAAGAGATGATGAGTTTTACATGTGTTAGATGAACAAAACACCTAAACTGTGCAGTTATGGAATGGTTCAGTGTCTCTTCAAACCTTAATCTTAGTTATCCTCTCTCTACCACTAGATGGCATTATAAATCCAGGCTTCTATGTGACTGTAGTCATGAGCTGCACCCTGGTCATTTACTGACATTTGCAGTCACCATTCACAGCTGAATCATCATTATTAGAAAACCACAGTATTAATACTGAGAATTTGGAACAACATTTGTTACAGCTGTGTCTGAGCAGAATGATCTGTAATTTCAGGAGCAGCTGTGACTGATTTTGATGGAGATGGACAGCTGGATCTTCTGGTGACACACGGGGAAAGTGCGGCTCAACCCATCTCATTGTATCGAGTCACTCAGGTGAGAACATGGTTGAATCCAAAATTGCCCCCATACCCTCTAGTCTATTAATACAGTTCACTTGAAGGAGTGAATAAAAAAGAGTGAGTGAATTCGGACAGCTGTTGAGCATACATCGGTTGTACACTCATTATTGCGGTGCAATGTGGGATAGAATGAGTGAACTCAATAACATTCACAATGGTTTTGGACACCACTACAAATGACTGCCCCCTCAAATAGTGCCCTATTTGAGGGTGTAGGGGGGCGACTTCTTATTCGGAAAATCAGTGAAATAATTTACACTTGGTTTTATCAACTTCGTCTCAACTTTGTCTTCCAAAATTCCTTAGGAGTAATGAAAGCACAGTATCTGCAAATGAGACAACTGTATAAAAGATTATAGAGATACAGTATATTGTGGATATACTGTACTGTATGTGGATAGCATAGATCAGATAATATGGTCTTGAAAGAATGTGATGGAACTGTTTGAGTTCATTTTGAAATCGTTGACATTTGGCAAATTATCTTGGAATTATTTCTCAGACAAAATATCTCCTTTTGATCTTGAGGAGAGACAATTGAGATATTTAAAGTCGGCATTAAACGAAAGTTGCGTTTGTCTTCCCTATTATGACATTCGTATGTCAGAGTAATATGGCTTCCTAAATAAGGAAAAATGTAAGGCAGGACTTGATTTTTTATCCATTGGGAATAGATTGGATTGTTGATTAGTTAGTTGATCTCCTGTGAGTGACAGGTTGTCCCGCCCTCACGCCAGTAAACACTTCATCAGAGAAGAGAAGAGATGTTGTTACAAGAGGGAGGGGAAATTACTTTATATAAAAAAAATGCTGTCATCTTTATTCAGATACATAATTTATAATAAATAATTCAATACTCCATAAAACGAGAATTGTCAATTTTGATTTCATAGTGACTTTAAGAGACTGCTTTTTTTCCCAGGTCTATTTGGTCCAAATAGGCATGCATCATGATACAGTAGCTTGTTAATTTATTGAAAGTGTTTTGCATTTTTGGTTCATTTTAACATCTGAAAGTTTTTACATTGTTGTTCTGACACTGAGTTTATAACTTGTTGATTTCTCATTGCAGGGCTCAACTAATAAATGGCTCCGTGTGATTCCACGCACACAGTTTGGGGCTTTTGCCCGTGGCGCAAAGGTGATCGTCTACACCAAGAGAAACGGCCCTCACACACGCATTATAGACGGAGGATCAGGGTACTTGTGCGAGATGGAGCCAGTGGCTCACTTTGGACTAGGTATGTTTTTCTTTTCCACTCTCTTTCCCTAAAAAGTCTAACTAAACAATCTTTGTGGGAAAATTACATTTTACAAGAAAGATACAGCTATGAAAATGACCAGACCTGTAATATATCTATTTCATAAGTACCTTCACCATCTCGGAAATGTTCAGGGTCGCCGAGCAGCGGGAAAACAAAAATTCGCTCTGCTGACTCATTACAGAGAAACAGTTATGATGTAACTCCAGGTCATGTTCAGTGGGGGGCTTCGGGTCTCAGTAACATTATCCTCCGCGTGGAGGCCGGCTCCTTAAATATCCTCATAGACTGGAGGCCCGGAGAGAAGCCTGCAGGTGCAGCAACCAGTGGCAGCGGACCGGGACCTTTTTCCCACAGCTCGGCCGTGTTACAGGTGCTTCGAGGCACATGGCTTCATCTGGGAGCTCTCGATGGATTTGTGGCAGAAATAGGCTGCCAGCTGGAAGCTCGAATTGTTCTGAATGTGCTGTGAAAAACAAAACGATAGCCATCAGTGGTCACAGGATCACCCTGAGGGCTCGTAAATATGTGTGTACGTGTTCAGGCCTCTCTCATCAATGTTTCTATCAGTAAGAGTGTTTGTATATTGATGTAAAATGTCTACACTATAAAGTAAATCCATAATAGAGTTTGTGGTATGAGATTATAGAAATCCGTATTTTGCCTTAGATTATTTTACTTTATTTCTTGCAGTGGGGACTATGTCTCAAATTATGACTTTATATCTTACAATTGCATCTTTATTTATCACGATTGTGACTGTATGTCACATTTGAGACTTTATATCTCACAGTGGGATTTTGGTTCTTAATGAAGTTCCCAGTTATGTTTTGGATTAGTCATACTTTACAGTATGGTGTCACAAATTTGTCTCAAATGCATGTCTACAAAATCCTAAAATTTTAAATGTACATTCATTCATTAAATACCATGGTACTTTTTGTTAGTGAACCTTTACATTAAGCTTTCATTAGTTAACTACATTAGTTAACATGAAATACCAAGTTCTGTCATGAAACTCTTGATGGCGCAAGCTGATGGGTCTTTAATGCAACCTGATGATATTTACATTGTTTACTACATGGCACAAGATAGTTCCTGTCACATCTGCAGCCAATGAGCTTTTTGCTCAATATTTAAATAGCTGGTTAGAGTTTGCTAAATCAGTTTGCAGCATGCTTCAGAATCCCTCTGAAACCCTCAACCTTCTCCAGCTCCACCTGTATAGATCTGCTACAAGTAATTTTATATATGCTATTTGTGCGGCAGCAGCATGTCTTACATGTCACAGCAGCGTATCAGTGTTTGTATCGGCAATAGCAAGTCACTGTACTTGCTCTGCAGCGGCAACAATAATCTACAACAACAGAAATAATCAACAGCAGCAGCAGCAATATCATCAGCAGCAGCAGTGTAGCAGATCTACTCCGCCAAGACCAAATACATTCACATTGCCATGCGTAAAAATCTTCCTGAGAGTGGTCATGATAGAACTAACAATTAACAATATTTCTACAGCATTTATTAATCTTTGTTGATGTTAATCCCAGCATTTACTAATACATGTTTAAGATCAAAAGTTGTATCTGTTAAATTTACTTAATACACTGTGAACTAAGATGAACATGAGCCTTTTTATTAAAAGGTGCAGTAAGTAATTTTTGAAAAACACTGTTGAAAGTGGGTCGGACCGACCACCACAACAAACTTGTAGCCAATCAGCAGTAGGGGGCGGGTCCACTCATGATGGGGGAGGAGAGAGAGTGAGCTAAAGAGAAATTTTAAGAAAGACTTTGAAAGAGAGATGGCTGAGAGACATTACAAAAGAGAAAAAGTCTGAGGAATTTCATAGCCAAAAGGAGGGCTATGATAAGGCAAGAGCTTTAGGACCTATGTTTATATTAGTAAAGTTTTCCAGTGCTAGAGATACCTAAGTGGGAAGGCCTAAAAACGGCCTTCAATGCTAAGGTTTGCATTGTTTCTGCTCCATACGTGAGTAACATTGGTTTTGAGTGTCATGTCTGGAGCTTGTGTGGTGCTGGCGAATATCAACGAACTCTTGCTTGTATATTCCTTGTCATTCGTTTGTCATCTTTGATTTATTTTTCACAAAGCATTATCTTGCTTCACATCTGCTATAATAAAAAAAAGAAAAGACACTCTTGCATTGAGTGTATGTGCATTTTGGGGGGTGGAGCAATGAAGGGAGGGTGTGTTTGTTTGGGTTGATTTAAAAAATCAACAGTGTTCAACAACAGTTTTGAGAAATTGCTTACTGCACCTTTAACATTAACAAAGGTATTACATGCTGTATGAATGCTGCTCATTGTTAGTTCATTTTATTTAATGCATTAAATGATGTTAATAAATTAGATCTTATTGCAAAGTGTTGCCCCTTTATTAAATAAAAACCCAACAGATACCCAATGTGTCTTCACCAACTAAACTGTGTATTTCAGTAAGCTCTGGAGAAATGTCATACTTTTTGTCTTAAAGAGACACCTGTGCCAGTCCGAGCCATGCCAGGAGCCCAGTGGATCTGTTTACCTAAGAAATGTCACTTTAATTAAGAACTGGGAAGGCAGTCAGCTTCTCTCCTGCTTGACTAAAGGCTATAATGGAAGGAAAGTCTAGAGCCCACCCTGTCCCTCCTCATCTTTGCTCCTTTGAACTTCTGCCTTCCTCCTCCACCACATTAATTTCTAATGGATGATCTCTCCATTCATGTTCACTATGACAGTCTCCTCTAACTGCCATGTTAATTGCTGTCCCGCTGTCTGTGAGAAAGTGTCTTTGACAATCAGATTGAAGTCAGTAAATGGATGCTGCTGTAAACCTTCTTAAATGAAGTGCTTTCCAACCACCGTGCCATTTAAATGGCTCCTTATTTCATCCACTGAACAACAGACAGATTTCATCGGTCTGGCATATGAGAGCCTCATTGCTGTAATGCCTCAGTGTCTGCTATGCCAGAAAGTCTCTGGCCTGTGAACCCCACACACCGGCAGTCATGAGAAACCGGTTTTGCCGACATCAAATGAGACGTATTCAAGCCTCGCTGCTCACGATGCTGCCCACAGCTGAGACTGAACACATTCTTGTGCATTTGTTTAAGAGTCTACATGGTATGTGCCAAACCAGAGCCTATTCCAACCTGGCTTTTGCCGAGAAACTTCTTGGGAGGGCCCTTTCTCCAGAATGGTATTTTTCCATGGAGAGCTGTCCATTAAGAAAATAAATCATTCAATATGTCTCCTAAGCCTGAGGGGAAGTTATAAAGGCAGACTGTTCGTAAAGTATTTAAAGGATTGTTTCTTTGCCGCCCTGACAGGGAAAGATGTGGCCACCAGTGTGGAAGTCTTCTGGCCAGATGGACGTTCCGTGGCTAGGCCTCTGGAGCCCAGTGATATGAATAAAGTGATGGAGATCTATTACCCTGAGAATGAGGAGGAGGCGACCCCAGCGCTGGAGATCGAGGTACATACAGTACCTGTCAAGTCAAGTCACCTCTATTTATATAGCGCTTTATACAATACAGATTGTTTCAAAGCAGCTTTACAGTGATATACAGGAACATAATCAATGATGTAAGCAGAATTCAATTCACTGTAAAACAGCTCTAAAAAGACAACATTAAACAATCATTATTCAGTTTAGATCAGTTCATTCGGTGTTGATTCGGTTTGGTTCAATAACTGAGCAAAGTTCATCAATATGGAATGAGTTCAATTCAGCTATAAAGCAGCTCTGGAGAAAACAATGATGTGTTCTTTATTTCTTTGAAAAGTGTAATTGTTGTATTCAACAAATGCTCTTTATTTTCACAGTGTGGACCAGGATTTGAGGTCAACGAAAACGGCCGTTGCACTGGTAAGTATTTGAGCTCTGTGACTTCTAACCTTCCGTAAAGCCTAAATCCCATAATGGATTGCAACAAGGTGACAAAATGAAAGATGGTGGACAAAGCAAGAGTAATGTCAATTACAAAATATATAAATCAGCATGTTAGAATGGTTTATAGAGCATCATGTGACACTGAAGGCTGGATTAATGGCTGCTGAATATTCAGATTTGCCATCAAAGTAATACATGATATTTAAAATATATTCAAATAGTTATTTTAAATTGTAATGATATCTCACAATATTACTGTATTTCTATATTTTAATCAAATAAATGCAGCCTTGGTGAGCAAAAAGCAAAATTATAGAATTTGATTTGAAGTTAGGAATAATTTTGCTCTTTTTAAATGTTTTTTTAAATGTTTTTCTTTTGCAAAAATAAAGGCAAAAAAGCCCTAAAATAAAATGAAGTTATTGGGTCTTTAGCTTAGCAACATATTAATGGCAAACGTTATTGAAATTCTGAGTCAGTGCTCCTATGTGATTCACAATGAAATCCCTGTTTTCATAATGTGGTGCAGAGTAGTCCAAAATCAATCACTTGAGTTATGAATTTCCATTTCAGTTAGGATGTTGTCTTAATGGGAAGCTACCTATGTAGGCAACAGACAGCAAGACAGCACAGCACAGCAGGTGTTGGTACAGAAGCTGTGTCAGCCATAATTTATTTGATAGTAGAAGCTAAACTTGTAGAAGCGACTCCTATACTGCTAACTATACTGACACATATAGTGATAACTTGAAGCATCCGCTTTCACAAGTAAATGTGGCTGTCACCATAGCATCATGTATTAGACCTCATATTTATTCCACTTCTCTTCACTCCCTAGACCGAGACGAGTGCACACAGTTCCCGTCTGTCTGTCCCTCTGAGCGTCCCGTCTGCACGAACACGTACGGGAGCTTCAAGTGCCGTGCAAACAAGAGGTGTAACCAGGGATACGAGCCTAATGATGAAGGGACAGCATGTGTAGGTGAGTTGAGACTAAAGCCTGCAAAAATAAGCCCTGGAGAAAAGCTGTTTTCTCACATTTCACATATATAGACTTTCACGTCAGCTTTGGGACTGGGGGTGTAGTTGAGAAAATACTAAGGGCCAGATTTACTAACAGCTTGCGCCAGCGGAAACTCTCTTTTGGCATCAAAAAACGTCTATGGTTACGTATGTAACCCTCGTTCCCTGAGTAGGGAACAGAGACGTTACGTCGGATGACGACGAAATGGGGTTTCGCTTAGAAAGCCTATCAACTTCGAGTATTACAAAACGAGCCAATGGCAAAGAAATGCCATGGGTCTGCGGAATTTGCATGGCGTAACTCCGCCCCACCTCGTGGGTATAAAAGGAGGAAGCCGGCAACATGCAGATATGTTTCTTCGCTGAGGAGCCAAGACTGAGCTCAGGCGATCCCCGCGGTACAGCGGAAAGTGGCAGGCAGACGTAACGTCTCCGTTCCCTACTCAGGGAACGAGGGTTACATACGTAACCATAGACGTTCCCTTTCGTTGTCACTCCGAGTTACGTCGGATGACGACGAAATGGGGTTACCAGTCTAATCACGCCACCTTCTCAGCTGTCTTCCAGTGCCCTGCGTAAATCGAGGTACACTGGGAAGCATATCCCAAGCTTAGGGGAAGTATGCAAATAATGCCAACCCAGAGGGGGGGGACTTAGAGAATACACATATGACCCGAAGGAAGCATATGGAGAACCCTGGGGTGTCCAGCCGCAGGTGGAATATTTCAACCCCAGGGGGGCAAGGTGGCTTGCCAAGGGAAAGACACATGCTCAGGGAGGCTTACAGTGGAAATGCACATGTGGGGGTCGCTCGGAGGAGGGACCATGCACACGGGAGGCATCTAGCCGACGCGCAGGCAATAGACACTGGTACCGACGTCAGGAGTGCTGGAGGAGCTCAGGGCTTTCGGGGAAGCTCACCTGAGGAGAATATCGCACGTATCCAGTCCGTGGAGTGGAATGGCGAGCAAGCGAAGACACCTGAGCGGGTCCGGTACTAGCTGGTTGAAGCGAGTACATGAGAGGACACAGGCTCCACTCGGAGATTATAGAATCTGGCGAATGTGTTAGGTGTCGCCTAGCCTGCAGCTCTGTAGATGTCTGATAGCGAGGCGCCATGCGCTAGAGCCCAAGAGGACGCCACACTCCGGGTGGAGTGGGCAGTCACACCAAGGGGGCACGGTCGACCTTGCTGCTGGTATGCCAAAGCAATGGCGTCCACTATCCAGTGAGACAACCTTTGCTTGGAGAGAGCCTTTCGCTTCAGCTTCCCACCATAACAGACAAAGAGCTGGTCTGAGGTCCTGAAACACTGCGTTCTGTCTACATAGGCGCGGAGAGCGCGTACTGGACAGAGCAGTGCCCAGGCCGGGTCTGCCTCCTCCGGGGCATCGCTTGCAGGTTCACCACCTGGTACCGAAAGGGAGTGGTAGGAACCTTGGGCACGTATCCAGGCCGGGGTCTCAGGATCACGTGAGAGTAAGCAGGCCCAAATTCCAGGCACGCTTCGTCAACGGAGAATGCGTGCAGGTCCCCTACCCTCTTGATGGAGGCCAGTGCAACCAGGAGCGCAGTCTTCATAGACAGGAATTTAAGCCAGACTGATTGCAGGGCAGGATTTCCGTTGTCCGGTAATTACCGGACATTGGCCGGGAAAAAAATGAAATGTCCGACAAAATTAAATCTCTCCGGTCAAATTGTCAGATTAAAATTGCCTAATAATCCCGCCCCCTAACACAATCTGAATTTGAGAATAAGCCTAAAATGTATAAAGCAAACATACACCGACCTTTGGCTGTGTTATAAATATAAAGGAACAGGCTCTACTGTTTGAAAGTTATGAAACAACATCGCATGCTGCATTTCAAATAAAGCACACGCCTAAAACGGCTGTAATATAGACCTAAACAACGAACGATTGAGTGAGACGTTTCAAATATGGCCAGGCCCAGGCAGACTAGCCTTAAAAGCTTTTTTCAGAGGCCAGACGATGGTGAATCAGGAACATCTCATTATAGCCTATAGATCAGTGGTTCTAATCCACGCACTCGTACAGTTTTTTTTTTCTCTTATCAAAACTGAATAGCCTATATGTTCATCAGTGCATGGTTACAGTCTATATCAAGCAGGGACACCTTTGTGTGCATTTTATTTTGTGATTTCACCGGAATGAATAGAGAGTCTCCGCAACGGCGATAGATTGAAACGCGCGTCCGAGTGAAGATTGCGCAACTCGCGCGTCGTCCATGCAACTGATAGCAGCAGACACAAGCGCTCAGCTTGATTTAAAAAAACGATTTTAGCGGTAGATCTCTTATTTAATAGCGAACTAAATGAATGATCTGCTAGTTAACTGGAGATGTTTTATTTATTTGTATCATGTACATCCGTGCCTCAATGTTTCAAAAAGTGAATGTGTGTGAAACCATAGTAAAAAACAATTGGCGTTGATTGATGCCAATCGGACGTTCATGTTTTTTTCCATCTATTTGAAAGTTAAGCTAATAATAACCTGTTGCATTCTATACGGCCTGATTATTTCATTTTTTAAGTTACATAGACTGCCTCCAGTTTTCCTCAACTTGACTAATTAAGAGGCGATATTTGACCGGCATATCATCAAAATGTCCGTAAAACGAAACCTCTGGCGGTCACTTTGACCGGCACCATTTTTTTCTAGCGGAAACTCTGTTGCAGGGGCTCAAATGGAGCACTCTTCAGGGCAGTTAGGACCACTGAGAGGTCCCAAGAGGGAACGAGAGGAGGGCGAGGCGGATTTAGTCTCCTCGCTCCTCTCAGGAACCTGATGACCAGGTCGTGCTTCCCCACCGACTTACCTTCGATGAGGTCATGGTGTGCGGCAATGGCGGCAACATAGACCTTCAGGGTGGAGGGAGACAGCCTTCGCTCCAACCCCTGTTGAAGGAAGGAAAGCACGACGCTGATCGAGCATCTCCGGGGGTCTTCTCGGTGAGAAGAGCACCAGCTGACGAAGAGGTTCCACTTCAATGCATAGACGTGTCTCGTGGACGACGCTCTGGCGGAAGTGATGGTAGCCACCACCGTTGGTGGTAGGGTACTCAAACCTGCCTCGTCCCGTCCAGGAGCCACACGTGGAGGTTCCAAAGATTGGGACTGGGGATGGAGTCGCCATTCTCCAGGGAGTGGCTGAAGCCGTGAGAGCTCGTCGGCTGCACAGTTCAGCGCTCCGGGAATGAAAATGGCTCGAAGCGATCTCATATGCTTCTGACTCCATAGGAGGAGGTGGCGAGCGAGTTCGGACATACGGCGGGAGCGTAATGGGTCGAGACGTGAGAAGCAAACCGATCTATCTGTGCGTCCCCGAACTGGTCCCAAATCAGCTGAACCGACTGGGGATGGAGTCGCCATTCTCCAGGGAGTGGCTGAAGCCGTGAGAGCTCGTCAGCTGCACAGTTCAGCGCTCGGGGAATGAAAATGGCTCGAAGCGATCTCAGATGCTTCTGACTCCATAGGAGGAGGTGGCGGCGGGAGCGTAGACCACCTTGACGGTTGATGTACGCTACAGTGGTGGTATTGTCTGAACGGACTAGTACGTGTTGACCCCTTAGCAACGCCCGGAAGCGTGCAGGGCAAGGCGTACTGCCAACAACTCGAGGCAATTGACATGCCATAGCCGCTGGGGTCCTGTCCAGGAGCCCGCAGCAGCATGTCCATTGCACATGGCGCCCCAGCCCGTGGTGGAGGCATCTGTTGAGACAACAACATGCCGGGAAGCTCGTTCCAGGGGGACTCCCGCCCTGAGAAAACTGAGGTTCGACCACGGGGTGAAGAACTGACGGCAGGTCGGAGTAACTGGTACTCGGTGCGTGCCGTGTTGCCATGCCCACCTCTGGACTCGGTCACGAAGCCAAAGCTGAAGCGGTCTCATATGAAGCAATCCGAGTGGCGTGACCGCGGCTGCAGATGCCATATGCCCCAGGAGCCTCTGAAAGAGTTTCAGTGGAACCGCACTCTTGCCCTCGAATTGTCTCAGGCAAGTCAGCAGTGACTGCGCGCGCTCGCTCGTAAGCTGCGCGGACATGGCGACCGAGTCGATGTCCATACCGAGAAAAGAGATCCTCTGCACGGGGCAAAGTTTGCTCTTCTCCCAGTTGACCCGAAGGCCCAGATGAGCTAGGTGCCGAAGCACTAGGTCCCTGTGTTCGCAAACCTGATCTCGAGAGTGAGCTAGGATCAGCCAGTCGTCGATATAACTCAGGATGCGAACCCCGTGTTCCCGAAGGGGAACAAGGGCAGCCTCGACGACCTTCGTGAAGATGCGAGGAGACAGGGCTAGCCCGAAAGGGAGAACCGCGTACTGGTATGCCTGCCCCTCGAAAGCAAACCGTAGGAACGGTCTGTGTCGAGGAAGAATGGAGACATGAAAGTAGGCGTCCTTCAGGTCGATCGCTGCAAACCAATCCTGGGGCCGTATGCATTCGAAAACGCGTTTGGCGGTGAGCATCTTGAACGGCATCCGGTGAAGGGAGCGGTTCAGCACGCGCAAGTCCAGGATTGGCCGTAACCCACCGGTTTTCTTGGGGACAGTGAAGTAGGGGCTGTAGAAGCCGGACCTCATCTCGGCTGGAGGGACAGTCTCGATTGCACCCTTCGCCAGCAGGGTGGCAATCTCTGCTCTCATGATGGGGGCATTTCCACCGACCAAAGTGGAGCGGACCCCCCTGAAGCGGGGAAGGAGACCGTGCGAACTGAATTGCATAGCCGAGCCTGACGGTCCGCACAATCCAGTGGGACAGACGGGGAAGGTCTAGCCAGGCTCCAAGGAACTGAACCAGCGGGATCATGCGAACCACAGGCGTCCCCCCGGAGGGGCAGCGAAGCGGAGTAACTGGCCGAGACGTGGACGGCATAGCGGCCCGGTGTGGGGGCACAGTTATCAACCGCACCCTGGCAGAGGGGGCCAGGGGAGGACCAGGCTGGTCGTCCCGCGGGGGCCTGCTCTGCTAGGGGTCTGGCGACAGAGGGGGACAGGGGCGAAGCGGTCCGTGGACGGCACGCCGTGTCAACCGCCTCTGGGACAGAGGGGGGCGAGGAGAGCACGGCTTGTGGGTGGCGCTCTGTGTCGCCCGAGAACTCTGTGAGCTCAGGGAAGAGGGGGTTGTTTCTGACTTTAACCACATTAGGGTGCTGCCCACCCGTGGGTGAGCAGCGGGGAGTGGAGAACAAAAGATTCTCACCCGGCCCTCCACCGGGGGAAGGAGTGGTCCTGCTACCACCTCCTGAGAAACAACCATCATCCCTGAGCAGCCCGTCTCAGGAGCGCCGCTTGGCCCGGCGTTTAGCGGGGGGCGGGGCAGGAGAGGGCTGTGGCGCCTTCTTCCTCCTGCAGAGTGGCCATAGCATGCAGTGAAGCAGCTGCCTGTCCCGCCGCTCTGTAAGACTTCGCCGCCAGGGTCGACGAAAATCTACAGGCTTTGGATGGGTGCTTAGGCTCGCCCCGAGAAGAAGCACTCCGAGGACATAGTTGCATGGCAAGAGAGCGTTCAACCGGGGCAAGCCCAGTGTACCCACGGGCAGCTGCCCCATCGAGGGGAGGAAAGGCGGATGAGACCAGCGAGCGGTCCCGAGAAGACAGGGGGGTCTTCCAGGACTTCGAGATCTCATCATGCACATCCGGGAAGAAAGGTATTGGGGTTTGCCGAGGACGGGGGTCGGCGGCCTTACCCAAAAACCAATCGTCTAGCCGCGAGCGCTCGGGACAAGGTGGAGGCCTCCACTCAAGTCCGATGCTCGCGGCTGCCTGGGAAAGCATGGCCGTCATCTCCGGATCAGACTCGAGCACAGCCGTATGCACACCCGAAGGTGGCAGCTGTGACGAGCCCTCACTTCCAGAAGACTCAAACCCACCTAGTGATGCTGCAACGGACATGGCATCCTCCTCTGTAGCTTCAACTGAAACACGCGGGCCACCAGAGGGTTGACCCGCGGGAATCAGCTGTTCACTAGCGGACACCGTCATTGAAGAGGGGGGCTGGGGTCGCGGACACATAGTCGGCGCCTTGTTCCAGACCGTAACCCTCAGGTCACCCTGGCCACCAGCCGCAGGACGGGGGGTGGATGAGGGGACTCTCACTTTTGCGAGTTCACCGAGTCTCGACCGTAATGACGCGATGGTCATGTTCCCACAGAGAGAACATGAGTCATCCACGAGCGCTGCTCTAGCATGATCAATGCCCAAACTATGCAACGCTTGTGCCCATCAGAGTCCGATACCAATCTGCCGCAACCAGAAGTACACGGGCGAGGCATCTTTAAAAAAGACGTCCCACGTGTAAGCTCTTTTAGTGAGAGAAAACTCAAGTGTTGAAGCACCCGGGGAGAAACGCACCGACTGGCAGACCACTGCAACAGATCAGCAGGAAGCACACTCTCGCCGTAGATCGCCGTCAATCCAAAACACTCGAGGTACTCGTTTGTGAAGCTGACAATTCAGAGATGGCTTGTGGAGAGAAGAATAAACTTGGCTTCGAAGCGAAAACATATCTGCATGTTGCCGGCTTCCTCCTTTTATACCCACGAGGTGGAGCGGAGTTACGCCATGCAAATTCCGCAGACCCTTGGCATTTCTTTGCCATTGGCTCGTTTTGTAATACTCGAAGTTGATAGGCTTTCTAAGCGAAACCCCATTTCGTCGTCATCCGACGTAACTCGGAGTGACAACGAAAGGGAACTACTGTTAGGATTTACGGAAGACAAGCAGTGAAAAATTAGCGCTGAAAAGGCATGGACACAGTAATTTTTGAGGCTGACCGTATTGCATATGCAATTTTAGGAGTTCCTATGTCAGACGCAAAATTTATGGGTGGAGAGTATTTAAATGAATCACGCAAGGCGATTTACTAAGGTTTGCGCTAGTCAATTTACTGGTATTTGCGCCATTATTTACCACCCAAAAAAAGCATGTCTTAAACCAGATGCTAATTTCTGCTGCTCTTGGTAGATTGCATTGGTCATTCTGGAAATTATCCGGCTGCGTCTGTGTTCTTTAATTTACGCGTCATCTGTAGATCACTCGCATAACTCTCCACTTCCGTCTGCGCTTTTTTGGAATTGCGCTCTCAATCTAATTTGCCCTGTTTAGTAAATCTGGCCCTAAAACTAATAATTTAAAGTGTGTTCTCTACAGTGTCAGAACATATCTCAATACTCAATCAAAATTCTCAGATTTGCAAAGATACCAGAGTCTGCAAGTCAGTGATTTCAATATAAACTCAAACATTTTTCACTTACAAGACCAAATGATGCAAATTGATTCTCTATCTCTATATTCTTATTTTGCATAAACTATATCTTTCTAGTCCTCCCAATTAATTTTACGTTTAAAAGTTGGTGTTGTTTTAGTTTATTTTAAACAATTTTCACTAAAAAATTGCTAGTAAATTTCACAAATATTTACAAAGAAACGGTAAGTAACAATGCATTGCAATGAATTATAGACTTTCCTAAGTACAATTACTTGAAATATGTCAGGGTTTAATTTCAGTTTTGGTTGTTGCTCTGGTTGGTTGTGTTTATTTCGTTAGTTACTTAGTTAGTTTGCTTGCCATGACCACAAGATCTCAATAATGTCTCAAAACTGATTTGCAAAGATATCAAAATCTGCATTATTTCAATATGAACTCAAAACATTTTTAAGACCAAATGAGGCTAATTAAATTTATAACTATATATTCTTACTTTACATCAACTATTGTCTAATATTTTCCTATTTTCATTGCAATTCATTTTAAGTTAAAAATAGTAAATGCACCTAAAAAAGGTATAGGATGTATTTGAAACAGTTTTCACTTAGAAAGTGCTAGTACATTTTACAAACAATTACAAGGAAATGGCGAGTAACACGTGACATTTTTTTAAAGTAGAAAGAGTGAGATAGTATTTTCTTGTAAAATGTACTTCAAAAAAATCATTTTAAACAGTGTAGTTTGTGTAATTTATACAATTATCTGTGTAAGTTTATACTCTTCCCTCTTCTCTGCAGCTCAGGTGGCTTATTTCGGAGGAAACAGGTCCTCAGCCTCCAAACTCTTCGAGTCTTGTCTTTGGCCTCTACTAACTCTCTTCGCTATCTTTACTGCTTGCTTTGGGGCATAAAGGGCAGTGCCTCCCCTCTCCTGACATCTCTGCCACCCTGCTTGGTCTCTGATTTTCTGCTTTCCTTTTGTTTTCGCACTGAGGTATTTGGACGTCAGCTGTAAACTGAACTCTTCATGGATCTGTCGCTCCTGCAATGTTGTCACTAACAGACCTGTATAAATAATGCTTCGCTTTCCAGTTGGGAACCACAAAAAATCCCTGTTTTTAGGACAGAACAAACATTCTGACTCCATCTAGATTGAGGGAAACTCAATGACCTTCATGTCCGTCAACTATGATGTGGGATAAGATTGTAATTGTAGTGATCTTTACAAAAGGCCGTGTCCCAGCGTGTTACAGGCACATAAACAGGCGATGAGTTCTTGCGCGTAAAGTCTCATATGGGCAGCAATGTGTTTGCAGGTTTTTTCAGGAGAGCATATGCCCGGCCATCTGTTTCACGCAAGGTTACAATCCTTGTTCTCTGAATAATACATTCACCTGAGATTTGTACCTTACACTTTTGACCCTCACCAGAACTCACGACTGCCCTCGGGATTGGTGCATGTTTTTGGCATGGATGAGTGTCGCAAGACTCTGTTTAATTTAGCAAAATGTTGTTCAGATTTACACACATGGGATTTCACAGCAATCTAGCTGCAGAAACATAGACCCAGATCTTGTCATGAGGTAAAACTTTTATTATTTTTAATTTAAGCATACTGTTTAGAAGTTGTCAGGTTCAAGTTCACTCTTAAAAATAAGTTCACTCTTAAAAATAAAGGTTCCAAAAGTTTTTTTTTGTTTTTTAGCAATGCCACGAAACATTTTTAGTGAACCTTTCAGTGAACAGTTCTTAAAATAATCATTTTATTTGTTTATCATTTTAAGTGTGAAGAACATTTTAATAATACAAATAACCTTTTTCTACTTTAAAGAACCTTTTGTGGAATGGAAAGATTCCATGGATTTTAAAGGTTCTTCATAGACACTTCGATGCCAATAAAGAACCTTTATTTTTAAGACTAGAGTATGTCAAGGTTTCATCTGAGTCTTTGTTGTTGTTTTATTTTATTTATTTTATTATATTTATTATTTTTTCATTGTTTTATTTATTTATTTATAGCCATTACCATGGCCAAACATTTTTTTTATGTTTTAAAGTTATAATATTTTAAAGCTCTGTAAAGATATATTTTCTACTAAAGTAAAACGTATCCATAGCTAATGTCCAACATATATAAAATGTAAAAACACTTCTGTGCAATGTTACAAGACAAATAGTTATTTTCTATGCCAAATAGGTGGAAATTTAAAGGAACAGTTCACTCAAGCATGAAAATTGTCATTACTTATCTTCATTTTGTTTCAAACCTGTATGCTGTTAATTTTTTTCTGTACATGTTAAAGAATCTTCACACCTCGTTTGCTCAAAAAAGGATCCCAAAACCCATAAAAGCACCATAAAATAGTCTGCTTGTAGTCCATACAGTCTTCCTAGGCCATGTGATAGTCTTATCTAAAGAACAGACCAAAGTTTAGGTTATTATTCAATGAAAATGTGTCTGTTTCTTACACAGAGCTTGTAAGTGGCTTAAGAAGTCATACGGACCACCTTTATGGTAAATATATGTGCCTCACAGAGGAACGCGCTCAGTCGGTGCTAAACTGCTTGAACACGTTCAAAGGCACACGGCAGTAGACCCCCCCCCCCCATAAATTGATTTAATTTTGCCTTTTCAACCCTAGTTATTGGGAATATTACCGTTTGCTATGCAGAAGATTCACGAAAGGTTAATGAACCGTGTGTGTGGTTCAATGAAAAGGCATTTTAAAATGAAGAGCGAGCTCCGTTTGCATAGTCGTTAGCTCTGGATGTAAATGTTGTTATTTCCTAAAGAATATCCTTTACAGAAATGAGTCTGCTTAGACAGGATTTAATTTCATCCCTGTTGTTACAGAGTTCAGAATCCACATTCGTTGCATTTTTTAAACATTGTGTGCTGTCATAACTCATCCGCCTCAAAAAAATTTGATATGAATCCACTTTGTTCTGGAGTTGTTAAATAACTTCTGAAATGACTCATAATGTGTGCATTGGCTAAAGACCCTTCAGTCTCTGGGGGAGAATAGATTCTCTTTATTTTATTACACTGTTCTAATGTTCTATGTCGAGTCTCACGCGGAACGTCAGATCTCACATGAACTGACAGATGCCACCTATAATTATTGTTGAAATGATAATAATATGTAGTTACAGAGCAGATTAAGTCAAGCTCACCTAAGTGTCATGGCTACAAGGAAAGGCACAGTGTAGAATCTCAAGAAATATATGTGAAACTGATCAGTTTTCATATTTTCTGCCATAGCAATTTCTGTTGAAAATACCAGCATGAATTTCTATGCTAGTCCAGACTGGTTAGAGCTGTTTAACCAGCATGGGTTTCTTGTAAAAAAAAAAAAGACTGGTTAAGCCTGGTGGGCAGAACAGCATGCAAAACACATGTGTTTTTAACAGGGTTGGCAAAGTACTGAATGATCAATCAGATTATATGAAGAGCTGCACCTGATGGTGATGTCATCTCTACTTGTACGTGAAAATGGTTTATTGGAAATAGCACACAAGTCTTTATTTAAAAAAATAAAAGATGGCAATTTTGACTTAAAAACAGGTTTGATCCAGTGAATCCAACGCATAGTGGCTCCATTCTTTTGCAGAATTCACTATAATTTGGGATCCATGTGTAAAATAAAGTCAAGATCTTTTTCTGTCTTGGTGTTTGTCTTGGTTTTTGTCGCAGCAATGTCCATGAGCCTCCCAGACTGACCTTAGAAGCCTGTTTCCATCTTAAAAAAAAATAATACAAAGCTAGATTTCTCTGAGTTGCAGAAATTACATTATTTCATTAAATACTTCTGGCTTATTAGTTAGAAAGTTAAAAATTACTTTCAGTTGAAAATGAAACAAACATTTTATATAGGCAAATTGATTAATCGTGATTAATCACATCTAACATACACTTGTGTTTATTTGAAGCTGCAGTCCGTAGTTTTTCCTCTTTGTCGCCATCTATATTCCAAATCTGCAAAAGCAGTTATTCGCGGAATTATCAACTTTACGTGGTTTGTGCCTCGGCACGGCACAGTGCGGATGAATCCAATGTTTTGAGGAGAATGTGCGGCTGTCAGTCACCGCGCCGGTGTGGATACTGTCATTCGGAATCACAGATTCTAAATTTTGGAAGTATGACCAACATGAGAATTTGTTGGAAAATGTCATCTGAACAAGTAAGTAACATCCACTTTTGTTCTGACCAACTAAGGGGAAAAAAGCATTGCAGTAAATCGTGCTGATTAAATCTAACGATCGTTTATCATATCACATCAAACCGTGCAAATTATACTTTGTTCTCAAATTGTTAATGTTAACAGCATCAGCATTGCCTTGTTTTCGCATGGACCCGGTTGCAGTCTCTTTTTTTCTGTAGCCACTCCAAAGTCCGAAGTCTTTTGTATTTTACAACGAGTGAATCTCCAGTTGTCACTGGTGATTGTTGTTTGAACCTTTCTGGATCCGCCATCAAATTGATAAGTTTAATTATATCAAATGCTGTGAGAAAAGGCTATAAATCTCCTCCAACATCCTCACACGCAATATAGCCTACTAGCCGAGACACCTTCTTTATGTGTACAGATGTGACGTAATGACGCAAATACATGCTCGAATTTACAGTGGAAATCCACCAGTACCACTGGAATTAAAAACATTATTACAAGCTTACCGTTTTGAATCGAGCTAAGGCAAGCAGATAGTTTTGAACACTGGCTGGTTATGTACTTGCTCAAACATTTATTTTGGATAATTTTTAACCCAAAAAAGTTACGGACTGCAGCTTTAATATACGTGTGTATATTAGATATATATACATAAACACACACACACACACACACACACACACACATACAGGTCCTTCTAAAAAAATTAGCATATTGTGATAAAGTTCATTATTTTCCATAATGTAATGATAAAAATGAAACTTTCATATATTTCAGATTCATTGCGCACCAACTGAAATATTTCAGGTCTTTTATTGTTTTAATACTGATGATTTTGGCATACAGCTCATGAAAACCCAAAATTCCTATCTCAAAAAATTAGCATATCATGAAAAGGTTCTCTAAACGAGCTATTAACCTAATCATCTGAATCAACTAATTAACTCTAAACACCTGCAAAAGATTCCTGAGGCTTTTAAAAACTCCCAGCCTGTTTCATTACTCAAAACCGCAATCATGGGTAAGACTGCCGACCTGACTGCTGTCCAGAAGGCCATCATTGACACCCTCAAGCAAGAGGGTAAGACAAAGAATGAAATTTCTGAACAAATAGGCTGTTCCCAGAGTGCTGTATCAAGGCACCTCAGTGGGAAGTCTGTGGGAAGGAAAAAGTGTGGAAAAAAACGCTGTACAACGAGAAGAGGTGACTGGACCCTGAGGAAGATTGTGGAGAAGGACCGATTCCAGACCTTGGGGGACCTGCGGAAGCAGTGGACTGAGTCTGGAGTAGAAACATCCAGAGCCACCGTGCACAAGCCACTTTTGAACCAGAAACAGCGGCAGAAGCGCCTGACCTGGGCTACAGAGAAGCAGAACTGGACTGTTGCTCAGTGGTCCAAAGTACTTTTTTCAGATGAAAGCAAATTTTGCATGTCATTCGGAAATCAAGGTGCCAGAGTCTGGAGGAAGACTGGGGAGAAGGAAATGCCAAAATGCCTGAAGTCCAGTGTCAAGTACCCACAGTCAGTGATGGTCTGGGGTGCCATGTCAGCTGCTGGTGTTGGTCCACTGTGTTTTATCAAGGGCAGGGTCAATGCAGCTAGCTATCAGGAGATTTTGGAGCACTTCATGCTTCCATCTGCTGACAAGCTTTATGGAGATGAAGATTTCATTTTTCAGCACGACCTGGCACCTGCTCACAGTGCCAAAACCACTGGTAAATGGTTTATTGACCATGGTATTACTGTGCTCAATTGGCCTGCCAACTCTCCTGACCTGAACCCCATAGAGAATCTGTGGGATATTGTGAAGAGAAAGTTGAGAGACGCAAGACCCAACACTCTGGATGAGCTTAAGGCCGCTATATAAGCATACTGGGCCTCCATAACACCTCAGCAGTGCCACAGGCTGATTGCCTCCATGCCACGCCGCATTGAAGCAGTCATTTTTGCAAAAGGATTCCCGACCAAGTATTGAGTGCATAACTGAACATAATTATTTGAAGGTTGACTTTTTTTTTTTGCATTAAAAACACTTATTTTATTGGTCGGATGAAATATGCTAATTTTTTTAGATAGGAATTTTGGGTTTTCATGAGCTGTATGCCAAAATCATCAGTATTAAAACAATAAAAGACCTGAAATATTTCAGTTGGTGTGCAATAAATCTAAAATATATGAAAGTTTAATTTTTATCATTACATTATGGAAAATAATGAACTTTATCACAATATGCTAATTTTTTTAGAAGGACCTGTATATATATATATATATACTGTATATGTTATATCAAATTAATCAATTTGACAGCACTAACGGTAAGTTTTTTGTTGTTGTTGAGAAATTAGTTTTTTTTTTTATTCAGTAAGGATGAATCAGTTTAATTTGATTCAAAAGTTACGGTTAAAGCCTTACATTGATAAATGTATTTCAAACAAACGTCTAAGTTACATATGGTAACCCTCGTTCCCTGAAGGAGGGAACGGAGACGCCACGTCGAGACCGGCGAATAGGAATCTCGCTAGAGAGGCCAATCTACTTCGAGTGAAACTAAACGAGCCAATGCATATTGGCATGCAATCATTTGCATCAGCTGTTCAGCCACGCAGCGTGGGTATATAATGAGCAGCAGGTGTGATTGCACTTCAGATTTTTGCTGAGAAGCCGAGGCGATAAGCTGGCTGCCCCAGCGGGCCGCAGCAGATGTGGCGACGGGACGTGGCATCTCCGTTCCCTCCTTCAGGGAACGAGGGTTACCATATAACCTAGACGTTGCTCTTCAGTCGGTCAGTTGACGCCACGTCGAGACTGACGAATAGGAATCCCTACCAAAGGGCCACAACTGCTGACCCCATCCAGCGCCCTGTGCAAGCCTCTTGCTTCTTCTTGCCTGGAAGGACGATATGTGTCCTTCACACATATGGGACCCAGCCTAGACCCGATTCTCAAGGATTCAACAGATAAAGGCCTGGCGACGGATGCTCCGCCATGTCCGGGCCGAGGGTGTTGGAGAACTCAACAGGTTTTTCACGCAGGCAGCTCGAGGCAGTTGATGTGCCAAAGCAGTTTGGGGCCGGTCCACACCCCTGACACTGCATGCCCGTTGTATGTGGCACCCCAGCCGGTGGCAGAGGCATCTGTGAACACCACAGCATGCCTGGACACCTGATCCAAGGGCACTCCTGCCCGCAGGAACGAGGGGTCTGACCACAGGCTGAAGGTCTGACGGCACACCGGTGTGATTGTCACTCGGTGAGTGCCGTGATGCCACACCCATCTCGGGACTCGGCCGTGAATCCAGTGCTGAAGCAGTCTCATATGGAGGAGCCCGAGCGGTGTTACTGGCTTCGGCTTCCCCACAGGCCTTGTAAGCCTTGATGGTTAAGTCGACGAGTACTTACAGGCCTGGGAAGGGAGACACGGCTCTCTGCACCAAGTTGAGTTAGGGCACAGTTGCATAGCTTCGGCCCGCTCCACTGATGGGATGCGCGTGTAACCCTTAGCCGCCCCGACATCAAGGGTGATAAGAGAAGAGGAGCCACCGGGACGGTTTCTGGCAGTGAAAGGTGCCGTCCACGCCCCAGTGAGCTCCTCATGCATCTCCGGGAAGTAAGGCACCGGGGTGGGTTGCTGAGAATCAGCGCACGCCACCCTCAGATACCAATCGTCCAGCCTCGAGGACAAGGCGGAGGGTTCCACACGAGCCCGATCCTGTTGGCGGCCCGGGAAAGCATGGCCATCTTCTCCGGGTCCGACTCGGTCAACGCTGTCACACCCGAAGGGGGCAGCGGCGCCGAATCATCATCCACAGAGAAGTCTGACCCACCCTCCGATGCAGCGATCGTCATCTGTTCATCATGGGGAACGCCAAAGGAAACGACTGGTACACACCTCGTGGATGATCCAGCCCGTTCCGTTGGCGGCTCTACTGGCTGCGGAGTGTGGGAGGGATGAGGGTTCCTAGGGGATTGGTTCCCTGAAGGAAGCGCGCTCACCGTGATCCTCAGGTCACCTGCACCACCGCCTGAAGTAACCCTCGGAGGAGGGTTAGATCGTGGCGGAGGCGCAGGGACTCCGCCCCTTTGCAGAAACGAGAGTCTCGACCATAGCTCCGAGATGGTCATCTTCCCACAATGGGTACATGACTCATCCACGAACACTGCCTCAGCGTGTTCAATGCACAGACACGCGATACAGCGCTTGTGACCATCCCGTGATTCAGAAACACACAGGTAGAGTGACATCTTTAAAAAGGTGCACTCTACCTGTGTAAGCTCTTTTAGGGACTGCTCTCCTTGGTGCTGAAGCACGCAGGGGAACGTTCGCAGTGAACACGGACAGGAATGTGCACCTGTCGTGTGCTGTCTCTCTCGCTGACGATCTTACCAGCCGTAAGAACAGCCTTTCAGTGCTCTCATGGCGCACCTTACAAGCTGTAAAAACAGCTTTTTTGTTTCGCTCAATTTCAAAACAAAAAAGATAGAGAGAGAAAGAGAGAGAGAGAGAGAGAGAGAGCGAGAGAGAGAGAGAGAGAGAGAGAGAGAGAGAGAGAGAGAGAGAGAGAGAGAGAGAGAGAGAGAGAGAGGGAATTTGATCCTTCGGATGAGACGTTAAACCGAGGCCCTGACTCTCTGTGGTCATTAAAAATCCCAGAGTGTCCTTCGAAAAAGAGTAGGGGTGTAACCCCAGCATCCTGGCCAAAATTTGCCCATTGGCCTCTATCCATCATTGCCGCCTAATCATCCCCATATATACTGATTGGCTTCATCACTCTGTCTCCTCTCCACCAGTAAGCTGGTGTGTGGTGGGCGTTCTGGTGCAGTATGGCTGCTGTCGCATCATCCAGGTGGATGCTGCACATTGGTGGTGGTTGAGGAGATTCCCCCTTCCATGTAAAGCGCTTTGAGTACCAAGAAAAGCGTTATATAAATGTAACAACTTATTATTTTTCAAAATCCTGAATATTTTTTTACCACATTTCCACAAGAAAATTAAGCAGCACAACACAACTGCTTTCAACATTGATGATAATAAGAAATGTTTTTTGAGAACCAACTTATTAGAATGATTTCTGAAGGATCATTTGACACTGATGATGCAGAAAAATGATTTCTGAAAATTCTGCTTTATATCACAGTAATAAATTACATTTTAAAATAGAAAAGTAGTTATTTTAACTTGGAATAAAATGTCACAATATTCCTGTTTTACTGTATTTTTGCTTAAATAAATGCAGCATGGTGAGCATAAAAGACTCCTTTTAAAAATAAAAAAAATCATACAGACCCCAAACTTTTAAGGCAATGCCTATTTACACATCATTTAGAATATTTTCTTAGCGATAGATATTTACACTAAGTGCAAATAAAGATATATGCTATTTACACTAAGTGCAAATAGCAATAGATCCTATTTACACTATATAAAAATAGCAGTATTTTCTTTGCAATAAGGAATAGTAGTTAGATACTATTTGCACCTCAGTATATAAGTACATTATAAAAAAGTATGCAATAATAACATATTGAGTGTGAATTCATATTAAATATATGCCACCTTATTTGGACAATAAAGCCCTCCCTATACCTACTCTATTATTAAATAACAGTTTTGCACTTTAATTCCACATTTGACATATTTTCTTCATATTTATTGAAAATAAATGTCTTTCCAATCTGATATGCGATGGGAAAAGGTAGAAGAACGAGTTGGTCAAAAGGCCGATTCGAACTCTGTTCGATCACGTCAAAAGTATCTGCAATACGCCTTACTCCCTATGTCACTGATGCTGATAGGTTACAGGCGGTTTTTGTACTTTTGTCGGGCCCAATCAGACATTGGTGGGCGGAGTTAGTGTAAATAACCTCAGCCAACAAGTCAGGCTATTTGCACTTTGTGTAAATAGACACTCCGAACTTTTAAATGTTGGTATGAACCCTAATGATGAAGTGCCTTCAGGAATGCATGGTTGAAGCTTTATTTGTAATGATTCTCACAAAACCATCCATTAAAAAAAAAAAAAAAAAAACATTCATGAACCGATTGGTTTGTATGTTTATTTAGTGGCCCATCATCTCCAAAGCAAACACTAACTTCAGCAGGTGTATGGAGGGGTCACATTGAAGAGAGCAGGTCTGTGTCTCAGACAGCTCTGGGTACGTTGGGTTACCCGAGGCTGTTACAGCTCTCTTTCTTGTAGGGTCTCGCTCAGGTTTTCAGGACATATTTCAGATTTTCAGACTCCCAAGTTAGCCCTAGAGATATATTTCTTTATCTATAGTATTTAATTAAAAAACTGAAAACTGGAGCGAGTTCATATCTCGGGAGAGGAAAGTAAACAGTCGTAGTCTGTCGAGATTGCTGTGTATTTGTTGTCTCTGAATGCAACATTAGACTCCAAAGGCTGGGTCTGGGTTTAAAAGTATGAAGGGGGATGACGGGCAGCACAAAGGTAGTAGCCATAGCCATATAGTAGCCGTTTTTTTTTTTAGGAATGACCTTTACCATGAATACATCTCTCTTTTTTCACATTGGGAGATCTGGTTTTGAGCCACTAGTGAAAAGTATGATTTAGTGAAAGTGAGTCATCTTCAACTGAATGGGTATATGGCCCTTTAATTCCAGTGAGAACAAGCTTAGGGAGTTACTGACTCTATATATTAATATTGTCACGAACCACACACAGGAAGCAGAAAATCCAATCGCAGTAAGTTTAATAATGAGGGCAATCCAAAATCATTGTAATCCAGGCAGGGGTCAAATATCAAAAATCAATCAAAACATAAGAACAAAAACGAGCAGGGAAACAGACCTCGGAAGTGGCGACATAAAACAAGGACTCTGTGACGAACACTAAAGCCTGGTTCACACGGCAGGATAATTAGGCCGATTCTAGCCCCGATTTACCCCTTCCGACAATCTTAAGGATGCTCCGATTATCGTAAAATAAACTGATCAGATATTCCTGCCGTGTGTGGTGTGTTAAGAGTGCTCTCGTCTGCTCGGAAGGCCGTCGGGACCGCTCCGATCTCAAATCGGGGATATCCAACATGTTGGATTTTTTTGGCCCGATTTCTCCTCGTGTGTGGTGTCCCCCGGGGACAAACGATCAGGCAGCCTGTGGACTGTGGCGTGTAGCGAGGTGACGAAGCGCATAGGAAGCACCGGGAAACAAAATCAAAACAGCCGTCCATGCTCGCGTTGTCTCCACTTCTTTGACCATCGCCTTTTTTTTGGGGTTAAAAACAAACTACAAACTATCGCCACTGCATCCTCTTCGTCCGCCATGATTGTTTGCTCTGAAGTCACGTTTGATCTCGAGGGATTTTGCGAGATTTTCCGTCTGACCTGGGAATGCTCGGGAGTCAAATCAGTTTGTGTGTGATGTGTTGATTTTGCCGTGTGGCTGCGCACCACACACTGTACGACCAAAACTGTTAGACCGGTGATTTTTTATCACCGTGTGTGTGGGGTCTCTCAGGTTTGGAAAATCGGCCGACAATTTTAAAATCGTCCCGTGTGAACCAGGCTTAACACAGACAGGGAATATATACACACAGATCTAACAAGGTGATGGGAAACAGCTGAGTGCAATGAACTGATGAGTGAGAGACAGAATGCTGGGAAATGAAGTCAAATGTGAAAGACACCGTGAGAACGAGGACCTCTAGTGACAACCCAGGGAAACACAACCAGACACTGTGACAAATATAGCCATGTTATGATATTAAATGTTTAAAATCACATATGTGTGCTGTTTGGGTTTCCATATACTTTTGGCCATGCTATATTTGATGGGTTTAGAGAAAGCAAGAATTGAGTCATATTCAAATTCAAATCCATTATTAATCTCCTGCCCGGCTCTTCAGTTCTCTCTTGCTTCATTACTGTGGTGCTCTGATAAACTATCGATGGGGTTGAAAAAGAGTGGAGAACTTAGATGTTGAAGGGAATGGGTTTAAAATTGGTGCTGATAGCTTGTATTCTAGATGTAGGAATTCTGTTGCTCAGTTTGGGAGGTCTGAACATCACTGACTGCCATTGTTTGCTGCCATTGGCATTCCTCACATAGCAAATAGGCCAAACCAAAATGGCTCCTTCTCATAAATGAAGCACTTGAGGACACTTGGCTATGATGGATTAAATAATTAAAACTTCTGGACTTTTTCTTCTACTCTTTGATCTTGGTTGATTTGTTTGGGCATTTATCAAACACATTGGCTCGGATAAGTTCTGAACACAGATAGTTTTGGTCAGCTATCAAATAATTCTCTTGCTTGATGGTTTTGGATATTAATAATTCATATTTCAATTATTTTTAAATTATTTGGCCAATATTTATATTATTATACCATTTTACACTAGTTAAGATGAACATTTTGTGCAATGTTTTTCAGTCTTTGTGTGTGGCTGAAAGGTTATTTTTGTCACTGAACAGAGCAACATCTTCCTTAGGTCACCAAACAACATGCTGTAGCTTTAAATTAGACCCTTACGGAGCTCCTAAAGGGACATGGTGATGGAAAAAAATGGGAGATGGGAGGAAAATATATATTTCAATGCTCGCAAATAACTTATATATTTCTCTGCCAGCGTTTTTTTGTTTTGTTTTGTTTTTTTAAGTTGTCAGCCTCCACCAGCGTTTTTGATAATTTTCACACACACAAAAAAAACATGGCCGCCAGAGTATTTGTTGTATCTGAACATGCAATATATCAAAAGAACGAACAGAGCCTCTGCTTAAATGTGGGTAAGTTTCATAAAAAAGCAACATTTTTATCAAAAAGCTGAGAAAATTGTGTTTTCTACAACATGTATTGGCAATGCTTTTATCACTTTTTGATCCGGATAGTCTCTGCTCTTTCAGAAGATACGTAATAGCACCCCCTACCATATAACAGTTTAAACACGGAAAGCTGGAAAATTCCATCAATGGCGGGGAAGCGTTATGTCATCAATGACAGAAAAATTCGGACAATGGCGGGGAAAGGATTAAAAGTTTTGCGAGCGAATGCGATTTTCCTGGGGGGAACGCAAACTTTTTGCCAGCGAACGCAAAGTTTCTCGGGGGAAGGCAAAATATATGCTAGAGAATGCAAAAGCATTGACATATGTTTCCTCCCATTTCATAATTTTTTCCCTTCACCATGTCCCTTTAGGAGCTCTATAGACCATCGCTAAATATATCTGACAACTAAGCTTATTGCAACTCACATATTTAGATTCAGCGTACACTAGATATTACATCCTACAACAGACACCACACATTCAGTGCTTGTCTTTGAGGTTGAACACCATTAGCCAAAGCCAACAAGGTCGGCTCTTGAAAAGAGAGATCCAAATGCAGTCAAACAATAATACTTGCAGACACTAAATCCAGCCAGAAATGAAAGAGAAATGTCATAAAGACTGTATTGTGTTCATCCTGTCTTATGAAAGCTCTGCGGCCTGAGTGTTTAAATTTATAATAATATTTATAAATAATATAGTATTGTTAATAAAAATATTTCAGAAGATTTAAAGAACCAAAATCATGGAAGAGTCGATTGTTGAGTATTGTAACTGTATTTTTAAAGGGATAATTCACCCAAAAATGAAAATATTGTCATCATTTATTCATCCTCAATGAGTTTAATCTTAATGAATTCAGTCATAAAGATTTTATTTATTCAGGCAAAAATGATTTGATTTCAGATCATTTATACTGAAAAACAACGAGAACAAAAAAGAAAAATTGCAGTGCACTTCATTGGCTCATCTATCTGTGTTCCTGTCAGAAACTGGAATATTTAAACAAAACAAAAAAAACTTTTCCTGGTAGTTTCAAAATGATTGTCACTTTATTTAAAGCAATCTTACAAGAGTGTATAACAACATCTGATCTATTTAGCATATATGATGTCATCTGCTTCTCAGACAACAATAACTCTTTCAGCCTTTGCCTGCTTTAGTCCTTCTATTTCATTCCTCTTTTTGTTTTTAAAAGTCCAGAACGCAAAGCTGGCCTGCGTTCTAACGCTGGAGTGATTTTAATTTTCCCCTTGGTTGACAAAGAGGATGACGTTTGCTCTTAAAATGTGAAATCAACTGTATTTCAATAACTCTCTCTCATCTGCTGACCCTGACCTGAGTGTTTACTGCTGTGAGGAATATAAGTAAATACAGGTGCTGGTCATATAATTAGAATATCATCAAAAAGTTGATTTATTTCAGTAATTCCAAGTGAAAAAAAAGTGAAATTTGGATATTATATTCATTCATTACACACAGACTGATATATTTCAAATGTTTATTTAATTTAATTGTGATTATTAAAACTGACAACTAATGAAAATCCCAAATTCAGTATCTCCGAAAATTAAAATATTACTTAAGACCAATACAAAAACAGGATTTTTAGAAATGTTGGCCAACTGAAAAGTATGAACATGAAAAGTATGAGCATGTACAGCACTCAATACTTAGTTGGGACTCCTTTTGCCTGAATTACTGCAGCAATGCGGCATGGCATGGAGTCGATCAGTCTGTGGCACTGCTCAGGTGTTATGAGAGCCCAGGTTGCTCTTATAGTGGCCTTCAGCTCTTCTGCATAGTTGGGTCTGGCGTATCGCATCTTCCTCTTCACAATATTCAAATTAATTAACCAATCATACCATTGATCAGCTCTACCAAACTTGGATGTCTTTTTTCCAGTAATAAACAAACATTGTTAAGTTGTTTTGATTGATACTGTGAAGCAGCTTTGATACAATCTGTATTGTGAAAAGCGCTATATAAATATATTTGACTTGACTTGACTTGACAATACCCCATAGATTTTCTATAGGGTTAAGGTCAGGCGAGTTTGCTGGCCAATTAAGAACAGCAGGGTTCTCAAGTTTTATCAAAAGCTTGGAGTGAGATCACATGCGGTTAGGGGAGGAGCCCTAATGAAGCTCCGCCCCCGCCCATACTCGCCCCCACCCGCCCCCCAATTTTAGCCATTGTTCATTATTAACCAGCACAAATTGAAATTATAACAATTGGTAAATCTGATAAATGACAGAGCAATTCATCACATCAAATATACTCTTTAATGTTATATTTCAAAATTAAAAATATACAAAAATTACAAAAATATAACAAATTGCTCCAAACAGTTTGGAAAAACAAATCTTTTTGCATTTTGAATGTCTAGTCGAAATGGTATAATGATTTATTGTGTGGTGGGACATTGTGAACAAATGGACATATTAGAGTATTAAGGTGTGTGTGTGTGTGTGTGTGTGTGTACACAAGAGTACACAATCCAGCTTATGAAATGTGTTTTATGTTGTACGTGTTTGTTGCACATTTTGATGCCTTGGAACCTTTTTAGGGGGCTTACGCTTTGGTGCCCAGAATGATAAAATATCTTTTTGCTTTTTCCCTGACATCTTTGAAAAATACAAATGCAATGGCAATGATTAATGTATGTTTTGACAGGATATAAAATATTACCCAGAGCACTCTGCTTTAATACATGTAGCCTTAATGTAACTAGAAAGACTATTAATACAGTATAATATATCATTTAAAATAAAATGAAGAAATACATCTTCATTCCTTCCCATACCCACTAACATTTCCCTTAGTTTCAGATAACGTAAGCTAGCCAAACTGAGCCAAAGCTAGAGTTTTTGACTCCATCAATAATAATGTATACGGATGGGCTATATATTAAATGTTCTAGCCTAAAAATGTTAGACGAGCTTTCTTCCAATTTACCTTCTCCATCACGACGTGTGTTCTCGCAATGTTGTTGGTTACCTAGTAACGAACGTACGGTGGCCGAGAAGGTTCCGTCAACTTCCGTGTGTTCGCGGATCTATTATGCCTAGTAACGAACGCAGTCTGGCCGAGATACGTGCTGGCGGCAGGGAACTTCACTTTGTGTGACTGCGCCTCGTATACAACGTTATATATAAAGCTTACAGGACAACTTGGTTGGCATTGCCTTTTCAGCGTGAGAAATACACGGTGTGGCGTGTGAGCGTGTCAACTGGTTGAATTGCGTGTGTCTCACGGGCCAATGCGTCTGTGCGTGGTGGTTCTTGAAGCACTGACTCCAGTTGCAGTCCACTCTTTGTGAATCTCCCCCACATTTTTTAATGGGTTTTGTTTCACAATCCTCTCCAGGGTGCGGTTATCCCTATTGCTTGTACACTTTTTTTCTACCACATCTTTTCCTTCTCTTCGCCTCTATATTAATGTGCTTGGACACAGAGCTTTGTGAACAGCCAGTCTCTTTAGCAATGAACTTTTGTGTCTTGCCCTCCTTGTGCAAGATGTCAGTGGTTGTCTTTTGGACAGCTGTCAAGTCAGCAGTCTTCCCCATGATTGTGTAGCCTACAGAACTAGACTGAGAGACCATTTAAAGGCCTTTGCAGGTGTTTTGAGTTAATTAGCTGATTAGAGTGTGGCACCAGGTGTCTTCAATATTGAACCTTTTCACAATATTCTAATTTTCTGAGATACTGATTTTGGGGTTTTCATTAGTTGTCAGTTATAATCATCAAAATTGAAAGGAATGAACACTTGAAATATTTCAGTCTGTGTGTAATGAATGAATATAATATCCAAATTTCACTTTTTGAATGGAATTACTGAAATAAATCAACTTTTTGATGATATTCTAATTATATGACCAGCACCTGTACATGGAAAAACTCACACTGGCCTTGATTTTATTATACTGTAGCTGCTTAGTTTGTTGTCTTTTATCATTGTCCAAAACAATATGACTTTAGTGTTTTTAGTAACCTTTCTTTAAATAACCATGCTATCTGTTTTTCCCTAGAGATGTTGCAGCAATAACAAAAATGTATGAACGTCTGTGAACGTAAAGGTGAACTGTGTTTTGTGCACTACTAGCATCACAAAACGAATTGCAAAAATTATTTTTTTTATTGGTTGCCTGAACACTTCCTCATCACACACTCCTCATCAAAACAGAACGTCCCCCCCCACGCCATAGCAGAATTTGCAGTGAACTAACTTTACTGTTTTTTTTTTTAAAGGTGCAGTAAGCGATTGAACACTGTTGAAAATGGATTAGACCGAGCACCACAACACACTTGTAGCCAATCAGCATTAGGGGGCGTGTCCACTCATGATGGTGGAGGAGAGAGAGTGAGCAAGAGGGAAATTGGAATAAAAACTGTAGAAAGAGAGATGGTTGAGAGACATTACAAAAGAGAAAAGATCTGAGGAATATAACTGGAAAAAGAAGAGCTATGATCAGGGAAGTGCTTTTTTTTTACCATGCTAATGTTTTACAGAACCAATATATGCTGTTCTTGTAATGTTTCACATAGTTCTAATGTGAATATGGTTACTATGATTTTATTTTGAGCTTAATTGCATTAGTTTGATCAAAGTATTCCATTTACATGAGGTAAAGTTACTCATGAAATATTGTGAAATTCCCATTATAATCTCACTCATTGTTTGTTTGGAGCTGGTGTACTGCTGGTGACTAAACACAAATTCTTGCTTGATACTCTTGTGTACCGTCTGTTCATATTTTGTTCTTTCTGGTCATTTGTTCGCCATCTTTATTTTATTTTTCACGAAGCATTATTTTGCTTGGCTTCAGCTATGATAAAGATACATCCACATCCATTGCATGTTTGTGCATTTTGGGGGCGGAGCAACAAAGGGAGGTGTGTGTTTGTTCAGGTTGCTTCCAAATGACAGTGTTTCTCAAAAATCGCTTACTGCACCTTTAAATGCAACATGTTAAACATTTTGTACTGGATGTGTAACACTGTTTCACTATGAAAGCTGTTTAAATTAATCTTAAAATTATTCTCAGAGAAACCATCCCAGATGGCAACAGTGTCGGCCCAGATCTGGCTCACATCTGGTACGTGTGGATTCCATGTGTACCAGATGTGGGCTGGGTCTGGGCCAACATATGTTGCGGTCTGGAAAACATTTACAGTGTGATTTCAATTGTCAGATTTTTCCAAACAATAATCATGGAGCAAATAATTTTTCCTCATCGTTGCCCAATTTTGAAGTAAATACTGAATACCAATTTTGAAATAATTACAATGATTTGTAAGTGATAAAATTTTTTGTAAATTATGAAATAAATCAAATAGATAATTAGTAGATGGTTCATAAGTTATTAGTTGATAAATTAAGATAACACAACACATGTGTAAATCGTTAGCATACCACTTATTACCAATTCATGAATATTTAGTCATGTTTTGGAAATGATTAGTTCATCATTAACTAATCATTTATACAGTAAATGACTAAAAACTGAATCAACAAAACATTCATAAAATGTTAACATATCTCTTATTAATAATTTATGGTTGTACAGTCATGTTTTGTAAATGATTAACTCATTAACTAATAACTTATAAGTGACTTATTACTGAACTTTATTATAAAGTGTTAACCCATTTGAAAATATCAAGGCTTTCATATCAGCAGGTGAATCTGTTCTTCTGCACTAATATCCTGGAGGAAGAACAGACCCAATGCAAATGCCCTATAAAACTGAAGAACCAAAAGCAGCCTTGGGTTGCCAAAGTCATAACTCTAATCCTCCATCTCTGGCGTAGAACACTCGTCTGTCACATCAAGGGCAATACCATTTCCTCTCAAATAAGAATATATGACTTCTTCTCAAGCCAGTAATGCTGCTTAATGTCTTATGGGAGAGAATGACTTCTGGAGAGTGTGTGAGCTGGACCTTGAATTAGCCTGTTGAGATTTACCAAAATAATGAACCAATGTTTGTTAACCTAACTCACATGCCCAGAAAACAGTCTGTTTTTATTTTAGAACTGTCTGTGTATGTGCAGGGGAAAAAAATAATCTGATCTCCATTTCCAGAGAAACAACAAAACATTTTATTTCTGTTAGCATTCTGTATAGAAGCAGAAAACAATACCTCTTTGCAGAATCCTGCTCACATCCAGACATTTTGGGGATAAATATATATTTTATATATAAATGGTATAAAACTCTCTCTTGATACATTGAGTTCAACATAACAGTAATAAACAAACAGCAGAAGAAATACCTGCTACATTACTATTATATATATTCTCCATTTCAAGGTATATTAGTACAGATAATAAAACACATTTGTCTCTGTTGCAGCCAGATATTTTATAATATTCCCAACAGAAATATTAAAGGTAATGGAAAGTTATGCTTCAACATTAGGAAGACATGAACATGTTAGCTTTTTTTTTTTGTTAAATAATTCTCCAGTGTTTTCTCTATACAATTGGTTCAAAACAATATAATATACAATACAAAACTAGTATTTACATTTTGCCATATCAAAGTACTTTTTAATACATATGATGTTTCTTTTTTTCCTATAACAGATGTGTAGACGATTTTCCATCTTACCTATGCTGACATACCCAATATTTGTTGATATAAATGAAAAGTGAGTATTGTGGAAAACTCATGGCATGACGATAGACACAGTGCCTGACACTTTATATGAATTATATACGACCTGTCCAAAATAGCAGGCTTGTCCATATAAACACAAGGTAATATATGTCTTTTTAATGTAACTTAAATTTTTATGTCATGTTTTACTGATTTGTATGGATCAGCCCAGGGCCCTTTCAGACTAAATATTGCAAATATTGAAAGGCCCCTCAGACTCCATCATTAGAGTCAAAATCAGTTGGTCAAACCATGCCAAGAAATATTTCAGATTTTCAGTCAGCTTTGTCAAAACGTAAAGGCCGTGGGTGAGAGAGGTTTGGCAGATTTACTTGTAAAATCTTTCCTGAGCAACTTGTCAAAAACATGCCTTTCTAGCCAAACAAACAGTCAACATGAAATCACAATGAAAATACACTTTAACTCATGTACCATGATGTTATTGTGCACGATTCATTGCTTTTTGCAATTTCAAATACAATTGTAAAAAAAAAACGGATCCATTGTAAAAATGCCTATTTTTCACAATCCAATCAATTCTCAAAGGTCCCACGGTAAACTGGTCTCAAAAATATATCTTATGGCAGAAAAACAAAAGGGCTGTGAACAGGTTCACGGTTACTTCATAAACATCAAGAACATCTTCATCAAAAGAAAACTATAGACATTCACTCACTAATGACTTGAAGTCCACATGTAGACAAAGACTCTCATGCATTAGTGCAAGTCATGTACAATTTACAGAAGTGCTCAGTCCTGATGGATCAGCGCCAGGGTTGGTATCTCCACAGCAGTGAAACATGAAGGCAGCAAGCACAGGAGATCTATGAACGGTACGATACAGATCAGATGAGTGGCTGTCAGAAATGAACTGAGGAGGAACCCTAGAGAAGCTCAAAGGTGGGTACAGTAACTGTGGCCAGGTGGGGAGCTGTTTATTAAAAAGGGGAAACAAATGGCATTAAATAATGAACAGGCAGTTAAAGGGGTCAAATGTGGAATCAAATTTACCTTGACATTTTGAGATAAAATTACTCAAAACTTCCTGCAGTCCAAAAAGAGCATTTACTGAATGCTACAAGATAAGGAGGATCAAATTCAACAGCTCACACATGTTTTATGTACATTACAAATACATTAAACAGTTATGCCACTTTGCATGTGGTATTTCAGTGCAAAAAATGCCATTTGATTCTCTAACAATAATAACTTACATTTTATACCTCCTTATTATGTAAATTGGTCTTATTATATACAGGTCATGTGCCTTACAGATAACACTCTATTTTCCTGGCACAATTAATACTGGACCATTACTACCCACTTTTTACTTCAACAAACTCATAAACTGAAGGGAAGTCAATCATAGCAGATTATGTTATTTCTTATAAGAGAATAATGAGCATGCATTCTTGCATGAATTATGTCTGAGAGTCTAGCAAATATGCTTAACATGAAACCAACAAGAGCAATGAAAAATATCACAGCTCATTCTGAACAGCTGGTGAGTCAATCTCTTCTGAACCAGATCAGTCCAAATAAACTTTATCTAAGGCGCATTTACATGTTGGACCTCATCCTGTCTAAACTGGCTCCCTTGGCTCCCTGCACAAGCACAAACCAGAGGTAGATTTTATCGTACAAAATATAATTAAGAAAAAAATAATAAAGAAACATGCTGCCACTTGTTATTATCCTCCATGAGCAGAGGGGAGCATTGCCCGGTTTGGGCATATTGTCCACGACACCAAACACTGAACCTCTGAGGTGCAGGTATGTGGTGGAACTAACAGAAGTAACATGAGCCTGGAGAGCTGCAAAGGGTCAAGACTGCCAATGAACTGAGGCACTGCTGAATTTGGCCCCTGCGGAACATCAGGTGGATGAATAGAGAGAGCTCAGTCACTGTCCAAACTAAATAAGCACCAAAGCCCTGCTGGAAAATCCAGCTTAAGCTGGTTGCTATGTTTTGGAACTATCTTAGGCTATGTCTACATTAATACATTTTCATTTCAAAACGCTTACAGTCCGAGCATTTTCAAAAAGTTTCTCGTCCACACTGAAACATCGGCCCAGATCCGGCCCACATCTGGTACGTGTGGATTTCACGTGTACCAGATGTGGCCCGGATCTGGGCCAACACTATGTTGCTGTCCGGGACTGAGAGACTAGACATCATACAGTTCTTACGCTATTCTTCTTGCATGATTATTTTATTTGCAAAACACACTTACTGGTGCGTTCAAGTTGCATTTAATCACCATTCCACATATTGACAAATGAAACTGCCCTCATGTTTTGCTGTAGGACAGCAATTGCGCGTAATTATTTGTCGTTTTTGCAGGAATGTAATATAAAGATTGTACAAAGTAACATTTATCTTTAGCAACACTGTGAAAGTGAATAGCACAAAGCAGGCACGGTATTCTTTTGGAACATGGTAAACCAGCTAATTGCCATCTTAGACTACCTAGAAACCAGCTATCATGTTGTTTCAAAACCATCTTAACCTGATTTTCCAGAGCTAAGGCACAGTGAGAAATAAGTAGAGAGCACTCCAACCATTGCTAGCCCTCTTTATTTCATTATTGAGGGCGTCTGATCAACTTATATCTTTCACTTAATGGAAATGCAAAGGAGGTTGAATTAAATGAGATGAGGAAGGGGAGTTGTGTTTGTGAGTTAAAGCTCCTGGCTTTGCGCTTGTTGTTTGGAAGAAGCGAGTAAGTGAGCAGTACCTGTACTTCCTCTCTCTCACTCAGTATTTAAAATCTGGTGCTCTCATGTTTCAACATGCGGATCTTGGGGAGCGTACAGACCCCCCTGTACCCGTACCCCTGGTGCTGCTCCTCCAGTCATTGAGCCATGCTACTGGTCGGAGAACTTCCACTAGAGCTGGAGCTGGTGGAGCCACTGTCCTCGAAGATGGAGATTTCGATCTGGACGGCCACAGTCAAGGGTTAAAATTTGCAATGTTGAAACATAACAGTGCTGGTATAAGAAGTCTAAATACTGTATTAAAAATGTGGGAGTGGAGCGAGGCCGATGGAGCGAATGTTAAGGATAAAAGAGGAGTGAAGACAATGGAAGACGAGAGAGTAGCAGGCCTGGGACTTAATGTTGTTTTATTATGTTTGCATGTGACAGTTCACCGTGAGGAGCTGCCGCTTACTTTCGTCTACTTTATGTTTATTTTGTAATTACAGTTACACTCATCTTTTGCCAGTTCCTGCCTCCTTCTTCCCATATCTATGAACTTTATTGCAATCAGTATTCTTATTTTTGTGGTCATATTTTCATTTGTGGACATTTGGGTGAATATATCAAAGCTTTTGAACCTTTAAAAAAAATATCCAATAGCAGGTGGTGTCATGTTTACATTTATGGATTTGGCAGATGATTTAATTCAAAGTGACTTACATTGCATTCAAATACATTTTATTACTTTATTTTGAACCCATTAAATAGTGTTTCTTAAACCCTGTTTCATACACGATAAAATAAAACAAACACACAGTCCATTAGAGTTGCATCAGCAATGCAGACACATCCACACAAAAGATCCAGAACAACACATCAGATCTAAGTAACATAGTCGTTTAAGCAACTATATAGGCTACTAAACATCACGTTTAGGTCTAGTGGTATGTGTGTGTGTGTGTGTGGTGAAAAGTGTTCTTAGGAGATGTTGGTGTACATGGAAATGCAGTGAGAGGGGAAGCATTCCATGTCATCATTCATTCCATGTCATCACTAAGAATGTATGTACCCACCCCAAATCTTTTGCCAACTGAACTCAGTAAACTTTCGGTGTCCCTTAGGAATATGCAAGGGGTTCCATACCCTCACTTTATCCTCCTCCTGAAAAACAAGGAGAGCAAGTGCCCCGCTTATTATCAGTGTACTTTTTCATTTTGTGTTGCAGCCACGTAAGCCTTCGACGAACAGTCATGTCCGTTAATGACTGCACAGGAGCAGACAGCAAAATAGACAGTTTTGTGCGCATTTGCCTGCTATAGAGTAGCGGAACAGGTGAAGCACCAGTTGCAGCATGTGGAGTGGCACGGTACACCTGTGAGAAGTCGGTTACCACAGATTTCCATGGCATATTTTGCTGGATGGCCATTTGGACAGTGTGTTTGAACACATGGTTGAACCTCTTTACAGCACCATTAGCTGTCGGGTAGTATAGATAGATGAACGATGGTGACGAATATTCCTTCCTTCCAGACAAGCAACGAAAGCAGCAGATTTAAACTGAACACCATTATCAGTAACTATACTCAATGGATTTCCATGGCGACTGAAGACTAATGACAGAAACTAAACCACAGAATCTGTAGCAGCAGTGCAAGCAAAGGAGACCTCAGGCCATTTGCTGTAATAGTCCGTAATAGACAGCAAACCTGCAGTCAGATGCAGCAGTGTCAAATGGTCATTGAGCTGACACACGTAGCAGGAACAGACAGCATCATAAACCTGAGCATCCATCCCTGGCCACCAACAGAGATCACAAAGGTGTTGTTTGGCTCTCAGCTCTCCCCGATGTCCCTTGTGTGCTATGGAGACCAGCACAGACCAAAGAGAAGCAGGAGCAATCAGCTGTGAGCCCCGAAAGATGTAGCTGTCCTTAACAGACAGTTCCAGACGCAATAACACTGCTACAACTCAACGTCCAATCCCTTTGATGATGGAGGCCAACCACTAGTAATCTGTGTACAAAGTTTGGTTAGAGCAGGACAAGAAGCACATGCAGCATCAACATCAGCAGCAGACAGAGAACCACAGGCGGCAGATAGAAAAGCAACAAATTCCTCATCAACATCATCAGCAGCAGCTGGAGCAACAGCACCATCCGCAGGAAAAGCAGGAAAGGGCAAATAGATAGATAATCAGCAGGGGCATTTTGAATCGCCGGTACATGTGATTCATTAAAGGGGTGGTAAAACACGATTTCACTTTTCTAACTTTAGCTAGTGTGTAATGTTGCTGTTTGAGCATAAACAAAATCTGCAAAGTTACAGTGCTCAAAGTTCAAATCAAAGGGAGATATTTGCTTTTAAAAAATTCAATTTCTAAGGACTACAGCAAACGACCGGTTTTGGACTACGCAACATTCCTCCGGGTTTGCTGACGTCAGCAAATCCCATTATTTACATAAACCCCTCCTCCGAGAATACTTAATAAGCGGGGCGAGGCCATTTTATATTGCTTTTTTGGAGATGAGTTGTCGCAATGCTGTCGAAACGCTGCTGTTATTTTCATCCCGGTTGCAGGTCCACTTTGTTCAGCCTTCCTAGGGACGAGGGAGTTAGGGATCAATGGGTAAAATTTATTTTTAACTCGGTCCCTCATAATTATGACCCGAATCTCGCTCTCTGTGCTGCACACGGAGGAAAGCTTTCACAATCTTCGCGAGTTCAATGCATGATTCGCACAACGGCTTGTCCTGAAAGATGGAGCAGTTCCAACTTTAAGAACAGAAGCTTTTGTTTACGGGCCACAACCTGTAAGTATGATTTATTTTTCGTCGATGTGTTTTCCTGTAATAGTTCGTATTGTTAATTGTACGTTGTAGCAAGGAAGTAAACAAATGACAACGCTGTTTGGCTCTGCTGGTTTGTTAAATGCTCATTCATACTTAACGTTATCCGACAAACACCTAACGTTACAAACTTTTTTTTAATCTCAACAGCGAACTTGGAATTAGTGTAAATTATTCTTTGATTAGAGCTTTTATGTTTATCTACATGCTTGTTTATCTACAGGCATGCTAAACATGGTTCTGTGTTTGATTTGGCAGCCAATGTTTAGTGTTCATTTTGGGTTAATAGTTCTGTCGACAGATATTTGTCTACAATCGTTCTAAAAATACAAAAGTAACGGTGCCATACAGTCAGAAACGACCACTATAGATCCGCAGTCTTTACTCAAAAAAAAAATCCCTTTGAGGACTGTAGTATAATTTGTTAGAACGATTATATGAAATTCTTGTTTATGAAGCTTATTTTTTTGTAATTCTATAATAATTAGTACAATTAAATTACAGCGTATCTAAAAAGTAATGAGAGAACAACAAAAAACAAACCTTTCTGAAATGTCGTTTAACAGCCGTTCTTGAACAGGTTCTGCTCGATCATCTTCACTAACGTTTCCCCGGGTCCGATTGGTTTTATTGACGCCATTGTTTATAATATACCAAAGCACAAAGTACCGGTAAAGGCAAGGGGCGTGACGTTTCCGGAAAACGTGCACTAGACGGTTAGCGAATCACAACACACTGGGCCAGCTAACCAATCTGAGCCCATTGCATAGTTTTGAGGGACTGGCTTCATAGAACCAAGAAACCATCAGACCGTTTTTACAAGGAGGGGCAGAGCAGTGTAGAATAAAGGTAAAATATATGAAAAATAACGCAATTTTAAAAAAAACGACGCATGAACACGTTACATTGCACCCCACAAACACAATCAAGCCTTCGAAAAAATGCATTTTACCACCCCTTTTAAAAAGAAGACCCTCTGCTGATACAGTATGACCAAAGAACAGCAGGTTGGTTTGCCGGAAGCGACACGCAGCTTCTAGTCGTGGTAAGACCGCTTAAAGTCCTTTGTCATGCATGTCATGCCCTTGGATGATAATGTTGTCCTCAAAATGTGGTCATCATCTTCTGAAATAAATAATCATTAGCCAGGTTGATGGTAGAGAAAACAGTAGAAACCTTTAGAGCAGAGAGTGACAGACGGCAAAGTTTTTGGGGCACAGGTGTGACGGTTTCATCCAGCTTTACGCATTGTATAAAGTTTTTAGTACACTGTAAAAAAAAAATATGCCTCTCCAACACAAAAATTTCTAGTGACCCGTTGCACCTAAAATTTTTAGTTGGCCCAATTTAAGTATGCGGAAAGAGAAAAATCCCCAGTGTTAAATTAACACTCTGAGTGTGGACTCATAAACACTGAAGCAGTGTTAAAGTTAATGAGATAATTAAGTGATTAATTGAGTGATGATTGAGCATTATTGAAGACACCTGATGATAACAAGCAGAATCACTGAAGGAGAAAAACTTAATTTTAAGTCACCATTATGGAGATCAGTGTTTGCTTTATTTGGGCTCTTGACCATTAAATGTTTAACTTTAAATTTTGTTTGGCTGCTGTACATGAGTTATAACAGCCGGATGAACAAATAGAGAAGGACATCTGATGGTGTTGGTTGTGTTGTGTAGGCAAGGCAGGAAAAAAACTTGTGAAAGGCACGTTAGCAACAGCCATCTTCATGACCAACGATAGCAAAAAACTAAAACATAAAAAGAGCCTAATCCTTGTCACCAATTTGGGGTGTCTGGCAGGAGTTAGTAAGCAGCAATAAAGCACATCAGACAGGAGTAGCAAACTTCATCCATGTTGTTTATTCGTCACTTTCGTTCTCACACACACTATGTCATTACACAACAATTTTCAAAAAAGTAGTCATAACAAATCATAACAATTTTATAATTTTATTAAACAAAACATATACGCCCATGAGTTCAAGATCAATATTCATCAATATTGTTGGTCTAATTTCCCAGAAGATAATTAAAATGAGTGCACAACTGTTCAAAGGTGTAAGGTCAATTTGATTTTTAAAGAAAAGAAAAGAATAACTGAAAATAAAAGAAGACAGATTCAGGGTTTCCACAAAAATATTAAGCAGCACAACTGTTTCCAACATTGATAATAAAAATAAATGTTTCAGCAAATCAGCATATTAGAATGATTTCTGAAGGATCATGTGACACTGAAAACTGGAGTAATGATGCTGAAAATTCAGCTTTGCCATCACAAGAATAAATTACATTTTAAAATAATATAGAAAACATTTTTACAGTGCAATGATATTTCAGAATATTACTGTTTTTATGGGTACATTTTTACTGATGATAAAATAAAAGCATCCTTGGTGAGCATAAGACACTTCTTCTATAAACATTTAAACAATCTTACCGACTCTTTACAAACTTTTTAACGGTAGTGTAATTCCGATAAATGTTTATTTTGCAAAGTACACATAACCTCAAAGCTGACAGACATGTCCAATCTGGATCCTAAAATGGATTTAGATGAGAGTTGGACAGCTGTTAAATGCATTCCCTCTCCACAAGAAAGTTAGACCTAATCAGATGTTGAGAATATGCAATATTTTGCAAACTCGGTAGCATAGCAATAATGGAATTTAACCCATCAACTGTTTCATTTAATTTAACTTGAAAATGTCTTTCCTGTGAGCTAAACCAAAGCCCTGCGATGAGTTAATGGTGGTCAGTGTGGTAGGAACTGAATGGCAGCTATTGTTTGCCCATTGCTCCTAAGGTGACAGCTGGTTGGAATCCGCAGGACTGTGAGCTGACGAAGGCCTGCCAAAGCCAGACGGGCCTGCAGACAGCGGGAAGGAGAAGAACCAGGATTGCCAAGCTAGCTTGATGGTTCACTGGATAGATTTCCCAAAAGGAATCACCCAAAATTATGGGATCCAAGAATAATATGTTCCTGGAAGATCTTTTGAGGGTGCATTTACTGTCATACCTCAACAATACTGACATATATTAGACCTAGAGAGAGAGGAAACACACCCAGATCTCTCTACAGCAGGGTTTCCTAAAGTGTGGGCGCTGTTTGCTTGAAAGACACTGAAATTTCATTACATATGATAATTCTTGTTATACATATTCTGGAAAAAAGAAGAAAAAAATTAAGCCAAACTAATAATCAAAAAGGGAATGGGTTGTCAAGGCAACTAGTAGGCTATTGGGGAACATGCTGTGTTGAGCCTGATATCTGCAAACTGACAAGTATTCAGCCATGCATCAAAATACTTGACAGGAGCAATGCAGCAACATCTCATTAGGTTAGTTGCTTAGAAACAATTAGTCTAGTTCCCACTGACCCAACAAACAGCAACATTTCAAACACTCCCATTATACCGGTTGGATTTATAATGTTGAGAAACATATCCATCATTTGCAAACTGCTTCAACAAACACAGGTTTTACACACTGATCTGTTGTAATTTGGTGTTTGTCGAAGAACTAGTCCCAAGGTTGCATTTCTTTGATCAAAATACAGTAAAAACAGTTATATTTTGAAATATCATTACAATTTAAAATAACGGTTTTTATTTTGAAATGTTTTAGAATGGAGTTTTAAAACATTTTATGGCAAAGCTGAATTTTCAGCATCAGCATTACTCCAGTCTTCACTAGCTATGTTTTCATCCAAAGTTGTGAATTTAACTTATGTGCAAAATTGGAATATCACATAAAACATCTGCAAATAAAGCAATTTCCATCCCATGTGTTCAAGGGAACAAACTTGTCTGTAATAAAAATGGACTGAAAAGCCACTGTGGCTCTTTTTGTCCTACATCATAAATGCAGACAAAATGCAATAAAGGCTGTCATGTTATCTTGTGTTTGAATGCTTGGTGTTTGTGAACGCAATCATGTGAGACACTTTTGGGATCATTTTTGCACATTTTTATGGCTCCAGCATTTCAGCTTGATCCAACTAACATTTGAAATGCTGTGCAATGCAATTGGTCTGCTGATTAGTCCAGTAATCCAATCACATCCACTGTTGTGGATTTGTTTACCAAATGTAGGCCTATTTATTTGGTAAATGAGTTTACTTTGTAGTTAATGCGTATGTCTTCTTATTAGATTAAAAAAATATTACACCTCAATGGAGCACATACGTTTTTTATGCGCGTTTTTAGAATTTATGCGTATCTTCGCATTTCCATAATCCATACAATGATATACCAAAATGCACATGATATACTGTAGCTAGTGTCACACAGTCCTTCAGAAATCATTCTAATATGCTCATTTGTTGCTCAAGAAACATTTCATATTTGTGCATATTTGTGGAACCTTTTTTTTTCATTAGCATACTTTGATAAAGTTGACTTTCATCAATTAAATGCATCCTTTCTGAATAAACGTATTAATTTTTGAGACTATTAAAAAAGAAGAAATTAACTTACTTGCCCAAACTTTAGAAATGGTAGTGTAACGTCTCGGTTATGTATGTAACCCTCATTCCCTGAGGAGGAAAGGTAGGCGTTACGTCAGTAACTGATGAAATGGGGGTTTCGCTTAGAAGCCTATCACCTTCGAGTTCTACAAAACGAGCCAATGGCAAGGAAATGCCATGGGTCTGCGTAATTTGCATAGGGCAACTCCGCCCCACCGCGTGGACATAAAAGGAGGAGCGCTGGCAATCTCGCATTATGTTATGCTGAGGAGCCGAGACTGAACTCCAGGCTGTTCCAGCGGTACAGAGGTTGTGGCAGGGGGACATAAGGTCTCCGTTGCCTCCTCCGTTCCCTCCTCATACGTAACCGAGATGTTCCCTTTCGTTTAGTCACTCCGAGTTACGTCAGTGACTGATGAAATGGGGGTCCCAATGTAATCACGCCACAGTCGCTGTCTTCCAGTGCCCGGCGCAAGACTGAGATCCCTGTTGTGAGACTAGCATAAAGGGCTAGGCTTAACGCAGGAATACCAAAGTACACTGGATGGCATATCCCAGGAGGAATATTTAACACAGCACCTACCCATTGGGAGGACTTAGAATACACATATGACCCGAGAACGGAATGCATATGGAAAACTCAGAGGTATCCAGCACGCAGGGTGGAATGTTTCAACCTCGAGATGGCAAGAGGTATTGCCGAGGGAAAGACACATGCTCGGTGGAAACTTATAGTGGAAATACACATCTGGGGGTTGCCCAAGCAGGGAACCATGCACATGGAAGTACCAAGCCAATCACGAGGGCTGACCAACCGGACATGCACTCTGGTGACGGCATCAACAGTGCAGGAGGAACTCAGTGTCTAAGGAGAACTCATCTGAGTGAAATAGCACACGTATCCAGTCCGTGGAGTGGAATGGCGCAGCAAGCGATGACACGGAGTAGGTCCTACTTACTGGCTAGTGAAAGTGAGTACATGAGAGGAAACTGGCTCTACCCAGAGATTATAGAATCTCGCGAAAGTGTTGGGTGTCACCCAGCCTGCAGCTCTACAGATGTCTGTTAGCGAGGCGCCATGCGCTAAAGCTCAGGAGGAAGCCACACTCTGGGTGGAGTGTGCCCTCACCCCTAGGGGGCATGGTCAACCCTGCGTCTGGTATGCCAAGACAATGGCATCCATTATCCAGTGAGACAACCTTTGCTTGGAGAGAGCCTTTCCCTTCAGCTTCCCACCAAAATAGACAAGACATGGTCTGATGTCCTGAAACACTGTGTTCTGTCTACGTAAGCACAGAGAGCACATACTGGACAGAGCAGTGCCAAGGCTGGGTCTGCCTCCGACGAGGGCAGGTCTTGCTGGTTCACCACCTGATCTCTGAAAGGAGTAGTGGGAACCTTTGGCATGTATCCAGGCCGGGGACTAAAGATCACGTGAGAGTTAGCCGGCCCAAATTCTAGGCACGCTTCGTCAACCGAAAATGCCTGCAGGTCCCCTACCCTCTTGATGGAGGCCAAAGCGACCAGGAGTGCTGTCTTCATAGACAGGAACTTAAGCTCGACTGATCGCAATGGCTCAAAGGGACCTCTCTGCGGGGCAGATAAAACCACTGCAAGATCCCAAGAGGGTATAAGAGAAGAGCGATGAGGATTTAGTCTCCTCGCCCCCCTCAGGAACCTGACGACCAGGTCATGCTGTCCCACCGTTTTTGACTCCACAAGGTCGTGGTGCGCAAAGATCGCAGCCACGTAAACCTTCAGGGTGGTAGGAGACAGCCTTCGTTCCAACCCTTCTTGGAGGAAGGAGAGCACCGACCCGATCAGGTATTTTCTTCTCGGCGAGAAGAACACCAGGTGACGAAGAGGTTCCACTTCAGAGCATAGGCGTGTCTTGTTGACAAGCCCCTAGCTGAAGTGATGGTAGCCACTTTCTGAGGTGGTAGGGTACTCAAACCTGCCGCGTCCCGTCCAGAACCCAAACATGCAGGTTCCACAGATCGGGACTTGGGTTCCAGAGGGTGCCCCGTCTCTGAGAAAGGAGGTCCTTCCTCAGAAGGATTGGCCAGGGAGGGGCTGTCGCGAGGAGCACCAGTTCGGAGAACCAGTTTGGAGAACTAGTTTGGAGAACCAGCTCGGAGAACCAAGTCCGGGTGGGCCAATGAGGCGCAACCAAGAGGACCTGCTCCTCGTCCTCCCTGATCTTGCACAGGACCTGTGCAAGAAGGCTCACTGGGGGAAACGCATACTTGCGGAGCCAAACGTACTGTCAGCTACTCGAGGCAATGGATATGCCAAAGATGCTGGGGTCTTGTCCAGGAGCCTGCTGCAGCATGTCAATTGCACTTGGCTCCACAGCCCGTGGCAGAGGCATCTGTTGAGACAACAACATGCCTGAAAACTCATTCTAAGGGCACTCCGGCCCGTAGAAAGGAGAGGTTCGACTAAGGGGTGAAGGTCCGAGTAACTGGTACTTGGAGAGTGCCTGGTTGCCATGCCCATCTTGGTACTCGATCGCGAAGCCAGTGCTGAATCAGTCTCATATGAAGCAGTCCGGGCGTCGTGGCAGCCGCTGCGGACACCACATGCCCCAGGAGCATTACCAGCACGCGAAGTTTGGGGCCCCTCGGGCCGAATGGGAGCCGAGGACACGTGCAACTTATTCCATACGTTTTTATAGGTGCTTTGTGGACGGTGGACCGAAAGGTCCGATTGGCCCGAAATCAACGTACATGTCTCAACACGGGCCTCCGGGGTGGTGTCCAGAGGTTTGTGTCCCTTCGACCCATTTTCGTGCTTAATTGGCCCAATTGGACACGAACACCCTACATCAAATAGATTGCAAGACGGACGTGTGGAAAGCAGGGGTCAAAAGGTCGCAGGGACTCCAAATTTGACACCGTGGTAGTCCAGGGGCCCCTGGTTCAAGATCCCGAATTTCAGGGTCCTAGGTGAGTCCAGAGTATGTTTTTTTCGCGGTACAACCTTCTCCTCACTTTGGTTCAATGTGCCCATTCGAGAGGGCCTGCCTGCCTATGAGTGCAAGAGGCCTTTGTGAGAGATTTTGACAAAGCAAGCCACAATTTTTCCCCTGCGCTCTAGAGACTCGTTCCCCTGATATGCGGCAGTGGGGACACTAGGCTACCAGCACGCAAAGTTTGGGACCGAATGGGAGCCGAGGACATGTGCAACTTATTCCATACGTTTTCATAGGTGCTTCGTGGACGGTGGACCGAAAGGTCTAATTGACTCAAAATCGACGTACATGTTTCTTCACGGGCCCCCGGGGCGGAGTCAAAAATCTCGTGTCCCTTCGACCCATTTTCGTGGTAATCTTTTCGCGTGCTCTGAAATTACTTCAGTGGAACCGTATCTTACCCTCAATTTGTCTCAGGCAAGTCAACAGTGACTGCGCACGCTCGCTCGTAAACTGCACACACATGGCGACCGAATCAATTGCCATACCGAGAAAAGAGATCCTCAGCATGGGAGAGAGTTTGCTCTTTTCCAAGTTGACCCAAAGGCCCAAACGGGCGAGGTGCCGGAGCACCATGTCCCTGTGTTCACAAACCTGGTCTCGAGAGTGAGCTAGAATCAGTCAGTCGTCGAGATAGTTCAGGATGCGAACCCCGTGTTGCGGGGATGGCACAAGGGCTGCCTCGACGAATTTCATGAAGATGCGAGGGGACAGAGTTAACCCGAAAGGGAAAACCATGTACAGGTATGCCTGCTCCTCTAAGCAAACCGTAGAAACGGTCTGTGTCAAGGAAGAAAGGAGACATGAAAGTACAGGTCCTTCAGGTCGATCGCTGCAAACCAATGGACGAACGCATTTGAAAATGCGTTTGGCTGTCAACATCTTGAATGGAAGTTTGTGAAGGGTTCGGTTCAAGATTCGCAGGTCCAGGATTGGCCGTAACCCACCGCTCTTCTTGGGTACAATTAAGTAGGGACTGTAGAAGCCAGACTTCATTTAGGCTGGATGGACAGTCTCGATTGCACCCTTCGCCAGTAGGGTGGCGACCTCCGCACGCATGACAGGGGCATTGCCACCCACCATGGTATGATGGACTACCCTGAAGCGGGGAGGAGACCACATGAATCACATAGCCGAGCGTGATGGTTCTGGCAAGCCAGCGGTACAGATTGGTAAACTCTAGCTAGGCTCCCATAAACTGAACCATCGGGGTCATGTGAACCACAGACATACCCACGATGGGGCAGCGAGGTCTGAGCCGGTGGCTGGGTGGAGGCAGCAGCTGACTGCTGGGGCAGAAATGTTTAATAGCCTCAGTCCGCTTCTGGGCGGCCTAGAACTGTTGGGCAAAGTCCTCGACCGCACCGCCGAAGAAGCCAGCATGGGATATGGGGGTGTTGAGGAACTGGGTTTGCTCAGCCTCCCGCATATCAGCCAGGATAAGCCAGAGGTGTCACCTGACCCAGGGAGCGTGCGGTCGCCTTCTTCACCTGTAGAGCGAGGTCGGTGGCGGCATGCAGCTCTACCATGAGCCCTGGATCAGCTCTACCCTCGTGCAGGTCTGTGAGCACCCTGGCCTGGTAGACCTGGAGGATGGCCATAGCATGCAGTGAGGAAGCAGCCTCCCCACAGCTCTATAGGTCTTCGCCACCAGAGTAGACGAAAACCTACAGGCTTTGGAGGGGTGCTTAGGGTCGCCATGCCAGGTCGAGGGGGACACAGTAGCATCGCCACAGAACGCTCCACCGGGGGGACCCCAGTGTACTCTTTGGCCGCGGCCTCATCGAGGGCAGAGAAGGCAGAAGAGGCCACTGAGCAGTCGCGAGAAGCCAAAGGAGACTTCCACGATTTCATGACCTCTTCATGCACTTCCGGGAAGAAAGGAATTGGGGGCGGGTGCTGACGGGTGTCAGCACGCAGCGCCACCAAAAACCAATCATCAAATCTTGGCACATGGCGGCTGCCCGAGAAACCATGGCAGTCAGTTCTGAATCAGACTCGGGCAACACCAGCACCCCTGAAGGAGGCACTACAGCCGAGTCTTCATCTCCAGATGACTCAAGCCCACCTTTTGATGCGGCGATAGACATGACGTCATCTGCTGAGGCACCAAATGAAACGCTGGACCCGCCACAAGACTGGCCTGCGACCTCATCCGGAAACCTCATGGGTTGCAATGTGAGAGAGGGGGGTGTGGCCCGAGGAGAATTCGTTGGGTTGTTCCACACAGTAGGCTTCAAATCACCCTGACCATCAGCCAAAGTATCCCCTCTCGTGGAGGGAACAGATTGGGGTGTGGCAGAGGGGACTCTTGAGAAGGGTCATTGAGTCTCGATCGCAACATTGCGATAGTGATGTTCCCGCAATGAGAACATGACGCATCCAGAAAATGCTGCCTGAACATGATTTAAGCCCAAACACGCCAGGCAGCGTTCGTGCCCATCAGCAGAATTAATCTGTCTACCGCACCCAGAAATACACGGACGAAATATTTTTAAAAAGACGTGCCACGTGCAGCTCTTTTAGAGAGGATAAAACTCAACAGCAGTGCCCAGGGAGAAAACACACTGTTGGCAGATCACTGCACAGACCGGCAGCAGGAATGAGATCTTGCTGGAACACGCCGTCACACCAACACCGTTGAAGATTTGCCCGTTTCGTATCAGAACTCGTAGACAGCTTGCAGTGGAGAGAAGTAAAGAAACACTCGGCTCCGAAGCAAAAACATAATGCGAGATTGCCAGCGCACCTCCTTTTATACCCACGCGGTGGGGCGGAGTTGCGCTGTGCAAATTCCGCAGACCCATGGCATTTCCTTGCCATTGGCTCGTTTTGTTCAACTCAAAGGTGATGGCTTCTAAGCGAAACCCCCATTTCGTCAGTCACTGACGTAACTCGTAGTGACTGAACGAAAAGGAATTAATTTATTTTAGAAGAAGTGCTTATGGGAATTCCCGCAGCCTCAATTTTGTATTTAATTATTTTATTAAAATATAAGTTAAAATAATGTAGATATTTGAGTTATTATTACAAATACATACATCTCAAGTAATATTTAATTAGGACAAATTTCATTAATGACACCATTTGGGTTAAATGTGTACTGGTTGCAATCAGTTTGTTGTGATGCAACAAAACTAGATTGTTCCCTTTTTGATAATATTATTTTCCTTTTTGTTTATATCGATTTGAAATGTTATCCCAATAAATCCCACCGACGGATGTTCAGTTTGGCTTGAAATATGAATGACTTCAAACTCCAGCTGTCAAACACTTTGAGTTGTTTGTCTTGACAAACTTTCCTTATTCTTTAATCACACAGACAAAGTGTTTCCAATCAGGTCTGGCCTCAGGCAGGTTTTTGGTCTCACACAGTTTCCTAGCTACAATCATGGAGCTGGAAAATGGAAAGAAACGGCTACAAAATAAGGAAGATTTTCCTCTCTGCTTTATATCAACATATCAAAGTGTCACCTCTGTTGAACGGCTGAAGGTGAAGTTATATTATTTGTATAGCATGTAACTCTTATGAAAGTGTGACTTCCCACTTTGGAATGAATAGAAGGCACACAATCACAACAGTGTTGACTGACATCATGCTGTGCCAAAGCAAATATAAACCATCTTGCTGTTTTTTTTTTTTTTTTTTGAATATCAGAAGTGAAAGGAAAACAAGGTCATGAGAAAGTATCTTAGCTTGAAGTGACAGCTGAAAGAACAAAGTCTTAATCAGCACTGGGTTTCTGCAGGTTTCAGTAAGTCAAATTTAAGACCTTTTTAAGACATTTTAAGACCATTAAGATTGAAATTGAACACCTACACGACGCATTATCCAAGATAGATAGATAGTTACCTCGGGATCATTAGAGTATCTATCTATCTATCTATCTATCTATCTATCTATCTATCTATCTATCTATCTATCTATCTATCTATCTATCTATCTATCTATCTATCTATGTGTGTGTGTGAGAGAAGGAGAGGTAGATATTTTTTTAATATAAAATTGTACTTTTGCATATTATACTGTAAAAACACAATTATAGTTGATTTTAGTTGATCATAGTTGATCATAACTAGAGAGGAAATGATGAGATGATTAAAGTGACCAAAATTATCAAGGTTATCACAGAATCCTGTTCAAAAAGTACTAATACTACAGAATGAAGTCAATTCAACTAGTTTTATGTAAAAAAAACAGCGAATAAATTGATTAGCATCAATATGCACTTTTTGTTTACATAAACATTAAAATACCATTAAAAATTATGGCTACATTTTAAAAGAGTGTCTTGCAACATGTCATCTACTAACATGTACAAGTTCAAATAAAGTTTTGACAAAAAAGGTTTTATACAAAGATAAACCTCATATTTCAGCCTTTAAATATTTTTTTATAAAAAGAATGAGTCAAAATGATAAATTACTGACATTTACACATTAGCTTATATTTTATTAGTAGTGTTTGGGTGAAGCCCCCATCCTTCATGTTGACGGAGCTTTCAATGTTGTTATGGAAAGGGGTGATTGGTTGGTTCCTGTCACATGACCTGCGGTGCGTGCATTTGCGGCATTCTGAAAAGTTTAGATTTTTTCCATCTCGTTGCGCCTGGTAAAAAAAATAACGCGTCTTCAATTATGAGCGTGCTTGCCGCGCGCCTACACTTGAACAAACTTGAGCGCGGAAAAGACGCGATATGTGAACGGCCTCTGGCGAGCTAGCTCATATCAAGCCACGAGCTACTGGAGCACGCGAGCAACGTGTTGGAGACCCCGCTCTAGAGCTCCGCTTTGTAGGCTAACTCGATACTTTTTTGCTACTTTGTAATAACTTTTGCGGCCAGCGTTTCTGGAAATGAACGAGGGTAAACACTGTTTTAGACCTGACTAAATGAAATTTAAGACCTAGGATGAAAATCTGGCCGTTTTTAAGACTTTTTAAGGCCTTAAATTTAAAGTCCAGAATTTTAGACTTTTTAAGACCCCGCGGAAACCCTGCAGCAAACAAACAGAATAAGTCGTCAAAGTTCACAACTAGATCATACTCAGCTGTTTGTGGCAGTGCCAACACTATAAAAAAGCATAACATAAGACTGAAAACCATCCCGGACTGTTTACAAAGGATACCACTCTCATACCTCTCTCGATGGGGTCTGTGAGGAGCAAACCTCTGGGTGCATAGACCTTCTCATTTTGCTCCTGAATATACATGCTGATCTTTTTCAGTATCTGTGGGAGTCAGAGAAAGGACAGGAGTTAGGAGGATAAACAGAGGAATAGAAAGGTTATCATAATTCCCTTACTAATCTAATTCCCTTACTCCCTATAGGCCAGTTCACACCAAGGCCGATAACTATAACGATAACAATATAATTTTATTAATCGTTCTAAATAAAATAAATATTGTCCATATTTACTTCATACACTTTTTTGGTCTTTTTGTGCATGATTGAAACAACTTTCCTTGCTGGTTGACATCATTAATCCCTCTTCACTTTTCATCCGCTCCCCTCCAAAACACCGGAATTTCACAATCCGTTCAATTACGACAGATACAAAGTTACTCCCTAAATTTATTTTCTAATGGAACAGGTTAAATACATTTAAATATTTTTATAACTAGAATTAGTAATATATATATTTTTAAATAATAATAAGTATTATTATTACTTTATAATGCCATATAGGCCAAATAATGCCCTTGTACAAAGCCTTGATTTAGTTTTTGAGGTCTCCAAGAATGTTTTCATGTTTGAATGTTCAAAACACATTATTTTTCACATATTTTACATTATTGCAGAACCTCTCTTCCCAAGTCTGTTAGTACCGATCAGGGGTGAGTTTCCCAAAAGCATTGTTAGGCAACTATGGTCGCAAGTTCAGTCGTTATCAGCATAGTTCAACGAGTTACTGTTTCCTGAAACAATAGTTCAAATAAACATTCAAACTGCATTACAAAGTTGTGTGGTTGGAATGACAGTTCTTGACCTGTGGTTAGAAGCATAGTTTCTTGTTTGTATGACGTGGACTCAATAAATTTGTATCTTGAGCCAAATAAGCAAGCTGACATTCAGTACAATCTATATCTTTCATTTATAATACATACATATGTCATGTACGTATTTTAGTTTGTCAAAGATTTAAAGTGTCGTTTTTGAAGAGTGCGCGTGTGAATAATTGCTCTAGTATGTAAAAACGAGCCTATGATTGAAACTGGAAATGAAGCAAAATAACTGAGAAAAAAGAGAATTAGTCCTCAGATGCAATGTCCATAGTTTATAGCAAAAAATCTAGCATTATTTTGATCTCAAACAGATTCATTAAAAGAAGTTATCACTCCACCACCTGTGTGACATAATTAACCAACGTGGTTGAACAACAAATTTGCGACAGTGCGGTTATGGGAAACAGTCGTGACTAGTTGATTTCTTCAATGATACGTATTTGATATGGTACAGTAGTTAAGCAGCGAGTTATGTTGTTGTACAGGAAATGCACCCCTGTTTAGTTCCTGTCTCTATAAAGCCCCTCCTTCTGAAAAGTGCAGTGTGCTCTGATTGGACAGCTGGACCAGTGTGTTGTGATTGGTAAACCACTCTTGAGTGTGTTTCAGAAATGTCACGTCCCTTACCATAACCAAAATGTTCAACATAGGCCTACTACTAATGCAACTCAACCAGGTCTCACCCTCTTTTTTTTTTTTTGTTGTGTATGCCTTGGATGGAAATTTTTTAAATGGGGAATATTGTGATGTGATCATTCCCAGAAAAAAAAAAAAAAAAAAAAAAAAAAAACTACAAACAAGGCATTTCAGGGAGTTCAGCAACAGTGCTTAGTGATATAGAGAATAACTCCCTTTGGAGTGATTTTGTGCTTTGTACCTTTGCAGACCCCTTTCATTCTCGAACAGCAACATTATACAATAAAGAATGTTGAAAATGTAAAAAAGCATAAAAGGTCCTTTAAAAATATATATGATTAATTAATGGGTCATAACGTGTCAAATCATCCCCAGCTCAAATTTTTGATTTTGGTTCATATTTTTTCTGTAGAAAGACAAACATGATTAGTGATTAAAGCCAGAATATTAAAAGTCATGGATGTATATTTACTGAGTAATCCATTGTTTTGTAGAGGGTGGTCAAAATGACAAATTACAGGGGGGTGAAAAGTACTTTAGAAAGACAGCAGCATCAACATTTTATTTTTGCACAGAGAATGGTAGGTCTATTAATAAAATCTGTTGACTTTAGCCATCGTTGTTGCATTATATGCCAATGGTGACAGTTCAAAAATGTGAGAAAGCACTTCTTCTGTTTTTTTTTGTTTTTGTTGTTTTGACTCAAGTTTGCATGCCTGGCCTGCTCAAGACGTATTAAAGGTATCTCAATATCCTTCTAGATTCTGGTTCTTAACAAACTTTCCTTTTAATATCTTAATTTTAAAGTCCCTCGATGGTTCAATCCCAGAGATATGGAGTTCTCAATGTGGCTTCATCAGTAAATTGGTAAGTTGTACACATTTTCAGTGGTCGAAAATCAAACTTTGCACACAGCTGCTTTTTTTCATTTAAAAAATAATATCTGAAGAAAAAATAATGTTGAAACTAAAAATGTATCTTGTTTTTTGCTATCAAGTCAATTGCATAGGACATACCTGTCTGACTACCATAAATAGTATTTTTCCAAAGTTTGAATGCCTGCGTGTCTTCTTATCAGATAAAAAAAAAAAAAAATCCACCTCAATTGAGCGCATACATGTTTTATGCACATTTTTAGAACTTATGTGCATCTTGGCATTTCCATACAGCGTTTTTTTATGCAATATCCCAAAATGGGCATAAAAATAGGTGGATGAAAACATAGCTAGTGTCACAAAATCCAGAATCTAAAAATTCTTCTAATATGCTGATTTGGTGCCCAAGAAACATTTCGTATTATTGTCAATGTTGAAAGCAGTTGCGCTGCTTAATAATAATGCTACAATTATATGATATATTATTATATGATATATTATATTACATTTATGAAAGCATCAAAGGCATCTAACAGTAGCTTATTTAGATTACTACTTATTTGTTTGACTTTTCAAGTGAGCATTGTGAAGGCTGCCTGTGTTTCTCTACCCCAGTGGGGTGAAACTGTGCATCACTTTGCTTCGCTTTGCTTTCCACTCTACAGAACCGGCCGTGAAAAGATGTTTGTAATAAGGAAAGAAAACGGATCTGTTCAGTGGAGTTCAGTGGCCATGAACAAACTTCAAGATGAGCAATGACTCACAGGAGTAAATCCAACACATGCTGCTAATGTGATACTTGGCGCAACACAAGGTGAAATACGTTTTTCCAGAACAAAGTGTACAAGCACACATTTATCCAAAAAATGACATCCATTTATCATGATAAAAATTCCATGTAAATATGGGGGGAGGTCTAAAAGCATGAGACCACCAGTGGAAAAGATTTTTCATTAGAACTTATATCAGCATAATAAATTGAGTGGAAAGTTAAAGTGAAAAATTAACATGAATGTCTCAGTGTCTGGTACTGTTGCCCTTTAGCTTTAATGGCAGCAGCACTCAAGCCGCAGGAGCTTGCATTTACATGTACCAAACGTTTTTTTGTATTTGCTTATTTCATTAGTGACTTAGAAATATTACAGAATGCTTAACTTTTATTATTTTACATTATAACTTGAAAAAACATTCAAAATAAACAACATTTTTAAAAACCTTGAAACCTCCTGTTTATTCACAGATTTAAAGGGGTGGTATAATGCCCTTTTCACAAGATGTAAAATAAATCTCTGATGTCCATGAGAAGTTTTAGCTCAAAATACCCCACAGATATTTTTATATAGCATGTCAATTTGTCACTTTTTAGGGTGAGCAAAAACGCACCGTTTTTGTGTCTGTACATTTAAATGCAAATCAGCTGCTGCTCCCGGCACAGAGGGCGGAGCTACAAAAAGCTTGTGTCCTTAGCAGCTTCGATTACCTCACACAGACATGCACTGAAAATGTAAAAAACGTTTAGCCTTTTATGTTCAAACCGGAGTCAGAAAGATGGAGATCCTCAAGAAGAAGTGACAACATGTAGACAACATTTCTGATTGGTTAGTTGGTGAATTTATGTAGCTTATGTGTAGTTATCTTCTAGTCATTGATTAGCATATTCTGTCATGATAATCTATAAATCGTGTTTCCGGGGTGGGGTTTATGTAATTTTTAGTTTGTGATGTCACTAACCAGGGAGGAATGTTGTGTAGTCCCTACCAGCCATTTGTTGTAGTCCTTAAAAAGCAATTTCTTTAAAAGAAAATATCATTTGATATTTAGTTTGATAAATATTGTTATGATAATGGTTTATGGTACCTTTAAGGAAGGTTCTAGTTTATGTTATGCTGTCACTTTAAGAGAGTCTTTGTGTTTTGCGGGAAGTGAGAAGTGACTGTATGCTGTCGCGTGTGATTATGCCAACGAGAATGACAGAGTAAAGTTATACAGTTCTGTTAAGCACATCTGGCCTCCATTTATTACATATTTGGCGACGATGATAAACGACGCACTTCTGCTAACGAATCGTAGGGGTTGGCACGAGTGAGGAAGCCCTGCTTGAACGATTATATTGACAAAATGGCGATGTTCGGGACAGTGGGGGAATTTGTGGAAGAAAATGGTGACTGTCTCGAGTATACAGAGCGCCTGGAGCTGTACTGTCCTCAGCATCATTTTAGTATATTGACAGTCAGATAAACTCTCTTCCCTCACACGACTCTGAAGACAGTATGTTTGTTTGCCCACAGGTTTAATGGTCTTGGGTATGGAGTGAAACTACAAACACAACAAATATATTTCAATAATATGCTTACAATTAAACGTGACATCTTGTAAAGTAAATAATGAATACAAGCACAATATGGCTAATGCAATAGCCTAATGGAAAATTATTAATAACTCTCTTTAACTCTAACAGTTCACATTTATATGCAAGTATTATAAACATCCATGCAAATCAATAAATACTTACAAGCGATGCTGTTGCAAGGTTTAAGATTACAGAAATATGTGACGATTAACGAGAGCCATCGTTACCGCTGCCTGCATGGAGCACTCACTACTTCCTGATTCACATGAATACCAGAATTCGCAGAATTAAAGAAATGTCAAACTTGCCACTAGGTGGAGCTCTAAACCATAAATAAAGTGAACAGAAGATTTAAAGCCATGAATAACATTAAATAATTACAATCATATAACAAATAAATCTGTTATCAAATTAAACAAAATATGAAATATTTTACAACAAACTTGTTCCAACACACTCCCCGTCTGGCATGGACAACAGGCCACTACTCACAATTAATTTTGATTGATCTAATATAGTTTCTCTGGAGTAAGGAGAAGAATTGTCTTAGTGATAGGCCATATGTAGACCTTTGGGCCTTCCTTTTTAAAGACCTTGACTTCCACCGTGCGGACTTTGTTGTCTTTGCTTGGGAAAACTTGAGTAACAAGTCCCATTGGCCATTCATTCCTTTTTTGCTGTTTATCCTTCAAGAGCACAATGCTTCCTAGCTCAATGTCAGGCTTACTAGTGGACCACTTTCTTTTTGGTTGCAAAAGAGTTAGGTACTGTTTTTTCCATTTATCCCAGAAAGTTTGAGCCAAGTGTTGTACCTGGCGCCATTGCCGGTTATGAAGGTCTTTGACCCAGTCACCTGCTGGGTTAGGAGCAACTGTAAACTTTTGAGTGCATTGGGTGTAAGTATGAATGGGTCATCTGGGTTGGTCGACACTGGTACAAGAGGTCGAGCATTGATTATAGCAGCAACTTCTGCCATTAGAGTGGAGAGTGTCTCATTTGTTAATGCTGAAGGTCCCACCTGTAGGAACATTGCATCTAGTATCCTTCTAGCAAGTCCAATCATCCTCTCCCAGGACCCACCCATATGAGATGCATGAGGTGGGTTAAACCGCCAAATACAGCCCTGGTCAACGACAAATTTTACAACAGAGGTATTGTCAACATTAGAGGAAATGTTAAGCTCCTTGCAAGCACCTACGAAATTTGTTCCTCTGTCCGAACGGATGAGCTTCACAGGCCCTCTAATAGCAAGAAAACGCTGCAGGGCATTAAAGAAGCTAGATGTATCTAAAGACTCAATAAGCTCAATGTGCACAGCTCTCACACTCATGCAGGTGAATATTACTGCCCACCTTTTGCTTTGCGCATGACCGCCTCTGGTACGTCGTGCCGCCACACTCCATGGGCCGAAAACATCTAGTCCCACATTCGTAAATGGAGGGTCAGTGGATACACGATCTGCTCGAAGGTCAGCCATTTTTTGAGTCTGTGGTTCTCTTCTAAGTCTTCTGCATGTGACACATTCATGAATGACACTGCAAACACGTCTCTTACCACCAACAACCCAATAGCCAGCAGCACGCACTGCACCCTCTGTGTAATGTCGCCCCTGGTGTTGCACATTCTCATGATGATGTTTGACTAAAAATGTTGCAATGTGATGTTTCCCAGGGATGATAAGGGGCTTTTTTACGTCAAGCTCCATTTGCGCTTCTGTCAATCGCCCTCCTACTCTTAGCAGGCCGTCTGCATCTATGAACGGGTCTAAGGCTTTAAGTGGACTTTTTCTGGAAAGCTTATCCCCAGTTTCCAAGCTCTTATACACTTCGTAATATGTCTCCTGTTGGACTGCTTTGATGATTATTTCTTCAGCACATAAGAGTTCTTCAACTGTTGGAGCACTGGAACAGTAATGCCAGCCCTTGGAACTTGATGTTTCTGCTGTAGAATCTTTATGGAACTGACGAGATATATGGAGAAGACGTGCAATGGCATGAGTGATGGACTTCCAAGTGGAAAATTTGGAGAAGCGTTGTGCTCCAAGACTCTTACTCATCATTGTGGTCTTCAATGTGGAGACTTGAGGATGTACCAGACTCCAATTCAATCCCAAACTGCGCTGTGTAGGAAGCATGTCAAATCCAAGATCCAAATCTTTGAGATCACTGGCATGATCTTGAGGTGGGAAGGCCCTTAGAACCTCTTTGCTGTTTGAAGCTATCTTGTGAAGCTGTAAGTTGGAACCAGCAAGAGTCCTCTGTGTGTTTTTGAGGAGGTCCACTGTCGCTTTAACTGTAGGAAGAGACTTCAAACCTTCATCAACATAGAAGTCACGTTTCACAAAGTTCTTGACCTCAGGGTCACCACCTTTGACAGACTGCCGGAGACAATAGATGGCTACAGCAGGAGATGGACTGTTGCCAAAAACATGTACCCGCATGCGGTACTCGATGTCTTCAGATGGGTCATTATTACGGAACCACAGGAACCTTAAGAAATTGCGGTCATCTTCTCTCACTAAGAAACAGTAAAACGTTTGTTTAATGTCAGCTGTTATGGCCACAGCTTCCTGTCGAAATCGTATGAGCACCCCAAGAAGAGTGTTGTTCTGGTCTGGCCCAGTTAAAAGAACATCGTTCAGCGAGATATCCTCATGATGGGCAATAGAATCAAAGACAACTCTTATTTTTCCAGGGTTTTTAGGCTGATATACACCGAAGAGAGGCAAGTACCAGCACTCTTTTCCTTCCATGAGAGGGGGAGCTTCTTCAGCATGGTTTTTACTAAAAACATTGCCCATAAAAGTAAAGAAGTGCTGTTTCATCTCTGGATTTCTCTCTAGATTACGTCTCAAAGTGGGCAACCTTTTCATGGCTTGACATCTGTTGTTAAGAAGTCTGGACCTTGGAGCTTTGAAAGGCAGTGGTGCTACCCAGCTGTTATTTTCATCTTTCTGCAGCTCTTGTTCCATGATGTGAAGGAACGACAGGTCATTGATAGATGGGGCCTAGGTCACCCATCCTAGGTCAAGCTTCTGTGCATAAGGAGCATCATGAGGACAATTTATCTGTCTGCAAACCTTATGGACTCTGATAATGTCATGACCCAGAAGAATCATGATAGGAGCATCTGGGTCTAACTCTGGTATCAATGGAGCTATTGGCTTCAAGTGAGAGTGATAGAGAGCAGCACTGGGTGTGGGAATCTCTGCCCTATTGTCCGGTATGTTTTTACACTCTAGCAAACTTGGTAGGGAGAGGACTACCTTTCCATCTACAGACTCGATTTGGTAGCCAGATGCTTTTCGACCGACGGTCTCTGTCACTCCAGAACAAGTTCTAAGGGTATAAGGAGAAACTGGGCCATTTTCTTTGAAGGCATCAAAGAATTTAGAATGAGCTAATGACTTATTGCTCTGATCATCAAGAATCACATAGACTTTCATTGCTTTCTCAGGCTGGCATTTAGGATAGACCTTCACCAAGCTGATTTTTGAACATGACTTATTACTAAGATCACCTCTGCAAACCTCAGTGCAATGAGCTTCCACTTCCGTTGGTACCGTGGAAACTCCCTCCCCACCATGCTGTAATGAGGAGGTTGCCTCTTGTGCGGACTGAGCTGGGCCTGGGTGTAGTGCAGAAATGTGTTTCTCACTTCCACAATCTGAACATTTGGTCACAAATCTGCAGTACTTAGCTGTGTGCGTTGTGGCTAAGCAACACTTGAAACAGATTTTCTTCTCTTTCAAAAAAGCAAAACATTCCTTTAAAGGCTTCTCGCGGAAGGAACGGCATTTCCTTAGTAAGTGAGGTCTTTTGTGTATGGGGCAAAGTCTCTCATCATCCTCAGTTGTCCGTTCCTCTTCATCTGTTTCAAAATGAACAGGGGAAGACACATTCATCTTGTTAACTGAGAATTCTCTTGATTTGCTTGGCTTCCAACCAGCCTTGTCTGCTTTATAAAGTGAATCTGTCTGAGTAGCAAAGTTGAAGTTGCAGAATCTTTTCTTGGTTGCATGTGGCAAAATTCAGCATCGTCTGAGCAACTCTCTTCCTTGAAACGTGGAGTGGGAAAAGAATGTCTGTCTACTAACTCTGTGTGTGGCTGTACGATCTCATCTGGAAGAAGTGGGTCTGCTTTTGATGCTGATTCTGTGGCTTCATGTAGATTCATCTGTTCCACGTATTAACGTCCGCTGCATAACATCAACAGGAGCCGTTTCCAGTGGAGGAAAATGTTTACTATGGACGCTGGTGTCAACCGCTGCTTCTTAGGCCTCTGCTTCGACTACGGCTGCAGCAGTTTCTCTCTCTAACACCATTTTATCAATTTTTGCCTCCAATTTGGCTTTCTCCACCTTTATTCTTTCCTCCTCATCTGCATACATTAAACGTGCCTTGGCTGCTTCAGCTTTTGCTTTGGCCATAGCGGCTGCAGCATTTGTAGAGGAACTGCCCGATCGTGAACACGACAAATAGGATCTGGTTTTGAGTGAGGGTGTGGATTCCATTGCGTACACAATACTCTTTTAATTTACTTGAATCTTCACAAACTGCTACTGTAACTTTCCTGCAGCTGCTTTTTCACTGTACTGTCCTCAACATCATTTTAGTATATTGACAGTCAGATTAACTCTCTTCCCTCACACGACTCTGAAGACAGTATGTTTGTTTGCCCACAGGTTTAATGGACTTGGGTATGGAGTAAAACTACAAACACAACAAATATATTTCAATAATATGCTTACAATTAAACGTGACATTTTGTAATGTAAATAATGAATACAAGCACAATATGGCTAATGCAATAGCCTAATGGAAAATTATTAATAACTCTCTTTAACTGTAACAGTTCACATTTATATGCAAGTATTATAAACATCCATGCAAATCAATAAATACTTACAAGCGATGCTGTTGCAAGGTTTAAGATTACAGGAATATGTGACGATTAACGAGAGCCATCGTTACCGCTGCCCACATGGAGCACTCGCTTACAAAAGCAGAGAAGGGTTATTCTCAACTAGACAAAGAGGGCTTGGCCGTGGTATTTGGTGTGAAACGTTTTCACCAATATCTCTATGGCCATTCCTTCACAGTTTTCACGGACAGTAAGCCGTTGATGAGCCTGTTCAGTGAGCATAAGAGTGTCCCTTCCATGGCGTCAGCTTGTATCCAGAGGTGGGCACTGACAATGTCTGCCTATCAATATCGTATAGTGTACAGAGCGGGGAAGGAGAATGCCAATGCGGATGCATTGAGCCGATTGCCACTTCCAGACACCCCTGTGTCCACTCCTCTGCCTCCTGAAACTGTTTTCCTGCTGGAAAAGTTGAGTGACTCACCAGTGAGTGCGAAGCAGATCAAAGCTTGGACAGAAAGGGACAAGGTCTTGTCAAAAGTCAAAAGATTTATGCTACAGGGTTGGCCAGCCATTGTTACGGACGCGGAGTTGAAACCTTTTGAGAAATGGAAAAATGAGCTCTCAGTTCAGGATAGTTGCATCTTATGGGGTTCAAGAGTGGTGGTGCCTCTGCCAGGGCGAGCCGGAGTCTTACAGGAGGTCCACATAGCCCATCCTGGGGTTTCACGCATGAAGAGTTTAGCGAGGGCCTATGTCTGTTGGCCAAATATCGGTCAAGATATTAAAAACAAGGTCCAATGCTGCAGGGAGTGCCAGGAAAACCAGAAAATGCCCCCACCCGTTTCTCTTCAGCCCTGGGAGTGGCCTAACAGGCCTTGGTCCAGGTTGCACTTGGATTTTGCGGGTCCTTTCATGGGGCGTATGTTTTTGGTCATGGTGGATGCTCACACCAAATGGCTGGAAGCACACATTTTGAAAAACATTACAGCTGCCGTGACAATTGACACACTGCGCCAAGTGTTTTCAATACACGGACTGCCGGATGTAGTTGTAACTGTGGACCGACCTTTACAGGAGAGCTGTTTCAAGAATTTGTCAAGAGGAATGGAATTAGACACCATTCGTACAGCACCTTTCCATCCGACATCGAATGGGCTGGCCGAGAGAGCGGTGCAGACGTTGAAAAGCGGTTTAAAGAAGATGTCAGGGGCAAATGTTGAAACTAACCTCTCTCGTTTCCTGTTCCAATATCGGATTACTCCGCAGACTACTACAGGCCTGGCGCCCGCAGAGATGTTGCTGGGTCGGAAACCGAAATCTCACCTAGATTTGCTGCATCCTGATGTTGGGGAGAAAGTGAGAATTCAGCAAGAGAAGCAGAAAGCTCGGCATGACAAGCATGCAAGAGAACGGAGCTTCGGGGAAGGTGAGACGGTCTTTGTCAGGAATTTCGCCAGAGGTCAGCGCTGGTTGCCGAGAGCCATTGTGAAAAAAGTGGTCCCCGCTCATGTGTAGTGAGGCTGTCAGATGGACGTGATGTCCGTCATCATCAGGATCATGTGAGGAGCCGTCATGTGGAGGAGCAGCAGGAGTGTGAGGATCAAGTGGAAAGGGCTGAAAAACGAGAGAACTCTGACGTAACAGCTGTCTCTGTGCCACAGGGGGCACTTGTGCCTCCAGGAAGTGTACCAACCGTCCCTGAGGAAACTTCAGAGACTTTAAGGAGATCAGGACACCAAAAGAAAGCACCTAATAGGCTTAATCTTTAGGTCATAGTAGGGTTAATTGTTAAATAGCCTGTATGGGGATACTGAAAAAAAAAGAGACGTTCTGATTGGGCTGTTAAGGGTTGGTAACGTTGATTCTTAGGGGGGAGAGATGTTATGATGATGGGTTATGCTACCTTTAAGGAAGGTTCTAGTTTATGTTATGCTGTCACTTTAAGAGAGTCTTTGTGTTTTGCGGGAAGTGAGAAGTGACTGTATGCTGTCGCGTGTGGTTATGCCAACGAGAATGACAGAGTCAAGTTATACAGTTCTGTTAAGCACGTCGGGCCTCCATTTATTACAAATATCATAAAGTTGTTTATGCTCAAACAGCAACATTACACACTAACTAAAGTTATAAAAGTGAAATCATAATCAACCACCCCTTTAAATTGAATTTCAAATTGTCAGTATACTCTTACATACACACACACACACACACACACACACACACACACACACACACACACACACACACACACACACACACACACACACACACACACACACACACACACACACACACACACACACACACATTATATATATATATATATATATATTTATATACATGTATGTGCATATATAATGAAACAACTTTTTGCTGTAATATTTTAGTTGATATATTTGATATATTTTTCATGATTCTTTGATGAATAGAAAGATAAAAAAAGTTTATTTTAAATAAAAATATTTTGTATCTTTAGTGTCACTTTTGATTAATTTAATGCATCCTTATTAAATAAAAGTATTAATTTATCTTTTTTAAAATCTTAAAATCACGGGAACAAATTACATTTTAAAACATTAAAATAGAAATTATTTTAAATTTAACTTTAATTTTCACAACATAAGTGTTTTGTTGAGAATATGATACTACTTTCAAAAACATAATAAAAAAGTAATTATTACAAATGTTTAACCGATATACACACCCATTATTAAACTTTATTATTGTTTTAAGTTGACTTTACAGTAAAAATATGAAATGTACTCTTTAAAATTTCCAACTAGTGTTCCACAGGTTGAAAACTGCTGCTTCTGTACAGAATGAAAGGTCATTTTGTGATTTACCATCTCGAGCCTAGACGTGTGACAGTGCAGCACGCTCTAAATCTTTGTCTCCGCTGCCCTGACTTGTGTGTGCAATCACTCGTCTTTGATGAGGAAGATGCTATCATGCTAGCCCGGGGCATGAGGGAACTCATCCGTGTCCACTCATGTGTGGCCTCCTGTCAGCTGGAGCAACGAACAAAACTGCTCATCATGGGTGGGTGCAGTTTATCAGAGTTCGCCATTAAGGTGGGCATTTTTATAGGCTGGAGTTTAGAAATAACTCTCTGAAAAAGCCTGATGTGACCTCAGAGTTACATAATGCGGGTTAGGCATGAACGACGTCACTTTTCAAACATGTTAAAGCATGAAGATGAATATAGTATGAGAGAGAGAAAGAGAGATAGCAGGGACTTTACATCCGCTCTATCTCAGTGCAGGTGATGCACACCTGTGTGGAGAAATTAGCTGCCCTTTGGAAGTACGCAGCACTGAATGTCATGTTATGATTCGGTCAGGTTTGCCCATTGGTGGACAGGTGCTCGCCACAATGGAACTATTGTCTAAGTAGGGCATAACCACACATAGCATACCTTATCTCGACTTTGTTTAATTGCTATTCAAAGAAAGTGATTTCCATCTGCCACATGCGAACGTGTGTGGTCAGATTTAAATGGGCCGGCACATCAAAAATGTTCAAACTTTCTAATGTTTTGTTTCTTCGTGAATCCTTGGGTGACCAGGCCTGAATGCTATTCTTTGATCTTCAAAGGCGTCCATGGGTTGCAGTTGTTCTTAATCTTACATCTCAGAAGTGGCATCTTGATAAATGTTGAGTGTATTGTAAATGAAACAGGAGAAGACTCGATACCTTTTCATAGCGTGTCTCCATGCACAGGAAGATGATGTAGGCCGTAGCACAAGCCAGGCAGCCTTCCAGGTAGGACTGACCCCCAATCTTTTCAGCCTCTGCATAGTAGCAGTTGAGCGTCTTCATCGTTACTTCAAACAGGCTCCTCTCGATCTGTGCACAACAGTCAGTTCAAACCAATGATGTTTTCATGGAAGAAAAACTATTATTATTAACTATTACTATAAAAAAAAACTATTAGAAAAAAATTAATCCCAGGGAATGGATTAACTGATAAAATGCATTAAATAAAAATAAAAAAAAGGTTTTGTGAAAAAATTTAAAGTCAGTAAGAAGCCTCCAAGGCTACATGTTCACCAAGGCTACATTTAGTAAATATGGTAATATTGTTAACCATAATAACAATTTAAAATACCTGTTTTCTATTTTAATTTATTGTAAAAATGTAATTTATTCATATTGAAGACCAACAATTTACTGTTTAATGTTATTTTTTTGTATAATTTTTCTTTATTAATTTTCATAATAATTTCGTAATGTATTTTGTGAAGTCAGAGTATGTTTGTACATGTGTGCTGAGCAGAGAGCTTGGAGAGTTATATATTTTGCTTAGAGGTATGTGTGCAATGGAACGTTCACTGAGCAGAGAAGTTCCAATGATGATGATACTTCAAATGTGTACAGTTGGCATGTTCTTGACAAGGAAATGAATGTTTCAACTGATGCAAATGTACTACTAATGTATACACAGAGGGATAGTACCATGTGTAAGCATGAGGTATACATTCCATTTTAAACATAAGCAACATGTTCCCTTTCGAACTGTCACTTCGTATTGCGTAGCTATACGCAGTGGGGAAACTCCTTTTCCTCGATTTACTGAAGCCTTTATGTAAAGCGCATTTGCAGCTGCACAGCTAGAACATGAGCGTCTGGCTCGCTCATAGGCTGCGCTGCGGCAACTGCATATCCAATGGCGCGGGCGACCTCCGTCTATAATAGTCCCCGATTCGCCATTATAGCAGATTTTTACTCCTTCAGCGACAAACTTCACGTCTCTGACCATTTATTGAGCCTTCGCCGTCGAACAAGCCTTCAGCCTGAGCGAGCTACAGTTCAGCAGACGACACATTTCACCGTGTTTCTCCTGACGCCGTCTCTCCTGAAGCCTTTTCATTATTCATTGTATTTCTGTGTGTTTTATCTGTACGAGCGTTGTTTCAAATGCCTTGTGTCAAGACCTGCGCCACGTGCGGATGCAAGCTGCACAAGGCGGACGAACACGCTAACTGCATTCCATGCCTGGGACTTCACCACGCGGAGAATGCACTGTATGCACTGCGAGAGCATGCCTATCTCCGTGCTGCGAACTCGGCTAGCCCTCTCCCGTGATGGCGACGCCGCCTCTCCCGCGCTTCCCTCTCCGGCCCTACTTCAGCCAAGGAAGAAGAAGCGCCGCAGCCAACAGCAACCGGAGAGCATGGATGTTAGTGAACGCACGCCGGCCATGTCCCCGCGTGCCTCACTCTCTCCAGCTCCTTCATCTCCGGTCCTGTTCGAGGGAGATCAGACCCCCCCCCCCCCCCACGTGGCGGGCCTTGTCTCCTTCGGCGAGCCCAGCGAGCACGACGACAGCCTGTCTATCGCCGCGTCTGAGGAAGAATGGCCGGGCTCTTTCGACCCCGTCATGGCTTCCCATCCAACGCCCAGCGCCTCAGCTACCAGGACTAACTCCGACGCGGAAATGCTTCGGATCCTGACGCAGGCCGTAGCGGACCTCGAGCTCGAGTGGGCCGCGCCCGCTGAACCCCCTCGAAGTCGGCTGGATGGCTGGTTTCTGCCGGGGCACCAACAGGCCCCTCGTCACAAGCCAGCGGCATTTTTTCCCGAAGTACACGAGGAGCTTACCAAAGCCTGGCACACTCCTTATTCTACACGAGGCCCCGCAGTTTTTGCGACGCTCTCCTCCGTGGACGGAGCAGCGGAAAAAGGCTATGAGTCGTTGCCGCCCCTCGAAGAGGCGTTGGCCGCTCATCTCTGCCCGAACACAGCTGCTAGCTGGCGAACTAGAGCTTTTCATCCTAACAAGCCGTGCCGTAGCACTTCAGCCCTCGCTGGACGCGCGTATTCCGCCTCCGCCTCCTAGGCGGCCCCTCCCCTGTTGTAACACTGACTTCCCCACACGCAAATGCTTGTACAGTCAGTCCAATACTCAATGTGTGCAAAAATCACAATATAAGGGTATCAGGTCCCCCTGCATCAGGCGACCAGCCCCAATCTGTGTGTCAAGCCCTAGCCACACGGGTTCTAGCCTGGCAAGCTATCCCCGGTATGTCGAGTTGGGTCATAAACACTATAAAGCGTTACTCGCTCCAATTCGCTCGCAGACCCCCAAAATTTCAGGCGGTTCTCGAGACTTCGGTGAGAAGCAATGTGGGTCACGTGCTTCGCACCGAAGTACAGAATCTTTTAGCAAAAGGGGCGATAGAATTAGTCCCCCCCGCGCTAAAACATATGGGTTTTTACAGCCGCTATTTTCTGATTCCGAAAAAAGACAGCGGTCTCAGACCCATTCTAGATTTGAGACATTTGAACAAAGCTCTCATGAGGCGGCCGTTCAAAATGTTAACTATCAAACATATCCTCGCGCAAGTGCGCCCGGGGGATTGGTTTGTCAAAATGGATCTGAAAGATGGTTACTTTCACATTCAAATAAATCCTCGTCACAGGCCATTCTTGAGATTCGCCTTCAAGGGCCAGGCTTATCAATACACCGTTCTGCCGTTCGGTCTATCTTTGGCACCCCGCACATTCATGAAGTGTGTGGATGCAGCGCTTTCTGCTCTGAGACATCAGGGAGTGCGTGTGTTAAATTATCTCGACGACTGGCTGGTGCTGGCACAGTCGAGAATCGAGCTATTAGCTCACAGGGATTTGATTCTCGGCCATCTAAAATGCCTGGGTTTCACAATCAATGTTTCAAAAAGCAAACTAACCCCCAGCCAGAGCGTGATCTTTCTGGGCACAGTTTTAGACTCGAGAGCTATGACAGCGAGACTCACACCAGAGCGCGCGCACTCAGGCTGAAACGCCGTGTGCCAACTCACGCATGGCAGTCAGGCAACTTGCGCGTTATGGTAAATCACGGTTGTTTAAGAACCCTGATTCCTTGGCGGGCTCAGAACTGGTACCACAAGGGGGTGACAATGGGAACAATTTCGAGGAGGAAAGTGGTTCTTACAGATGCGTCCAACCTGGGTTGGGGAGCGCTGCACGAGGGCATGCTCGGCCTCTGGTCGAGCACGGAGCAGAGCTTACATATCAACTGTCTGGAGATGAAAGCAGTTTGGTTGGCCCTGAAGGCATTTCTGTTGAACCTCAGAGGTCACCACGTTTTAGTCCGCACAGACAATATGTCAGTGGTGGCCTACATAAATCGTCAGGGGGGCATCAGGTCAGGAAACCTGTATGCGATGGCGAGAGACCTCCTCTTATGGGCACAAACCAACCTGAGCTCTCTGAGAGCAGCGCATATCCCAGGCGTCCAGAATGTGGGCGCGGATATGCTCTCACGGGGCAACACTCCCCTCAGCGAGTGGGCCCTGAACCCACAGACGGTCAGTCTGATATGTAAGGTGTTTGGCGAGGCCGAAATCGACCTTTTCGCCTCGAGAATCAACACCCACTGCAAATTGTTCTTCTCGAAGAACAGGGACGCGCTGGCCCATGTTTGGCCCAACCGTCCCCTTTATGACTTTCCCCATGTTTCGATGATTCCACAAGTCATCAAACGGGTCAGAGAGAGCGTGTGCCCAGTCCTTCTGGTGGCCCCTCTCTGGAAAACCAGACCGTGGTTCACGGAACTGATTCAGTATTAATATTGTTAACCATAATAACAATTTAAAATACCTGTTTTCTATTTTAATTTATTGTAAAAATGTAATTTATTCATATTGAAGACCAACAATTTACTGTTTAATGTTATTTTTTTGTATAATTTTTCTTTATTAATTTTCATAATAATTTCGTAATGTATTTTGTGAAGTCAGAGTATGTTTGTACATGTGTGCTGAGCAGAGAGCTTGGAGAGTTATATATTTTGCTTAGAGGTATGTGTGCAATGGAACGTTCACTGAGCAGAGAAGTTCCAATGATGATGATACTTCAAATGTGTACAGTTGGCATGTTCTTGACAAGGAAATGAATGTTTCAACTGATGCAAATGTACTACTAATGTATACACAGAGGGATAGTACCATGTGTAAGCATGAGGTATACATTCCATTTTAAATGTTTCACGGAACTGATTCAGTTCCCGGACACAATCCCATGGCCTGTCCCACTGAGGAAAGACCTCCTCACACAGGCGAACGGGACATTGTGGCATCCGAGACCCGATTTATGGGCCCTCCATGTTTGGCCCCTCAACGGGTACCCAAGGACCTTCCTGAGAAGGTCTTAAGCACCATATCTGAAGCCAGGGCCCCGTCGACTCGGCGCCTTTATGCTTCGAAATGGTCAGGTTTTTCCAGCTGGTGCTCGAAAAATCAGGCTGACCCAGAGTCATGTGAGATATCTGTGGTTCTCTCATTCTTACAGGAGCTGCTGGATGCGGGTCGCTCCCCGTCCACGCTCAAAGTGTATGTGGCAGCCATAGCAGCACATCATGTTCTGGTGGCTGGCCAGTCACTGGGAAGAAACGACCTGGTCGTGAGATTCCTTAAAGGTGCTAGGAGAATGAACCCCTCCAGACCTCCGTCTGTGCCGTCTTGGGACCTCTCCACGGTCCTGGGGGCTCTGAGAGGTCCGCCTTTTGAACCGCTCCAATCAGTTGATCTAAAACCTCTCTCGCTGAAGACCGCTCTCCTTATGGCGTTGGGATCTATAAGGCGAGAGGGAGATCTGCAGGCGCTCTCTGTGAGCCCTGCATGTTTGGAGTTGGGTCCAGATGACTCCAGAGTCATCCTCAAGCCCAGACATGGTTACGTTCCTAAAGTGCTCTCAACACCGTTCAGAGCACAGGTGGTGACCAGAGCATATGAGCGGAGTGGAGCGGTGAGAATCTCACCTCCTCGCTCGCGGAACTGTTCACCCCTCCGCTCCGCCGCTCAAAGCCACATCAGGCCGCTCCGCTCATTATCGCTCAGCGCTCAACGCAGTTTGCTTCGCGCTCCACTCAAATTGCCCCCCGCTCGCTCCAAAAAAGGAAAAAAATCTGCACGTAGGCTACTTAACTTTTAGCTTAGACCACACGGCTTACCTCCCAAAGAACTAAAGACCAACAACAACATTTTCCAAATAGAAATGTTTTATTTCAAATTGTAAATTAGGCCTAGCACGATTAAAATTTTAATTATAGCCTATCCATTGTACACACAAACTGCTGTAAAATTAAACGAATAAATGGGCCTAATAATATAAATAAAAATTATATAAACAAAAATATAAAAAAATATATAGGCCTACATAAACGTTTTAAAAGTAAATTAACTAGGCCAACATTTTGATAACTAAACTTTTGCACAGAATGCACGATTAAAATTTAAATTGGCTTATATCAATTGTACAAACAAATTGCTGCAAAATTAAATGAATCAATGGGCCTAATTATATAAATAATATATACAGGCTATAGGCCTACTGTAAGCTAGCCTACATCAAAGTTTTATAGGCTAAATGAACTATTAGGCCAAAATTCGTATAACTGAACATTTATGCGCAGAGTGCACGTGGATTGCAATTTAAATTGGCTTATGTTGTCAAACTTAAAAAAAAGAAAAAAAGAAAATGAATTGCTTTCCTTATCTACAGTTCTTTTGAGTTCACCTTCAAGAACACAAGTTTGGACAATGTCTAGGCTTCAGACTCATGCGGTGGTTGCAGAGAAAACCCTCTCTGCGCTCGCAGACCCGCTTGGGATGCTGAACACAATGCGAGCTTCTTTAGCCAGGCGGGGAAAAGACGTGGAGTCAGACTCGTGGTGTGAGCGGAACGGAGCGAAATTGGAGCGGGAAATAGGGCGACGCTCCGTCCTTTTAAAAATGCCGCTCTGCGCTCCGTCCAAGATGCGCCCGCTCGCGCTCCCCGCTTGCTCCCGCTCCACTCCGCTCACATGCTCTGGTGGTGACGTTATCAGCCCTCCCTCCTTCTGCAGAGGATGGAGAGGTTAATCTTCTCTGCCCTGTCAGAGCGCTGAGAATCTATCTGGAGCGTTCTGCGTCTTTTAGACAATCAGAACAGCTTTTTGTCTGCTTTAGTGGTAGATACAAGGGGGATCCAGTCACTAAGCAAAGACTGTCTAGATGGATAGTGGATGCTATTTCTATGGCTTATACCGCAGCGGGTCAAGTTTGCCCTATAGGCATCAAGGCCCATTCGACCAGAGGTATGGCCTCGTCATGGGCTTGGTCATCTGGCATTCCCATTAATGATATTTGTGATGCGGCCGGCTGGTCCTCGCCTTCCACATTTATGAATTTCTATAATATGGAAGTGCCTTCCGTGCAGGCGAAGGTGCTTTCGGTATGATTAAGACCCGTCGGTGGCCGGTCTTGTCATATATTACTGTGCACAATCACATTCACATATATATATAAAACCCGCTGCTGGCCGGTTGTATTCATGCATAAACCCGCTGTTGCCGGTTAGATTTACATATATAGAAAACCCGCTTTTGGCCGGTTATATGAGATATATAAAACCCGCTTTTGCCGGTTATATTCCATACATATATAAACCCGCTTTGGCCGATTATAATTTCATATATAAACCCACTTGACTGGTTATATGTTCATATACTAATAACCCCGACAGTGTCTGGGTTCATTGGTGTAGTATGTTGGGTTATTGCTATCTGAGGTGTACTATTTTAGACCTGATGGTGTCTGGTCTAATTATACATAATTATGCGGTTATGGCTTGTTCTGTATGCTCAGGGGTCCTGAGTTGCAGTGGCAGCCAGTTACCCAGTGCGGCGTTTTGCATGGCGTCCCCACTGCGTATAGCTACGCAATACGAAGTGACCGTTTGAAAGGGAACTACTCGGTTACTCACGTAACCTCAGTTCCCTGAGTTAGGGAACGAGTATTGCGTAGCCAGCCGCACTATAGTAACATGGCAAGTTGTCGCTTCAGTCGTTAAACCTGCTATAATGGCGAATTCGGGGACTATTATAGACAGAGGTCACGCCCCCTTGGCGGGCTCCATTGGATATTCAGTTGCCGCAGCGCAGCCTATGAGCGAGCCAGACGCTCATGTTCTAGCTGTGCAGGTGCAAATTCGCTTTACATAAAGGCTTCAGTAAATCAAGGAAAAGGAGTTTCCCCACTGCGTATAGCTACGCAATACTCGTTCCCTAACTCAGGGAACTGAGGTTACGTGAGTAACCGAGTAGTTTTTCTACCTTACAAGGAAGTTGAAAGTCGCTCAGTGGTGTATATAAGCTCAATCCTTACTGTATCACCCCAGAGAAACATAAAGGCATGAGGGGGTGAGAGGAAGGAGAAACTGAGACCACCTCGCCTGTAGCCTTATTCTTCTATGCCTGTTTCTCTCGTTTCTCTCGTATGTCTGATACATACATGTATAAAAACAATAAATAAGAAATCTCTTGGCAAAAGTAAGTGGTGTAGCTTCCGTGATTCAACAATAATGGGGAAAAGCATGATTTTCAAATCTACAATATGATGGAAAAGGTGAATTTTCAGCATCATTACTACAGTCTTTACAGTACAGTCAGGAATTTTCCAAAGTTCAGAAGGAGCCATTTTTACAGCTTAGTGTCAGTAAACAAGGGAAGGCATTTTGAGTATGATAAATTACAATATGTTTACTTACTTTGATCTTTTCATTTCAAAAGATCAAGGAAAGTTTGATTTGTCATTGTATGATCCCTTTAAGATTGATGCAATCAAAAGTTTTAAGAAAAAAGCAATGCCTCATGGGATGTGCGCTAAAGGACCGTAACACATCAGATGTCACCCCAAACCCTCATTTGAAACTTACCCTGCTGTCCAGCTCTGCGGGAAACTTGGTCTGGAATTTGCAGATGGTGCTGTCACTGTAGTCTCTCTGAATGAAGACCTTGGCGGCCAGAGAAGCACTGTGACGCAGCTCCTGGAGGTTGTGAAACTACAAAGAGACACAAAATAGACAGTGGTCTCAAAGGCGGCACTCTTAAGCACGCATCTGAAACTTAAAATGACAAATGGTGCAGTCACAATGCCATTGATATAACTAGAGTCTTTTGTGTATTGTTTTATACATTTTCCATGTAAATTTTTACTTGCACGGTTAAATAATTTTACATGTGGATAAGAATGTCAGATTTGACACTAAAAATTGAAAGGGTCCGGAGAGTATGGCATTATGTCAATTAATTGAATGATGGTTTCTATCTCTTCCAAGACACACAGAAAACCTACAGTATAAAATGATAGAGCCTGGACCTTCATCAAGAGTCCCAGTCTATCAAAATGAAAAACGGACAGGGGTCTCTGAAGCAATAATATTTTAAAATATGAAGGAACATGTAGGCCAGAAAGAAGACAGAGCATCAATCAAAAGGAGGCAGAGAAATACTCAATGAGTTGTTTTCGGACTTTAAGTGTAAAACCCATCTTCACCAGCTCTGGAAAACATCATAAATTTAGAGAGCCAAGAGAGAGAATGAAACCTGATGAAATTAAGACACAAATTCAGCTCTAATAACCATTTGCTGTGTGCTCTTTCTCCGGATTCTCTAATTGACAATACAGTCGGACAGACATATTCCAGAACTCAGTCTATCTATAGTGGCTGGAGGCAAATATGTTTCAGAAATTTCATTTTCAAATAAAAACTAAGAATAAAGAACATACTTTCTTCAGGTTTTACTGCAGTTCATGAAGCTTTCTGTCAGCAAGCAATGCATCAGTTTCTTTCTTTCTTTCTTTCTTTCTTTCTTTCTTTCTTTCTTTCTTTCTTTCTTTCTTTCTTTCTTTCTTTCTTTCTTTCTTTTGAGACATTGTTTCCCCCTTATAAATAAATCCATATTTTAACAGATCAAGATGTAAGACAAGGCTCACAGCTTTATTTTCAGTAAAAAATAATTGGCCTTACAGTTGCGATCTCATTAGTATAATTGCTGAAAGCTTTGATGCCAAAAATATGTCTATTGTTAATGCTCTATTGCTACCATAGTAAAGTTAGCCTACTCTGTAGGGCCAGTGCTGAAACGAATTATAAAGGTTAAACGGTCCTTTACAGGTGTAAATTATGACTTCATGGACAAAATGCATACAGTATTTGTGTGCATTCACTGAAAATAGTGTACAAAGATTATGGAAAAATCACTTCATATTAAAAAAATATTTTTTTTTTTACATTGTTTCACCCAGAAAGCAGTAAAATAAATTGAAAAAAAGGGACTGTTGTTTAAAAATCTGACATTTCATCAGTAGGCTATATCTTAATCAGGGGGCTGTGAGACACTAATGGGCTTAAAAAAGTATGTCATTAGTGTAAACCAAAAAACAAAACAGCTCTAACAAAGATTAATCTATAATACTATAGAGTTATTTTACATGTAGGCCTAATTATTACATTTCGGTCGAATACTACAGTTAGAAATAACTTTATTTGCAACTTTGTTACAATGTATTTATCTATGCTTGAAATCAATGTATTTTTTCTTATTTTTTACTGACCGTTCATTTTCCTTTAATAAAGTTTGAACTTTATTATTTAGATTAGTAATTTTTGTTAATGACTTAGTAGTTAATGGGTATACATGTAGTTATGCCTACATGTAGATATGTCAAGCTCAAAAATATTGTATCAGGTATAAAATTGCTATTTGCAAGTAAAACCTTATCCTGTTGTCAGTAAATACTGCAAAAGCCATGCAAATTCATTGGTCATTAAGAGTGTGAAACCTGAAGAACATTCAGCTCTAAAAGCAACCTCTGGGCAAGATTTCATGCATATAGCAATAAATTGAACTACATGTTGTCATTATGACTACACAATGCCTACCCACTGGAAAATATAAAAAGAAAGTCAGAATTAGCAACCAAAGCTTCATAAGGATGGATGTTAATGATAATTAGTCTTCATTGTTGCTACGACACACAAAGCCTTTTAGTTCATGCCAAATGAGACAAGCCTAATTATCCCTGGGAGATCGCTCAGGGAGAATCAGGTTGAAGACGCTCATAATAGCTGTTCTGCTGTCTGAAATCCCACAGCAGCTGTTAGCATTACCAAAAGCAAGTGGCTTATCTGTCCACATGAGTGTCTACAGTTGGATATCTCCCAGAAGACATGATCCATTATTCACACTTGGGAGGTCATCTAAACTGTCATCTAAAAGTTGTAAGCAGTGATGTTTCATAGTAATACTTTTGACTGCTAAGTATTGTACAATTTACAGCTTATTCTGGTCAAGATCAGAAGTTCTGTCTGACCAACATGAAAAGTGACAAATCACAGTTGGGTTTGTTATATGTGCCATTTGAGTTCATCTTGAAAGGACAGAAATGTACATCCAAAAATGTAAATTATGTCATAATTTACTCACCCTTATGTCATTCCGAACCGAGAAGAAGAAAGTCAAAAAGATGACGTCAAGTCAAAAGAATTTTGAAAAAACTAAAAAGAAGATATTTTGAAGAATGAACTTGAACTTGATGGCACCCACTGACTTGCCACTGAATATCCCACTGAATATCTTTTTTTGTGTTCAACAGAAGAAAGAAACTTATACAGGTTTGGAATAAGGGTGAGTGAGCAAGCAAATTATGACAGAATTTTCACTTTTGTGTGAACTATCCCTTTAAAAGGATAGTTCACCCAAAAATTAAAATCATCATTTACTCACCCTCAAGTTATTCCAAACCTGTAAGACTTTCATTAATCTTCGGTACACAAATGAAGATATTGATAATAAAATCTGAGCCAGTTCTGTCCCTCCATTGACAGCTAAGCAACTACCACTTTGATGCTTCAAAAAGTTCATAAAGAGATCGTAAAACTAATCCTTATGAATTGAACGGTTTAGACCAAATTTTCTGAAGAGACACGATCGCTTTATATGATAAACAGATTGAACGTCTCGGTTACGTAAGAAAGCCTATCAACTTTGAGTTTTACAAAACGAGCCAATGGCAAAGAAATGCCATGGGTCTGCGGATTTTGCATAGCGCAACTCCGCCCCACCTCGTGGGTATATAAGGAAGTACGCTGGCAACATGCAGATATGTTACTTGCTGAGAAGCCGAGACTGATTTCAGGCGTTTCCAGCGGTACAGTGGAAGTGGCAGGGAGACGGAACGTCCCCTACTCAGGGAACGGGGGTTACATACGTAACCGAGACGTTCCCTTCCGTAGTCACTACGAGTTCCATCATGACGATGAATGGGGTTCCAGTCTAATCACGCCACCTTCTCGGCTGTCTTCCAGTGCCCAGCGTAAATCTGAGCTCCCTGTCGTGAGACTAGCATGGACGAAGGAGTCTTACTTAACACAGGGATACCAAGGTACACTGGGAAGCATATCTCAGTGGAAATATGCAATTATTGCCTGCCTGAAGGGAGGACTTAGGAATACACATATGGCCCGAAGGGGGTAACATATGGAGAAACACTGGAGTAACCAGCCCATAGGGTGGAAGATTTCAACTCCAGGGGTGGCAAGGTGGCTTGCCAAGGGAAATACACATGCTCAGAGAGGCTTACAGTGGAAATACACATGTGGGGGTCGCCAGTGGGGAACCATGCACATGGAGGCACCTAGCCAATGCCAAAGCTGCCACAGGCATAGACTCTGGCGTTGACGTCAACAGTGCTGGTGGAACTCCGGGCTTCTCGTGGAAACTCACCTGAGAAAATATCGCACGTATCCAGTCCGAGGAGTGGAATGGCGGACAAGCAAATACACCTGAGCAGATCCAGTTACCGGCTAGTTGAAGCGAGTACACGAGAGGATACTGGCTCCACTCGGAGATTGTAGAATCTCTCAAATGTGTTGGGTGTCGCCCAGCCTGCAGCTCTGCAGATGTCTGTTAGCGAGGCGCCTTGCACTCCGGGTGGAGTGAGCCTTCACACCAAAATGGCACGGTCGACCTTGCTGCTGGTACGCCAAAGCAATGGCGTCCACTATCCAGTGAGACAACCTTTGCTTGGAGAGAGCCTTTCCCTTCAGCTTCCCACCATAACAGACAAAGAGCTGGTCTGAGGTCCTAAAAAACACTGCGTTCTGTCTATGTAGGCACGGAGGGGACAGAGCAGTGCCAAGGCTGGGTCTGCCTCCTCCAGGGGCAGCGCTTGCAGGTTCACCACCTGATCTCGAAAGGGAGAGGTGGGAACCTTGGGCACATATCCAGGCCACGGTCTCAGGATCACGTGAGAATAGGCCGGCCCAAATTCCAGGCACGCTTCGTCAATGGAAAATGGGTGCAGGTTCCCTACCCTCTTAATGGAGGCCAATGCAACCAGGAGCGCTGTCTTAACTGACAGGAACTTAAGCTCCACTGATTGCAGAGGCTCAAAGGGAGCACTCTGCAGGGCAGTTAAAACCACTGAGAGGTCTCATGAGGGAGCGAGAGGAGGACGAGGAGGATTGAGACTCTCAGGAACCTGATGATCAGGTCGTGTTTTCCCATGGACTTACCATCGACTGTGTCATGATGTGTGACGATAGCAGCAACATACACTTTCAGGGTGGAGGGAGACAGCTTTCGCTCCAAGCATCTTGCAGGAGGGAAAGCACGACACTGATCGAGCACTTTCAGGGGTCTCTTCGGTGAGAAGAGCACCAGTTGACGAAGAGGTTCCACTTCAACTCATAGGCATGTCTGGTGGACGACACTCTAGAGGAAGAGATGGTAGCCACCACCGCTGGTGGTAGGGTACTCAACCCTGCCTCTTCACGTCCAGGAGCCACACATGGAGGTTCCAAAGATCGGGACGAGGGTGCCATAGAGTGCCCCTTCTCTGAGAAAGAAGGTCCTTCCTCAGAGGAATTGGCCAGGGAGGTGCTGTCGCGAGGAGTACAACTTCGGACAACCAGGTCCGGGTGGGCAAATGAGGCGCAACCAATATTATCTGCTCCTCATCCTCCCTGATCTTGCACAGGGTCTGTGCAAGAAGGCTCACTGGGGAAAACGCATACTTGTGGAGGACCCGCAGCCAGCTGTGCACCAGAGCGTCCTTGCTGAGCGTGCCCTCAGTCAGAGTCGTGGGAGGCAGACAGGTCTACCTGTGAGTCCCCGAACTGATCCCAAATCAGCTGAACCGCTGGGGATGGAGTCGCCATTCTCCAGGAAGAGGCTGAAACTGTAATAATAATAATAATAATAAGTTGTATTTGTATTGCACTTTATACGTGAAGAACACATCTCAAAGTGCTACAGGTGCACAGGTAAAAACACTAAAAGTAACATAAAAACAGTCAAAGACAACAGGAAACAAAATTATATTAAGAAAATGCAGTAAAAAAATTAATTAATTTATTTATTAATTAAATTAATTTATTTGTAAAAACCTCTATAGACTGTTGCGCCCTCAGGTGGTTAGGGAGGGCATTCCACAGTCGAGGCGCAACCACCTGGAAGGCCCTATCTCCCATAGTGCAGAGTTTGGACTTGGGGACCTGGAGTTTGTGGCTGTCAGAGGAACGGAGATGTCGGGTTGGGTTATGCCTATTGCTGAGTTCTTTGAGGTACAATGAGGCTAAAACTGTGAGAGGTCGTCGGCTGCACAATTCAGGGATCCCGGAATAAATGGCCCGAAGCGACCTCAGATGCTTCTGACTCCATAGGAGGAGGTGGCGGGCGAGTTGCGACATACGGCGGGAGCGTAGACCAACTTGTCGGTTGATGTACGCTACTGTCGCGGTATTGTCTGATCGGCCTAGTACGTGCTGGTTCTTGAGCAATGCATGGAAGTGGTGCAGAGCGAGACACACTCCGGCCTGTAGAAAGCTGAGGTTCCTCCACGGGGTGAAGGTCTGACGGCAGTTCGGAGTAACTGGTACTCAGAGCGTGCCTTGTTGCCATGCCCATCTCGGGACTCGATCACGAAGCCAGAGCTGAAGCGGTCCCATATGAATCAATCCGAGCGGCGTTGCTGCGGCTGCGGATGCCATATGCCCCAGGAGCCTCTGAAATAACTTCAGTGGAACCACACTCTTGCCCTTGAACTGTCTAAGGCAAGTCAGCAGTGACTGCGTGTGCGCACTCGCTCGTAAGCTGTGCGCACGTGGCGACCGAGTCGATATCAATACCGAGAAAAGAGATCCTCTGCACGGAGCAAAGTTCGCTCTTCTCCCAGTTGAGCCGAAGGCTCAGACGAGCTAGGTGCCGGAGCACTAGATCCCTGTGTTCGCAAACCTGGCCTCGAGAGTGAGCAGGATCAGCCAGTCGTCGAGATAGTTCAGGATGTGAGCCCCGTGTTGCCGTAGCGGCACAAGGGCTGCCTCGACGACCTTCGTGAAGATGCGAGGAGACAGGGCTATCCCGAATGGGAGAACCGCGTACTTGTATGCCTGCCCCTCGAAAACAAACCGTAGAAACGGTCTGTGTTGAGGAAGAATGGAGACATGGAAGTAGGCGTCCTTCAGGTCGATCGCTGCAAACTAATCCTGTGGCTGCACACATTCGAAAATGCGTTTGGCCGTGAGCATATAGAACGGAAGCCTGTGAAGGGACCGTGCGACTGAATCGCATAGCCGAGCCTGATGATTCTCGTGAGCCAGCGGGACAGATAGGAAAGCTCCAAAACTGAACCACCCAAAACTGGGGTCATGTGAACCGGAACATACCCATGATGGGGAGCGAGGCAGAATGACCAGCCCAGACATGGGAGGCAGATCCTAACAGAGGAGGCCAGGGAAGGACCAGCATTCCACGGGGGCCTGCTCTGTCAGGGGTCTGGCAACAGAGGGGGATGAGAGCTGCCCGTAACGGAAGCGCTGCATCGCCTGGCTTTCGTTAGGCTGCGTGACTGGTACGGGCTGGGGAGCCTTCCTGCGACCACCTCCATGGCGCGGCCCGGGTGAAAGCTGCTGCTGGGGCCTGGCGGGAGGGGGCGGAAGTCACCTTAGGGTGCGTTCGGGCGGCCAAGAACTGTTGGGCAGAGTCCTAGACCGTGCCACCAAAGAGGCCAACCTGGGATATGGGGGAGTTGAGGAAGCGGGTTCGCTCAGCCTTGCGCATATCAACCAGTTTAAGCCAGAGATGTGTGACCATGCATGTGGACATCACCTGACCCAGGGAGCGTGCGGTCACCTTCGTCGCTCATAGAGCGAGGTCGGTGGTGGCATGCAGCTCTTGGATGAGTCCTGAATCAGCTCTACCCTCGTGCATGTCATTGAGCACCCTGAAGGATGGCAATAGCATGCAGAGAGGGGGCAGCCTGCCCCACAGCTCTATAGGTCTTTGCCACCAAAGTAGACAAAAAACCTACAGGCATTGGAGGGGTGCTTAGGGTCGCCCCGCCAGGTGGAGGCGCTGCGGGGACACAGATGTGATGCCACAGAACACTCCACGGGGGGAACCCCAGTGTACCCTTGGCCTCTGCGAGGGCAGAGAAGGCGGAAGAGGCCACTGAGCAGTCGCGAAAAGTCAAAGGAGACTCCCACGATCTCATGACCTCTTCATGCATGTCCGGGTAGAAAGGTATTGGGTTCACCTCCCCCAAAAAACAATCATCAACCCTGAGTGCTCGGGACATGGCGGAAGGTTCCACACAAGCCCGATACTCGCGGCGGCCCGGGAAAGCATAGCTGTCAACTCTGGATCAGACTCGGTATGCTAGCACACCCGAAGGTGGCAGCACAGCCGAACCGTCATCTCCAGAGGACTCCAGCTCACCTTGTGATGCGGCAATAGACATGATTTCATCTGCCGGGGCGCTAATTGAGAAGCTGGGCCCGTCGGCATCCTCAGAACGCGACTGGTCAGCGAACTCATCCGGAAACCATGCGGGTTGCAATGTGAAAGAAGGGGGTGTGAACCGAGGATAATTCGTCGGGTTGTTACCACACCATCTGCCTCAGGTCACCCTGGCCACCAGCCAAAGTATTCCCTCTCGTGGAGAGAATAGATCGGGGTGTGGATGAGGGGACTCTCGCTCTCGGGTCATCGAGTCTCGATCATAACATTGCAATGGTCATGTTCGCACTGCATCTACGAACGCTGTCTGAGCGTGATCGAAGCCCACACACGTCAAACAGCATTCGTGCCCATCAGCTGAATCTATCAGACTACCGCACTCAGAAATACACGGGCAGAACGTCTTTAAAAAGACGTGCCACGTGCAAGCTCTTTTTGTGAGAGAAAAGCTCGCAGCAGTGCTGAAGCGCCCGGGGAGAAACACACACGCTGTTGCAGACCACTGCACAGATCAGCAGGCAGGAATGTGAAACTCGCTGGAACAGGCCATCACACCAACACCCACTGGAAGCTGCTCGTCTAGAAGATTCTCAAAGATAATCACAGAATAGGCTGCAGGAGTGAAGAGGACCTCTTGGTAGGCCTGTCGCGATAATCAATAAATCAATTAATCGCACGATAAAAAAAATGAGCTTGATAATTTTTCCGGCCGCGATAATTTCCATTTGCATGCTTGTTTGTTTTCCTCGTCTCTCTCTTTCTCTCTCTCTCTCTCTACCAAAGAGACTGGATGACAATATCAACGCTGACCGCCACACATTGATTTTCGAATGTTTTTTTTAATTATTGTTTTTTTTTTACTTTGCCTATTTACAATCGTATTTGATTGCAGAGCGCTGCTCGTCCCTCTCTCTCTCACGCGCGCTCTCTCACCCTCATATGAGGCGCCGTCTAGGGCTTAAATCAAACTTCATTCACGCACACATATATGAAACACTTGCATACACATATATTAAGTAGTCCAACATACATGTATACTGCTGAATGCTCAAACAAATACATATGAAATGCACAAGGACACACCTAAGGTCGCTCACGCACATACACGCAAACTCTACACACACGAGATGCGCGCACACCAAACTCTCCACGCACATAGCTACTCATATGAGACACGCGTGGCACACAAACTCTCCACGCACATATGAGACGCGCGCGCGCACACACTCATATGAGACGCGCGCGCGCACACAAACTCTCCACGCACATACTCATATGAGACGCGAGTGCACACACACACACAAATTCGCGCACAAACGCAATGAGACGGAACACACACAAACTCTCCACGCACATACTCATATGAGACGCGAGCGCACACACACACACACACACACACACACACACACACACACACACACACACACAAACTCGCGCACAAACTCGCGCACAAACTCAATGAGACGGAACACACACAAACTCTCCGCGCAGGCGCGCACATACTCATATGAGACGCGAGCGCACACACATACTCATATGAGACTAATGTTCACACAGTACATGATATGATTCTCAGTGTGAACAGAAGTCACACATTGGTAAGTGCGTTTTTTGTTAACAGAGACAGAGTTGTCTCTTGTTTTTGGTTGTTTTGTTCATTTAAATAGTCTTTAGAAATAAAAGTTTATTGATCTTTGAAAAGGTGTACCTGCATTATTATGCCATTATCATTATTTTAGATGAAAATGGTCTCAGAACGACAATATTATCGTTTATTATCAATATTATCGTTTATCGCAATAATTTCTTGGACAATTTATCGTCTAGCAAAATTTGTTTTCGTGACAGGCCTACCTCTTGGCTCCGAAGCAAAAACATATCTGCATGTTGCCAGCGTACTTCTTTATATACCCACGAGGTGGGGCGGAGTTACCCTATACAAAATCCGCAGACCCATGGCATTTCTTTGCCATTGGCTCGTTTTGTAATACTCGAAGTTCATTGGCTTTCAAAGCAAAACCCCATTCGTCGTCACAACGTAACTCGTAGTGACTACGAAAGGGAACTTTTATTCACATATAAACAGAAGTTCAACCGTACTTGCTTGAAGCGCGAGAACAAACCTCACTGTGTTACACACGAGAATGAACATGAGACATGCGTAACATGAGAATGAACCTCATTGGTTCTTGCTGAAGCTCAAACATGCTGCGTGACATGAGAATGAACCTCATTGGTTCTTGCTGAAGCTCAAACGTGCTGCGTAACATGAGAATTAACCTCATTGGTTATTACTGAATCTCAAATGTGCTGCATAACACGATAATTAACCTCACAACTGATTTAAGTTGAAGTTGAACTGAGTTGATGAATGTTTATACGTGAATAAAAGCCTAAATTCAATCTGTTCATCATATAAAGCAATACGTCAAAGTGGTAGTTGCGTGGACTGCCAATGGAGACAGAAATTGCTCAGATTTTATTAAAAAATATCTTCATTTATGTTCCGAAGATGAACGAAAGTCTTATGGGTTTGGAACTGCATGAGGGTGAGTAAATAATGACAGAATTTTCATTTTTGGGGGAACTAACCCTTGGAACTAACCAATGTTAAATACACAGTGGAGATTAACTAAAAGATTAGCAGCTGTGATGAATGTGATTAGTGTCCATTGTGACTGATCAGTGGCGGGAAACACAGACAAGGAAACACGTGAGGAATGAAAACAAACTAAAAGTCTATGAACTGAATATAACTGAACATAATGGTGACAATATTAAAGGCAGAATATATTCTGCTTGTGGATACCTTGTTTACTTGCAACTAACTCTGCTTCAAACAAAACACCTTGAATAGATTTCAAAAACTTGACTCACTTGGAAATTTCTGCCAATTTGTTACCAAAAGCAACTGCTGTAGTCCTCAAAGTTGTATTGCTTAGAGCTGCATGATTCTGGATAAATTGAGAATCACAATTTTTTGTGCTATTCTCCCACGATTCTAAATAGACAACTAAGCAAAATAACATGTAATTTACTAGAGGTTCTGACAAAATGTAATTGCTGGAGTCTATTTAAAAAAACTAAAATAATTTGAATTACTTTTTTTTTTAAATCGGTTTGAATGAATGATTCGAAAGCCCTTTTCACACAAGCAGTCTTTACTGATTTATTACCGTTAAGATATCATGTGTGGACAGCAAATTTGTGTATTTAACGGTAAATTCTGGTAATTTTACGGTTATTTACTTGGATTACTGTGTGATAGAGGGCTAATGACTCACTCATAAAGACTTCACTTGAATCAGCATTTTTTTTAACAAATCTACTGAAAGTATGATTCAATGACAAATACATTTTTTAACAGTCATTTGTCACCACCCACTGGTGTAACGATGTCATTTATACAATCTTTATTAGGTGATTTACTCTACCGTAGACATCATGGTTTATATCTGAACTATAAACTTTTATTCCAGTAATTCTGCAATAATTTGGATTATTGTAACAGGAATAATGATACTGTGTGGTTGAAAAGACTGTTTGCAGAGCTGTTTCAAACCTATACATGAATGTTTTAATAGACATAGGCGAATTGATGTCATTTAAGATTGCATGGGTGTTTGAATCAAGACCGCTATCTTTTAACAATTAATCGTGCAGCACTATTCTGTATAGGGCCTATAACAGCACACAATTTTTTAGCCAATCCGATTAGAAGTGTCAATTTCTGCCAGATATTGCTATTTTTGTGTCCAATTGGCATCAGACAGTCAGTAAACGAACTGTAGGTGGTTAGTGGGCTTAAGCTGAGGTGAGGAAGAGAAACCATCCAGTTTCTGTAAGTCCTGAACTGTCAAAGTTAGCACTGCAGTAATTGGTGAATAAGTCTGAAAGGTGAGCAAGGGTACAGTGACATTCCTGAAATGAGATCATTAGCATCATTGGCCATCACAACCCTCCGCAGAGAGATGGTCACGGCCAATTAAAATTCATCAGTTCAGGAAAAGGATGAATGTTAATGAAACGACCTGTCCAGCAGAAACATCTGAGGGGTCAAAGGTTGATTCTAGATGCTGCCAACACGGAGACGTATTTCATAAGTAGCTGAGCAGATCTGCAGAGGCATATTAGGAAGAAAGATGTCTACCTTCAAGACTCCATAGGCTCTCGGGGCATTTCCTCTTCCTTTGTGAATGGGGAAGATGATTTTAAACAGATGTGACAGAGGCAGAACATTTCCAGCGCTGGGTTTCTTCCCACAGAAAAAGAGAAATGTTGATGTGCTCTCAAACCCTTGAGAGACACCGTAGGTAGAGGAAGAAAACATATAGACTTGCTTCAGTTTAATATTGGTTTATAGGCCTACATGTCATAAGTAAAGGACTCCAATTGACAGAGACAAAAAAAAAAAAAAAAAAAAAAAAAAAAAAACTCTTTTCTGCCTTGCAGGGCTGGGTGTTTAGCAATATTTTGTCTCATTACAGAGAGAAAGAGCAAGTCAGATTGTATGGGCTCAGTTTTAAGCAGCACATATTAAAAGGCACTGAAACCATTCAAATGCAATGTAAGACATATCAATCATGTCATGTTAGTACTGATGCACAGGCCAGCTGCCCAAAATCCATGAACTCTTCACCGCTAGTGTACTGTAATACTGCATGTAGCCATTTAGGTTCATTATGTAATCCACATAGACAAGAAACCTGTCAAAATGTGATTGTGTACATAAAACAGGATTAAAGGAAAACAAAGATGGTCTAACTATGGTGTAACGGTCACCAGCTGGAGTGTCCTTGAGAGCCACCAGAGGCCACTCCACATCAGACTATTGTCATTCCCTCATAAACTACAATTCCCATAACTCACTGTCCAGTATCATCATCCCTAATTGCATCCACCTGTGTCTCATTACCTTGTCAGTCTCAGCCTATTTAAACCATGTACACTCATTCATTCCCTGCAAAGTCTTGTATGTTGTTACACTGCATCTATGAGCATGCTCCCTGGATTCATGTCTCTTGGTTTTTGGATTCCTTGCCTGTTCCGTGGATTACTCTTTTGCCCGTGTTCCCTGCCTTGTTGTGTTTGTTATTGTTTGGACTAACTACCCGGTGTTAATGTCCTTTTCCTGTTTTCGACTACGATTGTGGATTACCCTTTCAATAAAACTGCATTTGGATCCTCAACCTTCGTGTCTCGGAGCAGTTTGTGACATATGGTGTGTGGTTTTATATAGATTGTTGACAGTTATGGCTAATTAAATGTGGTTGGGGAAAAACACAATGTCAAAAAAAAAAAAAAAAGTCCCACAAATCTTTCTACAATGTGTGCATTTACTGTTCAATAGTTTGTGGTCAGTACGAGTCAGCATATTAGAATGATTTCTGAAGGATCATGTGACACTGAAGAATGGAGTAATGATGCTGAAAATTCAGCTTTGCCATCACAGGAATAAATTACATTTTTTAATATATTAAAATAGAAAACAGGTATTATAAATCATAGTAATATTTATTACCCTTGAGCATAAGGGACCTTCTTCAAAAACATTAAATATTAAAAATATTACAATTAAAAACCAAAACTTTTGAACAATAAGTATAATATGTATATGTGTTATACATATATATATTATGTATAACTAGTAAATATTGTAAATGTTTTTTTTCTAAATGTAAATTCTAAATACAAAAAAAAAAAACTTAAAGGAATAGTTCACCCAAAAATGAAAATTCCTTCATAATTTACTCGCCCTTAAGGTGTTCCAAATCTGTATGAATTTTTCTTCTGCTAAACACAAAAAAATATTTTGAAGTATATCGGTAACCAAACAGTTGATGGGGCCCATTGACTTCCATAGTATGGAGAAAAAATTATAATATGGAAGTCAGTGGGGACCAGAAACTGTTTGGTTACTGGCATTCTTCAAAATATCTTCTTTTGTGTTCAACAGAAGAAAAAAATTAATACAGGGTTGGAACAACAACGTTCCAAACTACTTTGGAATAACTTTTTTTTGTACTTTATGCACAAACAGATCAATAAACATTTGCTGTCTTTCGCACAGATGCCTTTATAATCAAACACTCTGATCTTAAGCACATTCTGTTATCCATGTTAATTAAATACCAGGAGATTATAAACTGACTTTCCCGTCCCCCAAGAGATTTGCTTTTTAATCGAATGCCGCTGCCTTTTGAAGCTTGTTTATATGTGAATGATTGTCATACCAAACAGATTTTCACATAAAATCAGCTGAATAACTCAGGAAAAAAATAAACTGGAATTGCTTTGAATGTATTTAGCATTAAGCGCAGAATATTATTTTGACTCATAAAAATATCTTAATCTCATTGCAGTAGCAAACAAAATAGCAAACCAAATGGCATACATTTTAAAGAAAGACAGCACAAGTACACAAGCAAAAACATATATTTAATATTATAAAGCTAGCTACATACTGTTCAAAATGAAGTATCTGACTGCTAAAAGTCTATAATCTGGAAAAGAGTCAATTTTTGTCAAGTATTCTTATTCTAAGCACCATTGTGAAATGTTATTATTGCATAATTGTGCAGGTTACATTCAGATTGTCAACTTTTAACTGACCTCCTTACCTTCGCTAAACACCTGCCACCTACCAGAGACTGAACAAAAGGAGAACATAAGAACGATTCATACGATTAATTGAGAGTAAACAGTGCATGGATGCCATGCCTTAAAAAATAAAGCAGCTCTTGAAAGGGCAGTATGTTGTTCTCTAAACGCTACCAGAGATGCTGAGTGCACATGGCCTCAGGGTCACATGAAACAAATTACAGGTTGCTTTAGCTGTGACACTTTAAAAGGGCTGTTACACAGTAGAACTGCTCTCTGTCGTGCTAGTTCATTTCTTCGCTTGTCCACCCTCTCTCACTCCTTTTTTTCTAGATGCAAATATCTTTTCATCAAGCGTTCAGTTAGTCTTATAACTGTAAAAGATCAGATCAGCATAATTTTCGTGGTTAGGTTAATTCAGTTCAATATGAGCAATATGACTTCTTTACTGAAACATTGTTTTACAATGTCCATTCACTTCTAATTAACTCAAGGTATTCTGGAGATCACAGTTAACAAGTAACATAAGTAAAAATAGTTCATTTAGTTGTGTATAATTAATTGGGATTGGCAGGGTGCAAGTGTGTAACCGGAGACGGCTGTGTTTCTGTCTGTGTGGATTTACTCAGCTATACTTGGGGAATAAAACTATCCCCAGACATTTGCTAATTCAGACAAAAGCTTCATTTCATTGCTCAAATAAAAAAAAAAATATATATATATATGAATAAATAAAATAATAATAGTAAATGTGTTATGTTTCCCTTTTTCTAAATTATATACAGGTCCTTCTAAAAAAATTAGCATATTGTGATAAAGTTCATTATTTTCCATAATGTAATGATAAAAATTAAACTTTCATATATTTAGATTCATTTCACACCAATCGAAATATTTCAGGTCTTTTATTGTTTTAATACTGATGATTTTGGCATACAGCTCATGAAAACCCAAAATTCCTATCTCAAAAAATTAGCATATCATGAAAAGGTTCTCTAAACGAGCTATTAACCTAATCATCTGAATCAACTAATTAACTCTAAACACCTGCAAAAGATTCCTGAGGCTTTTAAAAAGTCCCAGCCTGTTTCATTACTCAAAACCGCAATCACGGGTAAGACTGCCGACCTGACTGCTGTCCAGAAGGCCATCATTGACACCCTCAAGCAAGAGGGTAAGACAGAAAGAAATTTCTGAACAAATAGGCTGTTCCCAGAGTGCTGTATCAAGGCACCTCAGTGGGAAGTCTGTGGGAAGGAAAAAGTGTGGCAAAAAACGCTGCACAACGAGAAGAGGTGATCGGACCCTGAGGAAGATTGTGGAGAAGGACCGATTCCAGACCTTGGGGGACCTGCGGAAGCAGTGGACTGAGTCTGGAGTAGAAACATCCAGAGCCACCGTGCACAGGCGTGTGCAGGAAATGGGCTACAGGTGCCGCATTCCCCAGGTCAAGCCACTTTTGAACCAGAAACAGCGGCAGAAGCGCCTGACCTGGGCTACAGAGAAGCAGCACTGGACTGTTGCTCAGTGGTCCAAAGTACTTTTTTCGGATGAAAGCAAATTTTGCATGTCATTCGGAAATCAAGGTGCCAGAGTCTGGAGGAAGACTGGGGAGAAGGAAATGCCAAAATGCCTGAAGTCCAGTGTCAAGTACACACAGTCAGTGATGGTCTGGGGTGCCATGTCAGCTGCTGGTGTTGGTCCACTGTGTTTTATCAAGGGCAGGGTCAATGCAGCTAGCTATCAGGAGATTTTGGAGCACTTCATGCTTTCATCTGCTGAAAAGCTTTATGGAGATGAAGATTTCATTTTTCAGCACGACCTGGCACCTGCTCACATTGCCAAAACCACTGGTAAATGGTTTACTGACCATGGTATTACTGTGCTCAATTGGCCTGCCAACTCTCCTGACCTGAACCCCATAGAGAATCTGTGGGATATTGTGAAGAGAAAGTTGAGAGACGCAAGACCCAACACTCTGGATGAGCTTAAGGCCGCTATCGAAGCATCCTGGGCCTCCATAACACCTCAGCAGTGCCACAGGCTGATTGCCTCCATGCCACGCCGCATTGAAGCAGTCATTTCTGCAAAAGGATTCCCGACCAAGTATTGAGTGCATAACTGAACATAATTATTTGAAGGTTGACTTTTTTTGTATCAAAAACACTTATTTTATTGGTCGGATGAAATATGCAAATTTTTTGAGATAGGAATTTTGGGTTTTCATGAGCTGTATGCCAAAATGATCAGTATTAAAACAATAAAACACCTGAAATATTTCAGTTGGTGTGCAATTAATCTAAAATATATGAAAGTTAAATTTTTATCATTACATTATGGAAAATAATGAACTTTATCACAATATGCTAATTTTTTGAGAAGGACTTGTACTAGGGTGTAACGGTACACACAAGTCACGGTTTGATACAAGTCCAGTACATTTACATGCCCCGCTCTCAAAAGTTCTTGGTTGCTATCTGAACTCTTGTTTTGGGTTGGTGCATAGATCGCCTATTCTGTGCCTTTTCTTGTTGTGGCGATTAACAAACAGCACTTTTGACTGACTTAATAGGGTTGAGACTAACCTATAAGAAATAAGCTAATTCATATATTCTACATATTTAAAATTATAACTCCCTTGCAGACCTGTGGGGACAAAAAAACAAACAAAAAAAACCTCATAAATACAGTTTTAAGAAATGTTTTTAATTCTAAAAATGCAATAAATAAATAAATTTTAGCTGTAAGTTTTAAGGTTCACCTACATTTGTTTATAATTAGCAATATATAAACTATCAAAAACATATTGTATCCCTATATAGCTAAGTAAATGTGAGTGTCTCTCTCTCTCTCGCTGTGTGTGTGTGTGTGTGTGTGTGTGTGTGTGTGTGTGTGTGTGTGTGTGTGTGTGTGTGTGTGTTGCTACCAGGCCCCAGGCCCAAACGCAACAAATCAATGTTGGGAGTATTTTGTTGTGGCCCCTGCACAAGGGTAAAAACATTTTGGAGTCTCATCTATAGATAAATAGCAAGCGATCCTCGTGGTGCTTGTCAAAGAAACAACTACAGATCCATCTAAAGACGCCTCAGAGTTCACTGAATGCTAAACTGACCAGTGAAGTGGAGGAAAGGCACCCGGAGCATTCTTGGAACATTCCAATGACTCATTACAATATGCTTAAATGAAAAAGAGCCTGATGTAGGACAACAAGACCACAAGATGCCCAGAGCAAGTGCATGACAACTCTTCTTGTGACAGCAAAAAATATTTTTTCCCCAGTGAATGTTGGCTAGGTGAGAGTCATACTAGGTTATAATAACCTAGTAAAGGTAAATCTAGGTTGCTGTGAGAAAGAATTGTGTCCCTGAATACATTACACACTGTGGAATCTCATTGTGTATTCTCACAGGAGGGAGTTGCCTACCTTTTGAATAAATCTGTAAACAAGATGGCTGAGTTAACAGGAAGTGCATGCAATCTAAACAGATGCCTAAATATAAACCATTTATTATGCAGTTTGGATAGGATTTGATTATGCATTAAGGATAAAGGGCAGCTACACATTATTCTTAAAGAGAGAAAATTGATCTGGAAGGTATGCCAATAAAACAGGAGAAAAGAGATGTGGATGCTTCTGCATATTAAAAAAAAAAAAAAAAAAATAATTTATGAATAAGTGATGCTTAGCCACGCATAACACCATGATGCTAAACAGCTAAATCATTGCAGATGGTTGTCAGGGCAATGCTGTGCAGGTGCTAACAGTGGTGGTCAGTGAGGGAATCTTTAGGGAGGCTGATATGTGAAACAATATTGATTAAAATCAATACAATTTTGCAGCATTTTCTATTTAAAAAATAAATAAATTAGTATTACAATTATTATGATATCTTAAAATTGTATTGATAATTAATGAGTTGTAATAATCCTCAAATCAGCAACAGTGATCAATACAGTAGGCTAAATCAACAAAATAAATTGAGCACCATCAAGCAAAATGTACACATGAAAGAAGTTCTACCCCATCTAACTCACCAATGCATAGATGAAGATCCTTCATTCATTTGGATTTCATCGATATTTTGCCTAAACATTTTTCTTCCATAGTAGTCCACAGGCAAGCTTGACGACGCATTAAATTGAACCTGGCAGCTGATTGGCATGAATGATAACCAATGATAGTTGCGTTCTCTATTCTGATTGGTCAGATGCTGTAAGTCTCCTCAACTTTTTGTTTTAAAGGTTGGCCTATTGACGTGGTTAGCGCTTATGAATAATGTAAACGCTATGTAGGCAACATAATCATATTTCATTTACATTTTTATGCATCTGAGTCACGAACATCTGGTGGTAAACTGATTAAAGAAAATCGTTGACTTTAGATGTGTCCCAATTAGGGAAACTGCAATTCAAATACACAGATGATGCATTTTTGAAATATAACCTTGCCAAGACAACAAAAGCGGTTCAACCAATCAGAATATAGAGTCAATCTCCGCTTGCAGCGCTTTCACTTGTAAACTACACAGTAAAACACGTTGGGTTATTTTAAACCCAACATTATTAAGTGGGTAGCGACGTGTGCGCTTTTTAATAACATATGGTTATTTGATATATGGTTAAAAGACATATGGTTGTTGCATTATGGTTTAAATGTAAGGCATAATGTTGCAAAATAAACCCGTGATCGCGTTATCACTTGACTATTTATTTTTCTATAAATTTTTACATGGCTATTTACCAAATAAATAGCCACGAAATACTTATTTGAGTTAAAATAATTGTATCAGCTTTACTTGGAGAGACAGGAGGTAGAAACGTAGGATTCCCCGATCAATATTCAGTTTAATGGGTTAATCAGTTACAGTTAATCGGGAATAGGCTATATGATTGGCGCAATGACCAATCAGAAAGTATTCCAGTGAGCCGCACAATAAATAGGCTACTTTTACTTTATCATCTGTTGGGTTATTCAGTATATTTGTGTCTCTGTCCAGGGTGCTGAATAATACATCAGTCCGTCTGTGTCATTCACTCTTTCTTATGTAGATCCTCTGCTTTTGACCACAAAATAATGATGCTTCACTTTTGGCTGATTTTTATAGAAAACTGTCATGTCGACGAATTCAGCCTTTAAATAAACAACGTCTCTATTTCTTAATTGGTTTCTTTGAACGTGTCTCATCTAAAGCGTTTACAGGAAACGTCGTGATTCAACCCCACAGCAGGTGTCAAAATAACTTCACACAAACGATACGAATGAAACGGACCCGCTCTCCCGTCTGTTCCTCTCGCATGCAGCTCAAATTAACATGTAATTGATTCTTACCTCTGTCGCCATGATGCCTAAGACGGTGGTGGATGTGTGGTGGATCTGTCCCGGTGCTGAAATCCTCTTCACTCGTGGGACAGTAACGGACGGTGAGATGAACGCACTGGAGAGGGTGGAGTAGCGTCCTACTGATGGAGGAGGAGTGACTAGTACAGATGTGCTTCACTTCATGCATCTAGAAACAAGATCTTCGTAGAGAATCCGAGGACAAAAACACTGGGGTAAAAAAAATGTTTTACCAATAAAAATGTTTTTTTTTTTTTTTTTGCTTGAGATGTTTTCAGTGCCTACATTAGAAAAATGGGTGTTCAGCAGAACATTTAACAATATAAGAGTGACTGGTCCCACTTTATAGGTGTCTTTAACTATCCTTACATTCTAATAATACTACTAATTGTTAGGTACAGCGCACTTATTGTGTTGATGTTCTATTGCAAAAAACATTGCTGTTTAGTCAAATACAAATTTGTTCAAGGATTGTAGGTCAGCCTCTTTTGAGAAGTTAAATGGTTTAGTTTATTACAACAATTTGTTGAGGTTACCGGATTAGTTCACCCAAAATTGAAAATTATCCCGTAATTTACTCACTGGTGTATATGACTTTCTTCTTTCAGCCGAACAGAATCAAAGTTATATTTAAAAAATATCCGGGCTCTTCTCAGCTTTATAATGGGAGTGAATGGTAACTGAGATTTTGAGGGGACAAAAAGTGCATTCATCCATCATAAAAGTAATCCATACGGCTCCTGGGGGTTAATAAATGCCTTCTGAAGCAAAGCAATGCATTTTTGTAAGAAAAAAAAAAAAACTCCATATTTATAACTTTATAAACTAGAATCAATGGCTTCCGTATGAATGTCTAGTTCCGGAACTCTGACCCGACGCATGACGCATTGACGAACGCAGAAGCGCAGAGGATAGAGCAAAAAAAAAAAAACACTGGTCACAAATTAGAAGTCTAAAGTGAGAATTTTTAAAGAAAAATGTCAGAGGAGCTTGAGTTTGTTGCCCAGCCCTATTTGTTTTTATTTTTTTACCGTGAGAGGCGTCTACTCTCACCTAAGCTTACGCTACTCCTACATCCTACGTCATGCGCCAGAACTCGACTCTCTCGTGAATGTGCGGATGGACGTTAGCGGAAGCTAGTGATTACAGTTTATAAAGTTATAATTATGGATATTTTCCTTCAGACGTCACTATTGGCTCATTATTGGCCGACGCTGGTCATGTGTGTGATGCGTGTGACGTACAACAACAGAAGCGTACGCTGTTAAACTATTAACCTGACTCGAGGCCCAAAGAGAAGGAAATGAATAGTTGAAATAAAGTCGTTATTTTTGTGTTCTCGTCGTTTGATAAACTTAAGATTGAGCCACTGTAGTCACTTAGACTATTTTAACAATGTCTTTAATTACTTTTCGAGTCCGGCAAGTTCAATCCCTGAATAAGCCTATGGAGGAGTATGGAGGAATGATCCAGCTCTCAGATTTCATCAAAAATATCTTAATTCGTGTTCCGAAGATGAACGAAGGTCTTACGGGGTTGGAACAACATGAGGGTGAGTAAATACTGACAGAATTTTCATTTTTGGGTGAACTAACCCTTTAAATGCAAACACAGATGATGATAATTAAAGGGTCACTTCAGGATTTAGCATTAAGCTTTGTATCAGTAGAAAACCAGTAGTATTTTCGAATTACCGTGCTTCCCCCCTCAAATCCCCCTGATATGAGAGATTTATGTATTTTTAGTCTGGAAAAAATCCTCCGATGACGCAAAAATCATCATTTTGCGTCATCAGAGGATTTTTTGGCCAGAGGCTAAAGACTACAGCCAGTAGAAGAGGCTGTCCCGCGTGTTTTCAACCCGCCCATAAAGGGTGGGATCTCAGTCACAGAATGTACACATAGTGTCAGCCATCTTTTTTTGGAAGCTAAGCTAGCAGGCTCTTGTTCTGTGGAGAAAGCTGAGTAGTAGGAGAAAGCGGAGTAGTAGGGGTTACCATCCTCTTTTTCCCGGACGTCGAGATCGTCCAAAATGTCCGGGATTCAGCTTTTGCTTTCTGCAGTCGCCATTCATTGTTTACATGCACACCTTTTGTTTCAATCTAACTGAATTCATTCCGATTGGTGAATCTGAATGTAGTGTTTACATGAATGCTAAACAAGTGATCGGTTGATGTACGTTTTAACATTGCTAAGAAAATTCCCGCTCCTCCGTGAGAGATACGAGAACGGTGCGCCTCACAGGTGTCGCTCATCAGTAATCACGCCACCAGCCTCGCGCCGTTCTCCCGCGGCCCTCAGTCTCGCCCTGCACGCCACAGTAAACATGATGAAGGCTAGTAGCCTAGCCTTGTTGTTTAACATCTGCGCTCTGTTACCGGTAGGCGTGGCCTCCTAGGGCAGCGAAGCAATTGGATTCTGGGAGTTGTTGTCTTTCATCCACATAAGCCAAAAATCAATTTTCCGGATTTTCTCAGTCTAGAAAAGTCCAAATTCAAAAATTATTTCACATTTCTTCCACATAAATGACCCATTTTAAATACACATTCATCTTCCCAGAGGTGAAGTGTCCCTTTAAGTGAACACAGGTGACACAGATGAACCAATAATGATGGTGATGAAGACACGTGACAAGTGAAGAAAGGCAGACAAGTCCAATGAAAACAAACTAAACAGAACACAACTGTGACACCAAGGGGCTATGCAAAACAGGTGACAAATTAAAGTATTCGCAATCTACGGTATGCATGTAGATAGAGGGCTGTACTGTATAAATTGGGATGGACTGATGTTGCTGTGTCTGATGTAAATCCAAGTAAAACAAAAAAGAGGTATATTTCATTTTAATTTAAAGTCCCTGTAAAGTCAAAATTAAGTATGTGTTCTGAGTTTGTCACACCACAGAAAAATGTGTTATTAGCCACCCAGCCAAATTTGAATGATAAAAAAGCCGGCAAGTACATAAAATAAGCTATCAAAATCTTGAAAAACTGAGCAGTAGTCTCTGCTCTCAAACGCTGGGGGAGTGTCCACTGTCTGCGCTGAAACCACGCCCACTCACGGGAAGTATGTTGACACTCACCAGTTGTCGGCACGACGGGAGGATGAAGGCGGGAGATAGTCGGTTCGGCCCCATTCACCAGTACGAACGCATAGCTAGCTGTAGCTAGCAAACTGTAGTCTGTAGTAACTAATAATACTGACAGTAACTCGCGATTGAGCGGCAAACTGATGTTATTAATCTGCTCTATTTATATTGTTAGGGGAGGGGCCAGCCTCAGTGGCTCCAGTGCAGGGATGGGCAACTCCGGTCCTCGAGGGCCACTGTCCTGCAGAGTTTAGCTCCAACCCTAATTAAACACACCTGAACAAGCTAATCAATGTTTTCAGGATTACTAAAAAAATATTTTTGTCAGGGTTGGAGCTAAACTCTGCAGGACAGTGGCCCTCGAGGACCGGATTTGCCCATCCCTGCTCTAGTGGGTCATCAGGTAGGGGCGTGTCCAGGAGCTCAGGCACTCCAGTGCGTCATCAAGACCCCGTTATAGTCCCGCCCAAAAAATCCGGAACACAGCAATGGTGAAAAACTGTTTAGCAGTCTAACTCCACAATTCAGTATCCTACTTCACAGTTCACAGTCTTTGTAATATATTTTAGCAATACATTTACATTTATAATGTGTTTCGATTTTTTTTTTAGAATTGCCTTTACAGGGACTTTAAAGAACATTTAACATTCAATTTGAAATAAAATTACGACATTTATGGTGTGCTGCCATTTCCCTGGCTCTGTTTGTTTCAAAAATATCTTTCTCTGGCAATCACTGTGGTGGCTCAGCCTGAGTCATACATGCATGAAACAGACTGCATAATTCACAGGGAAAGCAAAGACACTTAAAAATGTATTGAATGTGCTGCTGATGTTTGGACGCTCCTGGGCTTTGACCAGTAGCCTATGTGGACTGGAGAGCATGTTTAATAATACACATTGCAAGGTGCAAGCAGTGTATGTATGTTAAAGGGATAGTTCACCATAAAATGAAAAAAAAAAAAAAAAAATTAAAGTTGCCCTCATGTTGTTCCAATCCTGTGTGAGTTTCTTTCTTCTGTTGAACAAAAAAGAAGATATTTTAAAGAATGTTGGTAACCAGAGAGTCGACTTCCATGTTACTATTTTGTTTTCCTATGGAAGTCAATGGATGACAGAATGCTAATTTTTGGGTGAACTTTCCCTTTAAAGTTAGTGCTGAGTGAACAATTCTAGAGAGAAATCTGCACTGTGTAAGACTGTTGGTGTTGAAAAGCACACCTTACTTAAAGACCTTAAATTAAAAGAAATTAAAAGACATTCTTGTACAAAACACACTGATACTCACTCTAAACAGTCTAAGCATGCCATGTTTTGATAGCTGTAACTCAGAGATAGCTAATCTGAATCACTTTGGACAGAGAACAATACCATCTGCTCCTGTCTCTTACTGAAGACTGTAACTGCATGCTACATAATCATAGCAAAAGAACTTTGCCTTACTTCCAAACAGCAAAACAATTTGCATTACAGGGCCACGTGGGCTGACATAATCAAAAAAGCTTATTGCCTAAAGCGTGCACGTATTCGCACACACGTTCTCTGATTCGGGCATGATACATCCGGGAAAATACAGAGGAAGTGTATACTATAATCACAGCTTATTTGATAAGACAGCAAAATGCCTTTGGGAATGAGATAATAAGGTCAAATTTGAACAAAGATGCACAACGTGGGAAGGAAAGCTGCTTTATTTAATTTACAAATTGTTTTCTTCAATTTCGAAGGAGATTATAAATGCAGTTATTTAAAGCATTTTTCATGTAAAGCTTTTTTGATTTACAATTTTTTTTTTTCCTGAATGGAAATAGAATTGGAAAGCATGACGAAGTAAGAGCATTCACTTATTCTTGATACTCTAAATTGTGTGAATGAAAATCCAGAGGAATGACTATGAAGGGGAATCTTCCTTTTGTTTTTCATAGGCCAAAAATGTCTTGTGCAGATGCCACCATCCCTTGGCACAGAAGCATCTTGTCTCACAGGAGGGAAAGAAAAAAGAGGGTTTGATCCACAATATAAATAAAACATTAAAAAAAACTTTGTTTATTGTGTCTTTTTATAGAGGTGTTAAAAATAAAGTGTGTAATCTCACTGTGCCTCCTTTCTAACATTGCAGAAAGGGAGCTATAAATAGAACTCCCTAAATAGATGCACACAGGCAACTTTTATAAGAGATTTCTATAGCAGCCAAACAATACTATGCAGCACATCTTCATGCCTCTATCCTACATTGGATAAAACATTAAAGGTACACTATGTAACCTTTTTTTTCAAAATTTCCAAAATTTAAATAATGAGTCATTACATCATCAATCCTTCTTTCAAAACATGTTTTTGTCTCACCTTGACTCACTATAGTAAGCTTATTATTATATTTTTGACCTGTTGGGGTGTTTTTTGCAGGAAATTGCATATACGTCACTCTCCTGTGCGTGTCTCATCATATCTGTAAATAGAGAAAAGTTGCTCAGTCTACTTTGTGATGTGGGAGTGGCAGAGATTAGTCATCGCAGCGTGTGAGAAAGGTTGACGGAGCGCAATAAATCACACATGGAACACACCGTATCTCAAACCTCTCAAACCATAGAGCACACTAAATGTCAAACCTCAGAGGAAACAACAGTTTAAAAAAAAAACTTGAACAGAAGAGTCTGCTGATAAAAATTGAATGTAACAGAGCTCGTAATAAAACGAGAATCAACATTGTTTTTTCAGAGATGGCGAGAAATGAGGGATTTGAAATGTAAAATGCCATTTTAATTACTCAACACAATTAATTGAACATTATTTTACTGAACAGAAATTGACATATGTAGCTCTCTAACAGAGTTTATTGTAAAACATTATCTATTGTGAAGGGTCATATTCATCCGCACAGTGACAAAGAAGGGAAGCACAACCAAAACAATGTTCTTCAATCTATCTATCCGTTCATTCATCCATCCATGTTTTCTTCTCAGAATGGAATGCATCATGAAATCTGATAAAACATGCTGATTTCTGAGAAAATATGGTAGTCTGCTCAAAGGAGTTCACATGCTCAGTGTCCGATTTTCTTATTCGATTAACTCTAAATCTTTCTTTTTAATTTAATGGCATTACATTTCTGTAATAGCTTTTTTTGTTTTGTTTTTTCAAAATCCCTCTGTTTTTGTCCAGGTTTAAATTTAAATATGAACCCCAGATTTTCAAAGTGAACTCAGACTTTTGGACCCCACTGTACATACTTTCTTGGAAGTGTCTAAGGACAACGAGAACGTCACTGTTACTAAGGAAACAGAACAAAATCAGATTCCTTTTTTTATCATCTAACCACCTGGAATGATCTTTGGATCGCACTAAAATCTCTGTAGGATCCTCAGGCATATTCAGATGGAGAAACGTGTGAGAAAAAAGTATTGCAACACTTCACAGGCCGTGGAACTATTGACTTTGGTGCGTGAAGTGCATTCCTATGTTGTTTCCATTCCCTTGGCATATTGTTTATGAAATCTGGCATTTCTTTTGGTAATATTAGACTGGTGTTGACATGTACGGCCAATGTTAGTGTCTTGTAGTCAGGGGCATTATCATGACAAAACACAACTATTGATTTGAAAGATAGATAAGCAAATGTCTTTGACTTCTTCCTACAAACTCATACTTCAATTATATATGTATATATCTATATCTATATCTATATCTATATCTATATCTATATCTATATCTATATATATATATATATATATATATATATATATATATATATATATATATATATATATATATATATAGTGCATTTACTGTTACTAATAAAATGATGCATGGAAAAGAAGCACAGTCTCAGTGAGTTTAATTCATACATTTATATTTCGAGTGTTGTAATTTCATGATGCGATTCCCCTGCAGTATGTTGACTATTAGGGACAAGAAAATTGATTATTTGTCAAATTCGAATGACGTTTTAGTAATTTATGACAGTATGAGTGAGTTTAATTTGTTGATTGATCGACCGTTAATCTAGTAAATGATTTAATCCACTGAATGCTGTGGTAGTATAAAAACACTCTCCCAACAGCATACTGTTACTTTTAATTCTTTTGAGCTTAATTCCTAGTCAAATTAAAATGATATAGTTGTATATATCACTTGTGATGGTATTTTGTATAGATATGGCCAGACGTGCAGTCTACCAATAACATTAGAGTGACAACACTAAGAACGCCCACAAGCAACTCGCAGTACACAGACTACCGACATACAGCGACAAAGTCGCTGGCGGTGTGAACGGGGCTTGACACGTGTTCTCCTCAGCGCATAACTTGCATTTTATGTTTATATCCTTATCTGTAAATGTTAGAAAGTCCCACACGCATTTCTATTCAGCATATTCTGGCAACAAGCAATCTTGTTAAACTTCAGTGTTCAGTGAACGAGCACTTGTGGGTGCATGCGGGTCAAACAGGCGACTTACACATTTTGCTAGCATAATTTTTGTTTCAAATTAAGTTGTAGGCTTAATTCTACATGTAACACAAGTTATTATATTTATGAACGCAGTAGTAAATGCACTATTGTTGGTATAGCTCATTAATCTAATATAATTAATTAGGCTGCTATGTGCAGAGTGAATCGTCTTCCTCATACATTTTGTGCTTTTATTTTTGTTTATTAATATTTTAATTTAGTCGGTTTAAGTTCTGCTTTAAAATAGTAAAGTAAAAAAATCAGTTGATTTTAGGTTTAGAATGTGATGTTTGTATTTTAACACTTTTTTTATTTGCTTATGTAGGGCCTACCTACAGTATAGCCTACATAGATACATTCGCTATATTTGTTTTCATAGACTTTATATTACACTTATATTATACTTTATATCATTTGTTTGAAGGACGGCTTTTGGCAGGATGTGGAATAACATTGTTTAAAATAATGGATAAAAATAATTTTTTAGTTAAAAATATTTTTTAATGTATAATAATGTTTAGTTTTTCCATCCGATTAATCGAAAAAATAATCGACAGATTAATCGATTATGAAAATAATCGCTAGTAATAGCTAGCAGCTATTAGCATAGCTATCCAGACTGTAAAAACTCAAAATTGTAGACAGCATGTAAGTGTGTGGCCAATCAAATGATGCTGTCTAGCACATTTACGGTTTGCTCAAGTTCAGGAAAACCTAAAAAATTGCCTCTTTTCCACATATGCCTTGTCAGATTGCTTAGGACTCATTTGCTCCAATACAAGGGGACATTTTCTGATTTTTGCAAGTCTGTGCAATTACTATTTATGTGTTTGTGTGTGTGTGCACATGATCTGTATGTCTGTGCAACAGGACTGGTCAGGCTCTTTGCCACATTAAATATCCTTCGCCTGTTGACTTAACGACAGGAGGAGACGACGGGAATGTGATCAGTGTTCCGTTCCAAGAACACAGGAAATGAGAATTCTGAAAACACAGATATAAAATATTATTAACTTTGAATTGTTAGACAAGCAAATAAAACATAATCAAAGTCAACACAGAGGTCAAGTGAACTTTGTCACTTTTACCCAGATGTACTGGATGAGACAGAACTTGACAAGGCATGTGGTATTGCTTCATCAATGTATTTGACAACACAATATACACATGATATCAAATTACTCTGGATGTTAAAAGGTTTTAGAGAAATATGATGATTAAATATTTCTCCTAAATTCCAATGACAACACGTTGGAGTTTGTGAGCGAATATGTGATTAAAGTCCTTGTTTGATAAATGGGATTTGATTACTTAAAGTCAAATCTGGCAGAAAATACTAGTGTTGCTAAAGTGTAAGATGAAGAGAGACAAATGGAGAATTGTTATGGCCTTCTTGTCAGCTGTGTCCCAAATGACGCTCTATACACTATGTACTTATACACTATGTACTTGTGCACTATGTACTCAACCATGTAGTGTATGAACTTTATACGTTTTTTGGTCTTTCAACATCACAGTCTGATAGCTCCTCCCCCTCCGCTACGTTATTAAAGCTGCAACTTTTCAGCAAAACTTTTTGAATTTTCAGTGTGAACGCACTACTCGCACTATTTATACTAAAAATGGTGTAGAATAGTGCACAAGTACTCGATTTGGGATGCACCTACTGTGTCAACAATCACAAACATGTCGTATTACCATAAGGAGCAGGATTGGGCTTGTGGATTTTACACTACTATGACACCTGCTATATATTACCATTCAAAGGTAAATATATTTATAATCTTGCAAAAATATTTCTGTGTCAAATAAAAACTGTTCTTTTAAAATTCCTGTTTATCAAATAATCCTAAAAAAAAAGAAAAACATGTATCAAGGTCTCCACTAAAATATTAATAATTGGATGCATAATAATTAGACATGTTTCTTAAGCAGAATATCAGCATGTTAGAATTATTTCTGAAGGATCATGTGACACTGAAGACTGGAGTAATTTTAAAATATATTAAAATAGAATTTATTTTAGATAGTAATAATATTTAACAATATTACTATTCTTATTATATTTTTGATCAAATAAATGCAGCATTGGTGAGCATAAGTGACTTCTTTCAAAAACACTAAAGAAGCTTACCTACCTCAAACTTTTGAAAGTTAGTGTGTACTGTATATATACACACATATAGTTACTCAGCAACAAAATTACATTCACATGTGTTTTTGTATTGCAACCTTAACAAAATTTTAAACTTCAATTGAGTCATACTTCTAAAAGGAAATAAATATACACAGAGAAAGTGTTTATATGATCTCATGGTGTGCTTTTTCCAGTCTATAGAGAAATTAGACATTTCTGTCATGACAACTCTTAAGAGTGTTTGGCATGGTAATAGATATGACAATGTTGATTTGTTTGGTCTTGGCGGAATAGATTTGCTATGCAGCAAGATGAATTGCCGCTGCTTGTATTGCTGCTGCTGCGGCGGAGCAAGTACAGGACTTGCTACTGCCAAATACATGCATGACACACTGCTGTGAGCAAGTAAGACTGTTGCTGTAAAATTTAGCATACTTGAATTAACCGTAGCAGATCTATACAGGTGGAGCTGGGGAAGGTGGAGAGTTTCTGAAAGTGTGCTGCAAACTGCTACAGCAAATGCTGACCCAGTATTTGAAGGTTGAGCACGCTCACTGCAGCGAGCTCATTGGCTACTGATACAGCAGGAATCAATCAGCTGTGAGAGAATGATGCGATTGTAAGCAGATTGAGTTAGTCTATCAGCCTGCGCCACCTAGAGTTTCATGACAGAACTTCATATTTCATAATTTGCTTTAGACAGTATTGCCCACACAATCATGTGGCTGAGTTGTCTAATTGAGTTTTTGCATTTTATAAAAGTCTAATAGGAATTTTGCCAGATTTGGCGCAAGCAAATTGTATGGCGGCTGTAAACCTAACAAAGTCTGCATTTAAAGGGGTCATGACATGGATTTTTTTAACAAATTATTTTGAAGGTGCTCTAAGCGATGTCACGCGTTTTTTAGGCCAAAACATTTTTTGTCACATACAGCAAACATCTCCTCACTATCCGCTAACTGCCTGTCCCCTGAACACACTGTAAAAAAACGCGGTCTCTGCAGACACCCCAGGCTCCAAAAACGGCAACAAAAACAAACTGGGCTAACCCGCTCCACGAAAACATAACAAACTGTTCCAGTCAATAACCGACAAGAAGGATTTGGGGGGTTAGTGCGTGGATGAGGAGGAGGGAGGGTCTAGCTTGCCTCCGTTTTGTTTGACAATACTTCGAACGTCAACAAGAAGTGACGTCACCCAACGATGCTTAGAGCACCTTTAATGTTCCTTGAGGTTCACTTATAATGTTAACTTCCCTGCCATTGATGGAATTTTCCACCATTTCTGAGACAATGCTCACTCGCCATGGATGGAATTTTCCTGCTTTCCACGTTCCCTTTCGAGGGAACTCGCACTGCGTCCTTGAAAACGACTCTTTGGGGGACGCTCCCTTAGCGTGCGCCTCTGAAGTATGAATGAAACGTCTCAGGTTACGACTGTAACCTATGTTCCCTGAGAACAGGGAACGAGACAATACGTCATCGACGTTATGGGGAACGCCTCAGGCGTGACAGGTGTCTGAAATCAAGTATCAACTCACAGCAATCATGTTGACCGGCGACAGCCCGTGCATCATCAGCTCGAATGATGAGCGCGTCAATCTGGATGTATAAAAAGTGCGCCTTGAAACCGTGACAACATCCTATCGTCTGAAGGGACTGTTGCAGGCAGGCCCCGAGGTATGGCAGGGAGACGTATTGTCTCGTTCCCTGTTCTCAGGGAACATAGGTTACAGTCGTAACCTGAGACGTTCCCTTTCGAAGGGAACTCAACAATACGTCATCGACGTTATGGGGAACGAAATACCCACGCCGCCATACTGAGGGGAGTGCATGCCCAATGGCAGTGACAACTGTCATCACCAGTAATACAAAGGACACTAAAAACCACTCACCCTAGGTCACGTTGGGCTGTCAGTGACAGCACTCCCTACCGGTCATAGCCCAAGCTAATGAACCGAGAAAACTGCCAGAACATAGTTCATGGGAGGTATATCTGGGCCAGCTCAAAGGCTTAGGACCAACTTCCAAATAGAAGGGGTCCCTTCCAGGGAGTGTGGCTAGGGGACTCAAGGGACTCCCAGCCAGTCACTATACAGGAAAACATGCCTCCTGACATGCCACCAGGCATGATCTATACTAAGACGCACAGTCTGGCCATTGCCTGTCTGTCCGAGACAGAGCCTCTGGAAACTGCCTTGGAAAAGGCGTTCAAAACTGAAGGCCTGCAAAGCTGGCAGAAACCATTCAGTTCCGGACCACAGAGACGGGACCACCTGGAGAGTGTAACTCAACCTCAAGAAATGACGGAAGTCGTCCACTCAATCCATGGGCCTACCCAGTGCTCGTCCTGAACACTGAGGAAGTAAGAGAGGGATCAAAACCAGGAAGGTCTGCTGAGGCCAAAGACCTGATTACCCCCTATGTGGGGAGCTCCAGTACCGGAGAGCTCACATCAGGAAAGGCCGGTGAGGCCTGTAACCTGGCGACCACCGCATGTGGGAGCTCATAACCAGGAAGGCCGGGTGAGGCCTGTAACCTGGCGACCACAGCATGTGGGAGCTCATAACCAGGAAGGCCGGGTGAGGCCTGTAACCTGGCGACCACCGCATGTGGGAGCTCATAACCAGGAAGGCCGGGTGAGGCCTGTAACCTGGCGACCACAGCATGTGGGAGCTCATAACCAGGAAGGCCGGGTGAGGCCTGTAACCTGGCGACCACAGTGTGTGGGAGCTCATATCAGGAAGGCCGGTGAGGCCTGTAACCTGAGACCCAGAATATGGGAGCTCATAACCAGGAAGGCCTGATAAGGCCTGCAACCTGACAACCATACCACGTGGGGGCTACATTAGAAAGTACATGAAACAAAAGTGCATGTACTTAGTCATTCTGAGTCCAGAAAAGGCCTGGATCAGAATGAAGAAGTTAGCCAGAAAGGCGTCTGTCGTAGCATATTTTGACGAGATCTAGAGTGGGACCCGAGGTGAAAGACTTGGGTCTGGACCACATAGAAAGGGACTGAAGCGTACAGCGCATGACCCTTACCATAAAAATGGATTTTAGAAAGTACACAAGATGTTCCATCATGTGACTTACCATAAGTATGGTTTTGACATGACCAGGAAGGCCAGATCTGGCCTATAACCTGATAGTCAAAATGTGTGGGAGCTCACATTCAGGAAGGCCTGATGAGGCCTGCAACCTGACATGTGAAAGCTCACAACCACACCCTAGCGACCACAGTGAGTGGGAGTTCACATTCAGGAAGGCCTGGAGAGGCCTGAAACCTGACATGTGACAACTCATAACCAGGAAGGCCGCTTTTTCTTTAGGGGGCCTGAAGCCTGGTGACCACTGAATGTGGGAGCTCAAAACCAGGAAGGCCGGCGAGGCCTGTAACCTGACAACCACAGTAGGAGGGAGCTCATATCAGGAAGGCCTGACAAGGCCTGTAACCTGACAACCACACCATGTGGGGCTACTTCCAGATAGGCCATAAATATGGATTTTAGAAAGTACATGAAACAAAAGTGCATGTACTTAGTAATTCCGAATCCAGGAAGGCCTGGATCAGAAAAAGGCGTCTGTCGTAGCAAACCTTGACGACAGGACGCATCTAGAGTGGGACCCGTGGTGAAAGACCTGGGTCTGGCCACATAGGAAGGGACCGAAGCATACAGCGCATGACCCTTACCATGAAAATGGATTTTAGAAACTACACAAGATGTTCTGTCGTGTGACTTACCATAAGTATGGTTTTAACATAATCAGGAAGACCAGATGAGGCCTGTAACCTGATAGTCAAAATGTGTGGGAGCTCACATTCAGGAAGGCCTAATGAGGCCTACAACCTGGAAGGTGAAAGCTCACAACCACACCCTAGCGACCACATTGAGTGGGAGTTCACATTCAGGAAGGCCTGTTGAGGCCTGAAACCTGACATGTAACAACTCATAACCAGGAAGGCGAGGAGGCCTGAAGCCTGGTGATCACTGAATGTGGAAGCTCATAACCAGGAAGGCCGGTGAGGCCTGTAACCTGACGACCACAGTAGGTGGGAGCTCATATCAGGAAGGCTGGTAAGGCCTGTAACCTGATACCCAGTATTTGGGAGCTCATAACCAGGAAGGCCGGTGAGGCCTGTAACCTGGCGAGCACAGTAAGTGGGAGCTCATATCAGGAAGGCCGGTGAGGCCTGAAACCTGACAACCACAGCATGTGGAAGCTCATACTCAGGAAGGCCGGGTGAGGCCTGTAACTTGGCGACCACAGTATGTGGGAGCTCATATCAGGAAGGCCGATGAGGCCTGTAAACTGGCGACCACAGCATGTGGGAGCTCATAACCAGGAAGGCCTGGCAAGGCCTGTAGCCTGGCGATCACAGCATGTGGGAGCTCATAACCAGGAAGGCCGGGTGAGGCCTGTAACCTGGCGAGCACAGAAGGTGAGAGCTCATATCAGGAAGGCCGGGTGAGGCCTGTAACCTGGCGAGCACAGAAGGTGAGAGCTCATATCAGGAAGGCCTGTGAGGCCTGTAACCTGGCGAGCACAGAAGGTGGGAGCTCATATCATGAAGGCCGGTGCGGCCTGTAACCTGGCTCCCATAGTATGTGGGAGCTCTTATCAGGAAGGCCGGGTGAGGCCTGTAACCTGGCTACCACAGTATGTGGGAGCTCTTATCAGGAAGGCCGGGTGAGGCCTGTAACTTGGCGACCACCGTGTGTGGGAGCTCATATCAGGAAGGCTGGTAAAGGCCTAAAACCTGATACCCAGTATTTGGGAGCTCATAACCAGGAAGGCCGGTGAGGCCTGTAACCTGGCTACCACAGTATGTGGGAGCTCTTATCAGGAAGGCCTGGCGAGGCCTGTAACCTGGCGACCACCGTGTGTGGGAGCTCATATTCAGGAAGGCCTAGTAAGGCCTGTAACCTGAAACCCAGTATGTGGGAGCTAATAACCAGGAAGGTCGGTGAGGCCCCCCTGCTAGGAGAAGGGGATGCACAGGAAGCGACACTGGCCTTCTGAGTCTGTCTGTGATCCTCAGACCACAACGGACCATGCCCTCCCGGCTGCCTGGGCTGGGCCGAGGACCTCCGCGGCATGCAGCTCTTAAATGCTGCAGAGCGCGCCCACGCCTCCCTGAACTTATCGACCACAGTCTCAACGGAAGGTCCGAAAAGCTCAGAAGGCGAAACCGGCGAATCGAGGAGAAAGGCTTTTTCTTTCTCCCCGATGTCAGCCTGGTTGAGCCACAGAAGCCTCTCCGTGGCCACCATAGCCGCCTGATGTAATCTTAAGCGGCTTGGATGGCAGGGTCGGGGCTCCCAGTGACGAAGACCGATCAGAGGCGAGATAGTTAGCCAACGTCTCGACCGGCAGCATCGACACATTCCCGTGCTCCGCGGCCCCATCCACAGCAGCGAAACTAGCCTGCTGATGTAGATGAAGACGCGCGGAGAACGGGTTCTTCCATGCCCTCTCGATCTCAAAATGGAGATTGGGAAGGAATGGAAGGCTCGTCCGAGCTGGTTGCTTATGGGTAGGAAGGAACCGATCGTACAAAACACCACGAACAGGTTCCTCCCGGACGCGCCTCCACTGCAACTGCAATCTGTTGGTGGCGCGCCCCATAACATCCACGAAATCAGCGTACACTGGGCAGGAGGGCTGAGATGGTTAAGTCCTAACCAGACTGATATCATCAGTAGCCGACTCCTGCCCGGCCCGAAGAGAATCAGTCACAGATCCATCAGAAAGAGAAAGAACCTCCTCTACAACGACCCGTAACTCATCCTCGTCAGCTGGCAGATCATCCGCGAGGTTAACGCCCCTCTCCAGCTGATCTGCCAGCTTCATCTGAGAGCCCCACGAGCTCACGCGCCGTTGAGCCTCAGCCCGAGCGGGACCAACACCGCGGGGTTCAGATGCCGCGCCCACTTCCCTCGCGAAGTGGGACAGACGAGAACGGAGCGTTTTCAGAGAAAAACGCTCACAGTTTGCGCAGGAAGTTCCCTCGAGAACTCCCCGCGCGTGCTCTTCTCCCAGGCAGAAAACGCACAGATCGTGTGAATCCTCCGGTGTCAAATATCTGCGACACGGGTCGGCACACTTGCGGAAAGTATTTTCCCCTTCTCTGCACGCTTCATTGTTGATTACTCAAAACAGACAAACAGTCCCTGAAGACGAAAAGGATGTTGTCACGGTTTCAAGGCGCACTTTTTTTACATCCAGATTGACGCGCTCATCATTCGAGCTGATGATGCACGGGCTGTCGCCGGTCAACATGATTGCTGTGAGTTGATACTTGATTTCAGACACCTGTCACGCCTGAGGCGTTCCCCATAACGTCGATGACGTATTGTTGAGTTCCCTTCGAAAGGGAACTAATCCAATCCTGATTGGTGTTGCGTCATGACGTAACGTGACGGCACATAAAAGTGACGCCGGCACACACACACATTAGCTTTCGCTCTTCAGCAAGCGCTCTCTGTGAAACTGTCTGACTTATTTGGTGTTGTTTTGTCTATGCAAAGCTCTATATTATGGCGAGTGAACAATACACTAAGTGTGTGCACCCCTGCCCCAGATATCTCACGGGTGGGGACACGCATCTGTTGTGTGTGTATTGTTTAGGGGCGCAGCACGCACAGGCAGCTCTCGAGGGGGCTGCCTGTGAACACTGTGAAGCACTTCCTATTAGAGTGCTGCGCTCCCGCTTGGCTATATTTTCTGATGATGGCCAGGCTCGCGATCCCCGCGATTCGGGTCCCGGCTTAGATCCGCGACTTAGATCGTGGGGATCGCAGAAGGATCTCGCGGATGAGAACGAGACTGCTGAGGCACTTTTTCGTTCATCATCCGCAGATTCTATAACACTCGTTCACGACACAGAAGCCCGCGATGCGGCTTCTTCTGCCCGTGACGAGTGCCCGGTGCTCGAGCTATCTGTTTCTGAGAAAGTAGATGTTCTCAGCATCGGGAGTGAGCAACATAAGTCACACTCGCCGGCTCATGTTTCTGCTTATGTAGAGCTCGTGGAGGTCGTGACGCGTGCTGTGGCCAGACTCCAAAAAAATAAATAATAAAATATATATAAAAATATATTATATATATATATATATATATATATATATATATATATATATATATACAGGTCCTTCTCAAAAAAGTAGCATATTGTGATAAAGTTAATTATTTTCCATAATGTAATGATAAAAATTAAACTTTCATATATTTTAGATTCATTGCACACCAACTGAAATATTTCAGGTCTTTTATTGTTTTAATACTGATGATTTTGGCATACAGCTCATGAAAACCCCAAATTCCTATCTCAAAAAATTAGCATATCATGAAAAGGTTCTCTAAACGAGCTATTAACCTAATCATCTGAATCAACTAATTGACTCTAAACACCTGCAAAAGATTCCTGAGGCTTTTAAAAACTCACAATCTGTTTCATTACTCAAAACCGCAATCATGGGTAAGACTGCCGACCTGACTGCTGTCCAGAAGGCCATCATTGACACCCTCAAGCAAGAGGGTAAGACACAGAAAGAAATTTCTGAACAAATAGGCTGTTCCCAGAGTGCTGTATCAAGGCACCTCAGTGGGAAGTCTGTGGGAAGGAAAAAGTGTGGCAAAAAACGCTGCACAACGAGAAGAGGTGACCGGACCCTGAGGAAGATTGTGGAGAAGGACCGATTCCAGACCTTGGGGGACCTGCGGAAGCAGTGGACTGAGTCTGGAGTAGAAACATCCAGAGCCACCGTGCACAGGCGTGTGCAGGAAATGGGCTACAGGTGCCGCATTCCCCAGGTCAAGCCACTTTTGAACCAGAAACAGCGGCAGAAGCGCCTGACCTGGGCTACAGAGAAGCAGCACTGGACTGTTGCTCAGTGGTCCAAAGTACTTTTTTCGGATGAAAACAAATTTTGCATGTCATTCGGAAATCAAGGTGCCAGAGTCTGGAGGAAGACTGGGGAGAAGGAAATGCCAAAATGCCTGAAGTCCAGTGTCAAGTACCCACAGTCAGTGATTGTCTGGGGTGCCATGTCAGCTGCTGGTGTTGGTGCACTGTGTTTTATCAAGGGCAGGGTCAATGCGGCTAGCTATCAGGAGATTTTGGAGCACTTCATGCTTCCATCTGCTGAAAAGCTTTATGGAAATGAAGATTTCATTTTTCAGCACGACCTGGCACCTGCTCACAGTGCCAAAACCACTGGTAAATGGTTTACTGACCATGGTATTACTGTGCTCAATTGGCCTGCCAACTCTCCTGACCTGAACCCAATAGAGAATCTGTGGGATATTGTGAAGAGAAAGTTGAGAGACGCAAGACCCAACACTCTGGATGAGTTTAAGGCCGCTATCGAAGCATCCTGGGCCTCCATAACACAGCAGTGCCACAGGGTGATTGCCTCCATGCCACGCCGCATTGAAGCAGTCATTTCTGCAAAAGGATTCCCGACCAAGTATTGAGTGCATAACTGAACATAATTATTTGAAGGTTGACTTTTTTTGTATTAAAAACACTTCTTAAACACTTCTTACTTATTGGTCGGATGAAATATGCTAATTTTTTGAGATAGGAATTTTGGGTTTTCATGAGCTGTATGCCAAAATCATCAGTATTAAAACAATAAAAGACCTGAAATATTTCAGTTGGTGTGCAATGAATCTAAAATATATGGAAGTTTAATTTTTATCATTACATTATGGAAAATAATTAACTGTATCACAATATGCTAATTTTTTGAGAAGGACCTGTATATATATATCTCTATCAGCTGGCCACAAAATAAGGAGGATGATCCCCGTCAAAGCAAGCTAGACGAGAGATTCCTGCAGCACTGTTCACAACCTCAGCGCCGGGGCTTACGGTTTTTCCCAGATCTTAATAAAGATATCTCTAGATCCTGGGAAAAACCCCACTCTTTACGTATCTCATCACATTCATTATATGATTATTCGAATGTGGTGGGTGCGTGAGAGGCGGGTTATGGCAAGATGCCGCAGATGGAGGAAGCTTTAAAAATCTATCTTTCTCCTGATGCGGTATCTTCGCTTAAAGCCCCGGCGCTGCCCAACAAACCGTGCAGGGACACCTCTGCACTGGTTGGCCGGGCTTGTATGGCGGCTGGTCAGGCTGGTGCGTGCCTGCACTCTATATGATTTTGCAGGCGTACCAGGCCGATCTTCTTAAAAATCTAATTGAGTATAAAAGAGAAAGACAAATATTTTTGTTGGATGCTCCGCTATCACCTTCTGGCCTGTTCTCAGATGCTGTCACTACAGTCGTCGACAGGTTTCAGGAAGTGAAAAAACAGTCAGCGGCATTCCAACAGTATCTCGCTCGCCGCTCTAAATCTGGATCTAGGAGGGCTGGTCCAAGTTGCCAGCCTCAGCCGTCAACCAGCTCCTCCCATCGGCAAGAGCAAAAAGAGAGCGTTGCCTCTAGAGCCCCTCCTGCGGGAGCCTGGCAACAGAGGAAGCGCTCTCAACCAAAGTTCTCCACCCAGAAGGGTGACCTGAGGGCCGTCCTTCAGGCGAAGAGGGCTTCGGGAATAGGTCCTAATTGTAAAAGAAATAGGACCTCTGAGGGCTGCCCCCCCCACTGTGGAGCAATCGAGGTTGTTTTAGCAGCAGGGGCCCTCGGGGAAAAAGATGTTGTCCCGCTGTCCTGAACGCTTCGGGCCACATCGATTTCCAGCGAACGCACACCGTGGCGTTCGGCCCAAAAGCTTGCAACAGGGCACCGACTATGGTCACAAAATCTTTCTCGACTTTTTCCTGCCGGTCCTTCGCTTCAGGAGGTCGAGAATAGTGCTCGAAAAACACGAAAAACAGGGAGTCCGGGTTTTACAGCCAGTACTTTATAGTTCCAAAGAAGGATGGCGGACTGAGGCCAATTTTAGATCTAAGGCTTTCGAATCGTTCTTTGAGGAGATCCAGGTTCAAAAGGCTTACTATTCCCATTATCGAGAACCAAATCAGATCCAAGGACTGGTTTGTCACGATAGATCTAAAAGACGCTTATTTTCATGTCTCGATCCTTCCATGTCACAGGAGGTTCCTGAGGTTCGCTTTCGGGGGCAAAGCATACCAATATCGGGTTCTTCCGTTCGGCCTAGCACTCTCTCCCTGCACGTTCACTAAGTGTACGGATGCAGCTCTGGCTCCACTGAGGCTTCAGGGCATCCGTATACTGAATTACATCGACGACTGGCTCATATTGGCCCAGTCTCGAGAAATGGCAGTTTGGCATCAAGATGTCGTCCTTGGCCACATTCAGAACCGGGGGTTGAGACTCAACACTAAGAAAAATGTGTTGGACCCATCTCAGAAGACTACTCTTCTGGGCGTGGTATGGAATTCGGTTACGATGCGGGCACGTATGTCTCCCGCGCGTATCGAATCCATCCTGGCCATGGTGTCGGGGATAAAGCTAGGCCAGGCCATCACTGTAAAGCAATTTCAAAGACTGCTGGGCCTCATGACAGCGGCATCCAACATAATTCTTTTGGGCCTGCTCCACATGAGGCCCCTTCAGTGGTGGCTCAAAGCCAAGGGTTTTTTTCCCCAAGGGGAATCCGTTCCGCATAATAAAGGTTACGCGCAGATGCCTTCGTTCCCTATTAATATGGAAGAAACCTTGGTTCTTGTCCCAAGGGCCAGTGTTAGGGGCGTCATGTCGCCGGAAAACTGTTTCAACAAACGCTTCCCTCACTGGCTGGGGCGCGGTCTCGGACGGCCGCTTTGCCAGGGGTCTGTGGCAGGACCATCATCATTCTTAGCATAGAAATTGCCTAGAGATGTTGGCTGTGTTCAGGGCTCTGAGGAGCTTCCTCCCAGACATCAAAGGTTACCACATCTTTTGATACGTTCGGACAGTACATCAGTGGTAGCTTATCTGAACCGACAAGGGGGACTCAGATCGCGCCCTCTATCCAGATTGGCGTATCAGATCATTTTATGGTCCCAAGGGAAAATATTATCTATAAGAGCAATATATATCCCGGGGGTTCTGAATCAGGGAGCAGACATCCTGTCGAGGCAGGGGCTGAGGCCCGGGGAATGGAGACTCAATCCAGAGGTGGTGGAGTTGATATGTCAGAGGTTTGGACCAATGGAAGTGGATCTGTTTGCGTCTCGAGGGACATCCCACTGTCCACTTTGGTTCTCCCTCACTCATCCAGCCCCACTGGGGTATATATTCCATCCTCGTCCGGAAATTGTGGGTCTGGCCTCTGAGGGGGCTCAGTACCTAGATGCTGGTCTATCATCTGGGGTGGTCGAAACCATACTTATCTCTAGGGCTCTGTCTACTAGGATATTATATGGCCTCAAGTGGAATGTTTTTCCACTTGGTGTAGAGAACATGAGTTAGGCCCAGTTAACTGCCCAATGAATTCAGTTCTGGAGTTTCTTCAAGATCGTTTCTCTGCGAATCTCTCCCCATCCACACGTAGGGTGTACGTGGCTGCCATTGCGGCGTTCCATGCACCACTAAATGTTGGGCCTTTGGGGAGGCACCAACTGGTCATACTATTTCTCCATGGTATTTGGAGGATAAGACCGACAGTCAGGTCCAGGGTTCCTTCCTGGGACCTGGCGGTGGTTCTCGAAGGGCTATCCCTGGCTCCCTTCGAATACCCCCAGTCGGCTTCGCCTAGGACCTCACGTTCAAGATAGCCTTTTTCTTAGCTATTTCTTTAAAGAGACTGGGAGATCTCCAAGCCCTGGCATTATCGCCAGCTTGCTTGGGGTTTGCCCCCGGTAGAGTTAAGGCCATCCTGCATCCGAGACCCAGCTATGTGCCTTGAGTGTAATCTAACATGGCTAGGTCCATGGTCCTGCAAATATTTCATCCTCCACCTCATGTGTCGGCAGAAAAGGAGAGGTTCCTTGCTCTGCCAGTCAGAGTTCCGAGTGTTTACCTTGAGAGGTCCTCTTCTCGGAGGAGGTCGGACCTACTGTAGTGTGTTTTGGGTCACCTATTAGGGGCTCCTGGCTATACAAACCATAAGTAGGCCTACAAGGTGCGCAATTTGCCTTCACCTTTGGCCGTAAGCGCTTATTCTACTAGAGGCATGGCATCCTCTAGAGCCCTCCTCTCGGGAGTGCCCCTCCAGGAGATCTGTGAGGCAGCCGTTTGGGCTACCCCGCACACTTTTATCAGGTTTATAGTCTGCACCTCCCTAGTACGCCTGGCACACGTGTGCTCTCGTCCTAGCTGAGTGCCTGAGATCAGTTTCACTCTAGGGCAGGCCTTTTTCGGTGCGTGGCCTAGTGGGCATTCGTTCCCCAAAAAGTCGTTTTCAACGACGCAGTGCGAGTTCCCTCGAAAGGGAACGTCTCGGGTTATGAATATAACCCTTGTTCCCTGAGAAGGGAACGAGACACTGCGTCGTCTTGCCACGCCCCTCTATGCCTAGGAGCAGCTTGCTTCATCGCGAGGCTAATGTGTGTGCCGGCGTCACTTTTATGTGCCGTCACATGTTACGTCATGACGCAAAACCAATCAGGATTGGATTAGTTTCATTCATACTTCAGAGGCGCACGCTAAGGGAGCGTCCCCAAAGAGTCGTTTTCAACGACGCAGTGTCTCGTTCCCTTCTCAGGGAACAAGGGTTATAGTCATAACCCGAGACGTTTTCACTGTTATATAGTAGCTGGCGCTATGATGCATCTTTTGAAAGAGTATGAATCTCCTGATCAAAACACAGGCTAAAAAGAAGCAGAAACAAGCCACAGCATATGTAATCAGATTCATATGTAAAATAACATGAGCATCAAATTTAAACAGCATGTATATCAAAGCTGTCTTACTTTACCAAATGAAATGTCGTTCCAGGGCAAGTTATAAGACTGCAAGCATTGGGAGTGTTGATGGACTCGATCTACTCAATCTATATTTTAGACCTCATTCTGAATCCGATCCAGACTTAGTCTTTGACAATAACGCAATTTTCTCAGCTTTCTGAGAAAGCTCAACTTTTTGCTTTTTTGAAAATTACCCACATTCAAATGCTGATTAAAAAAAGGAATGCATGAAGCTAGAATGAAAGTTTTGTTTGTTTGTTTGATAAATTGCATGTACAGAACAACAAAATGGAACTTTTGCCATGGAACTTTTGTGAAAATTATTTAAAAAAAATGCTGGCACTGGCTGGCAACATTTATTAAAAACGCTGGCGGGGAAAGAGTTAAAGTTTTTTACACAAAAACAACAATGTAGGTAAATGTCAGCCATTAAGCGACTGAATGCTAGTGTGCGGGGCATATGGTGCAATGATGTATACTGACTTTTCGTTTTGCATTTGCCTGTGTGATGTTTGTGGAGCTTGATTAAATAAAGGCTTTGTCTGAAGGGGACGCTTTAAGCTATTACACTTAAAAGGATGTTTTAATGGTACAAAGACCATATGTCAAAAGAAGGCAAAATATGATTTCTCAGATCATGACCCCTTTAACAGAAAGTGAAAATGGTCTTGGCCAGAAAAAAAAAATATTCTGCTGTGACAAAAAAAAAAAAAAAAAAAAAAAAAAAACAGAACATCTCCATACTTGTGTGCAGACAGACATCACAGCTCAAAAATCTTTTGGTTAAGGTACAGTGAAACTCATATTGCTGTTGCTATGTTCTCAGTGATAATGATAATTGCTATTGGTTTAAAACTCAAAATAAAAATGCTTCCATAAGTAGAATATTGAGCAAATAACTTGTGTTTGCTGCGGGTTTTGGCGTGCCGAACGGCTTCTTGTCTGTTTCTGATTCATCGAAACCGATGACTTCAGTACTCTGTCCATTTTAGTTCTCAGACCACAATCTTCTCTAGGATGGAAGTTTATGAAATGGCTCAGTTTTTGTTGAGATGGATTTTTTTGATTTTTTTATGCTTCATTATGTAACACATATTTTATCAATTACATAAGAAAGAACACAAATAATTATTAGGATAAAAGCACATTCTGGTTGCTGCCTTTTCGTCAGATTTCAAATTTTTTTTCTTTCTCTGAAATACCAAGGCTCAATTTTACAGTAGAATGGACCCATTTGTGTCTCCAAGCTTCTCAGTCTAAGTAGTTCTACATCTAAGTGGCACATCGACACTGAGATACATTTATTAAAACAGCCCTTGGTCACATTATGCTTTCATTGCAAGTAAAAGAGCATCATGAACATGAGTCATAAGTTATTCAGGTTTGGGACAGCATAAGGATAAGAAAATGACTTGAATTAATGAATTTTCAGGTAATATATTCCTTCAAAACAGAGGCAAATCTATATTCAATGCCCATTTTTTCTTTCACACGTCTTAGCATTTGGTATATCTGTTAGAATGATTTGGTAGCATGTGTCTCAATCAGTGGTTTCACCTCTGCAGGATAGACACCTCTGTTACAGAAATCTGGCCATACTTTTTGTATTATGATCTGTAAATTGGCTCCTCTAAAAGCCAGTGCATCCCAGGCTCCTTTTAGATTAAGAAATCATTATTTCATCAAGAGGCCATTTGTGCCAAATGCAGTTCACATGCAACACCACGGAACAATACCCTCGGCAGAACATACTATAAATCAGTCAAAAGCTGGAGTATTTGCACTGAGGCATCAATGCCAACCTGGTAAAGATCACACAAGTGTTCACAAAAGTGTATGTGTTTTGGCCAGTTTAAGAGTCTTTTTTAATGCCACGGCAAGTTACTGTACATCTTACCCCAAAATAAAAACAACCTCTAATTATTTATTCAACTTCATGTTGTTCCACATCCATATGATTTTCTTCTGTAGAGATGTTCGACTTTTCAATGACCGTGAACGACGACTATAAATTTTTATACCATGGTCTGGGTGAATACTCGATTCTGATTGGTTGCAGGGTGTCCATAAAAAAGTGATAGAGGACACCAAAGGAGTTCTGGTGAAACTGACTGTTTACCGTTCGAAATTAATAAATAAATACGCTGGCTACATCAGCTGTGAGTAACCATAGCAACAGGCAGTCAAAGTATCCGTTTACAATTTATTGTAACAAAACAAACATCTACTTAGCCGTTATACATCGCCTACTAAAACAACAATGAGCGACTTCGTTATTTCTTTTAACCTTTTTGGAGAATTTGATAACTTTGATGACTGGGATGCTGCTGAAGAAAGACAAATTGTAAATAAAACGGAGAAATGACACAATGAGATAACACTGCTGAGCGGACTATAAATATCTCCGGTTGCTAAATAAACCGTCAGGCGTAACCAGGGAATCGTACTCGGTTACTAGCGTAACCTCGGTTCTCTCTAGAGAGGGAACGAGTACTGCGTAATAGCTTACGCTAGGGGAAAAACTCTTTTCCGCGAGATATTGAAGCCAAAAATTATCCTTAATTTTTTATTAATGTAAAACGCTTTGCAGCAGCAAGCAAACATAGGCGAAACAGCTCGCGCGCCTATCTCTCGTACTGCGTAATAGCTTACGCTAGGGGAACACAATGCAACACGCCGTGCGTACAGGGATCCAACACCAAAGTCCCAGGGGCCGAAGCCCAGGGCTCATGTAGTGCATAATCACCATAAACTCACATAGAGTAGAGGAAGAGAGGCTGGAAGCGTCATTCCCTATAAAAAAGCACCCAGCGGGGCTATTATATGACAATCAAACGCGCAGCCAGGGTGAAAGCATTCAGCCTGATCTGGGTGGCCATACGTGAGTCAATACTCATGGGGCTGCAGTAAACTCAGCATCTGGGCCGCACAGCGGGGCAGATAGCACTGAATTTAGACCGCCAAAAGCTTAGCTTGTAAGGCGGGTACCTCCAGGTTATAGTATTTTATAAATGTAGACGGCGAGGCCCAGCCCGCGGCCGTACAGATATCTTGCAGGGAAACCCCGCTAGACCATGCCCACGAAGAGGCCACGCCTCTCGTGGAGTGCGCCCTGACACCCAAGGGGCACTGTAAGCCCTTCGCAGAGTAAGCGAGCGCAATGGCATCCACTATCCATCTGGATAGGCTCTGTTTTGAGGCGGCGAGTCCCTTGGAACGCCCGCCGAACAAAACAAAAAGCTGCTCCGTCTGTCTGAAAACAGACGAGCATGACACATAAGCTCTTAATGCCCTGACGGGGCAAAGGAGACTTGCATCCTCCTCCTCACTGAGAACCGGAAGGGCAGACAGGGAAATTACCTGGGCCCTGAACAGCGTATTGAGGGATTTCGGGACATACCCGTGCTTTGGTTTGAGAATGACCTTCGAGTCATTAGGCCCAAACTCCATACACGACGCGCTCACTGAAAGCGCCTGTAAGTCCCCTATGCGCTTCACTGAAGCGAGAGCCATGAGAAACACTGTCTTGAACGACAGGTGTTTCATGTCCACCAGCTGGATTGGCTCGAACGGGGGGGCCTTGAAGGGGGCCTTGGAGGGTTCAGCCTCCGAGCTCCCCTAAGGAAACGCACGACTAAGTCGTTTTTCCCCAGCGACTGGCCAGACACCGGTTTTGCAAACGTTGCTATGGCCGCCACATATACTTTGAGCGTGGATGGGGTCCTACCCTTATCCAGTAGCTCTTGAAGGAAGGAAAGCACTTCCGAAACCCCGCACTCCACAGGTGAAAGGCTCTGGGCCTGACACCATGCAGAGAAAACAGACCATTTCGAGGAGTAGAGCCGCCTGGTAGACGGAGCTCTAGCCTGCGCGATCGTGTTTAACACTCCCTCTGGGAGGCTAGCGGGTACCCGTTGATGGCCCATGCGTGCAGGGACCATAACTCCGGGCGAGGGTGCCAAATCGAGCCCTCCGCCTGAGAGAGGAGGTCTCTCCTCAATGGTACAGGCCATGGGGCAGTGCTGGCCAGCTGCATCAGGGCAGGGAACCACGTCTGGTTCGTCCAGAGCGGGGCTACAAGCAGCACTGGGCATCCGTTCTCCCTGATTCGTTCCAACACCTGAGGCAGGAGCGAGACAGGAGGAAAAGCATATAGGGGGCAGCGGGGCCAAACATGAGCCAGCGCGTCCTTGCTTTTCGAGAAAAACTCCGGGCAATGAGCGTTTTCGTGGGACGCGAATAGGTCCACCTGAGCTCTGCCGAACGTTTTCCACAGCAGCTGGACCGTCTGCGGGTGCAGCGACCATTCCCCTGCTGGAACATTGTTCCTGGACAGTCTGTCTGGTCCCACATTCAGGTGACCAGGCACGTGCGCTGCTCTCAGTGAGAGCAGGTTGTGCTGAGCCCAAACCAGGAGGCGTTCCGTCAACCTGTAAAGGTTTCGTGACCTGACGCCACCCTGGCGATTTATGTATGCCACCACCGACATGTTGTCCGACCGGACCAAGACGTGGTGGCCTGTTATCTGGGGACAAAAACGCCGTAGCGCTTTGTCGACTGCTATCATCTCCAAGCAGTTTATGTGAAGGAGCTTTTCCCGTTCTGACCACAGGCCAGCTAGCGGTCTGCCCTCGAGCAGCGCTCCCCACCCCGAGGTGGAGGCGTCCGTAGACACCACCTTTACACTCGAAGCGGTCCCCAGGCTCACACCTGACTGATACCAGTCGGTTTTTCTCCAAGGTTCCAGAGCTGACACACACTGAAGGTCGACCCTGAGGCGAAACAGACCCGCTGTCCATGCCCTGGGTGGAACCCGCGCTTTCAGCCACATCTGCAGTGGGCGCATGCGGAGCAGGCCCAACTGGAGTACAGAGGCTGCTGAGGCCATCAGCCCCAGCATTTTCTGAAACCTTTTGAGCGGGACTATCGCGCCGTGGCGGAAGGATTTCACGCCGCGCTGAATATTTAGTACGCGCTCTGGTGACAGGCGTGCTGTCATGGACAGCGAGTCCAACACGGTTCCCAGAAAGGAAATTTTCTGACTGGGAGACAGTGAGCTCTTCACCCAATTGACTGTGAGGCCCAGCTTCTCGAGGTGCTCGAGTAATGCGGCCCTGTGTTCTATGAGCTCCGATCGCGATCGAGCTAGAATCAGCCAATCGTCCAAGTAGTTCAGGACTCGCATGCCCTGAAGTCTCAGGGGTGCGAGCGCCGCGTCCATGCACTTCGTAAATGTACGAGGTGCTAGGGACAGGCCGAACGGCAGGACTGTGTATTGATATGCCTGGCCCTCGAAGGCAAATCTCAAGAATCACCTGTGATGGGACGCTATTTGTATTTGGAAATAGGCGTCTTTCAGATCTATCGACACAAACCAGTCCCCGTAGCGCACCTGCGCAAGGATTTTCCTGGTCGTAAGCATTCTGAACTGGCGTTTCACAAGCACTCTGTTCAGCTGTCGCAGATCTAAAATGGGTCTGAGACCCCCATCCTTTTTCGGTACCAGAAAATATCTGCTGTATAGGCCCCCTTCGCTCTGAGCCTGAGATAAAGGTTCTATAGCCCCTTTGCTCAGTAGTTTCGCTATTTCGGCCCGAAGTAGATGAGATACTTCGTTTTTCACCGTAGTTTCGACGCGCGCCGTATAACGGCGCGGGCGTCGTGCGAATTGTAGCGAGTAGCCTCTCTTTATAGTGTTCAGCACCCATTCTGATACCCCGGGAAGCTTTGACCACGCATCTGCGTGAATAGCTAGAGGCAGAATGAAATCCGGGCTCTGGCCGCGACAAAACGGCAGCTCGAGAGCCCGTGCATACTGGGAACACAACACCGCGCTTGCACTACATTGTTTGCACAATCGACCGGAGTCGATTTTATTTGTGCTAGCCCTGCACCGTGGCGGGCTGTGTTTGTGTGTGGGAATGGGCACTGGGTGGGCATTCTTACAACACTCATAACACCTTCGGCCGTGGCCGGAACACCAGAAAATGCACTCTTTATTGGATTTATCTGGGTAGCCGTAAGAACGGCTTTTGTGCGCAGGCAAACGGGCTGTGACACCGGCTGACTCTCTGCGAAATACACTGGGACAGTCGCGATGTTTGGAACTGACCGAGCGAGAAGTTTCAGTGAAAATCCGGCCGCAGCGGGATTTGAACACCGTCGTTTTCCTAGAATGGCTAGGAAGATTTTGAGGCCTCGGGCTTGATCTCAATCCTCGGCCGGGGCCCGCGCTGAGGGGGGCGGCGTCCAGCAGAGCGAGAGCGCGGTCTTTGGTCTCGGGCGTGGCGGCGCTGTGAAGCGGCGGCGGCGGGCGGTGCAGGCTGCGGCTGAGAGCTGCGAGCAGGCGGCGGTTTAGAGCAACCTGCAGCGGAGCTCGAGCGCTTCGGAAGGAAGTGCTTCATGGCCTGCGAAGTTTTTTGTACCTCCATGAATCTGTCCGCGAAGTCTGTGACGGCAGATCCGAAAAGGCCCGCTTGGGAAATGGGTGCGTCGAGGAACACAGAGCGCTCGGCTTCCGTCATCTCAGACAGCGTCAACCATAAGTGTCTCTCAGCCACGGTGAGAGAGGCCATGTTTCGTCCTATGGCCTGTGCAGCGGCTTTAGTAGCGCGAAGAGCGAGGTCTGTAGCGCTTCTCAGGTCCGCCACGCAGATCGCTCCGGGTCCTTCCTCGTCCAGTTTAAGGAGAAGGTCGGCCTGGAAAATCTGCAGGATAGCCATAGTTTGCAGCGCTGAAACTGCTTGCCCGGCGGCGGTGTAAGCGCGACCGTGCATGGATGACGTCACTCGGCAGGCTTTAGAAGGAAGCGTCGTGTGCGCGCGCCGTCCAGCGGAGGGCGGGCAGAGATGAGACGCTACAGCTGGTTCCACAGGAGGAACAGAAAGGTATCCTCTTTCCTTCGCGCCATCCACAGAGGAGAAGGCAGCAGAAGCAGAGGTACGCAGCCTGGCGGAGAAGGGGGCGTTCCACGATTTCGTCACTTCCTCGTGAAGTTCCGGGAGGAAGGGCGCGGGCCGCGATTTCGTCGGAGCCTCGTCATTTCCGAGAAAGCGTCCGTCCATTCTGTTGCGCGGCGGCTGCGCGGGCGCCTCCCAATCGAGGCCGATGCTTTCAACGGCCTGAGAGAGCAGACGCATCAGCTCAGTCTCAATGCCGGCTCTCTTACCAGTGGTCTGGCGGGAAACGCTAGCGGAGGGGAGATCCACAGAGCTCGCCCAATCCTCACTATCGGACGCCAGAAGAGAACACGCCTCGGAGGGTTCGTCAAGCTCGTGGATGGACGCGGCGGCAGGCGGCGGCCGTTGTCCGTCAGTGAGCGACTCGAGCGAAGCCGGCGAAGCTGGCGGGCGAACCGGCGAGCTTTGGCGGGCTGGAGAAAGCTCGGGAGCGCGCTGGGCGCGGCGCTTCTTGCGGCGCGGCACCACGGCGGGCTACGGTGAAGGCTCGGAGAATGATGCCAGGCGCGTCCTCAGAGTCACCATGGACAAAAGCTCGCAATGAGGGCATCCGCCGTCAGCGAGCGCGATAGCCGCGTGATCCTCACCCAGGCAGGAAACACAGATGACGTGTCGGTCTCCATCGCTGAGCGGGGCGCGGCACGAGCCACAGGAAGGCATCTTTAAAAAGACGCTGCTCTTTTGAGAGAGAAGTGTAAGTCGCGTCAAGTAAGCGAACAAACACTTCTCAACAGAGAAATACACAGAGTGTGAAAGGATATATAACGCCGGAAAGCGCAGCAGGTACGGCAGTTGAAGGCGGCGAGGCCAGCGACTCCAGAGCTCGTCCCGCTGAAAAGCTTGCTTCGACGGCGCGGCTTCTCACTCCGGATCCGGCGATGCGTGTGCTTCGCTGAAGAGGTAAAAATCAGCTTGTATCAGCCTAACGAGCATATTTATAGGGCGAGACCACGCCCCTTCTGGCGGAACGTGACGATATGGGCGCGAATTGCCCCCATTGGTCATTACGTCACGCAGAGTCTCTCTCGATAGGCTGCTGCATTTGCTGCAGAGCAACCAATAGGCGCGCGAGCTGTTTCGCCTATGTTTGCTTGCTGCTGCAAAGCGTTTTACATTAATAAAAAATTAAGGATAATTTTTGGCTTCAATATCTCGCGGAAAAGAGTTTTTCCCCTAGCGTAAGCTATTACGCAGTACGAGAGATACTCTCGTAAGAGAACCAAGTTATTGTTTGTAAAAACTTTAGATTTCGATTGTAAAACTAATTAAAAAATAAACTAATGTTTTAAAAATGTGCTATTTGGCAAGTGACCATGGTATAAGCGGGTTAATGCCCTTCGAGGTGTCCATTGTCTAGGTATTAATGGACTTCGGCGGAGGCAACCTCCGCTGTGCGTCGAACGGTTCACGCCTCGCCATCGTCCATTAATACCTGACAATGGACACCTCGTTGGGCATTAACCCTTACATATTTTACTTTTTAAGACACTACAGGCAAAAATGAATCTTAGCAGAAAAGATTCTATATAGAATCTAAAAGGGTTCTGTCAGATATAGAACATTTTAGGGGTTTCCATCAGGATGGAAAATGTTCTTATATAATATTTTGGCATAAATGGGTCTTTACAATTGAGTCAAGAATCCTATAGATTCTACATAGAACATTTTTTCTTTCTAAGAGAAGCACTCTTTGAAAAAGTACCATTGAAAAGTTTAGGGTCAGTAAGTTTTTTTTTTCTTTTTTTTTTCTTTTTTTAAGAAATTCATACTTTTATTCAGTAATGATGCATTCAATTGATTAAAAGTAACATAGATATTTTTGTAACATTATAAATGTCTTTACTATTTCGAATAAATTGATATTTTACCCTTCGCAATGTCACAATTGCAGGTGCACAATTCTGAGATATTCTGCCCAAAATTTGAACATTAACAGTGTATCAACAATAGCATCATTAATTTCCTGTCATCATATGGCAGGGCCATCATATGGGTAGGGCAGATGGACATGCCCTCCAGGCAAAAACTGCGGACTGAGCTTATCTTGACACAACAATGGCGGGTTTCCATTATCCCACATGGGCACTCTGGCATGTGTGATATTTTCTGTTTAACAAGTCAGTGTGTCAGAACCACGGTTTGTCCAGTTATATATATTTATGCCAGCAGTGACATAAGGACAACATGACAGAATCCAGGGAGCCATATAAAAAAAGGGCAGATCAAATGATGGGTACAGGGAGGCCTGGAGATTGGTCTATGAGAACAGCACCCTCAAGTGGACTAAAACTATGTTAACAAGCTTAACAGTCAACAGTAAATCACATGCATGTTTAGAGTCCCCCTATAGTCATTAATTGTATCCCTTGATCACCAAAATTACATATTTAAACGTTTTTTCCTTAAAAAAATCTTAGAATCTTATAAAATAGCTTGAATATAACTCTACACCCTTGCCTCGTTTACACTGTTCTATGAATATGAACATTAGCCCCACCTCCACTCACTCACACAAGTTCAGAGATGCACTCGTTGATGATCGCACGTTGACGTGATTGGTTACAAGGTAGCTTGTGACGTCAGAAACATTAGTTATTTCAAACTGTGTCATGTCTTTGAGACTGTCCAGTTTTAAGGAGAAAATACTCAGCAATGGTGTTGACTTATGAATTTGCATTTGGTTTGTCTTAAAGCATATTAAAAACATAGACATATAAGTAACATTAAAAGATTGATTTTTACCACACGGAAACTTTAAAGGAACACTCCACCGTTTTTTGATATAGGGCTTATTCACCTTCTTTCCTACATTTAGATAGGTGGGCAAACACATTTTTGTCTCAGTGCATGCATTGTTTTAGTTTGGCAGAGCCACCGCTAGCTTAGCTTAGCATAATGAATTGAATCCTTTGTTGCCAGCTAGCATGTCGTGAGTAAAACTGATCCAAAAAAAAATAAAAAAACTATTTACTTCTTGTGGCCTGCATATTAACAACGAGTACAAATAGCAATGCAGATTGAGACTAGGCGATTTCCTCGGCAGATATTGACTTGGGACTATATTTGGGTCAAGCACAGGCGAAGCACTGCTTCTTGGGCGCAGAGATATCACGCAACACCTGAAATCCGTCAACATACCGGCGTGAATAGTAGCTGGCTATTTTTCCTACAGTAAACAGTGAATGGCGATGAACATGGCAGATTTTGTGAGAGACGAAGAGGGTGGCTTCTCAGACAGTCAAGATCCAGAATCATACCTCTATGAACCAGAGTTTTCAGAAGAGGAGCTGCCAGCTTTGGAAATAGAACGACAGGAGGAGGTTGCGTATGTCCTTTGCTCTTTGTAACAACCTTTTGCTATGCAGGCAATTACCATGTTTGCTGTAACTGTAGCTGTAACTTATCAAACTCAACACAATCCAAAAGCGAAGATACTCGGTGCAGGTCACGCCGGTATGTTGACGGATGTTGGGGGATTTGAGGTGTTGCGTGATATTTCTGCGTCCAAGTAGCAGTGCTTCGCCTGTGCTTCATCCCAATATAGTCCAGTGTCACACCTGTCACCAATCACTTCACTCATCAGCACCACATAAAAGCACATATCTCAGTTCACTGTGTTTGGCCTTGAACGAGGAAAGACTCTCCTATGTTCCCTTTATTAGTCACTACGAGTTACGTGGTGACGACAAATGGGGTTTTGCTAAGAAAGCCTATCAACTTCGAGTATTACAAAGAAATGCCATGGGTCTGCGGATTTTGCATAGCGTAACTCCGCCCCAGCTCGTGGGTATATAAGGAAGTACGCTGGCAACATGCAGATATGTTTTTGCTTCGGAGCCAAGAGGTCCTCTTCCCTCCAGCAGCCTATTCTCTGACTATCTTCGAGAATCTTCTAGACCCGCAGCTTCCAGTCGGTGTTGGTGTGACGGCGTGTTCCAGCGAGTTTCACATTCCTGCCTGCTGATTCTGTGCAGTGGTCTGCAACACCGTGTGTGTTTCTCCCTGGGCGCTTCAGCACTGCTGCGAGCTTTCCTCTCACAAAAAGAGCTTGCACGTGGCATGTCTTTTCAAAGACGTTCCGCCCATGTATTTCTGGGTGCGGTAGTCTGATTGATTCAGCTAATGGGCATGAACGCTATCTCCAAGCAAAGGTTGTCACACTGGATAGTGGACGCCATTGCTTTGGCATACCAGCAGCAAGGTCGACCATGCCCCCTTGGTGTGAAAGCCCACTCCACCTGGAGTGTGGCTTCCTCTTGGGCTCTAGCGCATGGCGCCTCGCTAACAGACATCTGCAGAGCTGCAGGCTGGGTGACACCCAACACATTCGCCAGATTCTACAATCTCCGAGTGGAGCCAGTGTCCTCTCATGTACTCGCTTCAACCAGCTGGTACTAGGATCTGCTCAGGTGCCTTCGCTTGCTCGCCATTCCACTCCACGGACTGGATACGTGCGATATTTCCTCAGGTGAGCTACTCCGACAAGCCCTGAGTTCCTCCAGCACTGTTGACGTCAATGCCAGAGTTATGTCTCCGGCAGCTTTTGCGTTGGCTAGGTGCCTCCATGTGCATGGTTCCCCCTCTGGGCGACCCCCACGTGTGTACAGTATTTCCACTGTAAGCCTCTCTGAGCATGTGTCTTTCCCTTGGCAAGCCACCTTGCTACCCCTGGGGTTGAAACTTTCCTCCCTGCGGGCTGGACACCCCATTGTTCCTCATATGTGTATTCTTAAGTCATAACATAACCGAGACGTTCTCTCAACAATTCCAGTTCTCCAACGACTATATCCATAAGTAAATCCCAGCAAACACAAAACGTTTTTACAACTTTTCACAACGTTGTATTTTGGTTGCAGTTAGGTAATGTTGTAGTACAACGTTTCCAAAACGTTTTTAAAACGTTTTTTAAAAATGGATAAATAATGTAACCAAAATAAAACGTTTTAAAAACGTTGTGAAAATACCAAACTGGTATGTTTTCTTTAAGTAGTCAAAAATACGTACATATCACGTTTGTTTACTACTAAAAGGAAACTAGACCAAACTACAACTTTTGGGAGACGTTTTATTCAGGTGTTAAAATAACTTAATCTCTACGTTGGAATAAGACGTTTTAAAAACGTTGTTAAAATACGAAACTGATATGTTAGATTTAAGTAGTCAAAATACGTACATGTCACGTTTGTTTACTACTAAAAGGAAACTAGACCAAACTACAACTTTTTGGAGACGTTTTATTCAGGTGTTAAAATAACGTAATATGCACGTTAGATTAAGACGTTTTAACAACGTTGTTAAAATACCAAACTGGTACGTTTTCTTTCTAGTCAAAAAAAAAAAAAAAAAAAAAAAAAAACCTAGATGTTTGTCTACAAAAACGAAACAAGACTAAACTAACTCACCCAGCAAAAAACGTTGTTTTTTTGTGCTAAATCAAGTTGCCTCGTCAATGAATTATAAGCACATATGTTCGAAAACCATAAATATCTACATTATAATTTTGGCATAAATCCAGCGCTCCCTGGTGGTTTATATCTCGTTGAAAACATTTGTGCTGTATATTAGTAGGCTAACTCTATTTCTGAACAGTTATTAATAATCACTAGGCTACATTTAAATATGCCTAATGCATCCATAAAAAGAAAACATTAAACATCACAGTAGTAAACACAATACACCCCAATAAACAACAGCACTTAAATAGCATATGAATAACTGCATATTAATATTCATAGCCTAAATGAAGCACTGTTAAATATATTTGAAACATATTTGAAAAATACTTAAAGCTTAATTGTTCCTCGTGTTATCTGTAAATTTGTGAGTATGAGAAAATATGTCCATGCCTTAGACTATATCATGTAGTTTTTGCAATTTCATTTCTACACCACGTTTACCATTACATTATATTATAGCCTACTACTATATAGCCTACTTCAAACATTGTTTTACATTTTCAATGCTTTCATTCTCATTCCATTTACAGTTAGACGATGGCCACATACCTATGATCCACTATGAATCAAGTTTCAGGATATGTTTTCTGATTATCAAATAATTCACTCCATCAATGTATGTAAATGCTGCATGACTTAAAGTATTTTAATGGGCGCGCGCGCTGAAAATTCGAGCCGCATCTGAACCGGAGAGGAGGGCGTTACCATGGAAACGGGACTGCAGCTCAACTGATACGCTGCAAAACTCCGTCTCTCACTGTTGTTTTAACTCAGGGGTCTCCAACCTTTTTTCATTTGAGAGCTACTTTTTAAAAAAGATAGTGGCCGAGAGCTACTCATGTAGGCTAATACAATACTTACATCTCTTAAATAATGTCTCATAACTCTCATATTAACAACTATCTAAACTGTTTTAGACCTAAAATAGTTTTTGTAGGCCTATATATGTCACCCTTAAATGTCAGAGAAAAGAACAGAATCAGAGATACATTTTTTTAAACAAAATTGTACTTTGCATATTATACTGTAAAAACACATAATTATAGTTGACTTTATAATGCATCTTAACTAGAGATGAAATGGCATGAAAATTTCATTTCATGATTATAGTCACCAAAATGATCACGGTTATCACAGAATCCTGTTCAAAAAGTACTAATACTACACAATAAAATCAATTCACCAAGGTTTATGTCGAAAACCAGCAAATAACAAATATAATTAGAATTCATTTGCACTTTTTGTTTACATAAACAAAATAACAACATTAAAAATGATGGCCAGATTTTAAAGGAGTGTCTTGCGACATGTTATCTACTAACCTACAAGTTCAAATAAAGTTTTGACAAAAAAAGATTTATAAAAAGCTCGCATATTTCAGCCTTTAAATCATTTTTATAAAAAGAATGAGTCAAAAAAGATGAATTACTGACGTCCACAATGCACATTAGCTTATCTTTCATTATTAATAGTAAAATTCGATCCGATTTTCCCGTGGCGTCTGTCGTTGCTATGCAACCATGCACTGCGCTCTCCACAATGACAAAGAAGTTTTAGTAGCTAATGGATTTTTCATCTCGCTGCGCCTGGAAAAAATGAGCGCGTCGCTTCAATTATCAGCTTCCTACATTTGAAATAACGAACTTGAGCGCGCAAAAGACGCGATATGTGAACGCCCCCTTGGTGAGCTACCTCCAATCAGGCCACGAGCTACTGGTAGCTCGCGAGCGACGTGTTGGAAACCCCTGGACATAGACCATTGGCAACCGCAATGCTAGCTCCACAGATGAGGCATAGCCTACAGCTTTATCTTTAACGTTAGTGAAGAGGAATTCTGTCTCCCACTCCTCGTTAAAATAATAAGTCTTCTTCTTTTTTGCATGACCTGCATCATCAGCCATAATTAATCTTTTTTTCTTTTTTATAGTTCAATTTATATTATGTATGTACCGTCTGCCCGCGACCGCCTCAACTCACAGAAGTTACGTTACGTTTTTGTTTTTTTAAACGTGCTCGACGTGCAGATTCAACATATTTTAAATTATTTTATTGTTTTAATGGTATATGAAATGTTACCATTAGTTATTTTCTCATTTTATGCCATCATCATAAATAATAATAAAAAAAACTAAATGAAAGATTACAATTCAGGCTATTTATAGAACGTGCTCGGCGGGCGACTCAGAGACTCCATGCGGGCTACCAGGTGCCCGCGGGCACCATGTTGGTGACCACTGTTTTAACTACTTTCAGGTAAGATTAGTCCCTGAAATTACACAACTAGTACATACAAATGGTTCTGACACGTTATTTCATGTAAATGACTCGCTTTCGTTGAATATTTACTGTATAGAAATGGTTGTGTCTTCGAAAAAGTCCGTTAGCACGTTAACCGTTAGGCTAACTTAACTAGCAGCTAACGTTATAGGCAAGTTAGGTTAAGCTGTAAGTTTGGGCCTTTAATCGCATTTTATGTGTAGATGAGAGATTTTGATAGGTTTGTAAAGGTTTTGCTGGTAAGCTAATGTATTTTAACCTAAAAGTATGCTCTGTAAGTTAGCCTACAGTTTAATTAATAGTTTTCACGTGACGTCACTCAATCAAGCAAACATTTAGCCTACAATTTATCTATGACTGAAATCTTGCACGTATATGTAGAGGGAAAACTCCACTGTACTTCACATTTTGGACAACCATTGTTTTTGTTTACATTTACATTTTCTTTCTCACTTTAGATGCTGGAGAAAAAACAGCCAGGCTAAAGCATTCAAAGTGGAAACTTCTGTCGTGGCTCAACAATCCTTGCGAGCCATGGCTAACCCTTTCACTTAAAATATAATTCAAGTAATTTTTTTATATATATATATATATATTTGGTTGGGACGAGTCACTGAGTATTTCATTATAGAATATCGAATAGGTTGTGCGATTCTTGCCTAAAAAAAGATTCATGTTTTCAGTGTTTTTAAGCGCTCTGCCAATAAAGCATCTCAAATCTGTCACAAAGAATCGGCTAAAGGATTCATGATTATGAATATGTCAAATATAGCAAGGAGACATTTTAATTATTTATTAATACGTTTTTTTTTTGTCTGTCAGTGTCGCTGCAAAGATACAGTTGACGATGCTGACTCGTGATATTCGCAGTAGTGAACGCGCCAGTGAGAAATGCACATTTTATACGGATTACATAAGCAGAGAACAGTCCTGTTTTATTTCGTTTTGAATGGTCCTGTTTAAAATTAGACATACAGGCCTATATATTTCTCAGGTGAGTGAGGCAATAGGCTACATTATAAGCTGAGTTTCGGTTCATTTTACGAGACGAGCTCCAGTTCAGGGCAGGCGCTGGCGCCTCAGTGTCGTTTTTATCTATTGTCTGCTATATTTAACTTACTTCTTATTTATTAAATCCAGGTAATTGGTTGATGAAACATTGATTAAAATGAAGATACAAGTCATACAAAACGAAATTCACCTTAATAGGGCTGTAACGATACGCAATCGAAATATTTAATCAACATTGTATTTTTTTTTCATCAATACTTTTAGCATTATTACAGTTGTGTATCTATGTTTTTTGCATAGTTGGTTTTGTCAACATGATTGGGAATTAACTTTTGTTATACAATGTATTTTCTTTGTTGATTACATTTATTTGGCTAAATTGGTTATAATATAGGCATATAATACAATACAAATTCTAATATATTTTAAATATATATATATATATATATATATATATATATATATATATATATATATATATATATATATATATATATTTATTATTATTATTATTATTATTATTATTAATAAATGTATTTTTTGTGAGATGGGAGTTCTTTTCTTTTTTGAGTATACTTTTGTTTTTTTGGACACATTTGCTTGAATGAAAAGTTGGGTAGTTACATGATGGTGAATTAATAAATCAATCCATAACTTTTAATGTAATAAGTTAAGTTTTTGCATAGTTGGTTTTGTCAACATGATTGGGAATTAACTTTTGTTATACAATGTATTTTCTTTGTTGATTACATTTATTTGGCTAAATTGGTTATAATATAGGCATATAATACAATACAAATTCTAATATATTTTAAATATATATATATATATATATATATATATATATATTTTATTATTAATAAATGTAGCCTATTTTTTGTGAGATGCCAGTTCTTTTCTTTTTTGAGTATACTTTTGAGTATATTCATGATGGTGAATTAATAAATCAGTCCATAACTTTTAATGTAATAAGTTAAGTAAAATCTATGTCCTAACCAAAAGGCTATGTCCAGTGACGTTTCAATTTTTTTAACGGGTCGACTACGTTTCACAATGGAATCACAAAAGACCGATGTAGGACACATGCATTTTGTGAGGAACACTTCAAGGTAATTTACATCCAAAGCACCTGGAAACCTAATTTTGGTGATTTTGGGTGAATGTGTTATAACCAAGACGACATCCAGAAAGTAAGACGTGATATTTACGTTTTAAGAACGTCGCATTAACAACGTTTATGCAACGTTTTTACGACTTTATGCAACGTTGTAAAAAAACGTATTTATAACGAAAAAAAACCCCCAACATCTCTCGTATTAAATACGTCGGATAAAAACGTTATCACAACCTTTTCACAAGGCGAAAAAAAAGTTTTTAAAACGTTTTTGTGTTTGCTGGGATCCTTGTGTTTTCTCTGTGTGTTTCCCTGTGTTTCCCCTGTGGATTTCTACCTGTGATACTTACCTACACTGTAATGAATTGCTGTAAAAATTACAGCATTATTTTACAGCAGCTGGCTGTTTTCTAATAATACAGCATATTGCTGTAAACTGCAATGCATTCTGGGGTCGTGCGGCGGTTTGATTCAAAATACAGAATATTGCTGTAAATTTCAAATCTACAGAGGCATTGTTATCTTCAACGGTCTTGTCGGCAGCGGCAAGAGGAGTGATTCTCAACTCTGTGGTAAGATTATTATTATTTTTCATGTTGGGTTACTCGTAGACTATGAAGGTAACGTTATATTCGCGGTTCATATTGGTAACTTAACCCCGGATCACACATCCTCCGACTGCGGGTCGCGAGGGAGACTTGCGCGGGGCTTCAGCAGCGAGGACGCGGTAGTATTTCACACATTCCTCGGGATCTATGGGCTCCTATGTTAAGAATTACATGCTTTAATGACAACAGTCGGTATTCACACGAGCTTCGTGTTGATCACACTTCGTCGTGATTATTTTATGGTGTAAATCAAATCAAAATCAAGTCATCTGTTAAAATGGGCGCTGAAAATGTCTATTCTGACAAAACCCAACTGTGATACTTTTATTCTCATATATTTATATTTTAATTTTTTATTCTTATAATTTGTAGTATTATGTTTCTTGTTGTATTTGTATATGTCCACTGGAAGCCTCAGTACCAAAAACAAATTCCTTGTGTGTGCAAGCACACTTGATTCTGAAATTAAAACGACGTTGTTAAAACCTTGCGTCAGACTCACAGAGGATGTGTGTCATATAACGTTAGCCTACATTTTGAATGGTGCTGTAATACCAGTTTTGTCGCATGTTTAATATGCCGGTGTAAAAATCCCTTACATTTCAGTACATATATATATATTAGCTATAGCCTACTCTGTATGTGTAATTAGCTTATTGTTTGTATAATGCCTTTGTTCATTTTATTTAAAAGAAAGAGTTCCTGCACTCTGAATACTAAAATATAGTTTAAATGTAAAAAGCTGAAAAATAAAAATGGTATAGTAAAAAAATAACTTTTGCCACATGTGCTATTGTTTTAGGAGACACTTTGACAAGTGGACACTGGAAGGCCAAGTTGTGTGTGAGGAAAGCATTCAGCCGAGCTTCCTGACTGGCCTTGCCATACTGTTCACTGCATATTACATATGCAATCAGGAGGAGGCACCTTGGAGTTCATTTAAAGGTAATGATTGAATTCTTAACAACTTCAGTACCTGCATTTTACACATGTATTCAATATCAGAACTTGCCTTTAGATATATTATCTGTTGAGTTAATGAGTCTTAATTACATATTGTATGTTTCCTGGCCCTTTAGGTGCTTTGTATGTATCAATCCGGAGAGAGGAACAAAGAAGTCGAGAGGAAAATTGCCATCTAAAACGACAGGGCAAATGGTACAGAAGAAACAGGTTGCAGTGAACCCACATGTTGCCACTCTTCCCAGCAAAGTGATGGGTTATCAGTGGAATTTCTGAAATGTAAGTAACACACACACACACACAAAGATCTATTTTTTCTTTAATTGTAACCTTTTAATATTCTCTAACTGTATCTGTCATCCCTCTATCTGTCTCTGACTATATCATTATGTTTTGTAATATATCTAATATATTGTCCTTTTCAATATTTCTAGCCACTCTTTGCATCCTGTGTTGGAACAGCATCTGGAGCTGAATTATTCTCCATTTTTGATCAGAAGTTTGTTGGACTCACTTGGGGCCTTGTTGTTTGGATATGTTTGTCTGGTAATGAAGTGGTGAAAATTCATCGTTTGCGTATTTCTTCTTTGTGTGAAGGGCCATGACGGCTAATTTGTTTCAAGTAATTAAAAAATATTTAATTTCATTTCCATTTTTTTAAAAAAAAATACAAGTTTGTAAAAAAAAATTAAATCAAAATACACTGTTTTTTCATGCATATTTTAAAGTTATAAATTAAACAAGTGTTGACCTGTTTTTCAAGATTAGGATGTTGAATAATTTGTTTGTTTTGTGAAGTAATAGGGGAATTAAGTTGTGCATTATACAACACTTAATGTATTTAAAAACAATTTGCATTTGATGAATAATTAACATTTCAAATTCAGCTGTCAGTCATTAATATTCAGACATCAGTAAATTATATTGTATATACTGCATTTTACATATTTCCTCTAGATATAGCAAATACAGAGAATCATGTAACTTACTGTAAAAAATACAACAATTTAAAAAATACTGTAATCAGAGAATACAGTAAAATTCTGTAAATTAATTTTATTAATTTTTATTTAAAAAAAAATATTTTACTGTAAAATTTACAGGTCATTTTTAACAGTGTATTCCAACGCTGTGAAACTGAGGTGTGTGCTCAGTCTTCCTGCATCATTTGCTCCCTGAGTAACCTGTACGAGAAAGAGACTGTTATTTTCTTAATTTTCCCGGTCATCATCTATTCTTTGCTACTCACCTGATCACCGTGTGTCTGCTGTGTGTCCACAATTTAAACGTGTAATTTAATAAATAATATTGCCTGCTTTATGTCACGATCACCAGTTCAGTCACCATCCAACACTACATTTTCCATCATCCTTCAATCTACTCCCCTGCACGGAATCACCAGGCTCAACCCTCACTCAGTCAAACGGATCTCCATCACCTGAATATTAATCACCACTGTAACGGGGTTCAGATGTTATGGGAAGAAGGAGGCGGGAACCGGTGTGGTGCCGAATTCTGACCCCCGCCAAATTATTACCCCCCTAGTATGGTAGGTTTAGGATTAGATGTGGGGGAGGGGTTAGGATTAGGGGTGGGGTTAGGATTAGGGGTGGGGTTAGGATTAGGCAATCAGATACTGATTTCAACGAGGGGGGTAATAATTTGGCAGGGAGTCGAAATTCGGCACAACACCGGCGAACATTCACACACTTTTAATAATAAAATTAAACAAATACAAAAACAAAAGTATAAGCCAGCAGTTGTCTGCGAGGGGCTGCTGGCTTATACCTGTGTTTTTGTATTTGTTTAATTTTGTTTCTCTACACAAAAGAGAAACAAAACACAATATAAAATCAGGCCTGCTCCTCTCTCGATCTTCAGCGTCGTCGCTCCTCCTTTTATGCCTCCGCTCCTCCGTGAGAGATGCGAGACCGGTGCGTCTCACTGGTGACGTTCATTATCACTCACGCCACTGGCCTCGCGTTGTTCTCTCACGACCCTCGGCCTGCTCGCCACAACCACCAGCTGTCCCCCATCACCTCAGCACCAGTTAAAAGGACTTGCCACACACACGAATATTGTCTAGTCTCATCTTACTCGGACTGTATCCATTTGGATTATCTCTTACCTAAAGTATACCTACGTTCTTGTCCATCTCCTCATTCCTGGTCCCAGTCTCCAGTTCCTCGTTGTCCTGCATTATCCATGTGATCGTTCTGTAAGGATAAAAATGAAAGTTAATCTATATCCATCAGTGACTGCTTAAAGTGTGTCTGTGTGGCTACTCACCATCCAGTCTCTCATCCTCATCTTCTCCACATATGCGGAAAAACAGCAGGACATAACAGTGACAGACTTATGAAAGAAATATGGAAATAAAACAAAAATATAATTCCAATATACTCAATTGCTAGTGTAAACTAGCAATTGTGAGATAAAAGATGCAATTATCTTTTAAAATGTTTAATTCTGTGGCGGAAACAAGCCTCCATACGGCAATGTATGAATCCCTCTTGTATAAACTGTTTTGGCAATTTAGCAAATCATACTGTCCTGTGTCAGGTTGTGTGCACAGGAATAGCAATATAGTTGATTTATTTACAAACGTAACTTTCTGGAACAAAACTCCAGGACTTCAGTGAAAACAACCATACAAGGACGCCGACCAACAAACACTGAGGGAAAACACAGGGCTTGAAAGAACTGGGACTAATGGGATAATTAACTGAACACAGGTGAAGAAACTGAACACAAACGAGGAGCGGGAAAAACTAACAGGACTAAACCAAAATCACAAAGACAGGGGGAAACCAGATCACAAAATTGAACTCAAACACATTGAAACGTGACAGTCCAGAGAATTGGCTTTATGCCCAGCTGCACTATTTCCTGAACTTCAGCCAGCTCCTTGTTTCCTGTCTGCCATTATTGGACAAATTGATTAATTCAGGTGTGCCTGACCTCAGTAGTCATGGCAACAATAATCAGACACACCTGAATTAATCAAGTTTGCCCAATAATGGCAGACAGGAAACAAGGAGCTGGCTGAAGTTCAGGAAGTAGTGCAGCTGGGCATAAAGCCAATTGGAGTATGAATCTCTCAAAAAAAATCTGTAACAATGTAAGCACAACTTTAGGGTCATGTGCATAATTTTAGTGATGGGCAGATCGAGGCTTCGTGAAGCAATGAAACAGTCGAAGCAAATGTGCCATTTTGTTTCGAGGCTTCGAATCAATCCGAAACCCGTCTCCACGGTGACACCTAGTAGTCACTTGGGGGTGTTGATCTGAAACAACCTTTACAAAGAGCTAATAAAAAAATGTTTTTTTTTTTTTTTTTTTTGTGTATTTTTGTAATATATGAAGCTTGTAACCTGTAGTCTCTTCACATTGCATAATGTGATTTTGGTCATGAAAAATGAATATTAATAAAAATAAATCAAGCCACAATGTCTCCCTTTCTTATAGATTTTTATTCAAAAATATTAATTTCTCTGCTGTTGAAGGACTCAGCCTACTTCTTTTTTTACAGATAATTTCTCCAGCCTTTGAAAAAATTCTCTCACAAGGGACACTTGTTGCTGGCATACAAAGATATTTTTTAGCTAGGACATACAAATGAGGAAAGATTACTGCTCTCTCTTTCCAGTAAGTTAGAGGATCATGAGTTCTGGGCAAAAACGCATCGCTGAGGTATTTTTTCACTTCCACTGTGGCATCAGCTGTAGGATTGTGTATCATCTGGGTCTCACGGATACGATTGTCAAAATGTTCCCATAAACTGTCTTGTGTTTCAACTGGTGTTGATGATGGGCCTGATGTTGACATTTGTGGTTCTGAATTAAAAGAAAACGGCAATTAGTAACAAATCATCTATTTTATATGTAGCCTATCTATCTAATAATCTATATGTATCTGTAATATATGTATCTATCTATTAATCTATATATATATATATATATATTTATATATATTTATATCAATGCATCTATTAATGTGTCACTATATGTACTCTGTGTGTCTCTAAGTCAATGTGTAAATGTAAATTAAATCCTAAATATAACTAAACAAATCGCACTATAAATGTCACTATATCACCAAAAATCCGCTATCTCAAAACCAAACTCCTCTCACAAAAACCCACGATATGAAAATGCGTTGACAAAACTTTTATACTGTGTGATTGTGTGATTTGTTCCCGAACCGACCAATCAATGAAACCCTGATTCGGCGGAGCACTCCACCTGATGAAACACTTAGACGCTTCATTTAGCCGTTGTCACGTAACGTGGGTGTTTTGAATCACGCTTCGGATCAGTGTTTCGAATCATCTTTGCTTCGGGATCTCGCAAAGCTTCGGAACGTCTGTTTCGCGCCAGCCATCCTTACATAATTTTTGGTTTTGCAATATCAAAAATACATTAGTTCCACAGACTGATGCATCTAAACAAAAGGATACAACATGGTCATTGAAAATTTATGGAAAATACTGTGGTAGAGCATTAGAGCATTTATATCAAACAGTAATACAACCGTTTCAACTCCAACTCAGATGAGACAATAGTGAGTTGAAATTTTCAGTAATGAGGTATCAAGAGATCTTTGTTCTTTGCTCTCGATTCAGATGTCATATCCATTCTATACAAAAAGGTGTAAGTCATGGTTCATTAACCCAGAGCTGGACTTCACATCATGGATTCTAAACACAGAATCCTTGCGAGAGTTACATGAGGGCCAAATCTCCTCCCTGTTCTCGGAAGCACCTTTTTTTTCCCCCTAATCAAGAGCTGGATATGTTTTGCACACTCCTCTTTAGCTGATCTTTTTGCACAAGAAGCTGCATTCTTTCTGCTTTCTACTGTTATGCATTAATTTTTTTTTAAAAGGAGCTCCAACACTATTTGAATGATGGGATGGAGGAAGGAATGAAGCAGGAACAGCCAAAATAATAACTCCCCCCTGTTCTGGATTAACTTGTCAGACATTCCCTTTCCTTCTCCCTCTCTCCATCTTATGAAAGATCTGCCAACCTCTTGATTCTTTGAAGTCATGTCTGTTTTCCAAACTGTTATAGCACATCCCACCCTGCTTTGGCCCTTGTCTGCACACAAAGGGCCAAAATCTGTGGGGCCTCATTATAGCGAAATGGATGATAATCATAGCAGTGTGAGTACAGGAAAATAACACAAAGAAACCCTGATCCTGCTCTATGGGCTGACATGATTATGTCCTATGTTCTTGACTGGCTAGAAATGGCCAGAAAGATAGATGAATGTATGTTGTTATCTTAAACATATTCACTAAACATTCCTCTTTGCCACCGTCTTTCCATTTGGAGGCCACACAGTTTCAGGAGAGCTATCACTCACTGATGTCAATGGTCTAAGACTTTCAATATTGTAATATGAGGGAAGATCCAATGTTTTGCCAATTTTTATATCTATTAAACATCTGCTTCAGCACAGCAAATTAGCCTTCTGCAGGAAATAGCCAAGATCTGGATGAGAACGCCTAATAAAACATGAAAAAGTGTTATCAGGCTGTTTCGTTTTCAAACTCCACTGCCAAGATTCCATAGCTGCAGGACTACCTGAGCACCTTTGCAAAGGCTTTCTCCTACTCGCTGGAGAGTTAATGCTCTCAGCAGCAGTGACTGATTTTGTGATTTACTGAAGGCACACCCCAGGCCAGTTACACAGGATCGGAGAGAAAGGCTTCTATGTGGAGTGAGTGTGAGAATCACTTGAAATACTGAAAATTGGAAATCTAAATCACTGGAAAACTGAAACATTGAAAAAATGCAACACAGAAAAAGCGACCACTGAAAAACTGGGAACACTGGCCCTTTTACGAATGGAAACAGGAAAATCCATAAAAAAAACACTGGATCCCTAAAACAGTTACTGTATTATTTTTTGAGAATGCAGGACACACACAGACACATGCCTATCTACATAATTCTAGTTTGGAATTCGACCCAAATCCAAATGTTCACTTGCACTGCACTATACAGTAAAGTCCAAAGTTTCAATAATGCTCAAAACCATTTTTTATTCATGATTAATATTGCATTGCATATAATCTGTGCTGGTCAATAGTCTAAAATTAAGAAACCCCTAGAAAACCGTAAATAAAAAAATAAAAAAACACTAACATCGGAACATTGTACATTTAAGATAGGCTACTTAATTTTTTATTCCAATATCCAAATATGATACTAAATCTCACAAAAAAATGGCTTTTATTTGAGACTTTTATTTTGAGTCTTTGCATTTGAACATTGCACATTTTAAACAGGACACGCATTAGCTGAATAAACGTTAGCCAATACAAACATATTTATATAAAATAGTTGACAATGAATAGACAAGAGTCCAATAATAGTAAAGCGAATCACTTATTCTAAAAAGAATATCAAGTATAACTGTCACGGTTGAGAAATTCACTGACTGTTCCTTGCGCTGTGTTTATGTTTGTGTATGCACGTGTGTGGGCGTGGTCGCTGATTATCCTCCTGGAGATCAGCGACAGGTGATACTCATTTCCAGTGCCTATTTATACTCACCTCATGCGTCTTGTGTTTGTCAGATCGTTGTTTTGTGGATGTGTATTGCCTGTTCCTGTTCCTTGGGTCCCAGTCTGTTCTTCGTGGATGTCCGGTTCGTCTCATCGTCTCATGTCTCGTCTTCACGGAGGATTTGCCACACACACACTGACCGTGCTTCGCTGAGTTGTCCACGCAAGCCTGCGCTGCCAACGCTTCTGTTCCTGCACTGATTCCTGTTGGGTCTGTGAGTTCGTGAGATCGATTGCATCGGACTGAGACTTTGTTCCTGTCTTATTTCTCCACGTCTCTGTGGCTGGCTTATCTGATTGTTCAATAAAGCCCAGTTTTACTTGCACTTGTCTCCTCTGTTCATTCCCCGTAACAGAACGATCTGACCGCTATGGAGGCAGCAGGTACGTCCGAACTCACGGATTATCTCGCTCACAGCACGGCCCGGATGGATCGGCAGGAGGAGAATCTCACTATCACAAGCCGAGCTGTCCAGGCGTTGGTAGCGCAGGTGTCTGGGCTCACCCAACAAATTCAACAACTGGCCATACCCACTGCGCCAAACCCACCGCCGCCCCCACCCTCCGCTCCTCCCGCACCTAACCGTCCACACGAGCCCCGTTTACCGACGCCGGAGAATTATTCGGGTGAGCCTAACCACTGCAGAGCCTTTTTGACTAAATGCTCCATGTTTTTTGCCCTACAGCCTCAGACATTTAGTACGGAACAGTCAAGAGTGGCGTTCGTACTTACGCTGCTGTCTGGACGTGCGGCTTTGTGGGGGACGGCGGTGTGGGAAAACCAACGAACATGCTGTTCCTCGTTCGCGGCACTCTCGGAAGAGATGAGGAGGGTATTCGACCGAGCTGTCACAGGGAGAGAAGCGTCTCGTCGGCTCGTGGACCTCACTCAGGGAGAAGGATCTGTTGCTGATTATTCCATCCAGTTTCGTACCCTTGCCGCAGAGTGCCGCTGGAACGAGGAGGCGCAGTGGGATGTCTTCCTGCATGGGCTGGCTGACCGCATCCAACGCGAGATTTACTCCCTGGATCTTCCCGTAAGTCTCAACGGATTAATTGACTTGGCTCTGCAAGTGGACGCGCGCCTGCATCGTCTGGAGCAGCGCAACCGTTCCATTCCGATTCCCAGAGATTATGGTTTCCACCAAACAAGTGGTCGTGATGCGGTCAGCCCCGCCTACGATCCGGAGCCCATGCAGGTGGGTCGAGCCCGGCTCTCCCGGGAGGAGAGGGAGAGAAGGAGATCCCAGGGATTATGCCTCTATTGCGGAGGTTCGGGGCACTTCGTCAATAACTGCCCCGTAAAAGAGCGAGCCCGGCAGTAGAGAAGAGGATTCTGTCGGGCGGGGTCTCCATCCAGAAACCCTCTTCCACCCTCCTTCCGGTGAGATTGCATTGGGCAACTCAGACTCATCACTGCCAAGCCCTTATCGACTCCGGAGCGGAAGGTAACTTTATGGACTACACCTTAGCACACAGACTTCAGATACCCACCATACCCCTCACCAATAAGATTTCTGTCAACGCACTCAATGGACAAGAATTACCCACTATATCTCACTCCACGGTTCAGATAACACTCATCACTTCCGGCAATCATTCCGAAGATCTATCTTTTCTGCTCCTTGACTCCCCTACCATCCCTATTGTCCTCGGTCATCCCTGGCTCGTGCAGCATAACCCCAGGGTTAACTGGGGACATAACTCCATTTCCGCCTGGAGTACTGAGTGTTATGCGTCTTGTTTAATGTCTGCTGGTTCGTCTCTGTCCAGTTCTGTCTTGCAGGAGGAGCCGGTGAATTTGTCAAACGTGCCCGCTGAGTACCTCGACCTGAAGGAAGTGTTCAGTAAGTCCAGAGCTGCTTCTCTTCCTCCGCATCGTCCCTATGACTGTGCTATAGATCTTCTGCCAGGTACGTCTCCGCCTAAGGGCAAGTTATACTCTCTTTCCATTCCCGAGAGGGAGGCCATGGAGAAATACATTTCTGATTCTCTGACATCCAGGTTCATTCGACCTTCCTCTTCTCCTGCGGGGGCGGGGTTCTTTTTTGTGGGGAAGAAGGACGGCTCCCTGCGACCGTGTATTGATTACCGGGGGCTGAACAACATCACGGTAAAGAATACCTATCCTTTGCCGTTGATGTCTTCAGCCTTCGAGCGGTTGCAGGGAGCCTCGGTCTTCACTAAATTGGATCTACGTAATGCTTATCATTTGGTCCGCATCAGGAAGGGAGATGAATGGAAAACCGCTTTTAACACCCCCAGGGGGCATTTTGAATATTTGGTCATGCCTTTTGGGCTGTCCAACTCCCCAGCGGTTTTTCAGGCACTCGTCAATATGTGCTGAGAGACATGGTAGACCAGTTCATATATGTCTACCTGGATGACATATTGATTTTTTCTTCGTCTCTCCAGGAACACGTTCAGCACGTCAGACGAGTGCTTCAGAGGTTGTTAGAGAATGGGCTTTTTGTCAAGGCGGAGAAATGCGCGTTTCATGCACAGTCTGTTCCTTTCTTAGGTCACATCGTCTCGTCTGAGGGAATGCGTATGGATCCCGACAAGATTAAGGCCGTGGTAGATTGGCCAAGTCCAGATTCCCGTAAGGCCCTACTGAGGTTTCTGGGGTTTGCCAATTTTTACCGACGTTTCATTCGTAATTTCGGCCAACTAGCCGCGCCTCTGACAGCTTTGACCTCCTCCAAGACGACGTTCAGGTGGTCCGATGCAGCCGAGACTGCATTCGCTAACCTCAAGAGCCGCTTTATTTCCGCTCCCATTTTGATAGCCCCTGATCCTTCACGTCAGTTCGTGGTGGAGGTCGACGCGTCAGAGGTGGGGGTAGGTGCGGTACTCTCCCAACGCTCTTCCTCAGACGACAAGATGCACCCTTGCGCGTTTTTTTCTCATCGCTTGTCGCCTACCGAACGCAACTATGACATTGGTAACAGGGAGTTGTTGGCGGTCAAGCTAGCGTTGGAGGAATGGCGACATTGGTTAGAAGGGTCGGGGGTACCTTTTATAGTCTGGACTGACCACAAGAATCTGGAATACATTCAATCTGCTAAAAGACTCAACTCCAGGCAGGCTCGGTGGGCCCTTTTTTTCGGTCGTTTTGATTTTACTCTCTCGTACCGCCCGGGTTCCAAAAACATCAAACCCGATTCTTTATCTCGTATTTTTGACCCATCCGCACGCCCGTCTACTCCCGAGTGCATTTTACCCGAGACTCTATTCATCTCCACACTCACATGGGAGGTCGAGTCGAAGGTCAAGACGGCCTTAGAAGGGGTAACGCCTCCGCCCGGAGGCCCACCGAATCGTTTATTTGTGCCGGAGGGGTTGCGGTCCGACGTTATCCAGTGGGGTCATTGTTCCAACGTGGCATGCCACCCAGGAGTAAACCGCACTAGTTTTTTGGTCAAGCAACGATTTTGGTGGCCATTGATGGCTCGCGACATTCGAGATTTTGTTTTGGCTTGTTCGATCTGTGCCACTGGTAAGACTTCCAATCGACCCCCAGATGGGTTACTCCAACCGCTGTCTGTCCCTTCGAGACCCTGGTCCCATATTTCGCTAGATTTTATCACCGCCCTCCCGCCCTCCCAAGGTAAGACGGTTGTTTTGACCGTAGTGGACCGGTTCTCGAAGGCGGCTCATTTCATTCCCTTGGCCAAATTACCTTCTGCCAAGGAGACAGCGGTGACTGTCATTGATCACGTCTTTCGTCTACATGGCCTCCCGACGGACGTGGTCTCTGACAGGGGGTCTCAATTTGTGTCCAAATTCTGGCAAGAATTTTGTAAATTACTGGGGGCCACTGTTAGTCTGTCCTCGGGTTACCACCCCCAGAGCAATGGTCAGACCGAGAGAGCCAACCAAGATTTGGAGAGAATGTTGCGATGTGTGGTATCCAAGAATCCTTCCTCCTGGGGTCAACAGCTTTCCATGGTGGAGTACGCACACAACTCGTTACCAGTGTCATCTACGGGCCTATCACCGTTTGAGTGTAGTTTAGGGTACCAGCCACCTATTTTTCCCAGCCTGGAATCCGAAGTCGCGGTCCCCTCCGCTCACGCCTTCGTCCAGAGGTGTCACCGTACATGGACCAGAGCCCGTGAGACTCTGCTCCAGGTAAGGGCGCGCACCAAGGTTAAGGCCGATCGCCACCGGTCAAGACCTCCCGTCTACGTCGTCGGTTCCAAAGTGTGGCTTTCTACTAAGAATATTCCTCTCCGCTCCGTGTCGAATAAATTAGCTCCTAAATTCATTGGCCCATTTCCTGTCACCAAAGTCATTAGTCCGGTGACAGTTCGACTCAAACTGCATCCTGCGTACAGGAGAATTCATCCCGTGTTCCATGTGTCCAAATTAAAGCCCGTATTTTATTCTCCCATTAATCCGCCGGTCCCGGTTCCCCCACCGCCGCGACTCGTAGATGGGGAACCTACTTATTCGGTAAATCGTATTCTGGACTCAAGGCGGAGGGGACGCGGATTTCAGTATCTGGTGGACTGGGAAGGTTACGGTCCGGAGGAGAGAAGTTGGGTCCCTGCTAGGGACATCCTGGATCAGTCCCTTATTGATGATTACAATCAACGGGTAGGTTCTCCTGGGAGCTCCAGGAGGCGCTCCTAGGGGGAGGGGTACTGTCACGGTTGAGAAATTCACTGACTGTTCCTTGCGCTGTGTTTATGTTTGTGTATGCACGTGTGTGGGCGTGGTCGCTGATTATCCTCCTGGAGATCAGCGACAGGTGATACTCATTTCCAGTGCCTATTTATACTCACCTCATGCGTCTTGTGTTTGTCAGATCGTTGTTTTGTGGATGTGTATTGCCTGTTCCTGTTCCTTGGGTCCCAGTCTGTTCTTCGTGGATGTCCGGTTCGTCTCATCGTCTCATGTCTCGTCTTCACGGAGGATTTGCCACACACACACTGACCGTGCTTCGCTGAGTTGTCCACGCAAGCCTGCGCTGCCAACGCTTCTGTTCCTGCACTGATTCCTGTTGGGTCTGTGAGTTCGTGAGATCGATTGCATCGGACTGAGACTTTGTTCCTGTCTTATTTCTCCACGTCTCTGTGGCTGGCTTATCTGATTGTTCAATAAAGCCCAGTTTTACTTGCACTTGTCTCCTCTGTTCACTCCCCGTAACAATAAGTTAGACGAATCCGACATATAATGAGGGCTGTGTTAACAATAAAACGTTCGTTATTTAACGAATTTTAAAAACACGGATGGATAATACAAAATGCTTTCCGGCATTTTGACAGAAAAAAACACAAGCAAGAACAAAATTTAAACTTAGCCCGTCAATTTTCATTTTACAATTATCTTCTCTCTCTCTGTGTGTGTGGTTTGTTTGTGATAGAAAGCTTGCGCAGCACTGATACAACGGTAGGCCTACTTTTTAATTTAACTTTTTAAAGTAACTAACGCGCTAGTTTTCATACAAAATTAATATGTAACATAATTAGGTACTTAAGTTATTATTTACACAGTAACACAAGCAGGCTACGTTTCTCAACACTGAGAATGAATGAATAAACGCCTGCTTCTCCAGACTGGCGCTTATCATTAATCCACAAATCACAGAACTTTCATAATCACTAAGCCACAGCGATTTTAATTTTATTTAGATTTATTGTTCAGCATTTTATAATTTGCATGGCTGAATGATGTTTTCCTCTTATTTGAGTGACCATGAATGGCGGAGTATTTTGAGATAATCCATGCCATCACTCCCGTATGATCATCGAATCCAGAGGATTAAGTTAACTCAATACAATATTTAAACTTTCCACATCCATCCCAGCCAGTTTACCTTCAGGAATTAGAAGTACTGTGACTACTGTAGCCTACTGTCCTCCCTTATGAAATCAGTCAGACGGCGGAAGGGTGATCGAGCGAGATTCTTTATTGCTGCCGATTTTCAGTCTCTTTTTAATGATAGGCCTTACGCATCTGTGAATCATCCTCGCTTGCTATTTGGGGAATGAACCCACCGCTATGATTGGTCGAACTCTTTTTATTTTGCTGTTGCTTGATTTGAGGACTGCGCGTGAACAGAGAGGCGCGTCACTAGGTTTTTGCATAGTTTAGAGTCAAGTCAAGTCACCTTCATTTATATAGCTCTTTTAACAATATGGACTGTTTCAAAGCATCTTTACAGTGATAATAGGAAATTAAAGTAACAGAGATTGTTTTGGCTTTACAGCAGCTCTAGAATAAAGTTATTGTCCAGCTAAAGTTAGTTTTGGTTGATTCACTTCCGTCGCAACGATCATTAGTTATTAACTGTCGCTAACACGACACCGTTCTAACAAAAAAATTATTTAATGCGATCCGGCCGCTCATTTGCATAAAACAGTGCCTGGTGGCTCTGAGAATTTTTGATCGCTTCCACGTAGCCACGTGAATCGGAATTATCCCGGACGTTTTATCAGTACAGAGGTAAAGGGAAGGAGGCCTTCACAAGGGAGAGACTAGTTGACACTTCAGGACTGCATTGCCGTTGTGTCCAGGTGCAGTTCCTTCATCAGATCCGGATACGGCCTGGATCCGGTGGACTGTGGTAAACCTCAGGATAAACAGAGAGACAAATATTAGCGTAGACGCCATCCTTCTTATGATGTACAAAGTAAATCAGGATTTATGGGAAGTGTTCCAGGTTCCGGCTGATCTAAACAGTGTTGGGAGTAACGCGTTACAAAAGTAATGCATTACAGTAACATATTACTTTTTGCTGTGACGCAGTAGTGTAAGGCATTACTAATCAATTTTCAGTAATATTTTACTCGGTACATGTTCAGTAAGGCTTGCTTTACAACAGACTTTTAGTTTTAATTGTAAAAAAAAAAAAAAAAAAAAAAAAAAAAAAACAGCAAGACCGCGAGACATTAACGGATGAAAAATGGAAGTAGGCTAAATTACCTGTTCGTGGTCAGTCAATAGCCGCGTGTGGTGTCCAAGTCTGTAAATAAAGACTAAATGGCAGCGTCTGATATATTTGTAGGCTACAGCGATTTATTTTTTTACAGGAGTGCCGTGAGGTATGATTTCGGCCTCTGTGCTCGCGCTGGCCAGTGGAAAAGCGGCTAATGGTAAAGATGGCATGAAGAAGACTATACATTCGCGAGATGGACCTATGCGCATTAGGCTATTCGTTCTGTGTTTTCTTTCTAAACAGTTAGGCTATGTTTATGTGGTATTTTTCATGTTTTCATCACGCAATCGTGTTTTTGATGCGGTGGTGACGCGTTCAAGTGCGTTGGCGCTGCCGATAAAACACCTAAAAGCTGAAAGAACCGGCAAAAGCAATGATTATGAATATGTCAAATATAGCAAGGAGACATTTTAATTGTTTATTAATAAAGTCAAGATGAAGTTGACGATGCTGACTCGCGATCTTCGCAGTAGGCTATAATGCACCAGAGAGAAATGGACATTTCATTTCATAAGCAGAGAGCAGTCTGAATTGTTCTGTTTACAAGTAGACATTTCAATATAGATATATTTTTCAGGTCCGTGAATAGCCTAGGCTACCTTATACGCTGAGTTTCGGTTCATTTATGAGACGCGCTCGCCGGCACCTCCGTGTCATGATTATAATTGTCTGCTATATTTAGCCTACTTCTTATTAAATCCAGGCAATTGGTTGATGAAACATTGTTTAAAATTAAGATACAATTAATACAAAACGAAATTCACTTTAAAGAAAGGCTTTCCGTGTAAGGTCTCTGTGAAAGTTTTAAAGCAGTCTTTTAGTGCTGCTTCAGAGCGGTTGCGTCCATAAAGGAGAACTGTCACGTCTGTAACATTGTTTTTTCCTCATAAATGCGAACACGAAAAATAAAATAAAATTAATATTTTATGTTCTGTGAAGAGCCAACCCTTCTTCATCCGATTTGCGCAGTGTAATTCACAGAATTACAACAAAAAAGTCGTTGCCTCCTAAGTTAAAGATTTTTTTTGTCACGCATGACTGTCTATTTCCCTAATATTAAATATAAAACGCATGTGTAGACTGATATTTTTCTAATGTCTGGACTCCTTTCAGGGAGGAGCCTATGGATAAACAGACGTTTCAATAGTTTGGTATTAAAGCATTTTATGAGAATTTATATTTCAAGTTTTGACTGCAAATGTCATGTCCATAACGCTGGAATTCCCAAATTTTAAATAATTTATCCTCAACTAGTTTTGTGGTGTGGGTCTACGTATTTTATAATCTTAAGTTAAATTCAAATAATACTAATAGTAATTTAAAGATGTGGTAGCATTGGATCTGGAGGGTATGGATAACGCTGGGAGTTGGAAGGGGTGTGTCGCAATTCTGCAGGTTCGTGGATCTGAGTGTGGCGATTTCGGTTTCATATCGCATATGGTTATAGCCCTAGTCATTTTAGAATGTTAAGTTCTACTTCTGTATAGTTATTTTGGTGAAAGTAACTTAAAAGTAATACAGGAGTAATGTAACGCATTACAATTCTGAGACAGTAATACTGTAAGGTAATGAATTACTTTTAAATAACAGTAACAAGTAATATATAATGTATTACAGTTTGGAAGTAACTTGCACAACACTGGATCTAAACTATGCAGCCTAACATTGAATTATAGAAGTCTATAATGTGTTATGTGTATGCTAAGCCAAAGAGATGTGTTTTTAGTCTAGATTTGAACTGACAGACTGTGTCTGCTTCCCAGACAATATTAGGAAGATTGTTCCAAAGTTTTGGTGCCAAATAGGAAAAGGATCTACGGCCAGCAGTCGATTTTAATATTCTAGGTATTATCAACTGGCCAGAATTTTGAGATGGCAATAGACGTGAAGGAGTATAATGCGTTAAGAGCTCACTCAAGTACTGGAGAGCTAAACCATTTAGTGCTTTGTAAGTAATCAGCAATATTTTAAAATGTATACGATGTTTAATAGGGAGCCAATGCAGTGTTGACAGAACCGGGCTAATATGGTCATACTTCCTGGTTCTGGTAAGAACTCTAGCGGCTGCGTTTTGGACCAGCTGTAGTTTGTTTATTAAGCGTGAAGGGCAACCACCCTTGATGTCATGAACGCATGAACTAATTGTTCTGCATTTGTCATTGAGAGCATATGACGCAATTTAGATATATATTTTTAGATGGAAAAATGCGGTTTTACAGATACTATTCACGTGACTTTCAAATGAAAGATTGCTATCAAAGAGCACACCCAGGTTCCTAACCAACGTCGAGGACTTGACAGAACAGCCATCAAGTGTTAGACTGTATTCTAGGTTATTACGTGAGGAAGTTTTTTTGTCCAATAATTAGAATCTCTGTTTTTTCAGAGTTAAGTAGTAGGAAATTACTAGTCATCCAATTTTTTATATCAGCTATGCATTCCGTTAATTTGGTGAATTGGTAAGTTTCGTCAGGGCTTGAAGAAATATAGAGCTGAGTATCATCAGCATAACAGTGAAAAATAATGCCATGCTTCCTAATAATATCTCCTAAGGGTAGCATGTACAGAGTGAACAGCAACAGTCCTATTACTGAGCCTTGTGGTACGCCATACTGAACTTTTGATCGATAAGACATCTCTTCATTTACTGCAACAAACTGATAACGGTCAGATAAGTATGATTTAAACCATGCTAATGCAATTCCACTAATGCCAACATAATTTTCGAGTCTATTTAAAAGAATGTTGTGGTCAATAGTATCAAATGCAGCACTAAGATCGAGTAACACCAATAGCGAGATACTGTACAACCACGATCGGATGATAAGAGCAAATCATTTGTGACTCTAATGAGAGCTGTCTCAGTACTATGGTACGGTCTAAATCCTGACTGAAAATCTTCGCAGATACCATTTCTTTCGAAAAAGGAACATAGTTGTGAGGATACTGCCTTTTCTAGTATTTTTGACAGAAAAGGTTTGAGATCGGCCTGTAATTTACTAATTCTGTAGGATCAAGTTGCATTTTTTTTAACAAGTGGTTTAATCATTGCCAGCTTAAAAGTTTTTGGTACGTATCCTAGTGACAAAGATGAATTAATGATATTGAGAAAAGGATCTATGACCTCTGGAAGCATCTCTTTTAATAGTTTAGTCTGTATAGGGTCTAACATACATGTTGTCGATTTAGATGATTTAACGAGTTTAGAAAATTCTTCCTCTCCTATAGCAATGAATGAATCGAATTTTTCGTCAGTGAGACTACAAAGCACTGCCTGATGCGATACTGTAGTAGACGGTTGCATAGTTATAATTTTTTCCCTGATATTATCAATCTTATAAGTGAAAAATGTCATAAAGTCATTACTGTTGTGCTGCTTGGAAACGTCTGGGCTTGAAATAACAGTAATCTTGGGGGGTGCACTCATTTAAAGTAATGTAATCGTTTGGTTTTAGCCAGGTTTCTGTCAAACACAGCACATCTAGGTTATAGTTTGTAATCATATCATTAACAATAAGGGCTTTTGAAGTAAGGGATTGAATATTCAGCAACCCAAGCTTTATCATTTGTTAATTTGTATTATTTCTGTTTTTTATTTGTTGAACATCATTTAAATTTTTACCCTTAGATGGGTTTGGAAGTTTTTTTGTATTTCCTAATTTGGGGAACAGACACAGTCTCTATATGATGATATCTAGGTGAAAGAGCCTCTATGTGATGGGATTTATCTGACCTTGGTGACGTGAGACAGCTGGCAGACGGTCGGTTTAGCCCGTTTGTCTGCTTCCTGACCCGAGCCCCAGATTGTCATGTTTGATCTCTAAGACTATGTGCCATATTACTAGAGAGAAGAGCAGCACCATCCCAGGAGGGATGAATACCATCTCTTTTCAACAGGTCAGGTCTGCCCCAAAAACTTTTCCAATTGTCTATGAATTCTATATTATTTTGCGGACACCACTTAGACAACCAGCCATTGAGTGATGACAATCTGCTAACTATCTCATCACTCCTTCGAACAGAAAGGGGGCCAGAGCAAATTACAGTGCCTGACATCATACTTGCGAGTTCACACACCTCTTTAACATTAATTTTAGTGATCTCCGACTGGCGAAGTCGAACATCATTAGTGCTGACGTGAATAATAATCTTAGAGAATTTACGATTAGCATTAGCCAGCACTTTTAAATTTGCTTTGATGTCAGGCGCTCTGGCTCCCGGCAAACATGTGACTATGGTGGCTGGTGTCTCTATTTTCACGTTCTGTGTAATAAAATCGCCAATAACTAGGGCACATTCAACAGGATTCTCAGTGGGTGTTTCACTGAGTGGGGAGAATCTGTTTGATGTTGTAATCGGAACGGAAGAGTGGTGTTTTGTCCCGCGACTACAGCGCCTCACCGTCACCCAATTGCCCTGCTGCAGGGGCTATACTTCAGCCGGAACCGAACAATGTACAGTGTTCTCTAAGCTAGTCGCATCCAAAGCAGTATCTAAAGCCCTTGCACTCTTACAATTAACCTCAATTAAAGTTTGGATGCATGTATCTAGTTCCCTTTCGAAGGGAACTCAACAATACGTCATCGGCGCTATGGGGAACGCCTCAGGCGTGACAGGTGTCTGAAATCAAGTATCAACTCACAGCAATCATGCTGACCGGCGACAGCCCGTGCATCATCAGCTTGAATGATGAGCACGCAACCTGGATGTATAAAAAGGGCGCCTTGAGACCGTGACAACATCCTTTTCGTCTTCAGGGACTGTTTTGTCTGTTTGAAAGATAAATCAACAAAAGAAAATGAAGCGTACAGAGAAGAGGAAAAATTCCTTTCGCAAGTGTGCCGACCCGTGTCCCAGATATCTGTATTCACAGAGGACTCACACGATCTGTGTGTTTTCTGCCTGGGAGAAGAGCACGCGCGGGAAGCTCTAGAGGGAGCTTCCTGCGCAAACTGTGAGTTTTTCTATCCGAACTCTCCGCTCTCGTCTTCCCACTTCTTGAGGGAAGTGGGCGCGGCATCTGAACCCCGCGGTTTTGGTCCCGCTCGGGCTGAGGCTCGGCGGCGTTTGACTTCGTGGGGCTCTCAGATGGAGCTGGCAGATCGTCTGGAGAGGGTTAACGCGGATGATCTGCCAGCTTATGAGGGTGAGTTACAGGTCGATGTAGAAGAGGTTCTTTCTCTTTCTGATGGGTCTGTAACTGGTTCTCAGGCCTCATCCGGCCTTCCTGGTTATGAGCTCCCACACACTGTGGTCGCCAGGTGACAGGCCCCAGCCGGCCTTCCTGGTTATGAGCTCCCACATACTGTGGTCGCCAGGTTACAGGCCTCACCGGCCTTCCTCGTGATGGGCTTCTACATGTCAGGTTGCAAGCCTCACCCGGCCTCCCTGAATGTGAGCTCCCACATACTGTGGTCGCCAGGTTGCAGGCCTCACCCGACCTTCCCGAGAATGAGCTCCCACACACCGTGGTCGCCAGGCCTTCCTGGTTATGAGCTTCTATAGGTCAGGTTACAGGCCTCATCCGGCCTTCCTGAATGTGGGTTCCCACATACTGTGGTCACCAGGTTTTAGGCCTCTTAGGCCTTCCTGAGTGTGAGCTCCCATATGCTGTGGTCGCCAGGTTACAGGCCTCACCGCCTTCCCGAGTATTAAGCTCCCACCTTCAGTGGTCACCAGGCTTCAGGCCTCCTCTGCCTTCCTGGTTATGAGTTGTCGCATGTCAGGTTGCTGGCCTCACCAGGCCTTCCTGAATGTGAACTCCCACTCACTGTGGTCCCTAGGGTGTAGTTGTGAGCTTTCACATGTCAGGTTACAGGCCTCATCAGGCCTTCCTGAATGTGAGCTCCCACGCATTATGACTATCAGGTTACAGGCCTCATCTGGCCTTCCTGATCATGGGTAAAATACAGGCCTCAAAATCGGCCTCCTGAATATAGAGTGATGAAGTACATGTACCTTTACTTCATCTATTTTTCTTTGTACGCTCCGTACCTTCTTAAACCCATTCTTATGGTAAGTCACACGACAAAACGTCTTGTGTACTTTCTAATGTGCGCTGTACGCTTCGATCCCTTCCTATGTAGCCAGACCCAGGTCTTTTCACCTTGGGTCCCACTCTAGGTGCGTCCTGTCGTCGAAGTATGCTACGACAGATGCCTTTCTCTAGCTAACTTCCACTTTTTGATCCAGGCCTTCCTGGATTAAGAAAGGCTAAGTACACGCACTTTCCTAAGGTTTTGATCCCTCTCTTACTTCCTCAGTGTTCAGAACGAGCACGGGGTAGACCAGTAGATTGAGTGGACGACTTCCATCGTTTCTTGAGGTTGAGTCAAACTCTCCGGGGGACCCCGTCTCTGTGATCTGGAACTGAATGGTTTCTGCCAGCTTCGCAGGCCTGCGGTTTTCGGATGCCTTATCCAAGGCAATTTCCGGAGGCACACTCTCCGGGGGATCCCGTCTCTGTGATCCGGAACTGAATGGTTTCTGCCAGCTTCGCAGGCCTTCGGTTTTCGGATGCCTTATCCAAGGCAATTTCCGGGGGCTATGTCTCGGACAGACAGGCAATGGCCAGTCGGTGCGTCTTAGTATAGATCACCAGGCCAGCCTGGTGGCATTTCAGGAGGCATGCTCTCCTGAATAATGACTGGCTGGGAGTCCCTTGGGTCCCCTAGCCACACTCCCTAGATGTGACCCCTTCTATTAGGAAGTTGTGGTCCTAAGCCTTTGAGCTGGCCCAGATATACCCCCCATTAACTATGTTCTAGCAGTTTTCTTGGTTCATTAGCTTAGACTATGACCGGTAGGGAGTGCTGTCACTGACAGCCCAATTGACCTTAGGGTGAGTGGTTTCAGTGTTCTTTGAATTACTGGTTCTGACAGTTGTCACTTCCCTTGGGCATGCACTCCCCTCAGCATGGCGGAGTGGGTATTTCGTTCCCCATAGCGTCGATGACGTATTGTTGAGTTCCCTTCGAAAGGGAACGTCTCAGGTTACGACTGTAACCTATGTTCCCTGAGAACAGGGAACGAGACAATACGTCTCCCTGCCATACCTCTGGGCCTGCCTGCAACAGTCCCTTCAGACGATAGGATGTTGTCACGGTCTCACTGTCTCAATTTTGTCACGGTCTCCCTGTTCTCAGGGAACATAGGTTACAGTCGTAACCTGAGACGTTCTGAAATCTTCTCTGTCAGCCTGACTATCTCCCTGCATTTATCACAGTAAATCCTGTGCTGACGGAGAAGACTATGCTAAACATGTTACATGAAGTGCAAGTCACAATAAGAGGAGAAGATGACATGACTCACCGTGTTTGTTGACTGATTCTACTTACCACAGCTTTGATGGATTTGTAAAAGGCGCGAGCTAAATAAATAAATAAATAGCGCACGGATGGCATGCTAACAGGCTAGCGAATTAGTAGCTTGTTGTGCTAGCAACAATTTAGATTGAAGCTAGCAATGACAGGTTAATACGTGATGTTGAGTAAGTTGTATTTAGCAGTATAAACAACAGGTAATGGTAGTAAATAATGATTCAAAACAGAAAGATATACGAAGCTACAGACACGAACCAACAGCAAGGCAGAGTGACAAATCGTACCAGTGTACTTTGAGGTCAAAATGCGTATCCGCTACGCATAATGCGTACAGGTTGGCAGGTCTAGGTTTATACATAGTAGTTTCCATTACAGAGTTCCAGATAAATCTTTTCATTACTAATGGAGCTGCCAGTTTGCTAAGTTTCAGTTGATTATTAAACAGCAGTGTCCAAATTCACTCACTCATTTTCATTCTCTCCTTCAAGTGGACTATATTAGGAAATAGTGAATGAGTATAGGGGGAGATTTCAAACACAGCCTGATAATACATTAATTCAGGACAACTTGTGATACATTAACATTTTGATAACTTCAAACTATAAAAAAAAATGATTAACTAACCAGTAGAATTAACAAACTGAAGACCAAAATGGTTTACTATAAGCTAATCAATAATCTCTGAATCATGTTTGCCTCTTGAGAAACTACTTACTGTGTCTCATAAAAAAATCACTGGCAATTAATTACAGCAATCAATCACTACAATAACTTAAAATGTGTCTTAATGTAAACAGTTATATTCTCTTTATTTAAAACAAAGACGTATCTTCAGATAAGCAGGACAGCATCAGAAGGCTTGTAACAGTAAAATGAACATATTAGTCAATGCTCAAGTTTTAGAATAAAGTCTGTCTTGTTTACAGCCAGATTTAATGTCCTGTGTCACTCAGCTTCCCTCACGGCACTGCTATCGGTTTCTCCTGTGAATGCAAAACGGCACAGTGACATCAAAATCAACTTTCTATATTATAATACATTTGAACACTCTTATTTTTTAAAACACATTGGAATGCAGAACCATGTGTCTGGAAGACATTTAGCCATGGAAACAAAACATGTCATTAAGTTTCATTGTGTTTGACAGCTTTTGGATGACATGGTTAAATCCCCCTTTTTTGAACAATTATTAAATGGAATTGTAAATGAAGTGGTGAGGAAGACCTTAAGTCTAAATGGAGGTGAAACATATGAGCTTAAAGAATGGATGAACATGGACTGCTTATAGAAGTTCAGATTCCCTTCTAATGAGGGAGTCTTTCTTTCAAACAGAAGGCTTATATAATAACTCATGGGGCATTTTAGAAAAAGACAGAATTCAGCACCATCTGATTTAATAAAATACTTCTAGAGGGAAAATGTTTGGTTTTACTTTCCAAACACACTGGAAAACTTAAGACTAAACTATTCCCTTTTGTCTTTTTAGCTAGTATTAGAACTGATTACTTTTGGAAATTTTGTATTCAAACAAGTGATAATTAGTTTAAGAAATCATTCTTCAAAATATATATTTGGATGCTTGAGCAAAACACAGCATTGATCATTAAAGCCATTCTTGTTGTGCCATGGTCATCCGTCCATGTAGTTTATTTAAATTAGTACTTCTTTCAGGATTCTTTGATGAATAGATTTATTAGAAATAGACATTTTTGTAACATTACAAAAATGGCTTTACTATCACTTTTGATTAATTTAATTAATCCATGCGTATTTATAAATATTACTTAACACAAAATATTAAAATAGAAAACAGTCAAATTAAGAATTATTATATTAATGTTTTTCAGTTTTTTTTTCATTAAATACATGCATCCTTAGTTTTTGTAAAAGACTTTTAAAAGCTTAATAAAATTATTCCAAACTTTTGACTGGTTTTAACCCATCAACACACAAATCCATTTTTTTTCACAATTTCACAAAAAGTGAAAAAAAATAAAATAAAAAAGAAGATTCTTCTGAGAGTGTCAACAAGGACATTGCATGATCTTTGCTGTCTCTGGGTTAATTCTTTATCTCAAGTTATACCATGGTCTGGGTGAATACTTAATTCTGATTGGCTGCAGGGTGTCCGTTAAAAAGTGATAGAGGACACCTAGTAAAGTAGTTCTGGTGAAACTGCCTGTTTACCATTCGAAATTATTAGGGACTTTAAGCAACAGCCTCTGGTGGAACGGCAACGGCATTTTGGCGTTCTATTGCGCATGCGCGACTTTAACTGCTACTTCACGACGTTCTACTGTAACCGTCTACAACGGGAGAACAGCTGATTTGCCGCAGTTGCTACTACGTGAAAGATTAAGAAAGTTAATGTTATGTTTTATGGTATGTGGTATTGTAATTGTTTATGTATATCATTAAATGCCCAAAGCAACCCTCTCCTACTTTTTAAAATCACTTTCTTTACTTGTATTTTGTCAAATGATTAAATTATCCCCTACACCGTACTCTTCACTGTTGCTTAGTGATTTTTGCGTTCTTTAACTAGAAGAACAGTTAAGCGTTTGCAGTTAACCGTTTATTTCCGGCTGCCGTTGCGGTTCCATCAGCAGCTGTTGCTTAAAGTCCCTAATAAATAAATGCGCTGCCTACAACAGCTGTGAGTAACCATAGCAACATGCAGTCAAAGTATCCATCAACAATTTGCTCTATCAAAACAAACATCTAACGTTAGTTAGATATTACATAGCCTACTAATACAACAATGAGCGACTTCGTTATTTCTTTTAACATTTATGGAGAATATGACAACTTTGACGACTGGGATGCTGCTGAAGAAAGAAAAAATGTAAATAAAACGGAGAAACGACACAAAGATATAACACCGGGAGAATTGAATCAAATAGAAGATGAAAAAGATGAGATCAACACGAAAAAAAACCCGAAATGGGCAGTAAATACACTCAGAGGCTTTATTGTTCAAAAAGAAATGGACTCCAGCTTTCAAAATTACACCGCTGCTGCTCTGAATGAGACCCTGCGGGAGTGCTACGCAGCTGTCCAGACAACCAAGGCAGGAGGAGAGTACAGCGTGAAGGGTTCTACAAGCTGAGCGAACTATAAATATCTCCGGTTGCTAAATAAACCGTCAGGCAAGTTATTATTTGTAAAAACTAGATTAAGCCTAATTAAAATATAAACTAATGTTTTAAAAAAAAATATTTGGCAAGTGACAATGGTATAAGCCGGTTAATGCCCTCCGAGGTGTCCATTGTCAGGTTTTAATGGACTTCGGCGGAGGTCGGCCGGTTCACACCTCTCCATCATCCATTAAAACCTGACAATGGACACCTCGTCGGGCATTAACCCTTACATATCTCATGGCCTTCACAGGATTTGAGAAGGACATTTTATGGACTATGTGTCCATTCCCACAGGTCAGAGAGAGAGATCTTTGATAAGATAAGCAAACTTCCCAAACATGAACTTCTATATGATTACAATGTTGGGCACAGATCCAGCTCTGATGGGGGAAGTGTGTTTAGCTTATATTGCAGTGCTCAAGTCATTTTTTCATGGAGAGCTCTAAATTAGAACTCCGTCTCAGTCATGGTCCCGCTGAGATACGAGACATTGACTGATGCTCTCACTCAACAATAAGAGATTACATTACAGTTTCAAATCCCAGAAATACTCCAATCTGTTGGGAATATGTTTGAAATTTCATCAGATAAGAAAGACCTCAGACAGAGCAGTATGGAATAACTATGATATTGTGACGAGTAAAAGGCCTCAGCGCAGAGACTATAGCTCATCAGGCTAGAATTCCAAGTGTGACAATAAATTTAATCTTGTAGATTTAACAATCTGTTGACAAAATACATTAAAATATTTAGGGTCCAAAACAACTAGGAACAAATTCAAATGATTGTTTTATTTTAATTTTAACTGCATTTCTCAAAAACAAAGCTAAATGTGTTACTTTTTTTCTGAATCTTCGAGTCTGTTATTTGCAGTGAATTGGTCAAATAGGTTAGCAGAATGTTCTTAATCGGTTCATGATCTAGAGAGGTTCCCTTTCAAGGGAACTCGAGCTGCGTCAACGCTGTGGGAACGCCCCTGCGTGTGTGCGTCCAGAAGCACGTATGAAATCAGTCCAATGGAGAGACGGAACATCATAGGCAGGAAACTATAAAGCACCCTAAAAAACACAAGCGCGACAGCTTCTGTGCCTTCAGCAAGCACTATATGTGAAATCATTGTCTCAAGTGTTTTTGTCTGTCCTTAGTTGTCACTAGGCAGGAGTTTTCTCACTATTTCAAAAAACTATATATATATGTATATATATATTGAGAGACATGGCGAGCGAACAGCCATATAGAAAGTATTTTCCTCCCTGCTCGCGCTATCTAACGGACGGGGATACACACAATCTATGTGTTGTTTGTTTGGGAGAGGAGCATGCACGGTCAGCGCTTCGAGGGCGCTGTTTTGTGCTTCCCTTGCAGACACTCCGATCCCGCCTGGCGTTTTTTAACGAGGACGCCCAGGCTCGCGTTCCCCAAGGCTCAGGTCCCGCTGCTGCCGAGGCACAGCGAAGACTTCAGACTTGGGGTTCGCGAATTGATTCGTCAGCGGGGTCAGAGACGGGCTCTGCCTTATCTCTGACTTCACCTGACAGATCTAATGCCTCATATCAGGGTTCGGAAGCACGCGCTGCGGTTTCTTCCACCCCGATACAGGCACTACAGCTATCCAGTTCCGAGGGACTGGATGTTGTTAGTGTTTATGCTCGTGATACTGAGGATTCGCCACCTCAGTCTCATGCTTTTGAGGAGCTCGTTGAGGTTGTAACAAGAGCGGTCGAAACATTAAATATCGATTGGCCGGCAGATAAGCAGGACGTTCGTTTAAAAAGCAAACTAGACGAACGCTTCCTGCTCTCTTGTTCACAATATCAACGCCTGAGCCTTCCGTTTTTTTTCCCGATCTCCACACTGAGGTGTCGAGATCGTGGAAGAAACCTGTGTCATATAGAATGTACAGTGCACAATCATTACACTACTCTTCTATTTCACAATATAAAGAGCACGGATATGGGGAAATGCCGAAGGTGGAAGAGACGCTCGCGAGCTATCTCTCCCCTGAATCTGCATCTTCCCTTAAAGCCACATTATTACCCACCAAGCCAGATAAAGTAACTTCAGCTTTGGTGGGTAAGGCTTATTCAGCGGCTGGTCAGGCTGCAGCATGTCTTCACACAATGTCGCTGCTGCAGGCTTACCAGGCTGAAATGTTAGGAGACATTAATGAGGGCGGGGCTATTGGCCCGAACGCAGTTTGCGAACTGCGTCGACCCACAGATGTGTGTCTCTGGGTCACCATGGAGACGGCTATTTCTATTGGCCGGTCTATGGCAGCCCTGCTGGCCACTGAGAGACATTTCTGGCTCAATTTGAGCAATATTAAAGAAAATTAGAAATTATTTTTTCTTTATGGATTTTCCTATCTCTTTATCTGGCCTCTTCTGCGACGACAATACGGTCGTCGAGAGGATTCAGGAATCAGCCATACAAGAAACGGCTGCCTTCCAAAAACTTCTCCCTCGCCAGACTCATGTCTCCGGGGTTGCTGAGCGGGAGCAGCCCCAAACTTTTAAAACCCGCTCCTCACACCGTGCCACAAAAAAACAGAGCATTGCTTCCCATGTTCCCCCACAAAAAGTCTGGGGACACGGAAAGCGCGCTGAACAGCAGCCTTCAAGGGATAAGACGGATCTGAGGACCGTCATTATTTCCAAGAAAGCTGCAAAGAAAAGGCCTGACGTCCGATGGCACAGGCCATCGAGGGCAGTTCCCCACCGAAGCAGAGCGGTTAACACCTCTTTTTACGGTGCCCGTCTCCCTTCGGTGCCCTCGGGGGACCGTTATGCTAACCCTGCCACCTTGTGTGTTACAGGGCACAGCGGTCTCCGGCGAGCACATATCTCAGGTGCCACCCGGAAACGTAGTGGCCTTGGGATGCCCGCCCCCTCCGAGGAGGGTCCTAGAGCAGTCAATTCAGTCGTTCCCTGCCGGTTCGCCATTACAAGGCGACAGGCTGATTGCCCAGCAAAAGCTAAATCCAGAAACCAGTCTCGAGAGGCTGGTACCTCTAGTAGAATTCTTGGCAGCGCGAAGCTACTGCCAACTATTTCTCGTTGGGTCCTGCAGACCAAAAGGGGCTTTCATCCCACCGTGGTGAGCCCCGAGCAGGTTCTGGTAATGGAACAAGAGGTGAAAATCCTGTTGGACATAGGGGCCATAGAATATGTACCTCCCTCCAGCAGGGACACCAGGTTTTACAGCCGGTATTTCATCGTTCCAGAGAAGGATGGGGGGTTGCGTCCCATTTTGATTTTATTAGTTCTGTACGTTTCCGTCATGTAACTAAAGTTCAAAATGTTGAGACAAATCGTGCCACAGATCAGATCCGAGGACTGGTCTGTCACGAAAGATCTCAAGGACGCTTACTTCCATGTGTCTATCCTTCCACAACACAGGAAGTTCCTGAGGTGCGCTTTCGGGGGCGAAGCATACCAATATCGGGTACTTCCGTTCTGCCTAGCTCTCTCTCCCCGAACATTTACGAAATGTATGGATGCAGCTCTGGCTCCGGACTCCAGGGCCATCCACATTTTGAATTATATCGACGATTGGTTGATTTTAGCTCAATCAGAGCATCTGGCGGCTCGGCATCGAGATGTCGTTCTCGCTCACATCAAGAAAATGGGGTTGAGGCTCAATACCAAGAAAAGTGTGTTATCTCCGCTACAGAGGACCACTTTTCTGGGTGTAATCTGGGATTCGACGACGATGCAGGCACGCCTGTCTCCTGCTCGTATCGCTTCGATCCTCACGGCCCTCAAACAAGTAAAGCTAGGCCAGTCACTCACTGTGAAACAGTATCAGAGACTGTTAGGTCTGATGGCAGCAGCGTCCAACGTTATACCTTGCGGCCTGTTGTACATGAGACCCGTTACAGTGGTGGCTCAGGGCCAATGGGTTCTCCCCGAGGGGAAACCCGCTCTGCATGATCAGGGTCACGCTAAATCAGGGGGCAGACATCCTGTCGAGGCAGGGGCCGAGGCCCGGGGAATGGAGACTCCACCCCGAGGTGGTGGAGCTCCTATGGAAACATTTCGGTCGTGCCGAGGTAGACCTGTTTGCTTCCAGAGAGACATCACACTCCCACTGTGGTTCTCTCTAAGCCATCCAGCCCCTCTGGGGTTGGACGCTATGGTACAGGAGTGGCCAAGGTCACGTCTGTATGCATTTCCCCTGATTGCTCTGCTCCCAGGAGTTCTGAAAAGGGTTCGCCGGGACGGGGTCAATCTACTGTTGGTAGCCCCGTACTGGCCGGCCCGAGTATGGTTTGGGGACCTGGTGTCTCTCCTCGTCGGCTCTCCTCTGGAGATTCCCATCAGGAGGGACCCTCTCTTTCAGGCGAGTGGGTCGATCCTTCACCCCCGCTCAGAACTGTGGAAACTTTGGGCTTGGCCTCTGAGGGGGCCCAGCTCTTAAGTTCAGGTCTCTCAACCGAGGTTGTTGAGACCATCCTCCACTCCAGAGCTCCTTCCACGAGGAAGTTATATGCCTTGAAGTGGAGATTTTTCACTTCTTCGTGTGGAGAACACCAGCTGGACCCAGTTAACTGCCCAGTGGGTGCAGTGCTGGAGTTCCTGCAGGAGCGTTTCTCCTCAGGGCTATCCCCCTCCACACTAAAGGTGTACGTGGCGGCACTAGCTGCTTACCATGTCCCTTTCAGTGGAGTCTCTTTGGGGAGACACCCGCTTATAACACGCTTTCTTCATGGTTCTCTGAGGCTGAGGCCAGCAGTTCGCACGAGGGTGCCAACCTGGGATCTGGCCATCGTACTAGAAGGTCTCTCCCTAGCTCCGTTTGAGCCCATTGTAGAGGTTAATGAGAAATTCATCACTCTAAAGACTATCTTTCTTCTCGCTATTTCGTCTCATAAGAGAATTGGACACACAAAAAGCACTCTCGGTTCCCCCCTCGTGCCTGGAATTCTCGCCTGGTATGGTGAAGGCCCTCCTCCATCCTAGGCCGGGCTATGTTCCTAGGGTCCCTTCTAATGTTGCTAGACCTATATTCTGCAGGCTTCTGTCCTCCTCCCTTTATGTCGTCAGACCAGGAGAAACTTAATTTACTCTGCCCAGTTAGGGCTTTAGATGCTTATGTCCACAGAGCTGCCCTGTGGAGGAAGTCTGAACAGTTGTTCGTTTGCTTTGGGCCACCCAGGAAGGGGTGTCCTGCATCTAAACAGAGGATGAGCAATTGGGTGGTTAAGGCCATTTCACTTGCTTACGATTCGGCTGGTCAGCCTTCACCCTTGGCTGTACGAGCTCACTCGACTAGGAGTATGGCTGCTTTCAAAGCTTTATTGTCAGGAGTTTCTCTCCATGTTGTCAGTGATGCGGCAGGCTAGTCCTCACCGCACACATTTGTTAGGTTTTATGACCTTGACCTCAGCTCCACTCCAGGGGCGCAGTTGCTCTCGTCCTCTGTGCGCTCTAATTTTACATGACGGGCACTTGCTCTTATGGTGACGTGGGTATTAGCGTTCCCACAGCGTTGACGCAGCTCGAGTTCCCTTGAAAGGGAACGTCTCGGTTACGTATGTAACCCTAGTTCCCTGAACAGGGAACGAGACGCGTCGTTCTGCCATACTCCCGGCATGCCCGTTAGCACTTGCTTCGGCCTATCAGAAGCTGTCGCGCTTGTGTTTTTGGGGTGCTTTATAGTTTCCTGGTCAATGACGTCACCCGCTTATGACGTTCCGTCTCTCCATTGGACTGATTTTATACGTGCTTCAGGACGCACACACGCAGGGGCATTCCCACAGCGTTGACGCAGCGTCTCGTACATGAAAAACATGAAAAAGGAGCCCGGGGCTTACCTATGTCAGGTAAACTAGTTTAATGAGCACAAGGCTCCAATTATCATGAAACTCTTACCACCAGGTGCACAGATCTCACTACACAAAACACACACACACACATAAGATCAAGCATGAACTCACTGCACTCCGTGACAGTCCCACCACCACACACAAAGTCCAACTAGCGGCCTGCCCTGAAGCTTCGCCTCCTTCATGTTGTTGCTCTAGTCCCCAGTTCAATCACGCACACATACACGAACACAGAGTAACGTAAACACGCCCATAAGGCACGGGATTACAGGCGAACGCTGCAGGAGAAATGAAGGTAGCCGCCAACCAACCACCGCAACGATTGTCCACAAGGAAGCTGCAAGGCAGAAAGGAGGCAACCCCCCCCCCCCTGTGCTCTGACACAGAAGCGGTGCCTTAAAATTCTCCTTTTTATACCCACTAAAGATATGTGATTGGACAACTTGCGCATCTATGGCATGTTAGAAAGCAAACACCATGCTCAATGCACCGTTTATCCCACTACGCCAGCAATGAAGAATACGTTCATGTGCAACTAGTGAACAGTTCTATACTGTGAATATAAAGAAAACTAAAAAACAAACTACACAAAAGTACAAACATCTTTCAAAAATGAATAAATAAATCACAGTATAACAATTTCTTTGAATTTCAGTTCATTTGAATTATTCCTTACATTCAAATTACTATGATGCATTCTGTTTGGAAAATCTCAAATAAGTTCTATATGGCACACAACCCTGTTCTAATTATATATATATATATATATATATATATATATATATATATATATATATATATATATATATATATATATATGTATGTATTATAAAAAATATGTAATAGCTTGTTGTGTAAGTACCTACTTTCTCTCAACAATAACCTTTAGCTTAGCCAACTGTTATGTAGTGGAACAACTAGCAACATATTTTGAGTAGCACATTCAAAGCTGACTAGGACATAGCAATAGCTTAAAAGCATAATTATTTGGATAATGTCCACTGAAAGTATGTGATTTTACATGTTTACAGATCATAAAGCATGCCTGTGTTTTACATATTGCTCAGAGTATTCTCCTCTAAAGGTCAATACATCAACCTCTGCAGTTGCTGCTCTTGGAAAGTGCTGCATTTTGAAAAGGAAACGGATCATTGAAACACAACGAAACACAAGGCCACACATCCTGAAGACAAAAACATCATCCTGAAGGTGGCCAGCTTAGCAAAGCAAAGGGAAAAATAAAAGAACATTCACATTTTCATCAATAAGGTCCTGTGTCTTCTGAACAGAAGCTGACAGAATGGAGCTTAGAACAGCCATTAGAACAGTCTGGTTTGGTTTGAGTCCAGTTTCCTGCTGGTGTTGAAGAAAAACTACACCGAACACTGGCTCTAGGCACACATGATTACACAGCAGCTGTGACTGATCAAATGCCGTATGAAAGCATATTCGGTAATTATACGTCAGAGTACCTATATTAATGTTCAAGGGGACAGATCCTGTTGCACACCCCTGGATTATGTCAAACTGGCTTTAGTCAGTCTTGGGACATAATAGATTCAGTACAAGTTTATGATTTCATATGCAGTAACCTGCTCTGGAGCCTGACAAAATTCAATTTCAACTTATCCAAAATATCTGCTCATCATATGAACCTTGCCATAAGGAGCAGCCGTCTCTTAGTAATGTCAAGAAAGGCCTGCTATATCCATCCTGTTTGCCTGAATACTGTTGACCCTCTCTTGTGGTTGGGACACATGTTTGATAATCACACATGGCTAGACGTGTGACGAATGGCACAACATTTTGTCCAAGTTGCATGCTATTGGGCCACTTGTGGTCTTTGAGACCTCTTGTCTACTTCTACATGACGTATTTTCGTAGTTTGGCCAAAGTGTTCAAGTTGGTGTGAAGTCAAGCAAGTGTTTAAGACTTTTGTTTACTCAATGGGACACTTAAATTAAAAGACGACACGTTTTAGTGATTGTGGTGCTTCTTTTTACAAAATACATATAATTTCTAGTCTCTGCACCAATAAAATGTGTAACAATTTACATTTTACAACAACATTCTAAATTAATTTAACTTACACTGGAAAGGCATGTCATGAAATCGGGGCGCATACGTTCTTGAACATGAGGAAAGATTGGATACGTATGCATTAAGTGTACCTGGAACAGTCAGACCTAGAACAGTTTTGCGCAGTTACTTCCTGCCACGTGCTTGTGTTCTCAAGTGGCCAATACAACAAATGTGGCTATTAGGACAGGCCCTTTCCTGTCCAAGAAATGCAAATTTACATAAGAATTACCAACATGTAGAGCAAACAATAAGTTCACTTTGTTTTCAGTGCAATTTAGGGGCAGGTTTATCTAAAATTGTTGATACCACAATAGACCAGCATGGGGGGAAAAAACATTCAAATAACTGCACAGTAGTCTATCCGTAGTCAATTGCACACAAAAAACTAACAAAAACAAAAACAAAAACAAAAAAAAAATCCTGCAAACTTGGTGATCAGATTTTATGTCTGCCCAAAAGTACAGATTGTTTAACAGACATAAATGGATTTTACATAGTGTTAACTTGCTACTAAGTGCCTCAAAACTAAATATTGGTCAAACATTTTATGCTAATAATCTGGCAAACTTATCAAAAAGCCCTTATTGTATAACTTGTTAACATTGCTTTTCCAGTCAGACTGGACTTCAATTACCAGAAATTGCAAAGATGCCAGCCAATCAAATTGTAACTGCATATTTTCAGATACTCCTTGCCAGTGTTCTGTAAATTATGCAGAATATGGTTAGTGAACACACTTGTGGGTTTTTCTGTCTGGGCCTGGGTCTATTTGTTCTTATGTTGAGTGCATGTTTGTGACTTAAAATGAAAGTGCAATTTGAAAACTTCCTCACAGCTGCTTTCTGGCTCACAAAAAATGAGAGTGAAAAAGACGAGGGTGAAATTAGTAATACAATAGAATGAAAGACAACAGATGAGATCTGGCAGACCTCTGGGCATATGCAATTGTTCAGCAAACAGGGAGGTTTAATTGCATTAGAGCGCTTAATGGAATATGACAGCAAAGTACACAATGAGCATGTCTCCCTAAAAATGTTCTAAATGCTCAACACCTTTCGAACATCATGTGAATTCTGTATGAAAATATATAATAATATACAAAAAATCCAAATATTAAATACAAATTTATTATTTTCCATTCACATGTCATGATCATGTTCTGATTTGAGTTTCTGTTGGTATGTGTCTTCTCCTGATTTTCTAGTTTGTCACCTAGGTAACTATAGTCCCACAAAAGTGAAGAGACACTAGAAGGGACATGCAGTGTACAATTGAAAACTCTCCATTTATTCAACTCCAGACTAACAAAATACAATTGTTATTTTTTTTTATTTCTTATCCATGTATGGTTATTTTAATTCCTTTTCTGTAAAGCACTTTGAATTACCATTGTATATGAAATGTGCTATATAAATAAACTTCCCTTGCCTTGCCTTACCTAGTTAATCTTTGTCCAGCTGTTACTGTTTAGTTCCTTCATTTAATATGTATATATACTCCCTGTTCTGTTCAGTCCTTTGCCGTTTATTGTCTCGGATTAAGTGTCGTATTTGTCCAGTTTTTCAGTAAAGTCTGTTTTGAAGAGTTTTGAAGTATTCCCAATCGTTTATATTCCTTATTCCTCAACTAAATGTGACACCATCACTATCAGCAGGCTGCAGGGAAATAAACAATGATGCAAATTATAGGGGAGTTGGAGAGTTCGGATGTCTATTTACGAAATAAAAAAATAGATTATACACAAAAATAAAGTCATTTGTTCATATACTTCCAATTTGATATGACTTATGGGGCCATATTTTAACGATCTGAAATGCAAGTATCAAACGCGAAACACAAGTAACTTTGTGGGCGGATCTCGGATGCTGTTGCTATTATACCGGCGGGATAAATGACTCTTGCGCCCGACGCAAATCTAAAATGGGTTGGTCTGAAGTAGCTACATTACTCATAGGTGTGGTTTGGGTGTAACGTGCAATAAACCAATCAGAGCGTCATCTCACATTCCCTTTAAAAGGAGACGCGCTTGTTCCATGGCGGATTGCTATTATAATGGCGGATTTGCCAGGCGCACGCCAGGAGCGGTTCATAGCCGAGGAAACCGACGTTCTCATCAGGGCCGTAAAGGACAGAGAAGTGACATTGTATGGGGATAGGAGAAACCCACCTACATTAGCTTCAGTTAAACATTTGTAAATGTGTAAGCTAAATGTATGCCTATTTTTTCCCATCTTCATGCACACCATAATGATTTCCCTCATGTGGTAATATTTTTCCTTGTAATTATGTATGGTTTGAAAAAATGGGAACTGCTGTGTCTGTGTAAATGAGAGCAGCAAAGTGTATGCGCGTTGTGCACACGCTACATTATGGCCAAGCATGCACCCTTAAAATAGCATCTGAATAACGCGCCACTGACTTTAGACTAGGTTTTTCCTGGTCTGTGGCGGAATTGTTTTCTGAAACTGCAAAATAGCACCAGGGAACGTTTGCGCCGGAACACGCCTCCTCTTTTCGCTGAACCGCCCCCGGGAGCGCAAGTTCATTCCCTAATTTACAGATGTGCGTCTGTGGAGGGGAAAGACACTGTGCGTTGGGTGCAAAATAGGAATGATACATGCGTCGGTGTACAAAGTCAATTACGCTGGGTGCAAGATAGGGCCCCTAATGTCTTTGGTGGAACACAAAATAAGTTATTTTGCAGAATGACTTCTGCTGCTGTTTCCCATATAAAACTTTGGACGTTAGCTATAAAGTTTCAACAATTGTCAAAAAAAGAATGCATCATGATTAGTGGTTCAATATTACATAAAGGACATTTTTAACAGCATTTTCAAGCTTATTATTTAATGAAAAATAAATAAATAGCATATTTTCAACTTCTTAATGGACAGTTGCACACAGAAGATGTGTTTGCCAGAGGAATAATTGTTTTTATTAATAATAAAATTAACTCTTTATGAAACACGCATCATAAAATGTAATCATTTCATTAAAATGAATCAATAAAGTAATCATGTTCTTATTTTACGGTAATTTTACTTTAGCCATGTGACTCATGTTTGACTGAATGTGACAGTTGCCTCAAAGAAATGAGACATGAACCTCAAGTTTGCTCTTTTAGAAAAGTTTACCCCTCCTGAACGTCATTTTATAATCTGCCTGCTGGAATAGAGGAACGTGTGAAAGTGGTCAGTGTGGATCAGTATGGATATAGGACACATAGGTTACACACACAGAGTAAATAATTCACATGGTTTGCACTCTTGTGTGCTGGCATGCTCTTAGGAAAACTATGAGTCATATGAGAAGAATCTTGAGGAGATTCATGAAGACGAGTCGCCAAGTTCCTTAACACCTCATGGAGTCGTTTCTCCACATGGGTAACACCACATACTGAGCAAATGCAAACAGAGAAGAAGCTAGCTGCTGATTTAAAGATATCGAATGCTGTATAAGGTCACATGAAGACTACATGCGGAAAGAGAAGAAGAAAATGAAGAAAACTGATTGGATAAAGCAAGAGCAGAGCAGCTTAGCCAAATGCCAAAACAAGACTAGAACCATTTAAAAGTTACTGACTCACTCTCCATCTCTTTGCTTTTTAAAATTTTCATATACATTTGATACAATTTACCTTCATTGAATAAAAAATATTCGGTATGCGAAAACCAGTCAGTATCTGGTGTGACCACCATTTGCCATTCACAGTGCAACACACCTCCTTTGCATAGAGTTGATCAGGTTGTTGTTTGTGGCCTGTGGAATGTTGGTCCACTCCTCTTCCATGGCTGTGCGAAGTTGCTGGATATTGGCAGGACCTGGAACACGCTGTCGTATACGCCGATCGAGAGCATCTCGTTTCTTTGAGGCATCAAAGGAGAAGTGCTCACTAACACAGATTTAGACAGATTTGTGAACAATATTTGAGAGAAATAGGCCTTTTGTGTACATAGAAAAAAGTCTTAGATCTTTGAGTTCAGCTCCAGAAAAATCTGGGCAAAAACAAAAGTGTTGCGTTTATAATTTTGTTCAGTGTATGTATTTTGACATAATGAAAGACACATACTTTTGAGCTTACATGAACAGTTAAAAAAAAAAAAAAAACCTGAAACAAATATTTTACCAAAAACAGTTTCTATGTTCTGAGGAGCATGCACTAATTAGGCTAGCAATAGCAAACTAGGTCTGAAAGCATAAGATCCCACTCTCCCTTCAGAGTGTTTCTAAAGCCATGCCACCTCCAAAACACATGAACGCACAGCAGAGTCTGCAAAGCATCAGAAAAAGAGAGACAGAGTTAAATTACTTCATGTCTCAATCTCTAGTTTTACCAACTGACTGCTGCAGACTCGGTATTGATAGTGTTGATATAGAAACACATAAATCCGAGCCTGAGGACGTGAACAGCTCAATATAGAACATCACGGGTTGCCATCTTGTAATGAGGGTAATGACATGGCGTGAACGCAGCATAAGCTTGTAGTTTTGGTTCAGGATAAACTGTAAAAGGGGGCTGCTGTTTGTTTGCAGCGCTCGATGACTGTCTGTCTACAACAATGCATAGCATTATGGAGCACACTGATGATGTGTGATGTCTGTGCGAGCAGGGTGCACAGGGGTACTATATTCCGTAATATAGTAATAGGTAGTAGGACTATTTTCAGACCGAATGCAATAACTGGACGGACAATTTTTGGTCCTGAGACTTCCACAGAAGATATATGTACATGTTTTAATATTTAGACCACTTCTATTATTGATTGCTATCAGGATGTGAAGATAGTTTCAATAATGTCCCTTTCAAAGAAGGTCTGTTCACTTGGCGGCCATATTTGCGATGCCACCGGTCATCTGTTTCGGGCATTTCAAGACCAAGTTCTATCTATTTGAATGAGGTAATCCTGAAATCTCAAAATGTCAAAACCTGCTTGCCGAACTCCCAATTAAATAACATATTTCAATTCAGCAACAAAATCTGTATTTACAAGATGGCCACCCGTGACGTTCTACCCTGAGCTGTCCTCAGACTCAGATTTCACCTTTTTCAAGACGTGTAAAAATATAAAAAATGGTTTTATGGTTTTAGAATAAAGCCTGAAAATATTTTGAGGCTAAGAATTTTAGACTTTGAACAAAAAAAAATTTTCAAAAAACCCTTTGACTTCAGGACAATGGAACTTGAGGTAAAAAACAAAAACAAACAACAACAACAAAAAAACATTCTCATTTCCGAGTTTTAGGACTCATTCCTGCTGCAGTCTATTGAGCCTAGAGATCAGTCTGTGACATTTATGTAAATTCTCATTTGGCTGTATAAATATGTACGTCAAAGTTTACCAAACATTGGTATACAGTAGAAGTCAAAGCTTTTCCCCATGTACATGCATTTCTTGTCTCCCACATTCACATGTTTATGAAAGTGAAGGGAGTACTAAGACTAGTGTTAAAGTCTTTTGGTGGAGTTACTGAATAGCTAACATCGCTTACACTACCTTTAAAGCCCTCTTCGTTCCCCTGCTGTAATGGACTGTTATGCAGCTGAGCCATGGGCATCCTTGCAGGGCATATAAGATGATTATGAAAATTCTCTGGAGGGAATTTGAGTCAGCGTGTTCAAAAGCCACATTCTGCAGAAACATTTTGCCAGCGAGACAGTTGAGGAAAGTCTGAAATTGTCTGAATACCCGTTTTGTTTTAACATTGCTGACAGTTGCCATGTGAAAATAAGGCTGAGACATTCATAATTACACATTAATCAATTGACACATGCTAGACTATTAGATATTAGAGATTTTACCCAACACAAACTGCCATTTGTTTTCCAATAGTTAGTTTGCTTTTATAAGCAGAAGCAACATGCAAACTAGCGTTAAAAGAGTGATGGATTGATCTGTTGGGACTGTGTATGTGTTTCCTAAATATCTTTTGCTTATGATATGTCATTTGGAAACCCCATTTAATTATGAGAATATTACATAAATGCTAAATGTGCACAGAAAATAGTGTGATTTAGTACAGTACTCCAATTCTTCCACTATAAGTGCCGACAAAGTAAAACAGATGCCAAGCTGAATTTTGGCATATTTTATTCTATTCAGGAGATATTCCAGAAAAACTCCTTGTGCGAGTCCACTAAGCCTTTTTATTATTAATTCATTTGACATATAAAACTTAAAAATACACAGGATTCTATACTTCATTTTCATCTCTTTCACTGTTTATTTCTCATGTGGCAGCTCGGCATGTCAGTGGAAGTTTCACATCATCGCCTGCATGTGCAGACCCCCAGGACTCCCGGACCCCTCCATCCTCTGTAGAACCTGGCTTTGAGGGCCCTTTATTCTCTGATCTGTCCCTTTGAATTCTTCTCCATGACCACAATCTTTTCAAGGGTCTCTTAAAGACCCGCCTGTGATTGGGGGAAGCGCAATCCAAACTGAAGTGCGTTTCCCGCAAGCATGCCTGACTCCAAGGCTGCCTTGCAAGTGTGGCGTCCCTTAAGCCATGCCAGGCAGAGAACCCAATACAGTGAAAATGTGATCTTGCATTTCCAGGGATAATAAATAAATTGTTTCACAGTCCGGTGTATCCAAGCGGTTTTTGTGGAACTCATTTGCCAGCGAAAGTACTTATTTTGGTTCTATCCCACGTCAAATCTGCGGTAAGAAATGTACCCCTGTATTTCATCACATTTCAGCGACTATGTGATTTTATAACAAACTTTCCTTGAAATACAGTGTCACTGGACATGCGTTTTGTGATTCAGTCCTTTAACTTTAAGGAAACTAAAGGAAATCAAACAGGAAATCAAAGAGAAGAAAACCCAACATCTTTTAAATCTAGTTTTGTTTCTCTCATTTTAAGGCACAGTGTTCCTTTGTTTTTAATTTGTCAAAATCACAAAACAAAAATGTTTATTTACACGCTTAAATTAGATTTCGAATCCCAGATTTTTAATGTGGACCCCAAAATCTGTTCAATCCAGAAACTCCTATAGTTTTCAGATGTATAAACATGTTATGGTTATCTACGTCTGAAAATATTTACAATTCTTTGATATCCATAAAAGACATTGCATCCTTTGTAAAATTTCCCTCATGAAATATATATACATATGTTACATCAGTTTGTAAAGAATGTGAAGACAAAACAAATGATAAAGTCTCTTGTTAAAGCAGTAATGCATGTGGCATCTGAAGTGCTCCATAAGTTAATGCTTTTATTGGCAGATGTGAACAAACATTCAGCTATCACTGTCATTCTGCCAGGATTGTGTGCCCATCAAAACCAAATGAGATTATAACTCTGTCCAAGAGCAAAAAAATCCCTCTAAAACAGAAAAACAATCTCCATGGATATTATTGTTCCCATCCTAAATAAATTCAGCCCTGTCTGTACACATATTTCTATTGTGCATTGAGTTAACATTTACATATTCTTTTAAAATAACATTTACTATGAGGAAATAAACATCTCGTGCCCTCATTTGACCAAAGCATTCTCTCTATTCTTCAGGGTTTCCTTGCCCGGCTTATCAGGAATTTACTGAGCATATCTGGGCAGTGGGCCACCTCTCCAGAACCCTGAAACCCTTTTAATAGTCACTTCAAATCCTTTCTTTATTCATTTGGCTGAAAGTTCACTTCCAGCGGTGCTTGAACTTAATCTCTAAATGCTGAGCCAACCACAAAGCTGCAGAAAGTTGAAGTGTAGAGTTGAATAGCCAATTAACACAGCCCTGCATGCTGATAAAGCCTGAAGGAGTTGTCTTTTACTGAACTAAAATGAAAAGCATGTCCATCTAATGAGAACCTGCTCACAAAGCAGTTTCCACTACCTACATCTGATAGTAAGGATCTATATTCCACTGCCCCTCATTATTTATTATTATATTGGAATCAAATCAAGGCCATAAAACTTTCATTGACGTTTTACAAAATACCTCATTGACCCCAAAAATGGAGAAAGAAAATAAATGGCAATTGATTAAAGTGCTACTTAAAATAATCAAAATTCCTTGCATATGCAAATCTGAAAAAATGCCCTCAAATGTATGTATGTAAATAAATAAATGCATAATTAAAATGCCCACAATGAAAAACTAAAAAATATATAACATTCCTTAAAGCAATTTCCAAGTCAACTTTTTTGGGGATCTCTAGGTATTAGTTTTATGTGCTGATTCTCTGAAATGCCTCATGGACACAAAATATCATCTGAATATTTGCCCCAATAACATTCCTCATGATCACTTTAATCCCATTTCTTTCCGCTGTGGTGATTATTGATTTGTAAGGAGCGTAAAATTGTGCCTCTTTCAGTCTTCGACACAATCTGGGCAACACAAAACAGGACTGAATGAGTTTAAATTTCGAGATTGCGATTGAGTGAGAGTGAGAGTGAGAGTTAGAGAGAGAGAGGGAGAGAGAGAGAGAGAGAGAGAGAGAGAGAGAGAGAGAGAGAGAGAGAGAGAGAGAGAGAGGGACATCATCTAAGAAACAAGAACAAAAACACTACATTTACAAAAACTCACATAGAATTAGGCCTACTCAAACAAAGTGCAATGTGTCGTTTTCAATCCAGCACAACATTCTTTGTACACTCCACACCTCTTCAAAGTTTTCCAATTTTTTCATATGAGAATAAAAAATAAAATCATTATTTTATTCATCATTTAATTCTTGCTTTTATGAGCCCCTTAAACAACAATTCAACATTTTTACTACTGCCAGCAATTTCATATTTCCTACTAATATAAACTGCCATTTTGGCTTGACCTAAGATAAAATTTAAGAACCGTCCTTTCTTCTTTTTTCCTTTACAAGATTTAAAACCAAAAATAAACACAATCATTGTAAACATTTCATTAACATTAGCAAATAAAATCTCCAATAAACCACATAAAGGTCTTAGTCTCTCACAGTGCATAAAACAATGAAATATGGTTTCTCTTTCACCACAAAAAAAAAAAAAAAAAAAAAAAAAAAAAATCTATTACACTTTTAGATATCACCATACAAGGAAAATGGTCCGTTTTATCAGGAAGAGATTGACTTGACAAAAAGTTCCAGTCTTCTTTACTCAAATTTTCTCGGCACTTCTTTAGTAAACAATAGACTGTCCTTGTTGATTTAATTTCAAGTCTCTGTGCAAGTGCATCAGCATTGTCCAATGCGATACCAGCCACTTCTATTAAGTCTTTCATTTTAACAACTTTGGCTTTTGTTAAAATTTGCATCAACCACAAAATTGTATCTCCACATAAATTGAGTTGAGCACCATTAATCAATGGCTCTTACAAAAACCAATACAGAGACTGATATGACAAAGATCTTTTGACCTGTACCATACACCATGCTTTTCTTAAACTTTCATAAAAGGAAAAGATAGACTTCAAGTTAAAACTCCTACAATCTGTCCAAAAGATATTTCTTCTAAAACCCCATCCTCCAACCTTACTTAAAAGGCAACAGGCTGGTCCAAACCATGAAATACTAGGACTGTATAAAAACTTTTGAACAAACTGTAGCCTAAAGGCTACTTTCCTGCTTATAAGGTCAACAACCCCTTGACCACCTTCTTCCTTTGGAAGGTACAGAACATTCAGTGGTAACCAATGTAATCTATCCCAAAAGAAATTGATCATCTTGACCTGTATTTTTCCAAGAACCCCTTCAGGAGGCTCTAAAACTGTTAATTTGTGCTATAATGAGGAGGCAACTAAATGATTAATAATCAGTGCTCTCCCCCTAAAGGACATTTTAGGTAAAAGCCATTTCCACCTTTCAAATCTTCCTTCTACATTTTCAAGAATATTTTCCCAGTTTCTTTGCATTATTATTTCATCACCCAAAAATATTCCAAGATATTTCAGACCTCTTTGTGACCAAACCATTTCACCTGGTAATACCAGGTCTCCGTCATTCCATTTTCCAACCCTATGCACTGAACTTTTGGCCCAGTTTACTTTTGCAGATGAGATTTTTGCATAAATGTTAACAATATCAACCAGCTTGTCAATATCATCCTGTCCACTGGTTAAAACTTAAACATCATCTGCATATGCTGATAGCTTTATAGGTGGAAAACTCTCATATGTAAAACCATCTAAATAAGTCCTAATTTTATTTAGCATGGGTTCTAAATAAATAGGTTTATTTAATGGGTTCTATTGCTATTGAGTAAAGAATACCTGACAAGGCACATCCTTGTCTAATCCCCCTTTGTATTTTAAAAGGGCTACTCAAACCATCATTGATTTTCAGTACACTTTCAATATTTTCATAAAGCACTTTAATCAAGGCAGTAAACGCAGGTGGAAAACCAAAAGTTTCGAACGTGTACCATAAAAACTGATGATCCACCTGATCAAACGCCTTTTCTTGATCTAGGGAAATTAGGCCACATTTTTTCCCAAACAGTCTAGAGACTTCCAAAACATCTCGAATTAAAGATATATTATCCACGATTGATCTATTAAGTACACAATAGGATTGATCTAAATGTATAACCTGTCCAATTACTTTCTTCAGTCTGTTCGCCAAAGCATTTGATAAAATCTTATAATCAGTGCATAATAAAGAAACTGGCCTCCAATTTTTTATCTCTTTGAGATCACCTTTCTTGGGGAGCAAAGTTAAAACAGCTCTTCTGCAGCTTAGTGGCAGTTGTCCTTTATCCAAACTATCACTTAAAACTGTAGTTCTACCAGAAAGACTCGGGAGATATAATGATGTAACAAAGTATTAATTTATTGACAGCCCAGCAAGCAATTATTTATAAAGCTCTTTGGCGTAGGCCCCGTCCGTAGTTCATAATCCGAGGGTAGCGGATCTGCATTTCCTGCCTGAAGATGAAGGCAGGGGCGCAGCCGACCACCCTGGGAGGTATGGAAAGGACCAACCTGGTGGTGGTGTGGAGGATGGAGGTAGTTGTCGCGACACCATCTGCGAACTCAAAAGTGTGTAAGTACCAATCTTTTATACAGTGAGTATAAGGACGTGATTGGATAGATGTGAAGGTAATAAGTGACCTAATAATTAAGTCTTCCTGGCAGAACTTTATGCTAAAGCTTTCATATCTTCTCCCAACAAATCCCAATATGCCTTATAAAAATCAACAGGCAACCCATCCAATCCTGGTGCTTTACCATTCTTCATAGTCTGCAAAGCATTAAAAAGTTCATCTATTGTTAAGGGACATATCAGTTCTGCATATGAATCTTCTTTTACTTTTGGTAGATTGGACACAAATTCAGCCATTAACTGGTCATCCACAACACTCTTGGAATACAGCTCCTTATAAAAACCGACAGCCCTTTTTCAAATGTCAGAAACCTCAGTCAGAACTTTTCCATCTTCTGACCTTAAACACTGAATACTTTTTCTTTGGTCATTTTTCCTTTCTAAACTGAAGAAGAACTTGGACAGGGCATCCATTTAAGAAAGACTCTGAAATCTGGATCTAACCAACTGAGACCTTGTACCTAGATCTCCTAAGGCTGCTTTTTTTCCTTTAAGAGCCCACAATTGGTTTTGATTTGCAGAGGCTCCATTTAAAGACGATATCCATCTCTAGACTTCTTATGGATTGAACCATGTCTCTATACATTAAAAGTGTACTGATTACAAAGTTTTTGTATTTGCACCTTCCCAATCTCCCACCACTGTTGTATTGGTGAAAAAGAAGACTTTTTAGATTTCCACCCAAACCAAAAGAAAGAAAAACATTTACAAAAGTGAGCATCTTCAAGTAATGCACTATTAAAATGCCAGTAGGCACTCTTATATTTAATAAAAACACATGCTACTACCATTGAGTGGTCAGAGAAACCAACAGGACAAATATCACAAGATTTAAAACATTGTTTCTAATGTTTAAAACAATAAAAAAGATCCAATCTTGCTAATGAAATACAATTTTCTTTCACATGAGCCCATGTATACTGTCTTTCATTACAATGAAAAATTCTCCACATCAAAAAGTTGACAAGTTTTAATCATATTTAGTAATTTACTTCTTGAAGCCATGGGGCTCAATATGATTTCTATCCAAATCATTACTTGTACAATTAAAATTTCCACCCAGTACTAAAAAACTTTCGGTAACGGTTCCTTTGTTAATGAATTAAAAAAGCATTAAAAAATAGTAGTTATTGATTAGTTAATAGTGAACTACCACTTTCATCTGTGTGCTATTACTTACTAATTCGTTAATCAGAATTTCTTGTTAGTTAATAGTAGTTACTAGCAGGGGCGTCACTAGGATTTTCATTTTAGGGGGGCTAAGCCCCCAATGAGGGTATGATTTTTTTTTTAAATAATTAAAAAAAAGTTAACACTTTAGTTTAATGCTAATGCTCACTATCAATTTCATTACCATGCAAATGCAGGGTTTTATAATCACTGTGGTCCCAAATGTGAGGCAGGGTATATAGGGGGGTTCGGGGTTTCCCCGAGAAAATTTTGATTTCTCTGATCTACAAATGTGCATTTTAAGATGTTCTGAAGGCCAAAAAAATAACATATAACAATATATATATATATATATATATATATATAAAACATAACAATAACAATAAGCTGGATAATAGCTTTAAAACCATGTCAGTGGGCAGCTGATTATTTTTCTCTCCTCATCAGCATCACACTCTTTTTCTCTTTGTTTTTATCTTGACCTGTCTCTTCCCCACCTAAAGCTGAGCTTTGACTGATATAGGCTTTTCATTTTTGTCTGTCAGTGAAGAAAGTAAACATAGGGTCAACTGATAGGTTGCATTCACAATATGTAGGCTACACATTCATTATTGATATTATGCCTAATACAGGGCCGTAGACAGGGCTTTATAATCAAAGAGGTCCTAAATTTGAGGTAGGGGGTTCAATTTTTTTATTTCTCTGATATGTGCATTTCAAGACGTTTTTAAGACCAAAAACAAAGGATAAGAAATAGCTTTAAAACCATGTCAGCGTGCAGTAGATTATTTGTCAATACCTGCTCTCTCCTCATCTCCATCACTCTTTCTTTTTTTCTCAGTCTCTTCATCCCTTTCTCTTCCCCTCCTAAAGCTGAGCTATTTTAATTTATTAAAGGCTACAATTTGTATTATATTCTCAATATGTACACATTTATTATTAATCTTGAGCCTAACATGATGAAAATAGCTTTGTTAATGTTTCTTGTCCCCTCACAATGACAGTAAACTAATTATTAGGCCTATTTTCAGTTCAAAATGGCGAAAATAGACAAAACTATATTAGGTTGCCTGATTATATTTTGTCATTCGTTTAACATTTATGACCTAAAAAAATGTAAAATATGAAATGTTAAGTTTAGCTAATTACATCTTATCTCCGTTGACCGTACTTGAGTCGCACTGTTAAAATTTGCGCTCTGCAGCGTCTGTGAACATAAAGCCCGCCTACTTTGATTTGATTGGTCATCTCAAATATTCTGACATTGACGAGCAGTGACAGACCAATGAGGCTCAGATGAACACACACACACACACACACACACACACACACACACACACACACACACACACTGTCCTCTGTTTCTGACGTGCTCTCTGCTCGGCGCCGCTGCGGATTGAAGATGAAGAACGCGCTGAATCTGATTATAACAAGACTGAAGCGAACTCGAATTTGTGTAGCCTACATTAAGCACAAATTTTTAGGGGGGCTAGGCAGAAGTTTAGGGGGGCTGAGGCCCCCCTAAAAAGGGCCTAGCGACGCCCCTGGTTACTAGATTGTTAATATTGTTACTCATTTGTTCCTGTGTAGTTATTCATTAACGAAGGAACTGTATTCTAAAGTGTTACCAAACTTTCTATATTACATTGTTTTAGACCAGTGTTTCTCAACCTCTCCTGCAGGGACCCCCTGACAGGACATGTTTTTGTTTTAACCCTGAAATGGCACACCTGATTCAATTAGTCAGCTACACATTAAGCCTTTGAGCCTTTAATTAATTGAATCAGGTGTGCCATTTCAGGGTTAAAACAAAAACATGTCCTGTCAGGGGGTCCCTGCAGGAGAGGTTGAGAAACACTGTTTTAGACTATCACATAAAGTTTCAAGAAACAACATTCTTTCAATCGATTTTACAGGCGCATAGACATTTATCAATTCCACAGTAACATTTTCAAACTTTGCTATTATCTTAATTAATCTGCCTTGTATTACTTCTGTAACATCATACGATATTGGTAGACAAGTCTTTGAAAATAAAACAGTCACCCTAGCACTAAGAGCAGTCTTATGACTCAGAACAATCTTTCCTTCCCACTCTTTCATCCATTCGACTTCATTTTCCTTTATACTGTGAGTTTCTTGCAAAAACATGACATCTATATTTTTTAGATTCATTAACTCATAAATCTGCGCTCTTTTGCTTGCATCCCTCGCCCCATTTACATTCAGGGAAGAGATTTTAAAATTGCTCATTATTAGGGATGAAAAAAGCACAAAAAGCCAGGTCCATATCACGCCGTTATTCTTGTGACATATCATTATTCAATGCTTGAGGATGCACTTTTTGTACAATCTTTTTTGAATGATAAACCTCAGGATTTGACAGACATCCTTCACCTTTTTGTTTCATTAAACTTTTTACTGAATCAGTAAATAAGGAAAGATCAGGAAAATAGTCTATAACCTCAACATTTCTCATTCCTTTTGTACGCTGGAGAAAAGTTTTCATCCTTTCCAAATTGTAACCACTATAGTCTTGTCTCACCCTGTTCTCAACTTGAACTTCAGAAAATTCTTGCTCACTTTAAGATGTAGACAAATCACTTGCCTTCAACACCTCCCCAGAACTTTTGGAAATGGTCTCATCTTGTGCCTTTTTCTTTGATGCAGTTACAATCTCACTCAGATTAGACTTCATTTTCACTGATGGCACTTTAAATACTGCTTCATCCTCTTTAAGTAAATGTGGCGAGCAGGACGAGGCCGAGGGACGTGAGAGAACGACGCGAGAACGGCGCGAGACCGGTGCGTCTCACAGGTGTCATTCATTAACAATCACGCCACTGGCCTCGCACCATTCTCTCACGTCCCTCGGCCTCGTCCTGCTCGCCACAGTAAATCACCCACCATCTCATCAAGCTCAATATCCATTTTCTCGTCATCTTTTTGAATTCGTTTCTCATTACTCTTCACTCTACTACTTCCTGGTTCTTCATTGTCCACACTCAAATACGAAACCTTACCTACTTCACTTTCTTTTTCCACCCACTGACCTTCATTATGACTTTGAGACCCGCTTTCATCTTCTGTACCATTTGACACATTTTTGTCTGGACAAGCGCGTACCAAGTGCCCCACTTTCCCGCTTACAAAGCATTTCATGCTCTCCGTTGTTGCAAAAATTACACAATCAAAGCTATCAACTTTGAATTTAAAAGCAATATTCAGTTCATCAATATCACTCCTCAAAATCATATATACTTGTCCGCGTAAAGACACAATGTGTTTCAACAACGGGGATTTGCAGCCTAAGGGAATTTTCTTAATCGCCGAAACCAACTGTCCATATCGAGATAATTCACGTTGCAGCGCTTCGTCACTAATAAATGGAGGCAAATTGGAAAGCAAAACCTTTCTTGCTGGATTAACAAGTGGGCAAACCTGATCAAACTATCATTGAGGACTATCCCGTTTTCAACTGTCGTGTTCACTTTTTAAATTTTGTCTAAAAATAACACCACAGCACAGTTCATTCTCGACGCCGAGCGAATATTACTGTGACCAACCACCGCCCCTACCACTAACACACATTCTTCGACTGAGCACTCAACTCCAACCGGCACTTTTACTCCATGCTGCCGGGTGAGTTGCTCATACAGTAACGCGCCGTCTCCGCATTCGCCAAGGAAGCCAGTTTAAAAGCTGGCTAACCCAACCTCCCCGTTCTCACCACAATATTCCCAGTGCTTTGTGACCATACGGTAAAAACAGTGAGAGAAACAACACTTAAGTAAACAGACCTTTGAAAATGAAGAAAGGACTCCACAGTCACGCTCCGAATCACACTCAGCACTCACTCAGCAAATGCCCACGCATGCGCACGAGAGAGAGAGAGATTGATTGATTGATTGATTGATTATTGGTCAGTCCCACAGAGATCAGTCCTGAGAGAGATTATTGGTCAGTCCCACAGAGATCAGTCCTGGCTGAAAAAAATGTATGAATTTGTAAAGAACCAACAATGGAGGCCTATACGATAAAATTTCAACAGACTTCTTAAAAAATAAGGATTTAAATTTTTGCAGCATTTATGCAATGGTGTGAAATCCTCTGCCAGCTTGTAAAACTCCAAGAAGTAAACATTCAAAGAGCTAACCACATTCTGTTAGCTTTTTAGATTTACTGTAACCACCGTTTGCTATGTCATTTGTGTGCCGCCTCTCTGATGGACTATTTCCTTGGCCTGTTTCCTTTTTTTTTTCTCCACTGCAGTAATGTCTAAAGATAGCTCATCAAAACCTGGCTAAATTGAAATTATATTTTGTTTAATCTTTTAAATTCCAAAATATATTACAAAATGTACTTTCAGGGGACGGACGGACGGACAGACAGAGTATATATATTAATATTTATATAATATAAATAATTTTAATACATTTGTCGTACAAAACGAAAAGGAAAACAAAATGCCCCCTTACTAATATGTATAAATCTTGATAAGTGCTAACAGATAAAGATCTGACAGGAAGGCTTCTCAATTTAGGCGGCTGTAATATAGCAGTGCGGCCCCCTGCTGCTGGGTGGCAGTTATGGGTTGAATTTTGGGCCCCACGGTGTGACAGCAAATGATATAAGGAGACAGAGAGAAAGACAGTTTTTATTCACATCCAGCGGCAACATTAGCATATCTCATACAGCACATCCCAAATGCCCTGACCACCTGTAGATGAATCTTTTTTTCTGCCTTCAGATTATTTCCTAATAAAGTAGAATGTGAAAGGCCGGGGGCTGATGCTATGTGTGGAAAATCTGTGTGTCCTCAGAGCTAAAGAGAAATTGAATGAGCCCAGCACACTCCACACATGCATTGTGCTGCAGGACAGGGCATGGTCTGCCTGTAGAAGTGTCTGCGAGGGGGGTGGGCTACAGGGGTGCCGCCCACTGAGCAGCAGTTGGCTGTTGCTGGGAGGGGGTGGGGCATATGGTGGACAGTGGAAACCAGTGGGAGGTGGGTGGGCAAGCTTACTCAGGGGTTGTCAGCTCATAGGGCCCTGAGTCCACTGTCTTTTTATACACTAGGTGCACTTGAGTCAAGCTAGAAAAGAGATCAGCTCTGAAATCTTCCAGTATTGCCTGCTACCAGGAGTCTCTAATAAATTGCAGGATAACCAGAAACGAGAAGGAGGGAAAACCCAGCACAAACCCAGTCTTTTTTTTCTTCTCAAACACAACAAAAAGGATTAAAATTCTTCTTTTTGATCTGCTTCCCCCCATTCCCCTTTTGAATTACAGCAGAGCATTAGGAGGATGGCAGAGCAGAAGAGGCAGGTGTCTCTGACCCAGGCTGTGACCCTGGCGTTGGTTCTGCTCACCTCAGCTGCTTCGGCAGAGGAGTACGACTACTACAGCTGGCAATCGGACAATTTCCACAACGGCCGCTTCTATGCCAAGCAGCCACAGTGTGTGGATATCCCAGCCGACCTGCGGCTCTGCTACAACGTGGGCTACAAAAAGATGCGTCTGCCAAACCTACTGGACCACGAGACCATGCCTGAGGTCAAGCAGCAGGCGGGCAGCTGGGTGCCATTACTGGCAAAGCGATGCCACGCTGACACGCAGGTGTTCCTCTGCTCCCTTTTTGCTCCAGTATGCCTGGACAGGCCCATTTACCCCTGCAGGTCTCTGTGCGAGGCGGTGCGGGACAGCTGCGCCCCAGTAATGGAGACCTACGGCTTTCCCTGGCCAGAGATGCTACAGTGCGAGAAGTTCCCTATCGACAACGATCTGTGCATTCCCATGCAGTTCTCGGCGGGTCACGCCACTCAGACTCCAGGTAGGACCTACAAGAACACTGTGGTTTGAGATATAAAGATGACTGCTATTGATTCATTCAGTGAAATTCAAAAATTTACACAGGAAATTAAGGCAACACAGATGTGACAATACTTTAAACCAAACTAAAATGTGGCAAAAATAAAGAGGAAAAAATCAACAACTAAAAAACAAATTTTACAACAAAATAAATAAATACATACATTCACGAGAGATGCATGAAAAATTTATTTTTAAAAAAACAGAAAAATGTTTTTCAAGGTTTTTTATTTAATCTTAAAAATGATAATCACTAAGTCTCCATAGATCTATACAATAAGGGCCATTGGTGGATTTTCTCTTGCTTTGTTTAGCCTAGAGCTCTAGAGAAAGTAAAATTAGGAAAAGCTTTTGGAAGGACAAAAACCTTTCACTATCTCAAGCAAACATCTCATGTGGAATGTGGAGAGGAGCGTTCCTGCTGCGCCCTGCCTCTCTTTGTTTAATCGTGCATTTAGGTTTCCAATTAGCCAGGCAGCCAAACCCTTTGGATCACTAATTAGTCTGAAAAGTTGTACATTACTTTGTCTGACTGAAACGAGAAGGACTATTGTAATAGAAAGAGGAAGGACAAGTGAAGAGAAATAGCCAGGAGTGTAGTTTATGCTCAGTTTGAGGATGGTGTTAAACCATATATACAGGACAATAGATTATCAAAAGATAAAAAAAAAAAAAAAAAAAAAAAAAAAAACATTTGGTGCCAAGAAAAAAAAAATAATAAAAAGAACTCAAACAAATCTTATTCTATGTCAGTTTGTAAGATGCATTAATTTTCTCAACCATTTGTAAAGTTCAATGCAAAAATGCAACAAGTGATGCACAAATGACGAGTCCCTATACAAAACATTAATTAATTAATGAATGCATTACTGTATACTCATACTGTGTTCAAAATGAATCACATTTAATGTACAATACAGCTTTCCTTTTATTTAAATATAATATATAAATAAAAACTAACATAACACTAGGACTATTACCAAATGACTATCTACCAATAGAATAAAAAACTTATGTTTACTTAACCTATTTTTGGAACATCTGGGGGCATCCTGAAATGTAAAACTGATTCAAACATAAATTATTATTTTTTTTTTTTTGTGAAAAATGTCAAATTTTCTAATAGGGGTAAGATGAGATGTTTGGGTTAGTCTGTAGTCATAATTAGCTTTATATATATATATATGTCTCCATTTACAGTAGTAAACATGCACACAAATTATCTTTTCACTACTGAGATTTGATGGATTACAATGTTCTCAAAGAAGGAAAAAAAGAGGCTTTTGAAAAAATGTGACTCCACAATACTGTTTTCATACTTCAGAATTAAGTAGCTTGGCTTCTGTTAGAAAAATAAGCTCCTTAAAATTGCAGCAAACTCAAAAAGCAAGCAGAGTAAGAGTGGGACCTTCGAGACAATATCAATTACAGCCATAGCTGCTCTGAAATTACATTATACTGAGAGTTTGAAAACTAGCAGAACTAAGTAAAAAACTCTCTGCATTGCAGCTGGATGGGAAAGTAGCTCACGGGCAAGCGTTTACAGTGATGTGTGTTTTGGTGAGCGTGCACATCGACGTGAAATAGGAGTCTAGAGATAACATGACAGCACAAACCCTCATTTGACAAGGCAAGTCGCTCCAGCCTGCAGCCGTCAGCTCCGGCACACAGGGACATGAAGAGCTGTTTTTTTCCCCTGTGGTTTGAGGTGAAATCCTGGGACGGGGCCCGTTCACAGCCAGAGCCACAGACATGTTTGACGGGCTGTTTCTGGAGATACATTCCAGTAAATCACATTGGGCAGTACAACAAAAAGCCTCTTTAAACAATATTGTTCATTCTACAAATAGAAGACTTGTTCTTAACAGACAAATAGCCAAAACAAGAACCCTTTTTATTGACTCTGAAAAATGTTATGACATATTTACCACTTAAAATATGTGATTACAGAGTTCAAATGAATTTAAACCTGAATTTAAACCACTTTAATTGTTAAAATATTTTCTCTCATCCCAGTTTAATATGCAGAGACAACTATGTGGTCATCATGATTTTGCCAAATAAGACATGTTCCTGGATCAACATCTTTTGTTGAACCGGGGACAACATTGCTGTTCAAAAATAGTCCTATCTCTACCCCTAAACCTAACCCCAACCCATAAATCCCTAAAACCAGAGGGAAATGACATGTGAATATGTATGGTGTAGAACCCTCTAAATCTTGTTGTAAGCCTAAAAATTGACATTGAACCCTATCATACAAAAGTTTTTTTTTGCTAGTTTCAGCCCGATGCAGTTATAATTTTCACGTCCTGAGCCACGTTGTTTAAATAGCAAATGCTTTTGCGCCTATTTGTGCGCCCATAGGCGTGCTGGTCTGAAAACGCGTTCAGGCGCATTGTTGGTGTGTAACTATTTTGAGGCAACTGAAATAGACCGCAACATGTTTTTTTGTTATTTAAAGAGAGCGTTTGTAATGTGCGCCTATAGGCGGGTCCACAACGCGTGTACACTCTGCTTATTACACACACACAGGAATGCCCAGCGGCCCACAAACTAGCCAAATATTAATAATAAAAGGATTACAATGTAAAATATTAATATTGTGCACTTGCACTTATTACACCCTAAGTGCAATTGCGCCCTGCCCTTTAGACCATGCACTTAGATCGTTAAAATAGGGCCCGCTAACTGTTAACCTCCTTCTGATCTGATTGGTTGATTGGAATAATTCCAGGATCAACAAGGATGTTGAGGGTGAAATCACGTTCACCCAACTGTATTGGTTCAGCAGTTTGGGATGGGGCTATTTGTTAGCTGACCAATGGCAGAGAGGGGTAGTGTCTGTGAAACCTGTTTGAAAATTATTCGTTTTGCTGCTCTAGATTTTTAGGGTCTCGTTTTATTTAAAGAACAGAACAGAGACAATTAATTAGGCTAAACATAGAAATTAACAAGATAAAACAAAATCTCCTAGCTCAGATTAGAGTGAATGTGTAATTCATTGTTTGCAGGGATCTGTTGAATGCAGAGGCGCTGATGCCTGAGGGGCGGCTTGGGGAGACATGTAAACCTGTCTCTGTCTCCGCTCACTGCACATTTAAACAGACATAAATCACAGCAGTTTTTCATCCTGATTAATGTTTTATGTCCAAAGTGTTGCTGCTCATAACTTCATGGGTCCAAATGAGTCATAAAATTATGACCTGTGCATAGTTTAAACTGAGCATTTTCCCCATAAACTGTGATACAGAAAGTCAGCGATGCAGAAATCACTCGGACACAGAAATACCTGTAGTCTCTCTGAGGAAACAGTAAGGACTTAAAAAAATACATTTATATCCATGATGACAAACTGTGGGAAGGTCTTAGTGACAGATTGCATCACTTATGGTTTTCTTGTCTTACTAAATATGAGATTTCATTCAAATGAATAATAGGGTTGACTGGTGATAATTGTCTCAATTCATGAAAAACTCTCAATTTGGGTATATTTTTAAACATTAATTTCTGTATAGGTAGACATACATAAAATAAAATAAAAATTTCATCATTATTGCACAGGAAAAGAAAAAAATTCAGTTATTTTTGTGACAGCATAGTGGGGCATGTTGTCACACTATATGAAGTGTGTAGTCAGAACGAAACCTGACAGTCACCCGTTATAGGTTTTGTGTCAAATTTAACCTGTAAAACAATTTCGTAAACAGCGTAGTGTGGTGTGAAAAATTTAAAAGGTAGTATAAATAATAATTTTAGGTAATCATTTATGAAAAATACTCTTGTTGTGAAAACACAGTTCAGGCTTTCCAGTTTCAAAATATACTTAAAAAAAACAACTTCCTTGTGTGGCCACTATAAAAAAATATGTCTAAATCAAAAAACTGAGACAGACAGACAATTTGAGCCCTACAATCAATGACTTAACTGGCTTTATTCAAGTTTTACCCAAAACATAATATCAACCTGAGTACAGTAGGTTGCATAACTTTTAGGTCATCATTTTTTGGTCAGTACACTTGAATAAAAAACAACTGATGTTACCAAGTGAACCACCTTTTTAGGTTACCTGACAAAAAGATTTACAATGCAGAAACTGCTTTAGTACTAAAGCACTCTTGCTTATTAAAAATATTTCTTTCAGAAGCAGTTCTGTTTTTACACGTTTCAACGAACACAAGAGAGTATTCAACAGGAAATTTAAGGGAATAGATTACAAAAAATTATTGCCCTGATATCACTCAATCTCTGAATTGGCACTTCTTGCAGAAACTCGGTTTGCAGAATTACCCTTGCTCAGTCTCCTGACACATGCTTTGGCTCAATTTCTACCAGGCATCCTGCCAGCGAGCCACCCTGCAAAACAGAATAAATCGCTCTGCTGTGCAAATAAGATATTTCAGCTTCAAAAATGCAGCTCATGACAGCCTATGAGTACGAAACAAAAGTTTCCTCCACAGCACGCTCAGTGTGTGCAAGTCACCGTCCATGTCACGTCTCCGTCCCGCTGAATGCTGAATGTATGGGAATTTCTGCTCAGGGACCAAATGACGGTTTAAATGTACAGAGGGGTTCAACTCCCCACGACCTGTGCACTGAAGCCCGGTGAACTTTGACCCCTCCCCTCATTATCTACCGCTATGTCTGTGCTTGAGGCTGGGGTGATAAACTCTGACCCTTGGTTTCTAACCTGGAAGGGGGAGTCTGGAGACGAGCCATGTAAGCTCTTGTTAACAGATGCTTTTGTTTTGTGAGCTCAAGGGAGAACCTGTGCTGAATAAATGACAAAATCATATTCGTCACCTCAGAGATCAGATATAACAAACATCATTGTGTTGTTGACTTCAGTGGAGAACTTCAAGCTTTAGCCAATCTGGTCATGGTTTGTTCCGTCAGACCCACCCCACAGAGATCGAACAGAGCTTTCTATATTTTTAGCTGTACAAATGAATGACTTTTCCAAATTTTCACATGCCACATCCAGCATTCTTCCTCAGTTAAGCAGATTGATGATGTGATAGAAGCCCAGAAGTTTGGAACTGGACAATACAATTTCCACTTATACCCGAATGTCAAAAGAACCATTAACAGACATCAAAGAAGACATGGGGTAAAATTTTCTTAAAAAATTGAATAATAATAATAAAAAAACCTTTACAAAAATGATAACATATTCTACTGTTCAAACGTTTGGGGTCTTTTGGGGTCTAAGATTTTTTAATAATTTTGAAAGAAGTCGTTCGTGCTCACCAAGGCTGCATTTTTTATAACAGTAATACAGTAATATTGTGAAATATTATTATAACTCCAAATTACCCAAGTCATCAGTGTCACATGATCCTTCAGAAATCTATCTAATATGCTAATTTCGTGATACATTTTTCTGCATTCTTTGATGAATATAAAGTTGAAAATAATAGCATTTATTTGAAATAGATTTTAACAATGTAAATGTCTTTACTCTAATTTCTGATCAATTTAATACATACTTGCTGAATAAAAGACGTTTAGTTCTTTCAATACAAGAGTAATCCTTCTTCCAAAATGTGTTTGTCTTACCCTGATTCACTACGGTAAGCCTATTATAAGTGTTTATGTTTTAGACCTGTCGGGATGGTTTTCGAGGGAAATTACGTAATTGCGTCACTCAACCATGTGTGTCTCGTTATATCCGTAAATAGAGTAAAGTTGCTCCGGCTACTTTGACTCATGTATGGTGTGGGAGTGGCAGAGGTCAGTTGTTACAACGAGCGAGAAAGGCTGACATGGAGCTGTAAATCTCCAATCTCCAGGGAATCACCTGTTTAAAATGCAGAACAGATGACACTGCCAGCAAAAAGAGAACACGAAAGAGCTCACAAAACGAGAATAAACATTGGCTTGGATTTTTGTAGATAGCAAGAATTGATGGGTTTGAAATTTTAAAAATGATGCGGACATGACATACTTATTACTTTATTTTCAAGGAAGTATCGTGTCTATTAATGGGTGTAGCTACAGCAATGTCTTCAACTAGTCAGCTTGAGATCCATTCATCGAAATCTTAAGCCTAGAAGTGAATGTTCAATAAATAATCAAATCATGTATTTTTAGTAATTAGACATATTTTTATTAAATATTGTATTTTAATCCTATCAAATCCATGCAAAAAATAGCTTGTATTACTTCAAACTGAAAACAATTACACAAAGAAACTCCAGGTAGCACGACTCTTATAAGACCCGCTCTAAACCATATATGGTTCGCCTTCACTTCCGGCCTGAGACGTGTGGCCTGGCTTGTGTGTCCTGAAACATGTGGTGCTGCGGGGCTGCAGCTGGCTACAATTGACCCTTTTCACTTTTCCGGGTTTCTCAGAAGCTGAAGTCGTTATAGTTGAGTAAACTTCTATAGTGGTGAATGAGAGACTACATTAAATATATTTTTCGTGTTCCCATTTGCTCATATAGCAAAAGAAAAACTCCACAATAGTGTTTTCACAACTTTCAAAACAGGGGGGAAAAAAGAGAGATTAGCTGCGTTTCCATTACCCTTGAAATTGCGAATTTAAAATATGCCCAATGGAGACACGTCAATTTTCCTCCCATATATTTCAACAATTTTTTAAGCTCGCACAAGGTCGTTTTTCAGGCAATTTGAAAAAATAATATTTTGCAAAATTGCATTGGAAACTATTTTTTTTTTCTATCATTCTTTAAAGATGGCACTGCATGTTTGGACAGAAGACGAGAAGGCTCTTAATTAAACTCTAAAGAAACAACAACTAAATACCACAATTTATCAAGACCTCGAAGCAGAGGAGGGATAACCACCTCATACAGGACATGGCTGCTCCCAAGTATAAGGGACTTTCCTAGCCATTAATCCGTGGATATCGCCTACGTCTCCTCCGATTAAAAATAATAGCTAGTGGGGTGAATGCGATATACGTAAACCTACCAACATCCGCTGGCATGATTTTCGGAATGACATCGCGAGATGAAGAAAACATGTTTTAGTCGGAAAACAACGGTTAATTGAAACGCCGTCATTTCATAATAGTTTTTTATTGACATTTAGAAAATATTGCAAAAGTTTTGTGCAAATCTGTAATGGAAACCAATAATGGCAGTCGGAAGAGAGAAAGATGTCAATTTTACCGTCACTGCCAATGACGCAATTTGATGTAATTTGATGCAAAGATTTTATAATACAAAGTATAGAAGTATGTTACAAAAAAAAAAAAATAATAATATATATATACATATATATAAACTTTGCAGGATTTATAATGCTGATGACCCTTAAGATGTGTCATCACAGTCTGTGAAAAAGGTCCATTGGACAGAATCTGCCCTATTAGCTTAGCTCCTCCCCTGAGTGAGCTGTACACAGTCTGCCATGTTTATCTCCTTGCCAGAGCATTTAACAGAAGCATTCAAGTAAACAATGTGCTCTATTTAAAGCTACTAGAGTTGTTAAGTCAAGAGCAGTGAGTGATTTTCTGTTTTTCTTTTATTATTTGATTCATGTTAAAAGCATATACAGCAGTTGGTACTGTATATTACACTGCTGTCACTTTAATACTCAGATCTAATATACACATGTGATTTCTTTCCCTGCTGTTTACGTTCACAGACATAACTGACTGTGTTTATGTTAACCTTTGTGTGTTTTTGACATAACGTTGTGTGTATTTTACAGTTTAAGCGCAATAAGACGTGAAAGAGAAATGTTTTAATACACACAGGACACGGCATCTGACATCCAGCTTTCTGAAAACCATAGAAGTTTAATGTCGAAGAAATGGAATGTCACATGCGCATGGCCACGATAGAGATGATAATCAAAATCATACGGATATTTTGTTAGTTTTTGGTAGAGTATCCGATACACAAACTATAAAGTCTCCGCCCTCTTCTGGATGGGGGGGAGCAGCAACTCATTTGCATTTACAGATACATGCACGAAAACAGCATCTCTTTGCCTTACATCAAAAACGTCTCGGTTACGTATGTAACCCTCGTTCCCTGAGTAGGGAACGGAGACGTTACGTCGGATGACGGAGAATGGGGGTTTCGCCTAGAAAGCCAATCATCTTCGTGTATTATAAAACGAGCCAATGGCGATGAAATGCCATGGGTCTGCGGAATTTGCATAGCGTATCTCCGCCCCACCGCGTGGGTATAAAAGGAGAGACGCCGGCAAAGGCAGATCATGTCTTCGCTGAGGAGCCGAGACTGAACTCAGGCGTCTACCCAGCGGTACAGCGGAAGTGGCAGGGAGACGTAACGTCTCTGCGAAAGTCTGAACCCCCTGTCGTGATACTGGCACGGACGAAGGAGTCCTACTAAACACAGGAATACCAAGGTACACTGGGGAGCATATCTCAGAGGAAATATGCCGCAGCACGCCTACCCGTAGGGAGGACTTAAGAAAACACATATGGCCGGAGGGGCTTCATATGGAGGAACACTGGAGTGACCAGCCCGTGGGGTGGCAACTTTCAACTCCAGGGGTGGCAAGGTGGCTTGCCGAGGGAAAGGCACATGCTCAAGGAGGCTTACAGTGGACATACACATGTGGGGGTTACTCAGAGGAGGAACCATGCACACGGAGGCACCTAGCCGACGCACAGGCAATAGACACTGGCGCCAGCGTCAACAGTGCTGGAGGAACTCAGGGCTTCAGAGAGGAAGGCTCATCTGAGGAAAAATCGCACGTATCCAGTCCGTGGAGTGTAATGGCGAGCAAGCGAAGACACCTGAGCGGGTCCGGTACTAGCTGGTTGAAGCGAGTACATGAGAGGACACTGGCTCCACTCGGAGATTATAGAATCTGGCGAATGTGTTCGGTGTCGCCCAGCCTGCAGCTCTACAGATGTCTGCCAGCGAGACGCCATGCGCTAGAGCCCAAGAGGAAGCCACACTCGGGGTGGAGTGGGCTGTCACACCAAGGGGGCACGGTCGGCCTTGCTGTTGGTAAGCCAAAGCAATGGCGTCCACTATCCAGTGAGACAACCTCTGCTTTGAGAGAGCCTTTCCCTTCAGTCTCCCACCATAACAGACAAAGAGCTGGTCTGAGGTCCTGAAACACTGCGTCCTGTCTACGTAGGCATGGAGAGCGCGTACTGGACAGAGCAGTGCCAAGGCTGGGTCTGCCTCCTCCGGGGGCAGCGCTTGCAGGTTCACCACCTGGTCCCGGAAGGGAGTGGTGGAAACCTTGGGCACATATCCCCGCCGGGGTCTCAGGATCACGTGAGAGTAAGCCGGCCCGAATTCCAGGCACGCTTCGTCAACGGAGAATGCATGCAGGTCCCCTACCCTCTTGATGGAGGCCAATGCAACCAGGAGCGCTGTCTTCATTGACAGGAACTTAAGCTCCACTGATTGCAGAGGCTCAAAGGGAGCCCTCTGCAGGGCATTTAACACCACTGAGAGGTCCCAAGAGGGAACGAGAGGAGGGCGAGGAGGATTCAGTCTCCTCGCTCCTCTCAGGAACCTGACAATCAGGTCGTGCTTCCCCAGAGACTTACCTTCAACTGCTTCGTGATATGCGGCGATAGCGGCCACATACACCTTCAGGGTGGAGGGAGACAGCCTTCGCTCCAACCCCTCTTGCAGGAAGGAAAGCACGACACTGATCGAGCATTTCCTGGGGTCTTCTCGGCAAGAAGAGCACCAGTTGACGAAGAGGTTCCACTTCAACGCAGAGACATGTCTCGTGGACGATGCTCTAGCGGAAGTGATGGTAGCCGCCACCGCTGGTGGCAGGGTACTCAAACCTGCCTCGTCCCGTCCAGGAGCCACACGTGGAGTCTCCAAAGATCGGGTCGAGGGTGCCAGAGGGTGCCCCGTCTCTGAGAAAGGAGATCCTTCCTCAGAGGAATTGGCCAAGGAGGTGCTGTCGCGAGGAGTATCAGTTCGGAGAACCAGGTCTGGGTGGGCCAGTACGGCGCAACCAGAATGACCTGCTCCTCGTCCTCCTGGATCTTGCACAGGGTTCGTGCGAGAAGGCTCACTGGGGGAAACGCATATTTGCGTAGGCCCCGCGGCCAGCTGTGCGCCAGTGCATCCGTGCCGAGCGTACCCTCGGTCAGGGAGTAATACAGGGCGCAATGAGACGAGTCGTGGGAGGCAAACAGGTCTATCTGTGCGTCCCCGAACTGGTCCCAAATCAGCTGGACCGACTGGGGATGGAGTCGCCATTCGCCGGAGATGGGCCGAAACCGTGACAGCTCGTCGGCTGCAAAGTTCCGATCTCCCGGAATGTAGATAGCACGAAGGGACCTCAGGTGCTTCTGACTCCATAAGAGGAGGTGGCGTGCGAGTTGCGACATACTGCGGGAGCGTAGACCACCCTGACGGTTGATGTACGCTACAGTCGCGGTATTGTCTGAACGGACTAGTACGTGTTGACCCTCGAGCAACGTGCGAAAACGGTGCAGGGCAAGGCGTACTGCCAGCAACTCGAGGCAATTGACATGCAGACGGCGCTGGGGTCCTGTCCAGGAGCCCGCGGCTGCATGTCCATTGCACATGGCGCCCCAGCCCGTGGAAGAGGCATCTGTGGAGACAACAACATGCCTGGAAACTCGTTCTAGGGGAACTCCGGCCCGTAGAAAACTGAGGTTCCTCCACGGGGTGAAGGTCTGACGGCAGGTCGGAGTCACTGGGACTCGGAGCGTGCCATGATGCCATGCCCACCTCGGGACTCGATCGCGAAGCCACAGCTGAAGCGGTCTCATATGAAGCAATCCGAGCGGCGTTGCCGCGGCTGCAGATGCCATATGCCCCAGGAGCCTCTGAAACAATTTCAGTGGGACCGCATTCTTGCCATCGAACTGTCGAAGACAAGCCAGCAGTGAGTGTGCGCGCTCGCTCGTAAGCTGCGCGGACATGGCGACCGAGTCGATCTCCATAACGAGAAAAGAGATCCTCTGTACGGGGCAGAGTTTGCTCTTCTCCCAGTTGACCCGAAGGCCCAGACGGGCTAGGTGCCGGAGCACTAGGTCTCTGTGCTCGCAAACCTGATCCCGAGAGTGTGCTAATATTAGCCAGTCGTCGAGATAATTCAGGATGCGAACCCCGTGTTCGCGTAGGGGAACAAGGGCTGCCTCGACGACCTTCGTAAAGACGCGAGGAGACAGAGCCAACCCGAATGGGAGAACCGCGTACTGGTATGCCTGCCCCTCGAAAGCAAACCGGAGAAACGGTCTGTGTCGAGGTAAAATGGAGACATGAAAGTAGGCGTCCTTCAGGTCTATCGCTGCAAACCAATCCTGTGGCCGTACGCATTCGAAAATACGTTTGGCTGTGAGCATCTTGAACGGCAGCCTGTGAAGGGAGCGGTTCAAGACGCGCAGGTCCAGGATCGGCCGTAACCCACCGGTCTTCTTGGGGACAATGAAGTACGGGCTGTAAAACCCTGACCTCATCTCGGCTGGAGGGACAGTCTCGATTGCACCCTTCGCCAGCAGGGTAGCAACCTCCGCTCTCATGATAGGTGCATTGCCACCGACCATAGTGAAGTGAACTCCCCTGAAGCGGGGAGGAGACCGTGCGAACTGAATCGCATAGCCAAGCCTGATAGTTCGGGCGACCCAGCGGGACAGGCTGGGGAGCTCTAACCAAGCTGCCAGAAACTGAACCAGCGGGGTCATGCGAACCACAGGCGTCCCCCCGGAGGGGCAGCGAAGCGGAGTGACTGGCCCAGGCGTGGGTGGCATAGCGGCCCAGGGCGGGGGCGCGGTCGAGCTCCGCGTCCTGACAGAGGAGACCAGGGAAGGACCAGCGTTCCACGGGGGTCTGCTCTGCCAGGGGTCTGGCGACAGAGGGGGACGAGAGTGGTGAGGTCCGGAGACGGCACACACTGACATCCGCACCCTCTGGAACAGAGGAGGACGGGAGTGGCGAGGCCCGGAGGCGGCGCACACTGCGGTCCGAGAACTCTGTGACAGAGAGGGATGAGAGCGGCAAGGCCCGGGGGCGTTGCGCACTGTCATCTGGCTCTGTGTGCTCAGTGATAGGTGTATCGGTTCTTTCTTTAACCATGAAAGGGTACTGCCCACCCGTGGGTGAGCAGCAGGAGAACAAAAGATTCTCCCCCGGCCCTCCGCCGGAGGAAGGAGGGGGCCTGCAACCACCTCCTGGGGAAAAACCGACACCATCACTGAGCAGCCCGTCTCAGGAGCGCCGCTTAGCCTGGCGTTTAGCGGGGCGCGGGGCTGGAGAGGGCTGAGGCGCCTTCCTGCGGCCTCCTCCACGACGCGGCCCGGGTGAAGGCTGCTGCTGGGGCCGTGCGGGAGGGGAGGGAGCTACAGGAGGGCGCCCTCGGCGGCGAGCAAGCTGAGACTTCTGTACCGACGGCAGGGTGGAGGCAGCAGCAGGCCGTCCGGGCAGAATATGTTTAATAGCCTCAGACTGCTTCTGTGCGGTTGAGAACTGCTGGGCAAAGTCCTCAACCGCTCCGCCGAAGAGGCCGGCCTGGGATATGGGGGCGTCGAGCAGACGAGTGCGCTCAGCGTCCCGCATATCAGCCAGGTTCAGCCACAAGTGACGCTCCTGGACCACAGAGGTGGCCATCACCTGACCCAGGGAGCGTGAGGCCACTTTCGTCGCTCGGAGAGCGAGGTCAGTGGCGGCACGCAGCTCATCAAAGAGCCCCGGGTCAGTCCCCGCCTCGTGCATATCTCTGAGCAGCTGGGCCTGGTAGACCTGCAAGGTGCTCATCGCATGCAGAGTGGTGGCCGCCTGTCCTGCAGCTCTGTAAGATCTCGCCACGAGGGTGGACGAGAATCTACAGGCCTTGGACGGGTGCTTAGGAGTACCACGAGATGAAGCACTCAGAGGACATAGTTGCATGGCAACAGAGCGTTCAACCGGGGGAATCCCAGTGTACCCATGGGCGGCCGCCCCATCGAGGGGGGGAAAGGAGGAGAAAGCTGACGAACGCACACGGGATGTCAAGGGAGCCTTCCATGACTTCGCCAGCTCCTCATGCACTTCTGGGAAGAATGGCATTGGGGTTGGCTATGGCCGTGAGGCGGCAGCCGCACCCAAAAACCAATCATCCAGCCGCGAGCGCTCAGGGCAGGGCGGAGGGTTCCACTCAAGCCCGATGCTCGCGGCGGCCCGGGAGAGCATGGCCGTCATCTCGGGATCTGATACGGGCAACGCTGGTACTCCAGAGGGAGGCAACGCAGCCGCATCGTCACTTCCCGATGACTCTTGCCCGCCTTGTGATGCCGCGATCGACATCGAGTCCTCCTCTGGAGCGCCGAATGAAATACGCGGGGCATCAGAAGATGAACCCGGTAAAATCACTGCAGCACTCGCGGGTTGCAACACTGAAGAGGGGGGCGTGGTCCGAGGACGCATCGTCGGATTGTTCCACACCGTAACCCTCACGTCACCCTGTCCACCAGCCGAAGTACCACCTCTCGTGGAGGGTGTAGATCGGGGTGTGGATGAGGGGACTCTCTCTCGAATGAGATCATTGAGTCTCGACCTAAGTGTTGCGATGGTCATGTTCCCACAAAAGGAACACGAGTCATCCACAAGCGCTGCTTTAGCGTGCTCTAAGCCCAAACACGCAAAGCAGCGATTGTGCCCATCAAAGGAAGACAGGAATCGACCGCACCCAGAAGAACACGGGCGAGACATCTTTAAAAAGACGTGCCACGTGCAGCTCTTTTAGAGAGAAAAAACTCAGCAATGCTGAGGCGACCAGGGAGAGACACACCAGCTGGCAGATCACTGCTCAGATCGCAGGCAATGTGAAACTCGCTGGGTACCGCCGTCACACCAACACCGAAGAGTTCGCTCGTCTCGAAGAAGATGATGTCACTGACACTCAGGATTTGGCTTGTGGAGTGAAGAGAAGTTTCTTGGCTCCGAAGCGAAAACATGATCTGCCTTTGCCGGCGTCTCTCCTTTTATACCCACGCGGTGGGGCGGAGATACGCTATGCAAATTCCGCAGACCCATGGCATTTCATCGCCATTGGCTCGTTTTATAATACACGAAGATGATGGCTTTCTAGGCGAAACCCCCATTCTCCGTCATCCGACGTAACTCGGAGTGACTACGAAAGGGAACTACTATTTTCAACATGCTATAATAAATGATATTTTGAGCTAAAACTTTACAGATACATTCTGGGGACACCTGAGCTTTAAATTACATCTTGTAAAAATAGAAAAAAATAGATCCCCTTTAACTAAGTTTAAAACTACATTAATTTTCCCATATGAGCATGTGTACAGGATGTGTGTTATACAGTAATTTAAGCCCACTGAACAGAAACCCAGTACCCCAGTAGGTGGCACGATAAACATCTGTATCTACAGTCATGGTCAGAATTAATGGCACTCCTGGTAAATATGATCAAAACTGGCTGTAAAAAATAAATCTGCATTGTTTATCCTTTTGATCTTTCATTCAAAAAATTTGCAAAATTCTAACCTTTCATTGAAGTAAAAGAATTGAAAGTGGGGGGGAAATAACGTTATTAAATAAATGTTTTTCTCCAAAACACGTTGGCTACAATTATTGGCACCCCTATATTTTTTTTTACGAGTAAAATATGTCTGAAGTATATTCCCATTAATATTTACATTTTTTAGCACACCAGGGTGACTAGGAACATGACATTGTCCAGCCATGACTTCTTGTTTCACAGGAGTTTAAATATGAGGAAACACAAATGCCAAATCCCCTTAATCATTCATCACAATGAGTAAAACCAAAGAATATAGTTCTGATGTGCATTAAAAGATTGTTGACCATCACAAAATAGACCGTGGATGTAAAAAAATAGCTAAATAATTGAAAATCCCCATTTTGACCATCAGGGCAATAATTAAGAAGTTCCAATCAACTAAAGATGTTATTAATCTGCCAGGAAGAGGACGTGTGTCTATATTGCCTTAATGCACTGTGAGGAGGAGAGTTTGAGTGGCCAACAACTCTTCAAGGATCACAGATGGAGAATTGCAGAGATTAGTTGAGTCTTGGGGGTCAGAAAGCCAAAAAAAAAAAAACTACAAAAAAAAACAACATCACCTCATGTTGTTTCAAGAAAAATCTTCCTCGCTCATCCAAAAACAAACTAAAAAAAAAACAAATTCAGGTGTCAGACACGACTGGAACTTCAAATGGCACAGGCTTCTGTGGTCAGATGAAGCTAAAAAAAGAGCTTTTTGGCAGCGAACACGCTAGATGGGTTTGGTGCTCACAAGGATAAAGAGTACCCCATGTGTACAATTTAATATACCGCTGGATCTGGAGGTCCTGGACTTCTTGTTCAGATACATGGCATCGTGGATTCTATCAAATATCAACAGATAAAAAATCAAAACCTGACGCCTTCTGCTAGAAATCTTATAATGGGCCGTGGTTGGATCTTCCATTAAGACAACGATCCAAAACAAACATCAAAATCAACACAAAAATGTGTTACGGAGCACAAAATGAAGCTTCTGCCATGACCGTCCCAGTCCCTGACCTGATGAGTGGAGTGTACTGAAGAGAAGAAGCACCAACATGGATCTGGGAATCTGAAGGATCTGGAGAGATTCTGTATGAAGGAATGATCTCTGATCTCTGGTCAGGTGTTCTCCAAACTCATCAGGCATTATAGGAGAAAACTCAGAGCTGTTATCTTGTCTAAAGGAGATTGCAAAAAGTATTTAATAAAAGGGTGCCAATATTTGTGGCCAACGTGTTTTGGAGAAAAACATTTATTTCATAATGTGATTTCCCCCCCACTTTCAATTAATTTACTTCAATGAAAGGTTAGAATTTTGCAATTTTTTTGAATGAAAGATCAAAAGGATAAACTATGCAGATTTATTTTTTACAGCCAGTTTTGATCATATTTACCAGGGGTGCCATTAAATCTGACCATGACTGTATACAGTTAAAAATAAGATCAGCAAATAACTATCAGCTCCAAGAAGGTCATGTACAGCTGTTTGCATGTTCCAGAGAATATTTTCACTGTCAAACTGCTGAGAAGAATGTTTTCACAGTGTCCTATTAAAAGCTTACTCCGGCATTTGTCTCTGTACGTTTGCAACGAGTGTAAAATATTCTGGTTGACATTCAGACACATCCTGTTGTGGAGAGGCCAACGTATTTTTCCCTTAGACTATAGTCCAGGTATATGCAGGACATACTGTACACACACTGAAGGGATGTGATTTCACAGTGATGAACCACTGAAAGTTTTAATCTTGTTTTATAACTTCCCTTTCCTCTGTGAGGAAATAAAACTAGCAACTGCCAAACCTCTCCCTCTCATGGCTTCAAACACTGTGGAATAAGGTCCATTAGCACTGGTTTGCATGAGTCCAGCATTGCAATGAAACAGAGTTCTTCACGCTGCATTAAATCCAACACCATATTAGAGCTGTTAGCATAAACAATTACATGAGAGTTTAATTTTACCAAATCAATCATTTTAGTAAACGTGAAACATTCCCACCCTTTATTTGTTTGTTTTAGTCTTCTGTGACTGCACTGAATTTTTCACTGAACTTACTATATCATTGCTACTGACCTCAGATAACAATTTATCTCATCAATGAACACCAATAAAATCTCAACCAATATGACACAGCAGCACTGACTCAACCAATGACCAAATTTGGGGGCGGGTCTATCTGTTTGTTTGACCAATGGCTGACAAAAATACATATAGTCAGTTTAATTTAATCATAATACAGGTAAATTATATTTCTGACTAGAATAAAACCAGTTATTTTTTAAGTTACCGTCTGAAGCATACAGTATTTTTAGATTACCTAAAAATTTATTAGTGTACTTTAAATACCAAAAATGGAGTAATTATTGGTAATGGCTACATTTTATGTTTAATTGTTCTTTATGAGACACTCATTTTTAACCATCTTTCCTTCTTTACCCTGTAGTTTCAAAAGTGTGTCCACCCTGTGACAACGAATTGAAAGCAGACACCATAATGGAGCACTACTGCGCCAGTGATTTTGGTAAGATATTAACTTTTATTGAGATATCACATTTGACAACTTAATAACTCTAGAGTTGCGACCTCTTCATAATGGTAAAAAATTGTAATGAAAAAATTGAGAAAGCCTGTGGTTTGCTTGTATGGGAAAGTGGCCACTGTAATATTTAGGGTGAACATAAATGTGACATCATGAGAAAAAACAGACACAATATGAGGTTGCTCTGCTATGCATCGCATTAAATATACTGTGCAAATATGTATAGCAACTCAGTGCATTAATATATTGATGTGTTTGTGTGAGTAGATATGGGCATCTATCTATCTATATATATATATATATATATATATATATATATATATATATTATAGCATGTTCCCTTCCAAAAGCTACAATCGATCCTGCACTGCTTAGAGCATTGGGAACGCCTTTAATCGTGACCAGCTGTGAATATTGAGTGTAACACGTCAATAGCATTGACCCGGAGGTATTAATAGCCTTGGCTGGTGACCTCATCGGCGCGCCACCACGACATGAGGCTATAAATAGATGAGCCACAGTTGCATCGTCAGGTCTTTTGTCTTCAGAGGCCATTCTGTGTATGTGTGCGTCAGACCTCTCTTACCTCTCTATCTGCTTCAGATCTTGTTCACAGTTAAAGTGCTTTGCATTCGCTTTGCTTATTTCAAAGGGGTAGCACCCACAATGCGATTGTGGGGCTCGAGTGTCGATCTAGCTGAGGAGCAAGAGACCCTCTCACTCGCTCTCTCTCTAGATCGTGTTGTCCTTTTGCCTGACTACCGAAGCGTGCCTCGGCGCTTCTTCGGCTCGGGCAGTGGACACTGAATCTCGTGAGTTCGCCGCCTCCGAGCGTTCCTCCCGTGGTGATAAAAGGGGCTATCGCTCGTGCAGTGGCCAGATTACACTGATCACAGTAAAAGGAGTCCCATAAAACACTCAAAATGTATAAATAATATTGTAAATATAGTGCCCTCCACGTTGACCCATTCGACTATCGTGGGTGCGAAGGCACGCGATTATATGATGTTGCCTCAGATCGGAGAGATGCTCGTGTGCTATCTCTCCCCTTGGATTGCATTTTCAGCAGCGGTCAGGCTGATACTGCGCTGTACACCATGGCTGTGTTACAGGCATACCAGGCTGATCTTATGATAGATTTAAACACAGCCTGTCATCCAGACCGTGTTTGCTTGTCTGATTGCCTGTATTTATTGCTGAGGAATTAAATGATAATATGATAAATCAGATGGTTGTATTAATATATTGTCTGGCTGTTCATGACTCGGGCAATGGCCAGATTACAGCTAGACTGCCCTCCTTGAGGATCTTCATGACGTTAACTTGTTCATGGGTAAAACCTTATTTTTTGCGCGTCTTTGTGCCCTCGACGTCAACTTATTAGACTATTGTGGGTGCAGGGGCATGTGGTTCACGATGATGCGCCAGTCCGAAGAGACGCTCGCGTGCTATCTCTTCTCTGAGGCTCATTGTCATTTAAGGAGTCAGCACTCCCCACCAAGCCATGTATAATAACATCCACGCTGGTTGAGGTCAGACGAATACTGCTCTGCAGACTATGGCAGTGTTGCAGGCATACCAGACTGATCTGCTTAAGAACAAAAGGGGGACTCAAAAGCAGAGTGTGGTGAGTTGCGCTCCCCCTCGTAAAGACTGGGGAGTGGCTCGTCGCGCTCAGCATTCTCATAATAGACCTGAGACAAAAATCCTGAGTTTTTTTTTGTCCCAGGTCTGTGGGGGTGTGCCCCTTCGGGACGGGGCATGTAAAATACATAAATCAGCTCCTACCTGACACCCTTATGAAACCACTGTAACATCCCCGCCACCTCTAGTGATTCGGGGGCAGCGGTTTCCAGCAAAATGTTAGATAACCCTAACCCACATCTAACATCCCCTCAAAATTAAGTGTTACAATTAATACCACTCTCAGAATGTCTGGGATCGTGGACACTTCTGCCAGGCATTTTTGTGTGGGTATTAAGCACAGTACAAAAAGGATACAGAATCCAATTTATTTGTTGTCCATTTGCTTCAATGGCATGGTCTCCACTTCTGTGAGACCAGAGCTGGCACATGTACTGTCACAAGAGCTACAATCTCTGCTGAACAAAGAGGCCATAGAAAGATGTTCCTCTTCCAGAGAGAGAGTTGGGCTATTACAGCTGATACTTCCTGGTTCTTGGATGGGGGGTTGCATCCAATCTTAGATCTTCGAGGCTTAAACCGTGCAGTCAAAGCACTCAAGTTCAAGATACAAATATTGCCACAACACAGGAATTTCCTGAGGTTCGCTTTCGGTGGCGAAGCATACCAATTTCGGGTTCTTCCATTCGATCTAGCCTTGTCACCCCGCACATACACAAAATACATGGATGCAGCACTGGCTCCATTACGACTCCAGGGCGTTCGCATTATTTATTACATCAACGATTGGTCAATACTAGCACAATCGCAAGAGATGGCGCTTCAACACAGAGACATTGTGTTAGCTCATCTAGTTTCTCTAGGGTTGAGACTCAACGCCAAGAAAAGCGTTCTTTCTCCTGCCCAGAGAACGACTTATCTCGGGATCATTTGGGATTCGATCACAATGCAGGCACAACTGTCTCCCGCTCGAATCGAGACCATTCGGCATACCATGAGCAATGTCAGGCTAGGCAAAGATCGCACTGTTCGTCAGTACCAAAACATTTTAGGTTTCATGGCTTCAGCATCCACGGTGATTCCTCTGGGGCTATTGCACATGAGACCGTTTCAGTTGTGGTTAAAAGCCAAGGGATTTCATCCAAGGGCCAATCCTCAAAGGCAAATAAAAGTGACGCGCCGCGGGCTTCGTACACTATCTCTGTCAGACCCCGGTTCCTCGCCTTGGGTCCCACTCTAGGGGCGCCTTGTCATTGCAGACTGTTAACGACAGACACCTCCCTGATGGGCTGGGGAGCGGTCTTAAGTGGTCTTCCAGCTCAAGGGGAATGGGAGGGTCATCAGCTGGATTGGCAAATCAACTGCCTCGAGCTGATGGCTGTAATTCTGGCCCTGAAATACTTTCTCCCTCAGTTGAGAGGCTGTCATGTCCCTGTGCGGGTGGACAACACAGAGGCAGTCTCTTACATAAATCACCAGGGAGGTCTGCACTCCAGCAATCTGACCAGAATAGTGAGACAGATTTTTCTCTGGGCCCAGGACAAGTTCCTGTCACTCAGAGCAGTGTACATTCCAGGGCATCTGAATGTGGGAGCGGATTCACTGTCCAGACAGAAACTACCGATGGGGGAATGGAAACTCCACCCAGAGGTAGTCAAACAGATCTGGACCAGATTTTACGAAGCGGAGGTGGACCTCTTCGCCTCCCATCAGACCCCTCTACTTCTCTCTTCTCTCCCCCCCTGGGTCTGGACGTGATGGCACACCCATGGCCCAAAATGCGCCTGTATGCGTTTCCTCCAGTTTCTCTGCTCCCGGGAGTTCTAGCCAGAGTTCGCCAACAAGGGTCTTGCCTCTCACTGATAGCGGCGCATTGGCCGAACAGAGTATGGTTCTCGGAGATAATATCTCTCCTTGACGGCTTGCCATGGGCGATTCCATTGCCAGATTGCTTCAGTTCTGGACTTCCTGCAGGAAAAGTTGTAGACAGGCACATGCCCCTCCACTCTCAGGGTTTATGTGGCCGCTCTTTCGGCTTTCCACGCCTTGGTGGACAGGGCGCCACTCAGGAGACATCCTCTCCTTGCTCGTTTCATTCATGGGGCCAGACGACTGAGGCCACCTGTTAGAACCAAGATCCCTTCATGGGACTTAGCTATAGTCCTCGAGGGTCTGGTTGAGACCCCCTTTGAACCTCTAGAGTCAGCGTCTGACAAACTTCTGACCCTAAAGATGATTTTTCTAATGGCTATAACTTCTTTAAAAAGAATCAGGGATATGCAGGCTCTGTCGATCTCGTCATCCTGCTTAGACATCCTCATCCTGACTACCTGCCTAAGGTTCCTTTCTCGACCATACATCCGGTCACCCTTGAGGCCTTCTGCCCTCCGCCGTTCACAAAGCCGGAGCAGGAGAGATCTCACAGACTGTGTCCTGTCCGTGCTCTTCAGACCTACATCCACCGCACTAGCCAGTGATGTAAGTCAGAGCAACTGTTCATCTGTTATGGGGGCCGTAATAAGGGGGCGGCTGCCACCAAGCAGACCATGTCACATTGGGTCAGAGATGCTATTGCTCTTGCCTATGAGGCGTGCGGTCAAGCTTCGCCAACGGGTCTAAGGGCTCACTCCACCAGGGGGGTCGCCTCTTCAAATGCTCTGGCAAGGGGTGCCCCCTTACAATTTGTTTATTTGTTCGTGATGTGGCAGGCTGGTCTTCTCCGCACACATTCATAAGATTTTATAGTTCGGATGTTCATGCCACTCTCACGTCCTTGAGTCGACATCCCAAGCTAATGTCTGAGGCCTTCTTGCGTTCTTGTGAGCACATGAAGATGTCCTGGGACTGCTCATCTCGTTCCGCTTTTTCAGGGAACAGGGTTACAGTCAAGTAAGCTGGATCGTTTTGTGTTTTTATGTTTTTAGTGGGTGATGCCCAGATCTAGTTAGACTAAGGTTGTACAAAACCAGCCGCAGGTAACTCAGTATCGATACTAAATACCGTAGACATGAAATAAACTGGCTCAGGAAACTTATTAAATTAAACTAAGAATGTCAATTTTTCAATAATTCAATGTTAATATTTGTAATTAATTTAATAATTTATTAGTTCCCAACAGGCAGCAGTATATCCACAACAGTGCACACAAACATTCAAACTGCATCAAAAGACAATATAAATTCATGCTTCCATCATACAGAGTTGACTTTACTTTTGTTAAACATCCCATCATTTATCATTTAAATTACAGAAGGAAAGTTAAAATGCAAATTTGACAAATGTATTAAAACATATTTTCAAATTAGAGAAGTTGAATTCAGTCTGAAAGATATAAAATTCCAAATAAATAATGTGCAAAATACCACAAACATGCAGCGAAGTGACCTGTTTTCAATGCATGGGTCACATACATGAGTTCATATGGAATTGACATCCAGTTTAAATGGTGCTGGAGGATTCCTGTTCTAATAGTTTTGGATTTTTTATGGTTCGTATAAAAGTGATGTATTCTGACTAGAGGTCCATTGATCTGTCAAATGTGAATCTCTAGAATGAGTCTCTGGCATTGAATAAAAGAGTTTCAAGGTTAAAAGTCATTTGAAAAGCCTTCCCTATTGAGGGCCGAGGATTATAGCACAGAAGAGTCACATATACGCCTGACTTATCTTTGGCTGTGAGGCCTGTTTCTCTTGGATTTGCATGTATTTTCCTTGATAACTTTGACAGATGACACTAGAAAATATTGTTAGTAGTAGCCTGAGTGTATGTTCTAGATTTTACACATTAAAGTGCAGACATCACAAAGAAAGTTATAATGTTTTTTTTGTTGTTGTTGTTTTTTAAATCCTCTAGTTCATCGGTTCCCAACAGGGGGGTCGCGGCCCACAAGGGGGCCTCAGCGAGCTCTTTGGGGGGTCGCGGCATATTTTGAAAAGTGTTGAACAGTGAGCATTAAAGTTGCAGTAGGGAGTTTTGAGAAAATGTTGACTTAGCCTGAAAATTTGAACAAGCACAACTTACAGGTCCAACCCCCTTGCTCTGTGCTGCGCTACAGCCCTCCCTCCACAGCTCCTCCCCCACAGCGCAGCCTGCCGTGAACGCGCAGACTAGTAAGCAGGGCCACCGATGACAGCGGATTATAAACAGTTATGGAACATTCACTAATAGGGACGAAACATCAACAATATGCTTTACATTGACTATGGCCTGCCCATATTTTGACTACAAACTTGGTCCTCAAATCATTATACATTTTGCAATACATGTAACTTTATAACCTTGCACTCTATAAGTTATAAATAGCTAACGTTAAAGGATTAGTTCACTTTTAAAAAAACTTGCTGATAATTTACTCACCCCCATGTTAACCAAGATGTCCATGTCTTTCTTTCTTCAGTGAGTCGAAAAGAAATTAAGGTTTTTGATGAAAACATTCCAGGCTTTTTCTCCATAATGTACTTCAATGGGACAAAAACGGTTCAAGGACCAAATTACTGTTTCAGTGCAGCTTCAAAGGGCTTTAAACGATACCAGACGATGATTAAGGGTCTTATCTAGCGAAACGATCGATCATTTCAAAAATAAATAAAAAACTTTAAGTTTTATAAGCACAAATGCTCGCCTTGCTCTGTTCTGTGATGCACGTTCATGACTCTCCTGTTTCAAAATGAACAAATCTTTTTTCGAATCATTTCGTTCGTTGAATGAACAAAATGACTCCGAAAAATACTCGTTCGAAATGAACAAATCTTTTTTGCGAGTCATTTCGTTCGTTGAATGAACGAAATGACTCGGAAAAAAAGATTCGTTCATTTGGATGAACGCGTTGGAACAGGAGAGTCACGAACAACGGTACGCGCTCGCGCTGTGCAAGAGAGGGGTGATCAGCGCGTACACGAGCGTGATTGACACTGCTAAGACATTCCTCCTGGCTCTGATTGGTTGTTTCTGACCGGGAGCGGTGTATTTCTGCAAATGGCAGTAGGACCACTGGGAGGAGCTAGAGGAGCTTGATTTGTTCACAGATTATCTGTCTCATATTCAACTATCAGGACATAATGACAGTTTTAACAAATATTTGTTTACAAAAGTTACCTACTGGAGATTTAAAGCAGCAGAAATTCATAACTTTTTTTGTGTTCAAAATTTACTAAATTTATATAATGAGCGAGTACATCATGAATCCATTTTCCAAACCGTGTTTTTGTCTTATCCTGAGTCACTATGGTACACCTATAATACGTGTTTATATTGGGACTATTTTACACTGGTTCGGATCGCACCGCTGCGGTGTAATCCAGTGCCTGCGTGACTCTTCATAGACATAAACAGAGAGAAGAAGCTCCGGCTACAATGTTCTTCCGCAAGACGCATTATTTTGTTAATAAACGCATGTTTATTAATCGCTAGAGCGCCAAACGATCATATTACATTAGCTAATTTTATTCACGATCCCCTGGCTGACCAAAAAAATGGGTTTTCAAAGAGGTCCCAGACACCAGTCATTTTGTAATAGGCTATATTAATTATTTTTTCCCTGCACACAGTGTGAATACTGATATTTTTGTTATTGCATTTCAAATAGGGCCAATTAATAGGCTACTCTTAGGCTTACGTTTTTGAATCTACAAATTGCCTACTCATGTTTTTGTTATAGTATTTTCAATATTATACACATATCTGGTAGTAATAAACATGCTATATGTTTAAAAACAAAATATGTTGTCATCCTTGCTGCAAGCTTACAAGAGCGACAATATCATTAAATGTGAAGGGGGGCCCTAAAATATTTTCTTGGGAAAAAAGGGGTCTCAGACAAAAAAAGGTTGGGAACCACTGCTCTAGTTCTTGCTTTTGAGATACTCCACATACTGAAAGCATAATGCATGACAGGATATTACCGCTTGATTAATTTCTTCTCCTGATCTCCATTTCACTGGTACCTGATCACATGACTTGTTGTTTGTGCTGTACAGTTTATTGTGATAGTAAGTTTAATAGTGTGCTCTATTAATCTTAGTTGGATGTTACGGCCAGTTTCCACAATCTAACAGTAATCAGTGTATTCAACACACACTGGACAGCAGCACACATATCAAATGATTTAAGGTTTGTGCATGTGCAGACCGCTGCCGTGAAACCTCTCCATTAGAGTCTATTCACTGGCTCTGAATACAGTTAATTTTAATATTTTATGTAGCACTAAGGAAGTCCATTGTTTTTAAGTTTGGTTTTGGGATTTTAAATGACTTAGTTTTTAGTTGCGCATTGAGGGATTTATTCAGTAAATGTGTTGCCATCGTAGTTTATGCGCATGTCTTCTTATCGGATTGAAAGAAAATGTATCTGCCTCAATGGGAGCGCATATGTTTTTTCAATGCACATTTATAGATTTAATGTGCGTCTTGGCCTTTTCAAGCGTTTTTTATGCAATATCCCGATTATGCTCATAAAAACAGATGGATGGAAATATTGAATGATTTTTATTTCTTCTCTGGAAAACAAGAAAAATATATTTTAAAAAAAAATGTGTCCATTGTGGTCCAAATGTTTGTTTTTTGGACCCCAACATTTTGGACATCATAATCTGGGTTCTGAAAACAGAAAGTAAGTCATACAGGTCAGGTTAAGAACAAAATTTTAACAGAATTTTACATTTTGGGGTGAACTGTCTCTTGAAGGTCAGTTCAAAGTAATTTTTGTCCAGTTCAGGCAATCATCATTGGAAGAAAATTAAGGTAAAAAAAAAAAAAAAGACCAAATACACAATACACCATTTTATTAGTATTATTATAATATTTATTTTTTTAAAATCTTCTTTCCAATTTTCAGCATCAGTGTTGGCAATAACTCTTTTCATTTTACAGGATTAAAGACAAAAACAATGACAAAAAAAAAAAAAAAAAAAACTATTTGACCTCATGGGTTTTGACTCACTTTTTTCCTCTTTCTAATTGTGATTTTGAGTAGCCTGAATGATCTTTAATCACAATTATATAAGGAAGGCTGATTAGGGTAAAGTTCAGCAATAGAGACTCTTTTCTTTAAAGATTAATCGTAGCTTTGCAGTTTGAAGTTTTGAGTTTAACATAATCCAACAATAATCACAGCATTACCATGGACTGGCTAATTAAATAAACAGTGTATATTCCAGAATTACTTCAGTGTGTATGTTGGTTTGCCATATTAATATTTTTCGCTGGCTAGGCTAAAAAGTTGATGCAGTTCAATTATAAAATAGAATAGAAATTATTGTAAAATCATAATGTGCATTGTTGTTTTTGATGCTACTTGCCATTCAGAATATTTTCAACACAACATGCTCTATTGATAAATCTCCCAAAGCCTTATGGACATATAAGTTTTGGTTTCAGAATCATTGAAAGAAGGCTGCAAATACTCAGGGCGACACTTATCCTCATTGCCTTACTTCATCTGCTGTCAGACCTACTGCCAGCAATTTAAAACAGCTCTTGTGGTTTTGGCTTGTCACCACGATATTGCCCAGGCGAGCTCACTCCTCACAAGCATTCTGGGTCATGAGCGATCATCTGAATCAGAGAGAAAAATGTATGTATGTGTAGCTGAACTAATGTGTAGCTAAACTACAGTTAGGTATGATAGTGTAACAGGGTTCGTTGTTATGGGAAGGAGACGGGAACCGGCGAACAATCAAATACTTTTAATGATAAAATAAAAGAAATAGAAAAACAAAAGTATCCGCCAGCAGCCCCTCGTGGACGACTGCTGGCTGCACAAAAGAGAAACAAAACACAACATAAAATCAGGCCTGTTCCTCTCTCGATCTTCACCATCGTCGCTCCTCCTTTTTTGCTTCGCTCCTCCGTGAGAGATGCGAGACCGGTGCGTCTTACAGGTGACATTCATTATCACTCACGCCACTGGCCTCGCGCCGTTCTCTCACATCCCTCGGCCTCGTCCTGCTCGCCACATACCCCCATCGCCCGAGTACACCCGAGACTGTGCTCTCTATCTAGTGCTTATTCTGGACCTCAGAATAGGCCTACTTCGGTGCTTAGCCAGGGTGATCTGAGGGTTACCGTGAGGGGTTCCCCACTGAGGCAATCTCCATGGCTCCCTCACGTCTCACTAACGCTGCCGCTGACGAAGCCTCCAAAAGAGTGTGCTGGTCCTTCACATGGACGATTAGTCGTTCTCTTGGAGCTCCTCCTGATGACCAGATGTCGGTTGCAGCATCGGAGGGAGAGCTTCAGTCCTCTGGAGATGAGGATTTGACTGCGTTGCCCCCTTCGGCGTGTGGAGCGTTGCCCGAGTCCGATCCAGAATGGAAGGCTATGCTTTCCTGGGCCGTCGAGAAGGTTGGGCTTGCGTGGATCTCTCCACCACGTCCCGAACCTTCCCGGTTGGATGATTTGTTTCTCGGGGTGGGCTGTGCTGGTTCTCAGCGCGCCGTCCCGGTACCATTCTTTCCGGAAGTGCATGATGAGCTCACTAGTATGTGGACGGCGCCGTATAGTGCCAGAATCTGTCCTAGTGGCTCCTCCCTCCTCACCACCCTCGATGGCGGAGCGGCTAAGGGGTATGTGGATGTCCCATGGGTGGAGCGTACCGTTGCGATGCAACTGTGTCCAGCGTCCGCTTCCTCCTGACGGGGCAATCCATGCCTCCCATCCAAGGCATGTAAGTTTTCGTCCGGTTTTTACGGCGAAGGCTTACAGAGCCTGTGGACAGGCTGCTTACGCCCTCCATGCCATGGCGCTCATGGAGGTCCACCAGGCCCAGGCGCTCATGGACATGAACGAGGGTGGTTCTGACCCAGAGCTCCTTCCAGGCAACTGACCTCGACCTCCGGGCAATGAAGGAAACCGCACGTTCCGTTGGTTAGGTGATGTCCACCTTGGTGGTCCTGGAGTGCCATTTTTGGCTCAACCTGGCCGATATGAGGGACACCGATAAGTATCGGTTCCTGGATGTCCCTCTGTCCCAGGTTGGGTTGTTCGGTGACGCGGTCAAGAGCTTTGCCGAGCAGTTCTCAGCCGCATAGAAGCAGACGGAGGCGATACGACACATCCTGTCTCGGCGGACCGCTGCTGCTCCCACCCGGCAGCAGACCCTCCATGCGCTCGTGGCCGAGGTCGGCCTCCTGCAGTGTCCTACGATTCCGCTAAGCCTCAGCAGCAGCCATCATCCAGGGCTCAGCGTTGAGCAAGCCGCAGGAAGTCGACCCCGCTGGTCCAGGCCGCTGCCAAACCACGAGGCAAGCGGAGGTACAAACGACCCTGAGACGGGCGACCAAGAGGTGGATCACGCTGCTCTTCAGGAGATGGTGAACGCATCGCTTCTTCCCCCGTTGGAGGGCCGGGCGGAGAATCTTTTGTTTTGTTTTCTTTTTGTTCCACAATTTCAATAAAAGAGCAATTTCTGAAACCTCTGGGTCCCAAGAGGGCGCACTTGGCGGTCGACGATGCTATGCCTTGTCACACTCAAGCCCCTCTTTCATCACCAGCGAGCAGCAGTGGCTGTGTTCCGGATGCACTAACGCCTCCGGACACTCACTCTGCCCTTCGAAGGAAGCAGGTACGTATTGCACCACACACTCAGACCACACTCCGGGCTGCTATGACGTCCGAGTCGGGTCCCTGCATTCCGCCGCGCTGCCCCACCGCGGGTACGTCTGTGGTACCGTTGGTCCTGCTTGCTCGGTGTCTGGGAGCTTGGCTTACGCTTCCAAGCCCGTCTCAACTGGCTCATCCGTACTATCAGACTCGGCTATGCGATTCAGTTCTCATAGTTCTCATGCCCACAATCTTCAGAGGTATTCAGTTCACCTGTGTTCTGGCGGACAATGCCTCTGTGCTCAGGGTAGAGATCACACACCTACTGGCGAAACACGCGATCGAGACGGTCCCTCCAGCCGATATGAAGACCAGCTTCTACAGCTCGTACATCATTGTACCCAAGAAAGGCGGTGGGCTACGGCCAATCTTGGACCTGCATGTCCTGAACCGGTCCCTTCACAGCCTGCCGTTCAAGATGCTTACGCAGAAATGCATTTTCAAATCCATCCGTCCCCAGGATTGGTTTGCAGCGATCGACCTGAAGGACGCGTACTTTCATGTCTTGATTCTCCCTCGACACAGACCGTTTCTTCGCTTTGCGTTTGAGGGACGGATATGTCAGTACAAAGTCTTACCTTTCAGACTGGCCCTGTTACCCCGTGTCTTCACAAAAGTCACGGAGGCGGCCATTGCTCCCATGAGCCAGCGTGGTGTTCGCATTCTCAACTACCTAGACGACTGGCTCATTCTGGCCCAGTCGAGAAAGCAGTTGTGCGAACACAGGGACATTGTACTCAGTCACATCAGCCACCTAGGGCTTTGGGTCAACTGGGAAAAGAACAAACTCACCCCCGGGCAGAGGATCTCTTTTCTAGGTATGGAGCTGGACACGATCAACATGACAGTCCAGGCATGCGTCCAGTCAGTGTTGAACTGCGTGAGCATGCTCAGACGCAGAACAGCGACACCACTGAAACTTTTTCGGAGGCACCTGGGGCAAATGGCATCTGTAGCCGCGGCAACGAAGCTTGGATTGCTTCATATGAGGCCGCTCCAACACTGGCTCCACAATCGAGTCCCGAGATGGGCGTGGCAGAGCGGCTTGTGCCGGGTCCAAATTATCCCGCACTGTCGCCAAGCTCTCAGCTTGTGGTCGGACCCTTCGTTCCTGCGGGCAGGTGTTCCCCTAGAACAAGTGTCCAGGCATTCTGTGGTCACCACAGATACCTCAGCTACCGGATGGGGTCCACGTACAACGGGCATGCAGCTTCAGGTCTGTGGACGGGGGCCTCAACTGCATATGCACATCAACTACCTCAAGTTGTTAACAGTACATCTTGCGCTGGGCCACTTCAAAACGCCGCTACTAGGCAAGCATGTACTGGAGTGTAAGGACAGCACTGTGACCTTTGCGTACATCAACCATCAGGGTGGTCACAACTCGCCCACCAAACCCCCTCTTTTGGAGTCAGAAGCATCTGAGGTCGCTTCGTGCCATTTATATTTCGGGCCTGCTCAACCGTGCAGCCGAAGAGCTCTCACGGCAGGGGCTCTCAGGTGCTACCGGGAGATTGGCGACTCCATCCCCAGGTGGTCCAGCTGATTTTCAGGCGCTTCGGGACCGCAGAGGTAGATCTGTTTGCCGCCCCGGACGCGTCTCACTGCCAGTTGTTCTATCCCCTGACCGAGGGGACAATCGGCATGGATGCTCTGTCACACAGCTGCCCCCCAGGCCTACGCAAGTATGCGTTTCCCCCGGTGAGCCTTCTTGCACAGACCTTGTGCAAGGTCAGGGAGGACGAGGAGCAAGTCTTGCTTGTTGTGCCATATTTGCCCAACCGGACCTGGTTCGCAGAACTGGTGCTCCTCGCAACAGTCTCTCACAGGCCCATTCCTCTGAGAGAGAATCTGCTCTCTCAGAGACGGGACACCCTATGGCACCCGCGTCCAGACCCTTTGGAAACTCCGTGTCTGGTCCCTGGACGGGACGCGGAGGTTCTTGGTGACCTTCCCCAGGCGGTAGTTGACACCATCACTTCCGCTAGAGCCCCCTCTACGAGGCGTTTCTATGCATTGAAGTTGAACCTGTTTGTTGAGTGGTGATCTTCTCATGAGGAGAACCCACGAACTTGCTCGTTTAGAGCCGTGCTTTCCTTCCTGCAAGATGAGTTGGAGCGAAGGTTGTCTCCCTCCACCCTTAAAGTGTATGTTGCTGCTATCGCCACACATCACGATGCAGTTGAAGGTAAGTCGCTGGGAAAGCACGACCTGATCGTCAGGTTCATGAGGGGGGCAAGGAGACTAAATCCGCCTCTCCCGCTCTCTATACCCTCTTGGGATTTGTCTCTGGTCCTTTCGGCACTTCAGAGACCACCCTTTGAGCCTTTGCAGTCAGCGGAGTTAAAAATTCTGTCCTGTAAAAAAGTACCCCTGCTTGCATTGGCCTCCATCAAGAGGGTAGGGGACCTGCATGCATTTTCGGTCGACGACTCATGCCTAGAATTTGGCCCGGCTAACTCTCACGTGATCTTGAGACCCCGGCCCGGATATGTGCCCAAGGTTCCCACCACTCCCTTCCAGGACCAGGTGGTGAACCTGCAAGCGCTGCCTTTGGAGGAGGCAGACCCAGCCCTGGCTTTTCTCTGTCCCGTTTACACTCTGCACCTTTACGTGGACAGAACGCAAAGCCTCAGGTCCTCAGATCAGCTCTTCATTTGTTATGGAGGGAAAGCAGAAGGGAAAGGCTGTCTCCAAGCAGAGGATGGCCCACTGGATAGTGGATGCCATCGCCTTGGCTTACGAAGAGTGTGAGTGACTGATAGGGAACGTCTTGGTTACTAATGTAACCTTCATTCACTGAAGGAGGGAACGGGAGACGTAACTACCCGTCACCACAGTTGCTGACCATTCCTGTACAGCTGTCACGATCTCGGCTCCTCAGCGAAAAACAATGAGTGCATGTGCCCGCTTCATGTTTATACCCACGCTGTAGGGCGGGGCACGTGACGCGATTCACGCACGGCAACATTCATTGGCTCGTTCTGTGAACACTCGAAGTTGATAGGGCTCCCTGAAGTTATCCCAATGACGTCATCACGTAGACGTTACGTCTCCCGTTCCCTCCTTCAGGGAATGAAGGTTACATTAGTAACCGAGACGTTTTGCAAAATCTTTTAAAATATATATTACATCTATCTGATATGTACAGAGAGACAATGTCATTCGAAAGCTGATTTCCCCAAAAAGCATGAATAAACACTATGGCTCTGGGAGCCTTCAAAATGGTGTCCTGACACAGTAACAGTACTATATTTAAAGCAACACGACTTCACATGGATTTAAACGAGGTGCCCACACCATAATTTTGAAATTATTTATAGACTTGGCACTTTTGACTTGGACAACTAAGCAACCACCAAGCAATGCCCTATCAACCATCCTAAACACCCAAGCATCTACCCACAACCCAAAACAGCTGTTTGCAACCATATTGCATTGGCCTAGCTACCACATTCAATAAATTAAAAACTTCTTATAATTGTGGCATACTCACGTTTTATTCTGATCTTCCCTCATTCTCTCAGATTGAGTATAGGCCTATTCATTTTTCAGTGACTGTGGGATTACACATTCATCATACACACTCTTTTTAATTGGATTTTTTTCTGATATTTGATTCTTCCAGTAAGAAATCTTATAGGATCTCAATTAATATTTATGCCAACACCAAATATCCTCATGCAAGTGAACTGAAACGTTTATCAGTGAAACCATTTAAACATACATTCCTGCCCTTCCAGAGATGCATGAATGTTTTTGATAGTAGACAAGGAGCCTAGCTCACACTAAAGATGCAGGACAAATGTTACTTAGAAACAAGAGAACCTGCGAATGTGGATAACTTTGACAGTCAGTTTTTGTCAATAAAAGTCAGTCAATATTGTAATGGCTATATATATATATATATATATATATATATATATATATATATATATATATATATATATATATATATATATATATATATTAGGCATTTCCTAAACATGCATAATGTTGATATATGAGAATAATAATGAATCATTTAATTAATTTGAGTATCCTGTTTATCAAATACTTTAATTACTGTTTTAATCATTTGACAGCCTTAATACAGTAAGTAACAAAAAAATGACATGACATTTTTAAAGAATTTAATAATTTGTATATATATATATTTATAGACTTGGCACTTTTGACTTGGACAACTAAGCAACCACCAAGCTAATATATAAACCCGATGAGAAAAGCAACAACCATAAAATAGTGTATCCGGGGGTCAAATTGACCCGGCATTCTGTTATTTTTTAGAAAAATATTTTATCAATAAAAACATTTATTTATTTGATATTGATATAAAAAAAGTTTTTCTCATCAATTTTTAATTTCATATTTTGTGGCGATAGGATGAAAATAATAATAATAATAATAATAATATTAATAATAATAATACATTTTGTATCACTATATGCCCAAGAGTGCATAAAGGGGAATTTAGACTCAACTTTTTGAACATATTTTTGTCAATATTTATTTTCTTGAATCTTGGTGGATTACTTAAAAATCTGTTGTGATTTTCTTTTAATTTTTTTTTATTTATTTTTTTGCTGTGAGACAAGAATTTGCTTTAGACACCAACCTGAATACACATATCTCTGGTATAGTAGGTGAAAAGCAGTATTTGAAATGAGTAGCATGTCTGAATCCACAGTATTCATAACACAATAGGCAAATGACTTACTGTACTTCTGCTATGATTCTGAAGTTCTCATCCAATGGACACTTTACTATAGATAGACCATAGGAGAGGAGTCGTGAATAACATGGAAATGAAACAACTCATTCTATAGCTCACATGACAATGATAATGATGGCAGATGCAGTACATAGCATTCATAGTACACACCTACATGCTTGATAATACTTTATTCTTACTATACATATGCATACTTTTTTAACAATCATGAAATTCTCAAATGTAGAAACTAACACAATGCAAATTCAGAAACATCAGAGAACAGGAAATGACAGCTGGATGCCTAAACAAAGGAAGAGGTGCAATCTCTGCCCAAAGTTATGCTTAGAAGTGGAACATATTATGAGAAATGTTCCGTCTCTGTCTGCAAAGATCTTTACAGTAGCTCTAAATCAGTTTAAAGTATTTTTAGAAAACATACAACTGCATTTTAAATAATAATAAAAGTGGACAATAGGTTTGATATATTAAAACATTTGCTCAACATCAATTATTTTAATTATTTTATTAATAGGACACTTTTTTTTAAGAAAAACATTAATTCCAGTATGGGTAATTTTGACCCCTTTTATGCTTTCGTGTAGTTTTTTGGTTCATGCATTCATCTGAAATGAGATCTCAGGATAAACTTGTTGAAACTTGTTAAGATTCTCCACAAAAAACAACAACAACAACAACAACAACAAAAAAACAACAACAGACTTCCAGAACAATGTTTTGGGTGAAAATTCTTTTAAAAAATATGTAATATGAAAATTTCAAAAACCGTTCAAAGGAGGATGGTTTACTGGTTTAGTGGTTTAGAGGCTACTGAAGGCTACTGAAGGTGTGTTCACTTTTCACATCTGTCTTTAAAACTTTCCGTTCCACTCTCCGTCCTCTCCCGTGTGAGAGCAATTAGTGCCGTCCATGTTTAAATGATGCTCCTCCGGGGAGGTGTAAACTATTCCAGCGCTCTGTATAGCATTTGTTCTTCTTGTGTGCTCATTGTGAAAGGTCTTGTTGCTTGAGACAGCAAAAATATATGGGAGAACCGGAGTGTGACCAAGGGTCCCATGAGAAGATTTCCAATTTTTTCCAATGGATAAAGTTAAATGACAGCACATAGTATCCAGACCTTTCCAAAGGGTCTGGTCTTTCCTTGGTGTCTTTAAAGAAATAGTTTGCTCATAAATGAAAATTCTGTCATTATTTACTCACTCTCATGGCTTTCCAAACCCGTATACTGTTAGTTGTTCTGCCAAAAAAAAAAGAAGAAAAAAAAAAAAATTATCTTACACTAATAAATATTAATGACATTTTGGGTGAACATTTCGGGTTTTGCAAACCTCTGGGAGTTCACAAAGGTATTACAGGGGGTTTGTGACTTGATGAAAAGCTAATAATTAATAAAAAATGATAAAAATGTAAAATTGAAAAAAAGATTATATATATAAACAAGTGGATGTGTTGAGTTATATGAACTACTGAAACATGAACTAAAAATGTAAAGGGATATTTCAAGTAAGTATTTGACGTCAAATTGTGGCTGGAAAAAATAGTTTGGGGAATTCCTACTCTAAGTGTCTTTCTTTCTATATTATATCTACAGCAATCAAGATGAAGATTAAAGAGGTGAAAAAGGAAAAAGGCGACCGCAAGCTTATCGCAGCACAAAAGAAGAAGAAGGTTCTGAAGATGGGAATACTGAGGAAGAAAGACCTAAAGAAGCTCACGCTATACATCAAGAATGGAGCAAACTGTCCCTGCTCACAACTGGACAATCTCGGGAGCAACTTCCTCATCATGGGCCGCAAAGTGGACCAACAGTTACTGCTCATGTCCATCCACAAGTGGGACAAAAAGAGCAAGGAACTCAAGTTTGCCATTAAATACATGAAATCTCATCAGTGTCCTACCTATCACACTGTCTTCCAGTGATCAATGACTCTTCTGTCTGTGTCTTCCAATAACTCTTTCAGAGACCGTATCCATGCCTAATTCCAACCATTAGTACAGATGTATTTTATTACTCAAGAAATGGCTTTTGGGAACTGCTTAGGACTTAATTCATCAAGTACAGCTACATTTTCTTGGCAACTGTATCTACATAAAATGTATTGTTTATGAAGCAATCAGCACACTTATGATGCTCATGCATATTTTAGTGAAATTTTCCTGGTTCCCTCATTCAGAGCACAAGCTATGAGACTTTTCGGAAAGACACTGACAACCCTTTCAATCAATGTGAGAAAAAGAGAATTGTGAACAGGAGCTTTAAAAAGTGCACTCATATTTGATTTCAATGGCGAGATTCCACAAGCAATCGAAACAGAACAAGCATAGTGCCAACTGGTTTTTATTTGTACCTTTAATTTTGTAGATAAGGAATAAAAAGTTTTTATTATATACTACGAAGATACAATCGTGATCATTAGCACCAGAATGCCAAACGACTCTAGTGAGGGCTTGGGAGGTAAGAAAACTGGTGGATTGAAAAGTGTTGGTCAGGATGGCGGCCCAGATACGTCAACCACAGCCCGGACCATTTTTCTGCTGTAAGAGAGCACATCATTTCAACTAAGCTTAAGACTCTGGACTCATTCAGTAATTTGGGTTGGTGAGGTGTTTTTCATGCTTTCTATACAGTATGCAACATTATTTTTTACTAAAATTATTATATATTGCTACAAATATGCAGACATGGTATGGAAAGAGCCTTCCGACTTTACATCTCACTATAATAAAAGTTCAAATCTAACTGTGCTAGTTCTGTTTAATCAGCCATCACCTTTTAATGATATTGTAATATTGTTGATGACATCACAAGGATTTCATCAGTTTGTTATTTATCTTCAGGAATTAACAATAGTTCAGCCAAAAAAGCCTTCTTGTCATTTTAAACCTCTATGAATTTCTTTCTTCTGTGGAACGCAATAGTATATTTTTTTCAGAAAACATATTACATTTTGGTTCTGTCCTGTGGCGGGTCGTCAGGGGAGGCGAGATGTATCCAAAATGTTTAGGTAAAAATGGGAGAAGGACATTAATAATATCCCCAGTTTTCATTCAGTCTCATAATTTGTATTTCTTGTTTGTAAGTTCACTACTTTAACACCATAAAGTATTACTGAGGTCAGAACTACCTCTTCCCCAAATCTGCTGATGTTACAACCTTTTAGAAAACTGTTTTAATTTAAGGGGATACAGAAGGGCAGAGAGAGGCAAAATCCATAGCCGAAGACTTTTGCCTCCGTTGGTAAAAAAAAAAGAAGAAGAAAGCCAATCACTATCAAAATCACTAATTTCCCTTTCAGTGGTTAGAGTGTTGATAAACAAAATACATCGCAGAGAAGGCTAGCTTCCCTTCATTGTTATATCAACCAATCATCGTAGAGACATAAATTATGTGATATTAAATTGAACTGCTAATGCTGATAATGTACCAACTTCCTTATAGAGAGTAGAGATAATGATCAGAAAATATTTGATTGCCAACAAATTGAACAACACAATTCGAACTGCAGATTAAAAAGAAGCCCCCATGCCTTATTTGGCAATCAATCAATCAATCAATCAATCAATCAATCAATCAATCAATCAATCAATCAATCAATCAATCAATCAATCAATCAATCAAGCTAAGTTAACCCTATAAGGCAAGGCACTATTCATTTAAAATAATGACACTACACAGCATACCAAAACCACAAATGGAGATGATAGAGCTAAATCTAAAACAGGAAATATTTATCCGATATCTAAATCACCAAAATCATATCAAGACTGACTCTGCTGTACATGTGTTTCCAATTGCCAACAGTTAACCTTAATAACAAATCTATGTACCAACCTGTTTAATCAAAAAAAGAAAAGACCAAAAGAGCAAATTACCAATTCAGTACCAATCTCTGTAAATGTGAATATGAAAAAAGCAGTGGAATTTATCTGAGATCAAGGAGCAAATGCCTCTCTTCCTGTAGATGCTGGCATTGTGGATCATGGATAAGCAACCCCTCATTATTGGCCTATTGTCTACAGGGATCTGCCAGCTCATGCCACCCCCACTCGCACATTCAAACACTCTCCACACAGCTTACATCAGACAGATCCAAACATCACAGTCTGATCTGGGCTCTCTCACAGGTTCTACAGTGTCACAGTGCCATCTCAAACATCAGCTGATCACCATAGGTGTTACAGACAGATGTCTGCTGTCAAATTACAGGATGTTCACCAACACGCAACTCACACACTGCTCTTTGCAGACTCTTACCGTTTTCTGGTTTAACACTCAAGGATGATATAGAAATATGTACATTTACACAACATGATTTTATATGGTTTGGCTACACCTGCTATGCATCTTCTAAAACATTTTAAAATAATTTAAATTAGCATGAACTGAAGATTCAATCCCATTCTATATTTTTTTTAAAATGCATGCAATATGTCTTATTGTGAAGAATTCATAAATGGTTGTGTTTAATTTTTTTATTTTATTTTTTCATTGTTTTGACCTTGTATTATTTAATAAAATGTCATAGCTGGAGCTTCTGGTGAAAAAGAAAGATCTCTCTCTGGTGATGTATGCAGGACTTCTCGAATTATTTAATCTGCTTAACCCCCAACCACATAAACTCATGTTCATCTGTCTCCATTTTGATTGCAATGCCGAAAATCCAGCTTGGTGATTATCAAGATTTTCTAGTGAAAGACCTTAAATTTAGTTTCTTACATAAAGTTATAGGATGCCTTTATAAGACTTGGAATATAGAACATAATTTGTTTTCTTGTCATTTTGAAGCTTGATCTAGTCAAGGGGTGGACAACGTCGGTCCTGGAGAGCCACTGTCCTCCTACCCTGAAAAAACTTACCTGCCTGTAGCCTTAGTAATCCTGAAGACATTGATTAGCTTGTGCAGGTGTGTTTGAATAGGGTTGGAGCTAAACTCTGAAGGACAGTGGCTCTTTAGGACAGACGTTGCCTACCCCTAATCTAGTCACAGTCCCCATCCACTTTAATTCTAATGAAAAAATAAAATCAATTTAAATGACAGAATTGAAATGAATGTTAACATTTAACATGTTTTTTGTTTTTTTGACAAACAAATTCAAAACCAGCTGCATACAACATTAAATCAGATTATACAAACTATGTACACATTTGAAAGTAACGGACACATGCTCAATTACTCTGGAGAGGAGGAGAGGAAAGATTCAGTGAGACATGAACACGAGATAACAGTGCTGGAAAAAGAGAGGACACCAGAAGAGAAAGAGTCTTCTCATTGAAGCTTATCAGACGGACAGTCCTGGCCCCTCCTTCTCATCGTTCTGTCAGCATCACCGCAAAGGTCACTTACCATGATTAAAAAAGGCCTGATGGCCGCAGACAGGGGGAACAGGGCTCCGCTTTGTGCCAGATGACCGGTGATATAAACAGCCCACCACACCAGCAATCAAAAGATAATTTAGACTCTCTGTCAGCTTCTGTGTCATACTGATTTCCCTGAAAGGTTAATATCACGGGGAATGCAGGGTCCAGCCAAGAGCGGCCCCCAACCCCTCACTCTCTCTGGTTTTATCTCACCCCAGTAACCTCGGATCCATCAGCAGGGATGGAGAATGGCGCCTTTGTGTTGTTCAATTGCTGCTACTGTGCTTGCAGGCACGTTGTAGTAGGTTGATTAAAAACTGGCTGAGAGACCAGCAGACCCTCCAGTGTCTATGTATACATGGAGGGACAAATTCACCGGACCTGTTGTGCCACTTTTTGGGTACTTCAGAGTGCAAAAACCTACATTTTAATCACTAACCCTCCACAATCATTTTGAAACCAAGCACTAAATGCAACCCAGGCTCACTGGAAACACTTTCTGGAAACACTGAAACATTACATTACATTGCTTCTTGAACATTTTGCAACACTTTTAAAGTGAAATGTAGAGAGCTAAAAGCATGTTCAGCTTTATATGAAACATTGTGGCAGTTTGAAAATGAAACGTCCAGTGAGTGATGCTAAAAGGTTAATCTTCTATAATGTTTGAAAATAACCTACCACCTTCACCAAACCCTAACCTAAACCTAAATGATAGTGTGAACAAAAGCAAACGTGATATATCAATGCATTTGCTGAAGTAACCATGCCATTGAGATCTTTTATCGTGACTCATGTTTCACAGGACTCATACTTAGCGCTTTACATTGCGAGTGCAACGTTGTACCAACTGAGTTTACTAAGTTTACTACGTTAGAAAAGCCATACAAATGGAGCTGGATATGTGATGTAAACATCAAAATGTATTAGTTTACAGATCATGAGCTATGGTAAAATTGTTTTGAGGTCACAACATAGTACCACATTTCTGTCATGACAACTCTCGGGAGATTGGTATGGTAATAGAGATTGGCATGGTAAAGGATATGGCAATGTTAATGTATTTGGTCTTGGCAGAATAGATCTGCACTGCTGCAGCAGAGCAAGTACCAAGACTTGCTACTGCCAATACATTCACAGACATTGCTGTGAGCATATAATAGCATGCTGCTGCTGCTGCTGCACATGTAACATACAGTACATGACTTCACCTCCGTAGCAGATCTTTACAGGTGGAGCTGGGGAAGCTGGAGGGTTTCAAGCATGCTGCATACTGCTACCAGCAACACCCCGGTATTTGTTTGAATGTTGAACCGCAGCTCATTGGAAGCTGATGAAACCGCAAACAATCAGCCGTGCCAAGTAGACGATGATGTGATCGCTACCAAATGAGTCAAAGGGAAAACTGAAAAGGGATAAAAATTGTTTTACTGTATTTTACTGTTCATTCTTGGAAAACGCAGTGAATTGAATGTAAAGGTGCATTTTTGAAGTTGCAAAATTTAGATAGAGGCACCTTTTTCTGTTTATGTTTATGTTGAGCTAATGCACAAACGCATCACTGGCCAACTATGATCGCAATTTCCATTGAACTCTATTGATAACGACAGAACTTGCGATCATAGCTGGCTTTGGGAAACGCACCCCTGTTTAGCTCACATGCGCTTATTAAGAAAATGACAAAAAAAAAAAATAAAAAAAAAATAGAATGAAACATTTATGAGCCAGATGACAAAATAAAGTATCCCTCAATAAAGATGGTTGATCCATGAGATTCATCCATTCGTCTGACTTGCTTCTGGAAAAAAACAAAAAAAAACAAACACAAAACAAACAAAAACAGGTCAGCATCAGGTTCCAAAGCAATGACATCTTTTAGTAATGAATTAAATATGCTTAAATATGCAGCACACACACATTGAGCCTCATTCATGAAACACAAGCAGAACTAATTACCTTGCAAATTGTTCATAAATACATTCTTACATACATTTTTTTCATTGAATTGAAAGCAACAATTTATGTAAGAATGTTTTTAGATGATTTGCACAGAAATTCGTTCTGCTCGTGTTTCATGAATGAGGCCTGATGATTACATGTAAGACAAGGAACTGCAGACAGGATGCTTTTGAATTCTGGCAGCTGGTTTAAGCTGAAAAAAGCTCAAGAAACACTGAGATCAGACTGTTCTTTCCATGAAACGTTTTGTTTCAACACAACATGTTTGTTTATCTCTAAAAAAGTCATAATTTACCATCTGGCTAAGCTAAAATGTCTTCATAGGAGGTTCAAAGAAAGTTAATCTATTGCATAAAGCTAGAAGCATCCCTCAAAGCAATATTTGGTCAGTATTGGGGATTAAAAAAAAAAAAAAAAAAAAAAAAAAAGCAATATTACTAACTTTTTCCAGCAGCATGAATGCAGTGTACCGGTTTTTACACTGTATGGGATGTAATGCAATTGACGTAACAGTGTGATGAATGAACCAGAATTAATATCAACATTTTTTTTATTTCGATATTGCATATTACATTATTACACATTACGTTAAGACATATTTACACAAAATTTAATCAAAAATACATATTTATTTCTAAGAAGATAACTGGAGGTCACCTGATAAAATCACGACATACGACCGTAAAATCATATGACATAGACCATTTGAAATATTAAACATTAAATATTTCACTTTCTGAACCCCTTTCGCCTTCAGAACTGCCTTAATTCTACGTGGCACTGATTCAACAAGGTGCTGAAAGCATTCTTTAGAAATGTTGGCCCATATTGATAGGATAGCATCTTGCAGTTGATAGAGATTTGTGGGATGCACATCCAGGGCACTAAGCTCCCGTTCCACCACATCCCAAAGATGCTCTATTGGGTTGAGATCTGGTAACTGTGGGGGCCATTTTAGTACAGTGAACTCATTGTCATGTTCAAGAAACCAATTTGAAATTATTCGAGCTTTGTGACATGGTGCATTATCCTGCTGGAAGTAGCCATCAGAGGATGGGTACATGGTGGCCATAAAGGGATGGACATGGTCAGAAACAATGCTCAAGTAGGCCGTGGCATCTAAACGATGCCCAATTGGCACTAAGGGGCCTAAAGTGTGCCAAGAAGACATCCCCCACACCATTACACCACCACCACCAGCCTGCACAGTGCTGCCCTACAAAGGCAAAAGACCTTAACTCGCTAGAGTGTGGAACTGAGAAAAATGACTTTAAAGATTTTTAGTTGTCCCGCCAAATTAATTATAGGTAGGACACTGAAAATCGGGCAATTAGATGTTTAAGTAATGAAAATTATCTACATAAAAAAATCTTGAGCTCAAACTTGACTTTTGACCACTATTTTAAAGTTACTGTACTCTGCCTTTGTATTGTCAGCAAAAAGTGAGAAGTCATGCCAAGGCAAAAGGCAGTAACTTCCACATTATCAATATTTGGTTGCTGATCACCATTAACAAAATCATTATAGCAACACCTGTATAAAATCTAGTGATCATGGCATTTATTTTGTATGATTTACAATTATAGCCATCTACTTATTGCTATCCTGTGCTTTGGTTGCATTCTGGTGGCCCTAATTAATACATTTACATTTATTCATTTAGCTGACGCTTTTATCCAAAGCGACTTACAATTGCTATATATGTCAGAGGACGCACACCTCTGGAGCAACTAGGGGTTAAGTGTCTTGCTCAGGGACACATTGGTGTCTCACAGTGGATTCGAACCCGGGTCTCTCACACCAAAGGCATGTGTTTTATCTATTGCGCCATCACCACCCTAATAGCCCCTTAGACATGACAAAATACCTCCATAGGGGTAATGAGTATTTTCAAGTGGTACCGAGTGGCATAAGACTTGCTAAACATGCGCTCAAAAAGATCACGATAAAACAGATCCTCGCGCACATTCGACCTGGAGACTGGTTTATAGCGGTGGATCTGAAAGACGTATATACTTTCACAGGCGCTTACCGAGATTCGTGTTCGAAGGTGTCACGCTCCTCGTCTGTTCACGAAAAGTAGCCTACGCAGTGCTTTCCTCCTTGAGACTCAGTAGGGAGCGCGTTCTGGACTACCTAGACGACTAATGCATTTATAGCACAACCTTCTGTGTTCCGCTTCTTTTCAGTATGCGGTGGTTTCAGCTGTCTGGCATATTATTGTGCTTGTGCACTTCGCTCGTCCCGCGGATTTATTCCGGACGCTGTGATTGTATGTATAACCTGCTTGTAAAAGCTAGTCTGATGTTGTATGCACCAACACTTCTTGCTTCCTTATGTTGTATGCACCAACATACCCTTGTTGCTTAATTATTATCACTCCCTGTGATATATTAGTCCCGCGTCGGCTCGACCGTGTTAAGGGCGGTGCTGAAGGCGCCTGCGAAGTTTTGGCACTCTGCCAGCTAGATGCATGATTGTTTCAACCAGGTCCGGTATCCGAACTGGGTGAGGCGGGGCTTTAGTTCTTTGTTGTATTCACCTGCTATGACATGTGTAACATTTTTCTGTCATCTCTGCATATATCCTTTGCGATCGTTATCGCACGTTTGTCGATGCGGGTTCATACTAAATGTTCTGACCGCATTAGTGCAGGACAAAGCTCTGAGGACATCAGAAGACAAGGACTGATGGCAGCTGTACAAGTTGCTACACAGGCTACATCATAATGTAAATTTTAATGGAGAGTAAAACAAAGGCAGACCACCGTATAATCTGGTAGGTAGCATTATTTAATAGAACGCCGGCACCGTAACTTCATATTGACGCGCTGCTAAACAAAGGCAGAGTACCGTAACTCAAGCGTGAGCGTTCCAAAACAAAGCCAAAGAGCCGTAACTGGTGTTACGGTGTTCTGCCTTGGTTTCTCATGGGCTTTTGGAAGTTACGGTTAAGACAACCCATTATTTTCTCGAAAAAACAACGGATTTGACTCAAGATACTTATCCACATGATAAAGGAGGTCTTGAATGTGCCAAAAATATAAATAACTCATTTTCGACCAAAAACGAAGTTACGGTCTTTTGCCTTTGCACGGCAGAGTGGTAACAAGGCATGATGGATCCATGTTCTCATTCTGTTTACGCCAAATTCTGACTCTACCATCTGAATGTCTCAACAGAAATCGTGACTCATCAGACCAGGCAACATTTTTCCAATCTTCAACTGTCCAATTTTGGTGAGTTCTTGCAAATTGTAGCCTCTTTTTCCTATTTGTAGTGGAGATGAGTGGTACCCGGTGGGGTCTTCTGCTGTTGTAGCCCATTCGCCTCAAGGTTGTGCGTGTTGTGGCTTCACAAATGCTTTGCTGCATACCTCGGTTGTAACGAGTGGTTATTTCAGTCAAAGTTGCTCTTCTATCAGCTTGAATCAGTCGGCCCATTCTCCTCTGACCTCTAGCATCAACAAGGCATTTTTGCCCACAGGACTGCCGCATACTGGATGTTTTTCCCTTTTCACACCATTCTTTGTAAACCCTAGAAATGGTTGTGCGTGAAAATCCCAGTAACTGAGCAGATTGTTAAATACTCAGACCGGCCCGTCTGGCACCAACAACCATGCCACGCTCAAAATTGCTTAAATCACCTTTCTTTCCCATTCTGAAATTCAGTTTGGAGTTCAGGAGATTGTCTTGACCAGGACCACACCCCTAAATGCACTGAAGCAACTGCCATGTGATTGGTTGATTAGATAATTGCATTAATGAGAAATTGAACAGGTGTTCCTAATAATCCTTTAGGTGAGTGTATATGGAAAATGCCACATGGAGACTTCAGTGAAAATTTTTGATTTTGCAAACAAATAATTCACTCAAGATTTCTGAAATGATTCAGTTAAATTGACAGTTTGAACTGATTCACGTAAATTAATCACACTCGTCAACTTTTATACTGAAATCTGAATCTGAATCTGAATTTGTATAATGACACCTGTTTAGGAAACTTATTGGGAAAATAAAAATCACATGAAAAACTATGTTGCTTAATTTTATATATATTTATGAATACTTGATACATACTGAGAAGGCAGGACCTTTCATTACTGCACTACAGAGACATGAGCATGAGTCTGCATTCCTGGACAAACGGGATGTGCAGTGAGAGAGCTCTGATTTGAGAGATGTGTTAGTGGGAGCTCTGTTCCACAGGATACAGCGAGACCCTCCGCAGTGTAACCGCTCATGGCTTCTGACTTGAAAAATCATTTGAGGCAGACCATCGGTCGACTCTCATCAGCAGGGAAAAATTAATTGCGAACACGGGAGCTCATAATTTAAGAGCACAGCATCTGTAAAGTCCATCATGCCGCTGCAGTCCCACCAACTGCCTCGCAGAACAAACACGTCCACCGGAGAGATTTATGCCACTATGGAAAAAACAACAGAATCTGATAAATAAAAACATTTCCCCTGCGAATTGACTCCTCTGTCACCGCTTTGTGAGAGGAACCGACGCAGGGGCCCCTGAGGGGTCAATGTTGTTGGAAAGGTCATATGGAGCAACAAACCTCAGTGTTTTGGCAGAGGGGTCACAAACTTTGACCTCTGGGCCCTGAGAGCCCTAGCCTGGGAGGGCCGCACAGGCAAGAGTTAAACGAGGACCTCCATCTCTTGCTAATTGACATAATCTGTAAACTCCAGTATCTGCCCCCGTTTCTCAGTCGAGCGGGTGGGTTAATCAATAGAGCTGAGACAGTGGAGGGTGAAAGTGGGCCAGCGGTCTGAAGCTATTCAGCCATTCCAAAAGCTCTTCTATATACGGCTTGAAGAAACCTTGACAAATAAAGCTATTCTCTGGCATTGTTCATTGGGAATGGCCAACTGCCATGTCTGGCTCTTGCGACCCACTCCTTACAGCACACATTCAAAGTAAGTTCCCATGAGGCAAGTGGAGGGAGAGCACAAAGCCCCTTTAGCAGGAGAAATACGGGTTTCTATCAGGGTGGTAGAATTGGGGTCATTAGGGTTGTGCCACCCCCTCACTAACCTTTACCTCCCTCATTGCTGTAGTCGAGCCCACCCTCTTTCCTCCAGAGGTCTCTCATTCATATGCATAAGTGTCTTGTGAAAAGCTGCTGGGGAGCTCAGCCACTGATGACCTGTCAATCAATCTGTCACTCACAACTGTCGAACAGCATGCATATGATGGGCTATTGGACTAAATCACCATGCTGGAAACAATGTTGGGCAGTAGCATCACTACAAATACCAATGCGATTAGATTAACTGTGTTTCTTAGTGTCAAAATGCTATCATCACTATTTTTCAACCCTCATTCTCTTTTGAAGTTGATTATGTTTGGGATCCCAAAGACCCCAAAGATGTAGGAGTAAAAATTATATTAGTCATTTTGAAAAGAACTTCCTTTCAAATTTCCCTTCAAATTATTTAATCTACACTACTGTTCAAACGTTTGAGGTCTCATAAAGGCTGCATTTATTTGATCAAAACCAAGGTAAAACAGTAACATGTGAAATATTATAAAAATGTAAAATAAAGGTTTCTATGTTTGCACGTTTTTTTAAATTAAATTTAGTTGGCAAAGCTGAATTTTCAATATCACTACTACAGTATTCAGTGTCACATGATCCTTCAAATATCATTCTAATTTGCTGATTTGATGCTTTAAAAACATTTCTTATTGTTATCAGTGTTGAAAACAGTTGTGCAACTGAATATATTTGTGGAAATCGTGATACAGTGCATCTTTTTTCAGGATTAATTGATAAATAGAGAGTTAAAAAGAACTGTGTTTATTTAAAATAGATAATACAAATTTTTTTTGTATTTTTTGTATTTTGTATCAATTTAATACGTCATTGCTGAATAAAAGTAAAACTTCTGAATCAGGTTGATCCCTGCAAGAAAAAACAACAACATTTAAAATGACAATAAAATTAAAAAAAATGTAAATAAAAAGTTGATTCATGGATTAGTACCTACAAACCAACCTTGGATATCTTATTTCTAGCCAGCGACAAAGATTGTTATGAAAATGACCATCTGCATGTACCACTTGTGATTGAGCACTTCAGGTGAAGATTCTTTCCAAAAATATGATGTACCAGTGTACCAGTCTCACATTGTAACTAAATACTTTCTTGTTTTTTTTCTTCCTGTAATGTATTTGTTTGTGTAGTTAGCTACACTTTTTTAGTAGCTTGCCCAACACTGGCACTGTAATCTATGCCTACTGTCGGGACCATGAATCCAATGTCAGAGAAAATCAAAAGGAGCTTACTGAGGATGGCAATGATTCAAACAGATGGCCTAGTTTTAGCCAGACACAAAGCTGTAACACATTGAATCTGTGGAAAAATTGCGATGAACATATGAGTGACACCATCCACATAACTGGAAATAGAAGATACAACCAAAGAAAATATAAGTTGTATTATTTTGTATTATTACTGTCTTCCAGAAAAGACAAATTCCAAATGAGGTCTGTTATATTTCTCCTAGACAGTAATGAGATTATTGGGGGTTTTTCCTAAATTGCTTATAAGGACTTTTCTCCTGAGAACAATATAATGACCCTAATAATTTCATGAGTCTCCACTTGTATGGCTCAAATTGCCCAAGAGATACAAAAGACTGAAAACGTCTCGGGTTATGACTATAACCCTTGTTCCCTGAGAAGGGAACGAGACACTGCGTCGTTGAAAACGACTCTTTGGGGACGCTCCCTTAGCATGCGCCTCTGAAGTATGAATGAAACTAATCCAATCCTGATTGGTGTTGCGTCATGACGTAACATGTGACGGCACATAAAAGTGACGCCGGCACACACACACATTAGCCTCAAGATGAAGCAAGCTGCTCTTAGGCATAGAGGGGCATGGCAAGACGACGCAGTGTCTCGTTCCCTTCTCAGGGAACAAGGGTTATAGTCATAACCCAAGACGTTCCCGTTCGAGGGAACTCGCACTGCGTCGTTGAAAACGACTCTTTGGGGAACGAATGCCCACTAGGCCACGCACCGAAAAAGGCCTGCCCTAGAGTGAAACTGATCTCAGGCACTCAGCTACGACGAGAGCACACGTGCGCCAGCTACACTAGGGAGGTGCAGACTATAAACCTGATAAAAATGTGCGGGGTAGCCCAACCGGCTGCCTCACAGATCTCCTGGAGGGGCACTCCCGAGCGGAGGGCCCTAGAGGACGCCATGCCTCTAGTAGAATGAGCCCTTACGGCCAAAGGTGAAGGCAAATTGTGCGCCTTGTAGGCCTACTTATGATTTGTATAGCCGGGAGCCTCTTATAGGTGACCCAAAACACACCATAGTAGGTCCGACCTCCTCCAAGAAGAGGACCTCTCAAGGTAAATACTCAGAACTCTGACTGGCAGAGCAAGGAACCTCTCCTCTTCTGCTGACACATGAGGTGGAGGATGAAATACTTGCAGGACCATGGACCTAGCCATGTTAGATTGCACTCAAGGCACATAGCTGGGTCTCGGATGCAGGATGGCCTTAACTCCGCCGGGGGCAAACCCCAAGCAAGCTGGCGATAATGCCAGGGCTTGGAGATCTCCCAGTCTCTTTAAATAAATAACTAAAAGAAAGGCTATCTTGAACGTGAGGTCCTAGGCGAAGCCGACTGGAGGTATTTGAAGGGAGCCAGGGATAGCCCTTCGAGAACCAACGCCAGGTCCCAGGAAGGAACCCTGGACCTGACTGTCGGTCTCATCCTCCAAATACCATGGAGAAATAATATGACCAGTTGGTGCCTCCCCAAAGGCCCAACATTTAGTGGTGCATGGAATGCCGCAATGGCAGCCACGTACACCCTACGTGTGGACGGGGAGAGATACGCAGAGAAACAATCTTGAAATAACTCCAGAACTGAAGCCAATTGGGCAGTTAACTGGGCCTAACTCGAGTTCTCTACACCAACTGGAAAAACATTCCACTTGAGGCCATATAATCTCCTAGTAGACGGAGCCCTAGAGATAAGTATGGTTTCGACCACCCCAGATGATAGACCAGCATCTAGGTACTGATCTGAGGCCCCCTCAGAGGCCAGACACACAATTTTCACAGCTCTGGATGAGGATGGAATATAGTGCCCTTCGCCTGAGACAACAGATCCCTCCTCTGAGGAATCTGCCACGGCGGAGCTATCAGGAGTGAAATTAAGTCTGAAAACTATCCTCGGGCTGGCCAAAACGGGGTTATCAGAAGAATCTGATGCCCTCCTGATGGACCCTCTCCAGGTCTCCCCGGAGCAGAGCGATTGGAGGAAAGCATACAGGCGAAGCCTCGGCCAGGCCTGTACCATGGCATCCAACCCCAGCGGGGCTGGATGAGTGAGGGAGAACCAAAGTGGACAGTGGGACGTCCCTCTAGACGCAAACAGATCCACTTCCCTTGGTCCAAACCTCTGCCATATCAACTCCACCACCTCTGGATGGAGTCTCCATTCCCCGGGCCTCAGCCCCTGCCTCGACAGGATGTCTGCTCCCTGATTCAGAACCCCCGGGACATATATTGCTATATTGCTCTTATAGATAATATTTTCCCTTGGGACCATAAAATGATCTGATGCGCCAATCTGGATAGAGGGCGCGACCTGAGTCCCCCTTGTCAGTTCAGATAAGCTACCACTGATGTATTGTCCGAACGTATCAAAAGACGTGGTAACCTTTGATGTCTGGGAGGAAGCTCCTCAGAGCCCTGAACACAGCCAACATCTCTAGGCAATTTATATGCCAAGAATGATGATGGTCCTGCCACAGACCCCTGGCAACGCGGCCGTTCAAGACCGCGCCCCAGCCAGTGAGGGAAGCGTCTGTCGAAACAGTTTTCCGGCGACATGACGCCCCTAACACTGGCCCTTGGGACAAGAACGAAGGTTTCTTCCATATTAATAGGGAACGAAGGCATCTGCGCGTAACTTTTATTATACGGAACGGATTCCCCTTGGGGGAAAACCCCTTGGCTTTGAGCCACCACTGAAGGGGCCTCATGTGAAGCAGGCCCAAAGGAATTATGTTGGATGCCGCTGTCATGAGGCCCAGCAGTCTTTGAAATTGCTTTACAGTGATGACCTGGCCTAGCTTTATCCCGGACACCATGGCCAGGATGGATTCGATACACGCGGGAGACATATGTGCACGCATCGTAACCAAATTACATACCATGCCCAGAAAAGTAGTCTTCTGAGCTGGGTCTAACACATTTTTCTTAGTGTTGAGTCTCAACCCCCGGTTCTGAATGTGGCCAAGAACGACATCTCGATGCCGAACTACCATTTCTCGAGACTGGGCCAATATGAGCCAGTCGTCGATGTAATTCAGTATATGGATGCCCTGAAGCCTCAGTGGAGCCAGGGCGCATCCATACACTTAGTGAACGTGCGGGGAGAGAGTGCTAGGCTGAACGGAAGAACCCGATATTGGTATGCTTCGCCCCTGAAAGCAAACCTCAGGAACCTCTTGTGATATGGAAGGATGGAGACATGAAAATAAGCGTCTTTTAGATCTATCGTGACAAACTAGTCCTCGGATCTGATTTGGTTCACGATAATGGGAATAGTAAGCATTCTGAACCTGAATCTCCTCAAAGAACGATTCAAAATCCTTAGATCTAAAATCGGCCTCAGACCACCATCCTTCTTTGGAACTATAAAGTACAGGCTGTAAAACCCGGACTCCCTGTCTGGTAGGGGAACACTTTCTATGACCCCTTTATCCAGTAGAGTCTGTACCTCTTGTTCCATAACCCGAGCCTGTTCTGGAACCACTGCAGTCGGTACCACCCCAGCAAACTTGGGAGGTTGGTGACCGAACTGCAATCTGTAACCATATTTTATAATATTCAGGACCCATATATAGATATATTCGGAAGGCGTTGACATTCTTCTACAAAATCTACTAAAGGAACCAGCCCCTCGAGACTGGCCTCGGGTGTTTTTCGAGCACTATTCTCAACCTCCTGAAGCGGAGGACCGGCAGGAAAAAGTCAAGAAAGATTTTGTGACCATAGTCGGTGCCCTGTTGCAAGCTTTTGGGGAGAACGCCAAGGTGTGCATTCGCTGGAAATCGATGTGGCCCGAAGCGTGCAGGACGGCGGGACAACATCTTTTTCCCCGAGGGCTCCTGCAGCTAGAATAACCTCGATTGCTCCACAGCGGGGGGCAGCCCTCAGAGGTCCTACACTACAATTAGGACCTCTTTCCCGAAGCCCTCTTCGCCTGAAGGATGGCCCTCAGGTCGCCCTTCTGGCTGGAGGACTTCGGTTGAGAGCGTTTCTTCTGTTGCCAGGCTCTGGCAGGAGGGGCTCTAGAGGCAACGCTCTCTTTTTGCTCTTGCCGATGGGAGGAGCTGGTTGACGGCTGAGGCTGGCCTACTAGCTCCCTACAAGCTACTAGCTCCCTCTGTTTAAATTTTGACCTTTTGTCTCCTTGTCTGAAATCATTAGTGAAGAATTTGGGCGTGGTTTTTGATAAGTGCTCTCAAATTTGATAAACAGATTAATACGGTAGTCAAATCCAGTTTTTTTCATCTCAGAGTCCTAGCTAAAGTTAACCTATTAAGCTGCAACACCATTTTTGAAAAATCCCCAGAAATGGCACACCCAAACTAAAACAGATACAGTTCATGAACCCTTTGTACTAAAAGCACAAGTATGATCTCATTTGAAAGCTGACACCTGGTAGTTTATTGTAAGTGTAGAATTAATTATTGTCATAATGAAAAAATAGTTATAAATAGCTTCAAAGTTTTGTAAAGTTATTAGAAATGTATATTTTATGAAATATCTCCATAAAAATAATACTGAAGTTGGCATTGTATCAATCTATGAATGCACTGCAGCTGAAGCCACATGTCTGACCATGTTATATTTAAAATCTGAAGATGACAAGTCTAAAACTCTGTATTTAGTTAAATGTTTTTCAAGATCATGTCACATGACTTTATTTTGATTAGACTCTAAAATGCAAACTGATGTTTATTGTCATGTTCTAAGCATCTATTCAGTCTACTGTCTCTATTGTTTTGTGGTGCAAACGAGCCCCATTCAGTCTCAGTCTCCCCTGCACACATTCACACGTCTCCGGCCTGGTTATGGCTCTAAATATGTTTTTCTTTTGTCTTCATTATAATTACTAACGACTGGCTATTCACACTGTTTCTGTGGTGTCCTGTTATTCAATGCAATACTTACTGAGACCACTAGGGGGAGGTAGTTGAGAAGAGGGATACGGGGAGAAGAAGCGTAGAAAAAAGGAAGGTGGAGCACGAGTTCTGTATGTGTTTTTAGAGTGAGTAATAAAGAAGAGATGTAACCGTTCATCTGCTGTGGTCTGGCTTTGTAACGGTAACTAGAACATAACAAATTGGCGACGAGGCGACCCACTATTGCTGCAAAGATGGCATCGTCTGCACCATTTCCAAACTTGTTCTTACCTGCTCCGGGCGACCCGGCGATTCCTTTCAAGACATGGGAGCGGATGTTCCAGAATTATCTGCTAGTGATCGACGTTGAAGGACAGGAATGGTCGGAAGTCGGGAAAAGAGCCCTTCTGTTACATTGCTTGGGCACGGAGGGGCAGAGAATATTTTACACGTTACCAGAAACGGGCGATACAATGGCCGCTGCTATTACTGCTCTACATGCTCATTTTACACCCAAGTTGAACGTGGTCATGGAGAGACACACATTCCGGAAAAGAACTCAACAAGCTGGTGAGTCTATAATCCAGTATGTTGCTGCACTGAGATAACTCTCGTCTACGTGTGAGTTTACAAATGCAGATGATATGATTCGTGACCAGCAGGTTGCTGCATGATAAGTTAACATTAGCGGATGCTGTTACAATTGCACAACAAGTCGAATCGGCTGGAGAGCATGCTAAAGCAATAACTAGTACACAGAACTTTTCCGTACAGACTGTGAATGTGCAAAGAAACATAAAAGTGCATGGACGCAGCGCGGGGGAATCTAAAAATAGAATGGCCGGCGCACGCTCCACTGCTTCATTCATGTCGACTCGGACGGTGACTTCACGTACCTGCTTTCGCTGCGGATCAGATAAACATCTTGCAAATGCAGTAGAATGTCCAGCAGCCAAGGTAACCTGTAAAAATGGCAAGAAAAAAGGACATTTTGCACGTGTCTGTAGAACGACGCAAACTCACACAGTGCATGAAGTAGTAATGCCTGAGTACACGCTACTGTTACTTCAAGATAAGGATGTAAGCGCTAAACTTCACTGTACTGTTCAAGTCGAAGCCGGTGCGGTCCAGAGGCCTGTCACGTTGACTGTTGATACTGGTGCTTCTGTTTCAGTTCTGCCAAAGAGCATGTATGATGATCACTTTGGGGAAGTACCTCTACAGCCACCTGCAGCATGCTTAGTCACTTATTCGCGTACTCCAATTCATGTGATCGGCTGCTTGCACGCAACCGTGGTAAAAGACTGCCGCAAATGCTCAGTGAACTTCTATGTGGTGGATAAAGGAACTGCATTAATGGGCATGGATCTGATAACAGCTCTTAAACTATGCATTAAAGGAGATACAATTCTGCCAGATCATGCTACATCCTCCACATCTTGCTCTTCAGAACCAGTGTTACAGCTTTCTACTCAAGTGGACTCACCTTCAGTTGGCTGTGTTGCAGGGTTTATGCATAAAGTCAAGGTGTCAGATACAGCCGTGCCTGTTAGACAGAAACTACGACGCCTTCCCTTTTCTGTGAGAAAAGCCGTGTCCGCGGAGTTGGACAGACTACTTTCTGCCGGAGTTATAGAGAGAATAGATGCATCTCCATGGGTGTCACCGATTGTGGTTACAATGAAAAAGACTGGTGGCATAAGAATGTGTGTAGATCTCAGGGAACCGAACAAAGCTGTGGTAATAGACAGTTACCCCCTGCCTCACATGGAGGAATTATTGACTGCTTTAGCTGGATCTACAATCTTCTCCACAATTGATCTTGAGAGTGCATATCATCAAGTGCCTTTACATCCTGAGAGCCGTGATTTAACAGCGTTTATCACGCATGAAGGACTGTTCCGGTTTTGCAGGGTACCGTACGGTTTGGCTTCAGCACCGTCGGTATTCCAAAAGATGATGGAGTGCATACTCAAAGGTGTACCAAACGTGCAGAACTACCTCGATGACATCATTTGCTTTGGACCCACAGCAGCGGAACATGACGTTGCACTGAACACGGTACTGAGCCGACTAAAGGAGGCTGGGTTGCGTTTGAACGAACAAAAGTGTCAAATTAGGCAAAAGAGCCTGCGTTTTTTGGGACACTTGGTTACAGCACAAGGAGTTCAGCCAGATACTGAGCACTTACAGGCAATCGTACAAGCTCCAGCTCCTAAGGATGTGCCAGCCCTACGTTCATTCCTGGGTATGCTCTCATGGTATAATAAATTTATACCCAATTATGCTACTATTGTTGAACCCTTACGGGCACTTGACATTGCGCAGAACAATGGTCACTTTAGCACATGAGAATCATCAGGGCATAGTAAGGACCAAGCAGCGGTTGCATGAGCTCTATTGGTTTCCAGGAATAGACGCTATGGTTCAAACTCAGATTTCAGCATGTTCGTTGTGCCAGGAGTCAGACAGGACGGCAAAGACTACTGCTTCTCCATTACAGCCGGTGCCTTTTCCGGACGGTCCATGGTTGAAGTTGGTTTTGGACATAGTAGGACCTTTTGAGACAGCTGCTTATGACTGCAGATATGCTATTACACTGACGTACTATTACTCAAAATGGCCTGAAGTGGCGTTTACGCCTTCCATTACGACGCCTGTACTAATTGGATTCCTGAATTCTGTTTTCAGTAGGCATGGAAACCCTGAGAGTCTGGTAACAGATAATGGACCACAGCTTATTTCCTCAGTCTTTACCGCTTTCTTGGACGAACGAAATATTGCACACACCAAAACATCTGTAAACCATCCTGCGGCTAATGGGGCTGTGGAAAGATTTAATAAGGTTCTCAAGGACTGTGTGCAAATGGCAGTTTTGCAAAAGAAACCGTGGAAACAAACAGTCTTGGACTTTTTGCAAACGTATCGTTCTACTCCACATGCAATGACTGGTGTTTCGCCATTTGAACTGTTATACGGCAGGAAAATGAGAACCAAACTTATGGTGTTCACATCTCACTCCAGTTCCACACGTGACCAAGAAGTTAGACAACGAGTGTCGGTTCGCCAAAATAAAATGAAGCAATACTCTGATGCAAAACGAGGGGCTCGGGTGTCTACATTTCAGGTGGGCAATATAGTGCGTATACGCAAACCAACGCATGTTCCCAAAGGACACTCAAAGTTCACACAACCAGTGGAAATAGAGAAGCAAGTGGGCCCAAGCACGTACAGACTGGCAGATGGAAGACTGTGGCACTCTTCTCACTTGTCTTTGGTTCCAGAGGTAATGAAGCCCACCTCAGATCAGCCTGCTGTTGATGTTTCAGTCGCAAATGTTCCGAACACTGAACAGAGCACAGGAAAACGTTCTGTTCGTCAGTGCAAACCACCTTTTTGGTTGAAAGACTATGAGACTAAATAAGAGTATACAGTGGTTTGAATTACTGACTGTATGTAGGTATAGCGCAGATGGAGATTCAATATAGTCCTGTAATGATTCTGTAATTCTGTTGGAGTTATGAATGAAGAAGTGAAATTGAGAATTTAACAGAAGTAATTACAGTTGTTAACTACCGTAAAATAACTTAGTTGTAATAAGGCAAACGCTTACGTTTATGTGTTCCTATTGAAATCTAGTACTGTTTTGAGTTGGTACTACGTGAAATTGTTTTACGTAATGGGGAGATGTGGTGTCCTGTTATTCAATGCAATACTTACTGAGACCACTAGGGGGAGGTAGTTGAGAAGAGGGATACGGGGAGAAGAAGCGTAGAAAAAAAGAAGGTGGAGCACGAGTTCTGTATGTGTTTTTAGAGTGAGTAATAAAGAAGAGATGTAACCATTCACCTGCTGTGGTCTGGCTTTGTAATGGTAACTAGAACATAACAGTTTCAATCCCTAATTTCTTTTTTCAAAGTTCTCAGTTCACATTTGAAACTGTATCAAATGACCTTCTTGAAAAAAGAAACATTTAAGTTAGCATTCCTATTTAGAAAAATTCATAAAAATAACAGCTAGGTGGCAGGTGCATCTGAGGGCTAGCTAGCATGTTAGCTTAGCACACCATCAATACACGACAATTTATGAGATTAAAACCATGTTTGTTCTCCAAACTTACTTTATAGGGCAAGTTGAGTGTTTTAAATAACCTTCTGTGATCTAATTTGGCTTCAGATAAAAAAATCAGACAGTAAATATATTATTTTATAGTATTCTGCACAATGATAAAGTCTATATCGATTAGCATTACATTATAAATATAATCTATTATTATGAAAATACCTGACATGGCTCGAAGAACACAGGTAAATCAAATATCATTGCAATCATGTTTATTGTCTTCAAAACGTTTTTACCTGCATGTTACAGCGATCTCTGGAAGCTTTGTATGTGTCAGGGAGTTCCTGGGATGTCACATGATTATGGCACTTCTTCATGTGTTCCATATATGGACTGCATGTGCACACGGCGCCCTCAGGCTGCCAGTATGGATTGAAAACCTATGAGAATCTATCAATATTTCTCCAAATCTGCACATTTTTGAGCTAAAAGCCCTGAGGGACGTGGTTTTGTGAATCGCTGTCATGACGACCTCACAGGAGTTTTTTTTCTGAATGAGAGCGGCTGACGCTCATAATTCATATTAAAGGTATCGACTCATTTTTTGATTACATAACAACTGACACAAATTAAGACATAACTGTCACTATACGTTTCTCAGAATACAATAGTGGTCAAATACTGAAACTTAAGTCTTATATCTTTTTAATGATGTATAGTTTGTCAAGGTAATAACTTTGAACCTGATAGTAACTTTGAACTATTTAAACAAAAAAAACGCTTCAGTGCGCCGGCGCTCTGGCAACGGTTAACAGGTTAAACCATTTCTTTCTTTTAAGGACTTTGAAAGGGTGATTCATGCTTTTATCTCGAAAAGACTCGACTACTGTAATTCTCTGTACTTTGGCATTAACTAAGCAACTCTTAACCATCTGCAAATGGTGCAGAATGCAGCTGCTAGGCTCCTTACCGGTGTGCGTAAACGAAAGCACATTACCCCAGTTCTGAAATCTCTGCATTGGCTGCCAATCCGTTACAGAATTGATTTTAAAGTCTTAATGCTGGTTTTTAAATCTATGAATGGTCTGGCTCCTGTTTACATCTCTGAATTATTATCCATTCACAATCCTGGAAGGTCTCTTAGGTCATCCAACCAGAGACTGTTAAATGTTCCTCGGGCTAGATTGAAAACAAGAGGAGATCGAGCTTTTTCTGTTGCTGCACCAAAACTTTGGAACAGCCAACCTGTTTTTATTAGAACTGCCACTACACTGCATGAGTTTAAAGCAAAACTCAAAACCTATCATTTCTCTTTGGCTTATAATTGTAACTGATTTGTGTGGTGTCTGGTCTGTTCTGTGTTCTGTCCTGTAATTTGTTGTACATGGTGTTAAATGCTGACGATGTCCGACATAGTGTACAGCACCTTGGTCAACAATTGTTGTTTTTAGTGGTGCTATATAAATAAAGTTGAGTTGAGTGAGTTGAGTTGAGTTGGCCACTTGGACCAGCCCTCCTAGATCCAGATTTAGAGCGGCAAGGGAGATACTGTTGGAACGCTGCTGACTGTTCTTTCGCTTCCTGAAACCTGTCGACGACTGTAGTGACAGCGTCGGAGAACAGGCCAGAAGGTGATAGCGGGGCATCCAACAGAAAATATTTGTCTTTCTCTTTTATACCGGACAAATTTAGCCACAGATGTCTCTCAGTAGCCACCATAGCTGACATAGAGTAGCCTATTGGCATGTGCCGTCTCTTTAGTGGCCCGGAGAGACAAATCTGTGGCTCTTCTCAACTCCGCGAAGTCAGCAGGGGTTGGTCCCTCGCCCTCATTTAGATCTTTAAGAAGATCGGCCTGGTACGCCTGCAAAATCGTCATAGAGTGCAGGCACGCACTAGCCTGACCAGCCGCCATATAAGCCCGGCCAACCAGTGCAGAGGTGTCCCTGCACAGTTTGTTGGGCAGCGCCGGGGCTTTAAGCGAAGATGCCGAATCAGGAGAAAGATAGCTTGCTAAAGCTTCCTCCATCTGCGGCATCTTGCCATAACCCGCTCTCTCGCACCCACCACATTCGAATAATCATATAATGAATGTGATGAGATACGTAAAGAGTGGGGTTCTTCCCAGGATCTAGGGATCTCTTTATGAAGATCTGGGAAAAACGGTAGCTAAGCCCCGGCGCTGAGGTTGTGAACGGTGCTGCAGGAATCTCTCGTCTAGCAGGCTTTGACGGGGATCATCCTGCTTATTTTGTGGCCAGCTATATATATATATATATATATATATATATATTTTTTTTTTTTTTTTTTTTTTTTAGTCTGGCCACAGCACGCATCACAACCTCCACGAGCTCTACATAAGCAGAAACATGAGCCGGCGAGTGTGACTCATGTTGCTCGCTCCCGATGCTGAGCAAATCTACTTCCTCAGAAACAGATAGCTCGAGCACCGGGCACTCCTCACGGGCAGAAGAAGCTGCATCGCTGGCTTCTGCGTCATGAACGAGTGTTATAGAATCTGCGGATGATGAACGAAAAAGTGCCTCAGCAGTCTCGTTCTCATCCTCGAGATCCTTCTGCGATCCCCACGATCTAAGTCGCGAATCTAAGCCGGGACCCGAATCGTGGGGATCGCGAGCCTGGCCATCATCAGACAATATAGCCAAGCGGGAGTGCAGCACTCTAATAGGAAGTGCTTCACAGTGTTCACAGGCAGTCCCCTTGAGAGCTGCCTGTGCGTGCTACGCCCCTAAACAATACACACGCAACTGATGCATGTCCCCACCCGTGAGATATCTAGAGCAGGGGTGCACACACTTTGTGTATTGTTCACTCGCCATAATATAGAGCTTTGCACAGACAAAACAACACCAAATAAGTCAGACAGTTTCACAGAGAGCGCTTGCTGAAGAGCGAAAGCTAATGTGTGTGTGTGCCGGCATCACATTTATGTGCCGTCACATGTTACGTCATGACGCAACACCAATCAGGATTGGATTAGTTTCATTCATACTTCAGAGGCGCACGCTAAGAGAGTGTCACCAAAGAGTCGTTTTCAACGACGCACTGCGAGTTCCCTCGAAAGGGAACAAGTTTTCACTTTATTTTGATGATTTAACACATTCTGTTGACTATAAGTAACGTTGCACCTACATGTCTACTAACTCGCATTAGAGTGTTAGTAGAGTATTAATAGACTGGTAGTAGGGTTAGTGTTTGAATAAGTTGGCATGTAGTTGCAAAGTTACTGATAGCCAGTAGAATGTCTGTTGTGGAATCATCACAATAAAGTGTTAACAGATATTAAGCAAATAGTCTACTAATAATCTACTGAGAGTTAGTTGGCATGTAGTTGCAAAGTTACTTATTGTCAACAGAATGCTCAAAAGGAAACATCAAAATAAAGTGTTACCAAAAAAAAAAGTTAAATAAAATAATAATAATAATTGGCCATTGAAAAACACATCTGGGTCAACCACTCACTAATTGATATATTTGTCTGTGTATTACAGACATAATTGCATGAATGTCTCTTACTTTTTCAACCCAATCCCTCAAACCGCCTACCTCTATTCCAGCATATAACGACCATGTTTAACAGTCCAATCAATTGCCAATGGACCAAAGTCCCAGCCTACTTTTTTTTCTCGTTGAATATCCTGTTTCACTCAAAAATACATCAGATTACGTAAGTAAAATCACTTGCGAACAGCGTGACTTTAATTTTATAGCTCTATACTCTTACCATATGCCAACAATTGTCTAATGTATTAAAGGATTAAAGGATTTCCATGAGATTCTCTGTGAGCACCTGGTTCTGTGGGACCAGCATGGATCTGTCCTCTCACCCCAGAGAGAGGAACGCAAATCCACCTGGCTCTCACCCAAAAACACTCCTCAATGCCTGCATTCAAGTGCAGAGCTGAACATAACTAACAGAACAGCCATAATGCTGTCATTACACACTTCACATACTGTGGGTGTTTCCCTGGACTCCATCTGTAGCACAGAGCTCAGGTTGCCCATGCTCACAGGAAACAGGTTGACAAACAATAAGAGCGCTTTAAAGAACTTTCATTGAGGCAAACTACACTATGGACATGTACACACAGCAGCTACATTCGTTTGTCAGCTTACCTTTAGTACTTAATCCTGTTCAACTAGTTGTTAATGACATATTTTAACGTACATCAGGGACATGTCTCTCTTTTTATGGTGCAAAAAATCACAGGGAAAGAGGTACGAGTGTTTACTTACTTGTGTTGCCAGATCTTGCAAGAAAATAATATAAACAAGCGAACATAAACAAGCCCATAGTAAACTGAAATAAATCCAAATGCTTTCAATTGAAAATAAGACCGAAATATTGCGACCCGCACCTGCCCCTTTAATAACCTGGGCCCTGTTTACACCTTAATATGCGTTTTGGTCGATCGGATCACAAGTAGACTCATACCCATTTACACCTGGTGTTTTAATCTGTCTCTTTTTTAATTTTCAACCACATCTGTCTGGATTTCTTCGAAGGAAGGGTCTATGGGTGGGTAAATGTATTATTTTTCTTCATATCTTTTGATCTAATGGACAAAATAAGCTAGCACAATTTACATATGAATGTGCCCAGAGACAAAAAACAAAGAGAGCTCAGCAATCCGGTCGAATGCATTTTCTACTACCTCTGGAAGTGGTCGAAAGTGGACAAGCTCAAAACGTTTTAGACCCCGTTTACACCTGCATTAAGTGTCGTCCAATCAACCTATACAATTTCTACACAATCAACCAAAATACATCTTAATACCAGCTGTAAACAGGGCCTTGAGCCAAGGCCAAACCATAGACTGTAAAAAAATATGGACGTAGTGTCTGTGATGTCACCCGTAGGTTTCTGAAGATAAATTTTGAAGCCCAAAGTGGGTGGAGCCGGTCGTCGCCATCTTGGTAGCATTGTCACCACTCGTCACTCCCGAATAAACGAAAATGGGCAAAAGGCGGGATAAGCTGAGGTGACGTGACGGCTAACAGACAGCAGACAAACGGCTAGTAGTGGCAATCCTCCTGTCACTCAGGTGGCCACGGCCTTAATTATGCAGAACTTTAAGGCTGAATATAATTTAAACGGATGAGTTATAAAAAAATTCACCCCCTTAAAATTAGCTATATAGACCAAACCCACTTTTTGCACCAGCCTGTAAACACATTTTTGTCTCCTGTAAAGTTGGGCAATTTAACATGGGGGGTCTATGGGATTGACTCTCTTTTGCAGCCTGTCTGTAGCGGCTAGTCGATGAATTGCAGTTTAAGTCACTTCTGTGTTGGTTTCAAGAGAGAGACATGAAGGTTGCTGCTTGGGCCAAACCAGCCCAAAACCGGTTGTAAAACATGGACATGGCAACAAAGCAAAATAGCACTCTGTGAAGCAGCCTTACAAACATAAAAAACACAGCACCTCTGTAGATGGTGGTTTATTTCAAATGGCAGAACATAACGAGTCTTTTGTCTCCATGTTACTGAGAAATTCACGTTTTTTGACAGCTCCAGGGCTTTTGTGTAAAATACAGATTATACTCACTGATAGTCGGATCGACAGAGGGTTAACAAAACAGTTTTTGAAAGGTTATTGTATAACCACTGAAAATTGTATTGTACTTTGTCTACTATTTAAACAGTATTATGGTAATTATAGAATTCTATAGCAACAGCTTTCTAACCTGTACGGGATGGCGTTTTGCTTCAGCAGGTTGGTCGAAACTGACAGAACAACAGGGCACCGAATTGGTTACTCAACAAACACCAGAGGCCAGTCTCGAGAGGCTGGATCCCCTAGTAGAATATTTGACAGTGTGAAAGCCACTGCCAAATGTGTCTTGTTGGCTCCTGCATTCTATCGAAAAGGGTTATCAAATACAGTTCAGGTCTTGCCCACTCAGATTTATGGGGGTCCTGCCCACTGTGGTGGGCCCCGAGCAGGCTCTGGTTATGGAACTAGAGATAATAACTCTGCTGGGGAAATGGGCCATAGAAGATGTTCCTCCCCCCAACAGAGAAGCCGGGTTTAACAGCCGATATTGTATCGTTCCAAAGAATGATGGGGGGTTACATACCATTTTGGATCTGCGAGTTCTGGACCAGTCAGTTATGCAGCTAAAATTAAAAATTTTAACCTGTGCCTTCAGGGTATTCACATCATGAACTACATCGATGATTGGTTAATTCTAGCTCAGTCGCATCAACTGGCATCAAGATGACGTTCTCGCCCATATGAAAATGTTGGGGTTACGGTTAAATGCCAAAAAGAGTGTGCTTTCTTAACACAGTCTGATCCCAAGACGTCATATGACTAACGCTTTTGACCATACGTCAACATCCGACGTTTTAGGGTACCCTTTAATGTCAGTTAGATGACGATCCTAGGGCGTCATCTACTGACGCTTTACCTTTAGCGTCAGTTAGATGACGCGGGTAGGTTTAGGTCTGGGGTAGGGTTAGGATTAGATAGCGTCATCTAACTGGCGTTAAAGGGTACCCTAAAACATCGGATGTTGACGTATGGTCAAAAGCGTCAGTCATATGACGTCTTGGGATGAGACTGGGCTGGCTTTCTCCAGCTCAGAGGACCACTTTTCTAGGCTTGGTGTGGGATTTGGTCTCATTGCAAGCATGTCTCTTCCCTGCACGCTTCGAGTCAATCCTATCTGCCGTAAAGATATTAAAGCTAGGCCAGTCACTCACTGTGAAACAATTTCAGAGACTGTTGGGTTTGATAGTAGCAGTGTCCAACGTGATACCTTTTCGCCTGCTGTACATGAGACCCTTACAGTGGTGGTTCAGGACCAGGGTATTTTCCCCAATGGACAACCCTTTTAGCATGATCAAGGTCAAGCGGCAATGCTTAAATGCCCTGGTTATGTGGAAGAAACCCTGGTTCCTATCCCAAGGTCCCGTGTTAGGAGCTCCTTGTCGTCGCAAGATGCTAACGATGTATGCTTCTCTCATGGGCTGGGGAGCGATTCTAGATGGTCGCTTGACTGTCTATGGAGGGGTCATCATCTCTCTTGGCACATCAACTGCCTGGAGATGAGTACTTTTTTTTTTGCTCTCAAGAATTTCCTCCCAGACCTCAGGGGCCTCAGGGGCCATCATGTGCTTGTCCGGACAGACAACACATTAGTGGTCGCCTACCTAAATCACCAGGGGGATTGCTCTCGCGTCTGCTCTGCAAACTGGCACACCAAATCCTCCTGTGGTCCCACGGGGAGTTGCTTTCACTCAGGGCAGCTTACATCCCTGGAAGCCAAAACCTAGTAGCAGACATCCTGTTGAGGCTGGGGCTGAGGCCGGGGGAATGGAGACTCCACCCTGAGGTGGAGGAGCAGAAATGGAGAGTTCTGCCATGCACAAGTGGATCTGTTTGAGTCTCAAGAGATGTCTCACTGTACACTCTGGTTCTCCCTCCCGCAACCAGCTACTCTTAGACTGGATACCGTGGTACATCACTCTGCTGGACCAAGGTCCAAGGACCAAGTTCGCCAGGACCAAGTTTGCCTGCTTTTGATAGCCCCGCGGTGGCCAGGCCGAGTATGGTTTTCAGATATGGTTACTCTTTTTGACGGTCCTCTTTGGGAGTAACCCGTCAGGAGGGACCTTCTGTCCCAGGCAGGGGGCTCAATTCTTCACCCCCGTCCAGAATTGTGGAATCTGTGGGCTTGGCCTCTGAGGGGGCCCAGCTTGTAGACTCTGGTCTCTCAACTGAGGTTGTTGAGACCATATCTCACACCAGAGCTCCCTCCATGAGGAAACTGTATGCCCTGAAGTGGAGAGTTTTCACTTATTGGTGCAGTGATCATCAGATGGACCCTGCTGGTACAGTGCTGGAGATCCTGCAAGAGTGGTTCAATGTAGGTCTATCTCTGCCCACTTTAAAGGTTTATGTGGCAGCCATAGCTGCTTACCACATTCCTTTGAGTGGAATGTCTTTAGGGAGAGACCCTTTGGTAATGTGTTTCCTCTGTGGTACGTTGAGGCTGAGGCCAGCAACCCGCACCTGGGTGCTGACCTGGGATTTGGCCATTGTGCTTCAAGGCCCATCCCTGGCTCCCTTTGAGCCTATTGAGGAGGTCCCGGTCAAGTTTTTGACCTTGAAAGCTTTGTTCCTTCTCGCTATTACTTCTCTTAAAAGAATAGGAGATTTGTTGGTTTCACCTTCGTGCCTGGAATTCGCACCAGACTATGTTCCCAAGGTCCCCACCAATGTGGCTAGATCTATAGTGCTGCAGGCCTTATGTCCTCCTCCTTTCCTTGATTCGGACCAGGAAAATAATAATCTGCTGTGTCCAGATAGGGCACTAGATGCTTAGGGCCACAGAGCTGCCCTGTTGTATAAATCTGAAAAACTTTTAATTTGTTTTGGACCCTGTAATAGAATTCAAGTTCCAGGAAGGAAGAGGACAGGGTCGGCTTGCGGAGGCTGTGGGTATTTATTTATGAATTAACAAAAACAACAAAACAAAGTCGCGCACACGGCGCTGCAGCAACAAAGTCCAATGGCTCTCGGCATTCGACCAAACTCTTTCCTTTCAGGTTTCAGCACACTCACCGACAGATCTCCGCATGTCTCTCCTCCTCAATAAGGTTCCCCCGTTGCTTTTATGCGGTCTCTCCACGCTAATCACTAAAACAAGACACAGGTGTTTGTCATTTGCATTTGAGCCCCCGCACCGTACCTGTCTCCCGATCCTCTCTCTCGTCACAGACTTCGCTAGACCACGCCCCCATTGCCACAGACCCCCTAACAAAGGGGTTTTAGCATCAAAGCAGAGGATGAGGCCTCTATGGCTCTTGTGTCAGGAGTTTCACTCCAAGACATTTGTGATTCGGCTAGTTCCCTTGAAAGGGAACACCTCTGTTAAGGTAACGAGATGCTGTGTCGCCCTGCCGTACCTCCTACGTGCATGTCAGCGACTTACTTCAGCCTATTAGAAGCTAGCGTTGCATTGTTTGGGCAGGCTTTATAGTTTCCTGGTTTGTGACATCACCTGCCTCCGATGTCCCGCTATACCATTGGACTGGTTTCACACATGCTTCACGACGCAATAACACAGAGCGCTCCCATAGCTTCAATCGATGCAGCATCTCGTTTCCTCTTCAGGGAATCACGGTTCCCATTTAGTAAGTCACTATGATTTACGTCAGTAACGTCAATACGAAGTGAGCCCAGAGACACTCACCCCGAGCGTTTCTTCAGTGTTTCAGCTCTGCTTTCATCTACGATTGTGGTCTCCAGAACCCGGAAGCGTTTCCTGTGTTGGTGTGATGTTGCTTCAGCAGTGATCACCTTTTTGAGAAACTCTACACAGAAAGAGCAATTCTCTGCACGCTGTGCAGGCAGTCTTCCCCTGTGTACTTCAGTACACTACAGTACAGCATAACATCCTGAGATGGGCATGGCACGCTCCGAGTGAACATCATTCCGACCTGCCGCCAAGCTTTCAGCCTGTGGTTAGACCTTGCATTTCTATGGGCTGGAAGTCTAGGCATGTTGTTGTCTCAACAGATGCCTCCCCCACCAGCTCGATCATGCAACTGACGCGCTCTCACGATAGCTCACTCTCCCAGGAGAGTGGAGACTCAACCCCCAGTCGGTCCAGGCAGATAGGAGTTTTACTGACTCAAACATGTTCTGAGGGCAGAAAGGAAAATGATGGGTTTACAGATTCAACCAATGAAAATGAAGCAAAGGCGGGGTCAAGACATTTGAACGTGCGGAGGGATTAGTCCGGAATATAAGACAAACAGATGTTCGTGGGTGATGTTACTATATTTTGTTAAAATTCATAATCTTTTAACGTTTATTAAGATAATCTGCGAACATTAAAATGTACAGAACTAATAATCATCGTCTAAATATCGTGTTGTATACATTTTGATTCAACTGGTAATCAGTTGACCATAACAAATCTGCTTAGGGGGTAACTGGTGTAAAACATGCTTTTCCAATGCTACCTCGCTGTGTGTGAAAATTATATGTGACAACAGAACTCGTTCAAATCTCTGCGACATTTCAACGGTCAAACTGATACATCTCCCGCCCTTGTAAGTTACTGCTCTCAGGGCAGGAGAACTCAATGGATTCAAATCGCTGTTATTTTAGTGTATAACGCGCTGCTCTCAGGGCAGGAGTACTCAATAGATGAAAATCACTGCTATTTTAGTGTATTACGCACTGTTCTCAGGGCAGGAGTACTCAATAGATTCAAAGCGCTGTTATTTTTAGTGTATTACACGCTGCTCTCAGGGCAGGAGTACTCAATAGATTCAAATTCGCTGTTATTTTAGTGTATTACATGCTGCTCTCAGGGCAGGAGTACTCAGATTAAAATTGCTGTTAATTTAGTGTATTACGCGCTGATCTCAGGGCAGGAGTAACAGATTAAAATCGCAGTTATTTTAGTGTATTATGCGCTGCTCTCAGGGCAGGAGTACTCAACATATTCAAATCACTGTTATTGTAGTGTATTACGTGCTGCTCTCAGGGCAGGAGTACTCAATAGATTAAAATCGCTCTTATTTTAGTGTATTACGCGCTGCTCTCATGGCAGGATTGCTCAGTGGATTCAAATCACAGTTATTTTAGTGTATTACACGCTGCTCTCAGGGCAGGAGTACTCAATAGAATCAAATCGCAGTTATTTTAGTGTATTACACGCTGCTCTCAGGGCAGGAGTACTAAATATAGGTTCAAATCTACGTTATTTTAGTGTATTACTCGCTGCTCTCAGGGCAGGAGTACTCAATGGATTCAAATCGCTGTTATTTTAGTGTATTACGCGCTGCTCTCAGGGCAGGAGTACTCAACAGATTCAAATCACTGTTATTGTAGTGTATTACGTACTGCTCTCAGGGCAGGAGTACTCAATAGATTCGAATCGCTATTATTTTTAGTATATTACGTGCAACTCTCAGGGCAGGAGAACTCAATATATTCAAAGCTCTGTTATTTTTAGTGTATTACGAGCTGCTCTCAGGGCAGGAGTACTCAGATTAAAATCGCAGTTTAGTGTATTACGCGCTGCTCTCAGGGCAGGAGTAACAGATTCAAATCGCTGTTATTTTTGTGTATTACGCGCTGCTTACTGGGCAGGAGTACTCAATAGATTCAAATTGCTGTTATTTTAGTTTATTACGCGCTGCTCTCCTCAGGGCAGGAGTACTCAACAGATTCAAATCAATGTTATTTTAGTGTATTACGTGCTGCTCTCAGGGCAGGAGTACTCAATAGATTAAAATCGCTCTTATTTTAGTGTGTTACACGCTGCTCTCAGGGCAGGATTGCTCAATGGATTCACATCACAGTTATTTTAGTGTATAACATGATGCTCTCAGGGCAGGAGTACTCAATAGAATCAAATCGCAGTTATTTTAGTGTATTACACGTTGCTCTCAGGGCAGGAGTGCTCAATGGATTAAAATCGTTGTTATTTCAGTGTATTACGCGCTCCTCTCAGGGCAGGAGTACTCAATGGATTCAAATCACTGTTATTTTAGTGTATTACGTGCTGCTCTCAGAGCAGGAGTACTCAACAGATTCAAATCACTGTTATTGTAGTGTATTACGTACTGCTCTCAGGGCAGGATTACTCAATAGATTAAACTCACTCTTATTTTAGTGTATTATGCGCTGCTCTCAGGGCAGGAGTACTCAATGGATTCAAATCACTGTTATTTTAATGTACTACACGTTGCTCTCAGGGCAGGAGTACTCAATAGATTAAAATCGCTGTTATTTTTAGTGTATTACGTGCTGCTCTCAGAGCAGGAGTACTCAATAGAATCAAATTGCAGTTATTTTAGTGTATTACGCGCTGCTCTCAGAACAGGAGTACTCAATGGATTCAAATCGCTGTTATTTTAGTGTATTACACGCTGCTCTCAGTGCAGGAGTACTCAATAGAATCAAATCACAGCTATTTTAGTGTATTACACGCTGCTCTCAGGGCAGGAGTACTCAATATAGGTTCAAATCTACGTTATTTTAGAGTATTACGCGCTGCTCTCAGGGCAGGAGTACTCAATAGATTCAAATTGCTGTTATTTTAGTTTATTACGCGCTGCTCTCAGGACAGGAGTACTCAACAGATTCAAATCACTGTTATTGTAGTGTATTACGTACTGCTCTCAGGGCAGGAGTACTCAATAGATTAAAATCGCTCTTATTTTTAGTGTATTATGCGCTGCTCTCAGGGCAGGAGTACTCAATGGTTTCAAAACGCGGTTATTTTAGTGTATAACGCGCTGCTCTCAGGGCAGGAGTACTCAACAGATTCAAATCACTGTTATTGTAGTGTATTACGTACTGCTCTCAGGGCAGGAGTACTCAATAGATTAAAATCGCTCTTATTTTAGTGTATTATGCACTCCTCTCAGGGCAGGAGTACTCAAAAGATTCGAATCGCTATTATTTTTAGTATATTACGTGCAACTCTCAGGGCAGGAGAACTCAATATATTCAAAGCTCTGTTATTTTTAGTGTATTACGAGCTGCTCTCAGGGCAGGAGTACTCAGATTAAAATCGCTGTTTAGTGTATTACGCGCTGCTCTCAGGGCAGGAGTAACAGATTCAAATCGCTGTTATTTTTGTGTATTACGCGCTGCTTACTGGGCAGGAGTACTCAATAGATTCAAATTGCTGTTATTTTAGTTTATTACGCGCTGCTCTCCTCAGGGCAGGAGTACTCAACAGATTCAAATCAATGTTATTTTAGTGTATTACGTGCTGCTCTCAGGGCAGGAGTACTCAATAGATTAAAATCGCTCTTATTTTAGTGTGTTACACGCTGCTCTCAGGGCAGGATTGCTCAATGGATTCACATCACAGTTATTTTAGTGTATAACATGATGCTCTCAGGGCAGGAGTACTCAATAGAATCAAATCGCAGTTATTTTAGTGTATTACACGTTGCTCTCAGGGCAGGAGTGCTCAATGGATTAAAATCGTTGTTATTTCAGTGTATTACGCGCTCCTCTCAGGGCAGGAGTACTCAATGGATTCAAATCACTGTTATTTTAGTGTATTACGTGCTGCTCTCAGAGCAGGAGTACTCAACAGATTCAAATCACTGTTATTGTAGTGTATTACGTACTGCTCTCAGGGCAGGATTACTCAATAGATTAAACTCACTCTTATTTTAGTGTATTATGCGCTGCTCTCAGGGCAGGAGTACTCAATGGATTCAAATCACTGTTATTTTAATGTACTACACGTTGCTCTCAGGGCAGGAGTACTCAATAGAATCAAATCACAGCTATTTTAGTGTATTACACGCTGCTCTCAGGGCAGGAGTACTCAATATAGGTTCAAATCTACGTTATTTTAGAGTATTACGCGCTGCTCTCAGGGCAGGAGTACTCAATAGATTCAAATTGCTGTTATTTTAGTTTATTACGTGCTGCTCTCAGAGCAGGAGTACTCAATAGAATCAAATTGCAGTTATTTTAGTGTATTACGCGCTGCTCTCAGAACAGGAGTACTCAATGGATTCAAATCGCTGTTATTTTAGTGTATTACACGCTGCTCTCAGTGCAGGAGTACTCAATAGAATCAAATCACAGCTATTTTAGTGTATTACACGCTGCTCTCAGGGCAGGAGTACTCAATATAGGTTCAAATCTACGTTATTTTAGAGTATTACGCGCTGCTCTCAGGGCAGGAGTACTCAATAGATTCAAATTGCTGTTATTTTAGTTTATTACGCGCTGCTCTCAGGACAGGAGTACTCAACAGATTCAAATCACTGTTATTGTAGTGTATTACGTACTGCTCTCAGGGCAGGAGTACTCAATAGTTTAAAATCGCTCTTATTTTTAGTGTATTATGCGCTGCTCTCAGGGCAGGAGTACTCAATGGTTTCAAAACGCGGTTATTTTAGTGTATAACGCGCTGCTCTCAGGGCAGGAGTACTCAATAGATGAAAATCAATGTTATTTTAGTGTATTACGCGCTGTTCTCAGGGCAGGAGAACTCAATAGATTCAAAGCGCTGTTATTTTTAGTGTATTACGCGCTGCTGTCAGGGCAGGAGTACTCAATAGATTCAAATTCGCTGTTAATTTAGTGTATTACGCGCTGCTCTCAGGGCAGGAGTAACAGATTAAAATCGCAGTTATTTTAGTGTATTACGCGCTGCTCTCAGGGCAGGAGTACTCAATAGATTCAAATTGCTGTTATTTTAATTTATTACGCGCTGCTGTCAGGGCAGGAGTACTCAACAGATTCAAATCAATGTTACTGTAGTGTATTACATGCTGCTCTCAGGGCAGGAGTACTCAATAGATTAAAATCGCTCTTATTTTAGTGTATTACGCGCTGCTTTCAGGGCAGGATTGCTCAATGGATTCAAATCACAGTTATTTTAGTGTATTACATGCTGCTCTCAGGGAAGGAGTACTCAATAGAATCAAATCACTGTTATCTTTGTGTATTACACGCTGCGCTCAGGGCAGGAGTACTCAATGGATTAAAATCGCTGTTATTTCAGTGTATTACGCGCTCCTCTCAGGGCAGGAGTACTCAATAGATTCAAATTGCTGTTATTTTAGTTTATTACGCGCTGCTGTCAGGGCAGGAGTACTCAATAGATTCAAATTCGCTGTTAATTTAGTGTATTACGCGCTGCTCTCAGGGCAGGAGTAACAGATTAAAATCGCAGTTATTTTAGTGTATTACGCGCTGCTCTCAGGGCAGGAGTACTCAATAGATTCAAATTGCTGTTATTTTAGTTTATTACGCGCTGCTGTCAGGGCAGGAGTACTCAACAGATTCAAATCACTGTTATTGTAGTGTATTACGTGCTGCTCTCAGGGCAGGAGTACTCAATAGATTTAAATCGCTCTTATTTTAGTGTATTACGCTCTGCTCTCAGGGCAGGATTGCTCAGTGGATTCAAATCACAGTTATTTTAGTGTATTACACGCTGCTCTCAGGGCAGGAGTACTCAATATAGGTTCAAATCTATGTTATTTTAGTGTATTACGTGCTGCTCTCAGGGCAGGAGTACTCAATGGATTCAAATCGCTGTTATTTTAGTGTATTACGCGCTGCTCTCAGGGCAGGAGTACTCAACAGATTCAAATCACTGTTATTGTAGTGTATTACGTACTGCTCTCAGGGCAGGAGTACTCAATAGATTAAAATCGCTCTTATTTTAGTGTATTATGCACTCCTCTCAGGGCAGGAGTACTCAATAGATTCAAAGCGCTGTTATTTTTAGTATATTACGCGCTGCTCTCAGGGCAGGAGTACTCAATAGATTCAAATTGCTGTTATTTTAGTTTATTACGCGCTGCTCTCCTCAGGGCAGGAGTACTCAACAGATTCAAATCGCAGTTATTTTAGTGTATTACGTTCTGCTCTCAGGGCAGGAGTACTCAATAGATTAAAATCGCTCTTATTTTAGTGTATTACGCGCTGCTCTCAGGGCAGGAGTACTCAATGGATTAAAATCGCTGTTATTTTAGTGTATTACGCGCTCCTCTCAGGGCAGGAGTACTCAATGGATTCAAATCACTGTTATTTTAGTGTATTACGTGCTGCTCTCAGAGCAGGAGTACTCAACAGATTCAAATCAATGTTATTGTAGTGTATTACGTACTGCTCTCAGGGCAGGATTACTCCATAGATTAAAATCACTCTTATTTTAGTGTATTATGCGCTGCTCTCAGGGCAGGAGTACTCAATGGATTCAAATCACTGTTATTTTAGTGTACTACACGTTGCTCTCAGGGCAGGAGTACTCAATAGATTAAAATCGCTGTTATTTTTAGTGTATTACGTGCTGCTCTCAGAGCAGGAGTACTCAATAGAATCAAATTGCAGTTATTTTAGTGTATTACGTACTGCTCTCAGGGAAGGATTACGCAATAGATTAAAATCACTCTTATTTTAGTGTATTATGCGCTGCTCTCAGGGCAGGAGTACTCAATAGATTCAAATTGCTATTATTTTAGTTTATTACGCGCTGCTCTCAGGGCAGGAGTACTCAACAGATTCAAATCACTGTTACTGTAGTGTATTACGTACTGCTCTCAGGGCAGGAGTACTCAATAGATTCAAATCGCTCTTATTTTTAGTGTATTACTCACTGCTCTCAGGGCAGTAGTACTCAGTAGATTCAAATCACTGTTATTTTAGTGCATTAGGCCTACTTGCTGCTCTCAGGGCAGGAGTACTCAATAGATTAAAATCGATGTTATTTTAGTGTATTACTTGCTGCTCTCAGCGCAGGAGTAGCCTACTCAATAGATTCAAATCACTGTTATTTTAGTGTATTACGCACTGCTCTCAGGTTAGGAGTAGTCAATATAGGTTCAAATCGATGTTATTTTTAGTGTATTTTTGCTGTCCAGGCGCACCAAACTTACGTGAAGCATGTAACAATATAACTGTGACCTTAGTGCTATTTTGTTGTATGACTTGTCAAAGAAATTGTCTGTTTTAGGGGCGTTATAAATGTCTTTTAGCTTAAAGATCTTAAGGTTTCTACTAGTAATTCTATTTGTTTATATTGCTGCATTGGTAACACTTTACAATAAGGTTTCATTAACATTCCTGGCACCAAGTTTACTCCACAAAAGAAAGTATTCCAGGAAATATCTGATAATGAGGATTTTCATTTTTTTAATATCCAACCAAAACTGAAGTCTGCAGTTGAAATACATTGTACGTTGTTGTTTTTTAATGACTGTCAGTGTACATTGAAACCAAAATCTTTATGCATTTCAATTGCAGGAAGATGTATTCTTCGGGTATTTAAGGAGGAACTGGCAGACATTTGGCAAGGCGACCCATGGCCTTGGGCCTGGTTTAATGGGAAGCACATTTAAGTTCAATGACATTTTACATGGGATAGTTTTGTAAACTTTCGTCGGAACCAAGTTGGATTCACTGATAATCCACTGTTACTGGTGAATGGGGCTGAACCGACTATCTCCTGCCTAGGCCTTCATCCTCCCTTCGCGCCGACAACTGGTGCCATCATCGGTAGTTCGTGCCCACCAATGAGTTGCCTTGTGTGCTTATGTTATAATTATAGTAGGTAGTCCACAGTAACTCTACTAAATTCATCCATTCCAGCTGTAGCGGTGGCAGTTGAGTGTGGCGACGGCAGCTGTCCCGTGAGTGGGCGTAGTTTCAGCGCAGCCAGCGGACACGCCCCCAGCGTTTGAGAGCAGAGACTACTGCTCATGTTTTCAGGATTTTGAAAGCTTATTTTATGTACTTGTGGCTTTTTTATCATTAAAATTTGGCTGGGTGGCTAATAACACATTTTTCTGTGGTGTGACAAACTCAGAACACATACTTAATTTTGATTTTACAGGGACTTTAATGATACATCTTTGCTCTGCATTTTTTGTGATATACTGCTGTTTTGTAAATTTAATTCACTGGAAATATTTTGTAATAGTTTAAAAAAAGGAAAGTCAATTATATGTAAATTGATTATTTTATTGTAACATTGAACTAATATTAAAAGACCATTCAATAAGAAATATAATTAGTGAAATGATTATTTACAATCAACGTTTGTTCTTTCATTTTGTTCTTATACAAATAATCTCCACAACAGTCATTGAATGAAAAGACAGTAAAAGCAAGGTAAAACAGGGTTCCTACGCATTTTCCATTTCAAAATTCCATTCTTTTCTAAGGGTGGATTAGGGTTCAGGCTGCAGGATTGCCGATGACTAAAGGAACGTTTCTGTCAGGACCACTGACGCTACGCTTGATTATTAGTAAGATAATAGAAAATGGTATTAATAAATGGGTGGTGATGGCGCAATGGATAAGACACATGCCTTTGGTGTGAGAGACCCGGGTTCGAATCCACTGTGAGACACCAATGTGTCCCTGAGCAAGACACTTAACCCCTAGTTGCTCCAGAGGCGTGCGACCTCTGACATATCTAGCAATTGTAAGTCGCTTTGGATAAAAGCGTCAGCTAAATGAATAAATGTACTTATACCAAAGACGGAAATAAGCGCAGTTACAATAGCTAAATATGTGGGAAGGCGATGATATTGTATTGCAATAGGTAGCCCTTCAAAATCAATACCAAAACTAGTTAGCACATTTTTTGTAATGGAAAGGGTTTAATGACAATATGTGGTTATGGTTACACTTAAAATAGTTACAAAATAGATGAGATGATAACTTATACCATTAATTGTACCCAGCATATATGTAAAATGTTACCTGAAAGATAGAGATTGTAGAGTAAGAGACAAAGAGAGAGCCAGAGAATGAAAGGGCCAGAGCAACCCAAATGTGAGACGTTCAAACTGACCAATCAGTTAATTACAATTTGTGTGACGATTCAAAACCCCCCTAAGTACACACATTTCGGCCTACAGGCTTTGTGCACTCTTTAAATTACAAGTCCTTGTTTCTCTGCAATACCTAGTGAGAAAATTAAGTGTTTGCACATAGATCCGCATTAGGATTTATGCTTCACAAACTCAACTCTGTGAGACTGTGCGCTTGTATCAGGTGGAACCAAACGTTCTCCATCTTTGCATCCAGGCCTTTTGCAATCATAGACTGGGCAGCATCAGAGGCCTCTTCAGTGCTTGCTCCTTTGATTCATCCAGTTTCTGATACCTTACCTGATACCTGATACCTTTAGAACAAATGAGGGAGTAAATATTTTGTACACTGTAAATTATGGGACTTCCTGTGTTACAACTTTGCTTTAGTTTTACAACAGTGATGCCCTGAAGAATTCCTTGGGAGCTGACAGCTATGTTTCTGAATGCTTTTATGAGTGTGTTTTTTTAAATAATTAACAATGCTTAGTATAGAGAAGATGTAATTATTCTAGAGCTTAGCTTAGTTTATACAATGCAATTATAGCAGCACGTAGTACCAATACAAAATTCCTGCAATACCTGAATATTGCAGGACCTAATTTCTAGGAACCTAGTTTTTTGTGACACTGGCAAATTTACTCCAACAGAGAAGACCTGATTCAAACTTAAAACAAACAGATGTTAGGAGTAGACTAGACCCATGGAAATTATGATTTTTTTGTGCAGCACCACCTGGATGATGCGACTGCACCAGAACGCCCACCACACTCCTCTGGAGAGGAGACAGTGATGAAGCCACTCAGTATATGGGGATGATTAGGAGGCCATGATGGACAGAGGCCAAGGGGCAAATTTGGGATTTTTAATGACCACAGAGAGTCAGGACCTCGGTTTAACATCTCATCCGAAAGACGGTACTTTTTGACAGTAAAGTGTCCCCATCACTATACTGGAGCGATTTTAATCTATTGAGTACTCCTACCCTGAGAGCAGCGCGTAGTACACTAAAATAAAAGCGATTTGAACCTATTGAGTACTCCTGCCCTAAGAGCAGCGTGTAATACACCAAAATAACAGTGATTGTAATCTATTGAGTACTCATGCCCTGAGAGCAGCGCGTAATACACTAAAATAACAGCGATTTGAATCTATTGAGTACTCCTGCCCTGAGAGAAGCGCTTAATACACTAAAATAACGGTGATTTTAATCTATTGAGTACTCCTGCCCTGAGAGCAGCGCGTAATTACACTAAAATAACAGCGATTTTAATCTATTGAGTACTCCTGCCTGAGAGCAGCGCGTAATACACTAAAATGACAGAGATTTGAATCCATTGAGCAATCCTGCCCTGAGAGCAGCACATAACACACTAAAAATAACAGCGTTTTTAATCTATTGAGTACTCCTGCCCTGAGAGCAGCGTAGTAGACTAAAATAACAGCGATTTTAATCTTTTGAGTACTCCTGCCCTGAGAGAAGCGCGTAATACACTAAAATAACAGCAATTTTCATCTATTGAGCAATCTTGCCCTGAGAGCAGCGTACGTAATACACTAAAATAACAGCGATTTTAATCTATTGAGTACTCCTGCCCTGAGAGCAGCGTGTAATACACTAAAAATAACAGCGATTTGAATCTATTGAGTACTCCTGCCCTGAGAGCATTGCGTAATAAAAATAACAGCGCTTTGAATCTATTGAGTTCTCCTGCCCTGAGAGCAGCGAGTAACACACTGAAATAGCAGCGATTTTAATCTATTAAGTACTCCTACCCTAAGAGCAGCGCGTAATACACTAAAATAACATAGATTTGAACCTATATTGAGTACTCCTGCCCTGAGAGCAGTGCGTAATACACTAAAATAACTGTGATTTGATTCTATTGAGTACTCCTGCCCTGAGAGCAGTGCGTAATACACTAAAATAACAGCAATTTGAATGTATTGAGTACTCCTGCCCTGAGAGCAGCGCGTCATACACTAAAATAACAGCGATTTTAATCTATTGAGTACTCCTGCCCTGAGAGCAGCGTGTAGTACACTAAAATAAGAGCGATTTTAATCTATTGAGTACTGCTGCCCTGAGAACAGTATGTAATACACTAAAATAACAGTGATTTTAACCTATTTAGTACTCCTGCCCTGAGAGCAGCGCGTAATACACTAAAATAACAGCGATTTGAATCTATTGAGTACTCCTGCCCTGATAGCAGCGCGTAATACACTAAAATAACGGCGATTTGAATCTGTTACTCCTGCCCTGAGAGCAGCACGTAATACACTAAAATAACATAGATTTGAACCTATATTGAGTACTCCTGCCCTGAGAGCAGTGCGTAATACACTAAAATAACAGTGATTTGAATCTATTGAGTTCTCCCGCCCTGAGAGCAGCACGTAATACCCTAAAATAACAGCGATTTTAATCTATTGAGTACTCCTGCCCTGAGAGCAGCGCTTAATACACTAAAATAACGGCGATTTGAATCTGTTACTCCTGCCCTGAGAGCAGCGCGTAATACACTAAAATAACATAGATTTGAACCTATATTGAGTACTCCTGCCCTGAGAGCAGTGCGTAATACACTAAAATAACAGTGGTTTGAATCTATTGAGTTCTCCTGCCCTGAGATCAGCACGTAATACACTAAAAATAACAGCGATTTTAATCTATTGAGTACTCGTGCCCTGAGAGCAGCGTGTAGTACACTAAAATAACAGCGATTTGAATCCATTGAGTACTCCTGCCCTGAGAGCAGCGCATAATACACTAAAATAAGAGCGATTTTAATCTATTGAGTACTCCTGCCCTGAGAGCAGTACGTTATACACTACAATAACAGTGATTTGAATCTGTTGAGTACTCCTGCCCTGAGAGCAGCACATAATACACTGAAATAACAGCGATTTTAATCTATTGAGTACTCGTGCCCTGAGAGCAGCGTGTAGTACACTAAAATAACAGCGATTTGAATCCATTGAGTACTCCTGCCCTGAGAGCAGCGCATAATACACTAAAATAAGAGCGATTTTAATCTATTGAGTACTCCTGCCCTGAGAGCAGTACGTTATACACTACAATAACAGTGATTTGAATCTGTTGAGTACTCCTGCCCTGAGAGCAGCACATAATACACTGAAATAACAGCGATTTTAATCCATTGAGTACTCCTGCCCTGAGAGCAGCGTGTAATACACTAAAATAACAGTGATTTGAATCTATTGAGTTCTCCTGCCCTGAGAGCAGCACGTAATACACTAAAATAAAAGCGATTTTAATCTATTGAGTACTCCTGCCCTGAGAGCAGTACGTTATACACTACAATAACAGTGATTTGAATCTGTTGAGTACTCCTGCCCTGAGAGCAGCACATAATACACTGAAATAACAGCGATTTTAATCTATTGAGTACTCCTGCCCTGAGAGCAGCGCTTAATACACTAAAATAACGGCGATTTGAATCTGTTACTCCTGCCCTGAGAGCAGCGCGTAATACACTAAAATAACATAGATTTGAACCTATATTGAGTACTCCTGCCCTGAGAGCAGTGCGTAATACACTAAAATAACAGTGGTTTGAATCTATTGAGTTCTCCTGCCCTGAGATCAGCACGTAATACACTAAAAATAACAGCGATTTTAATCTATTGAGTACTCGTGCCCTGAGAGCAGCGTGTAGTACACTAAAATAACAGCGATTTGAATCCATTGAGTACTCCTGCCCTGAGAGCAGCGCATAATACACTAAAATAAGAGCGATTTTAATCTATTGAGTACTCCTGCCCTGAGAGCAGTACGTTATACACTACAATAACAGTGATTTGAATCTGTTGAGTACTCCTGCCCTGAGAGCAGCACATAATACACTGAAATAACAGCGATTTTAATCCATTGAGTACTCCTGCCCTGAGAGCAGCGTGTAATACACTAAAATAACAGTGATTTGAATCTATTGAGTTCTCCTGCCCTGAGAGCAGCACGTAATACACTAAAATAAAAGCGATTTTAATCTATTGAGTACTCCTGCCCTGAGAGCAGCGCGTGATACACTAAAATAACATAGATTTGAACCTATATTGAGTACTCCTGCCCTGAGAGCAGTGCGTAATACACTAAAATAACAGTGGTTTGAATCTATTGAGTTCTCCTGCCCTGAGAGCAGCACGTAATACACAAAAAATAACAGCGCTTTGAATCTATTGAGTGCTCTTGCCCTGAGAGCAGCGAGTAATACACTGAAATAGCAGCGATTTGAATCTATTAAGTACTCCTGCTCTGAGAGTAGCGCGTAATACACTAAAATAACATAGATTTGAACCTATATTGAGTACTCCTGCCCTGAGAGCAGTGCGTAATACACTAAAATAACAGTGATTTGATTCTATTGAGTACTCCTGCCCTGAGAACAGCATGTAATACACTAAAATAACAGCGATTTGAATCTATTGAGTACTCCTGCCATGAGAGTAGCGCGTCATACACTAAAATAACAGCGATTTTAATCTATTGAGTACTCCTGCCCTGAGAACAGCATGTAATACACTAAAATAACAGCGATTTGAATCTATTGAGTACTCCTGCCATGAGAGTAGCGCGTCATACACTAAAATAACAGCGATTTTAATCTATTGAGTACTACTGCCCTGAGAGCAGCGCATAATACACTAAAATAACTGTGATTTGATTCTATTGACTACTCCTGCCCTGAGAGCAGTACGTAAAACACTAAAATAACAGCGATTTGAATCTATTGAGTACTCCTGCCCTGAGAGCAGCGCGTCATACACTAAAATAACAGCGCTTTGAATCTATTGAGTACTCCTGCCCTGAGAGCAGCGCGTAATACACTAAAAATAACAGCGCTCTGAATCTATTGAGTTCTCCTGCCCTGAGAGCAGCACGTAATACACTAAATTTTAGTGACTAAAACAACAGTGATTTTCATTTATTGAGCAATCCTGCCCTGAGAGCAGCGCGTAATACACTAAAATAACAGCGATTTGAATCCATTGAGTTCCCTTTCGAGGGAACTCACGCTGCGTCGAGAATCGACACATTGGGGAACGCCTTCAGCGTGACGCGTCTGAAGCCTGTATGGAACTAGTCCAATCTTGATTGGTGTTGCGTCATGACGTCAGCCGTGACGTCGCATGTGACGGTGAGCGGAAGCTATAAAAGGGAACCGGATCATAACAATGGCAGCTTTCTGTTCTTCAGCAAGCGGTCTATGTCAAACTGTGTGTCTTATTTGGTGTTGTTTGTCGGTAAAGGTATTGTGATGGAGAAGAAACAATTCAGACAGTGTGTGTCCCCTTGTCCACGCTATTTAAGCGAGGGTGACACTCACGTGCTTTGTGTTGTTTGTTTGGGAGCGGAGCATGCACGGGCAGCGCTCGAGGGCGCTGTCTGTGCAAACTGTGATTTATTGCCCCTGAGAACGCTCCGCTCCCGCCTAGGCCTGTTCGATGAATCAGGCCAGCCACGCGCTCCCCATGGATCAGGTCCCGCGTCTGTCGAGGCGGCGCGGCGCTTGCATTCATGGGGATCGCAAAGGTATCTGGCTGAGGATGTTGAGACGGTTTCGGCCCTTTCTCAACATTCATCGGCCAGTTCCCACGGTCTCGCTCGCGAGGTGGAAGCCCGCCCAGCGGCTTCTTCCGCCCGTGAGAGGGACCCGATGTTCGAGCTATCTGGTTCTGAGGGATCAGATAGTTTGAACATCGAGGCAGGTGGATGTGAAACTCCATCATCTCATTCACCTGCCTTTGAGGAGTTGCTGGAGGTTGTGACCCGGGCTGTGGGCAAATTAAATATCGAGTGGCCCCCAGATAAGCAGGAAGCGACAAATAAAAGCAAGCTCGATGAGCGCTTCCTGCAAGCCCGGCCACAACCATTCACGTCGGAGTCTCCCATTTTTTCCCGATCTCCACACCGAGGTGTCGAGATCGTGGGACAGGCCCTTCTCTTCTCGTCTCTCTAGCCCCAATGTCCATATATATTCTAATGTAATGGGGTCGAGGGAGAAGGGCTATGGGGCGATGCCGCGGGTTGAAGAGAATTTTGCAACTCATCTCTCGCCCGATGCTGCATCGTCCCTGAGGACTCCGACGCTTCCCTCCAAGCCCTGCCGTACCACTTCGGCGCTTGTAGGGAAGGCATATATGGCGGCAGGTCGGGCTGGTGCGTGCCTGCACACTATGGGGCTTCTGCAGGCGTACCAGGCCGACCTCCTTAAGGAGGTGGACGACGGCGGGGAGGTCTCGTTCGACGACATTAGAGAGATGCGTCGTTCGGTTGACCTGTCTCTCCGTGCTACCAAGGAGACGGCCCGCGCCATTGGCCGCTCCATGGCAGCACTGGTAGCCACGGAGAGACACCTGTGGCTGAATCTGTCGGGCATTGGGGAGAAGGACAGGGCTTTCCTCCTCGATGCCCCGATTTCGTCTTCTGGCCTCTTCGGCGACGCAGTCGATACCGTCGTCGAGAGGTTTCAGGAGACGAAACGACAGTCAGCCGCACTCAGGCATTTCATCCCCCGCCGTCGTTCCAAGTCTCATGGGTCTGCTGCCAGGGGGCAGTCCCATGAGGCCTCCGCCAGCTCCTCACACCAGCAGCAGCAGAAAGAGAGTGTTGCTTCTCGTGCTCCCCCGAAAAAGGCCTGGAGCCAGGGGCAACACTCTCAACCTAAGCCTTCCAGACCTAGGGCAGATCTGAGGACTGTCATCCAGGCTAGGAAGGCTTCAACGAAGAGGCCCTGATGTGCTGCGCAGGCCTCTGAGGGCGGTCCCCCCCGTGATCGAGCAACAACATCTCGCTCCTTCGCGGAGCCCTCAGGAAATCGATGTGTGCTTCCCGCCGCTACGTGCGCTTCGGGACGCATCGGTTTTCAACGAACGCAAATCGCAGTGTCCGCCCGAAAACTTTGCGGCCCTGTCGACTGCGTTCCCTCTCACGAGGCCTGCAGAAAAATTTTTATGTCGGTTAGTTCCTGCCTATCAAGTGCTTCAGGTCACCGATATCTCAAACACCACACCCGAGGTCAGTCTCGAGAGGCTGATCCCCCTAGTAGATTATTTAGACGCCTGGAAGGGCCTTCAAAATATATCTCGGTGGGTCCTGCACACAGTGGAGAAGGGGTACAGAATTCAGTTCGAATATCGTCCACCAAGATTCAGTGGGGTGGTTCACACACTGGTCAGTCCACAGCAGGGTCAGGTTATGGAGCAAGAAGTTCAGTCCCTCTTGGCAAAGGAGGCCATAGAGCAGGTGCCTCCCCAAGAAAGGGAAGCCGGGTTCTACAGTCGGTACTTCATAGTTCCCAAAAAGGATGGATGGTTACGACCCATAATAGATCTAAGGGTATTGAACCGGTCTCTGAGGAGATACAGGTTCAAAATGCTGACTATACCTCTTATCGTGAGTCAGATCAGGTCCGAGGACTGGTTTGTCACAATAGATCTGAAAGATGCTTACTTCCACATTTCCATCCTTCCCCAACACAGGAAGTTCCTAAGATTCGCTTTCGGGGGAAAAGCGTATCAATACAGAGTTCTTCCATTTGGCCTAGCACTGTCGCCTCGCACCTTCACAAAATGCATGGATGCTGCCCTTGCCCCTCTACGGCTTCAAGGCATTCGCATCCTCAATTATATCGACGACTGGCTCATTCTGGCACAGTCAAGGGAGACGGCGGTTCAACATCGAGATGTTGTTCTAAGCCATCTAAGGTGCTTAGGGCTAAGACTCAATGTCAAGAAGAGTTCTTTAATTCCTCTACAGAGAACCACTTTCCTGGGGGTAGTGTGGGATTCTGTCACGATGCGGGCACAGATGTCTCCTGCTCGTGTAAACTCCATCTTGAACACAGTCACGAGTCTCAAATTAGGCCACACCATCACTGTCAAGCACTTTCAGAGGGTGCTGGGCCTTATGGCAGCAGCATCCAACGTAATTCCTTTTGGTATGCTGTACATGAGGGCCCTGCAGTGGTGGCTCAGAACCAGAGGATTTTCCCCGAGGGGCAACCCTTTTCGCACGATCAAGGTAACGCGCAGATGCCTTCGTTCTTTGGTCATGTGGAAGAAACCAGAGTTCTTGTCCCTAGGCTCTGTGTTGGGGGCACGGTGTCAGAGAAGAATTCTGACCACGGATGCATCCCTCACGGGCTGGGGCGCGGTTATGGAAGGCCGCTATACCAGGGGCACTTGGAGGGACCATCACCTCTCATGGCACATCAATTGCCTGGAGTTGATGGCAGTATTTCTGGCCCTCAGACATTTCCTTCCGGGCCTCAGAGGCCATCATGTTCTAGTGCGAACAGACAATACGTCGGTGGTTTCATATATAAATCGACAGGGGGGCCTGAGATCGCGCCCTCTGTGCAGACTGGCGCATCAGGTTCTTCTGTGGTCCCAGGGAAAACTTCTTTCACTCAGAGCTATGTATATCCCTGGGGACAGCAATGTGGGAGCAGACATCCTGTCGAGGCAGGGGCTGAGGCCCGGGGAATGGAGACTCCACCCCGAGGTGGTGGAGTCGATATGGAGGGAGTTCGGTCTGGCGGAAGTGGACCTGTTTGCCTCTCAAGAGAACACCCACTGCCCTCTCTGGTACTCCCTTACACATCCAGCTCCTCTGGGACTGGATGCTATGGTGCAGACGTGGCCGAGGCAACGTCTGTACGCATTTCCCCCGATCGCTCTGCTCCCAGGGGTTCTAGAGAGAGTTCGTCGGTACGGGATCAGCTTACTCCTAGTAGCCCCGTACTGGCCGGCCCAAGTGTGGTTTTCGGACATTATGGTTCTTCTAGCAGGCCCTCCATGGCAAATTCCGATAAGGAGGGATCTTCTGTCTCAGGCCCAGGGCACAATATTTCACCCTCGACCAGAGCTATGGAAGCTGTGGGTTTGGCCCCTGAGGGGGACCAACTCTTAAATGCCGGTCTCTCAACTGAGGTTGTTGAGACTATTCTAAACTCTAGAGCCCCCTCCACGAGGAAACTGTATGCATTAAAATGGAATGTGTTCACTTTATGGTGCAGGGAACGTCAGGTGGACCCAGTTAACTGCCCTGTGGCTTCAGTGCTGGAGTTCCTTCAAAGTCGTTTCTCTGACGGGCTCTCCCCGTCCACGCTTAAGGTCTATGTGGCGGCCTTAGCTGCCTTCCACACGCCTTTAGGGGTGGGCACCTTGGGGAGACACCCACTTATAGTACGTTTCCTTCGTGGAGTTAGGAGGATGAGGCCTCTCATCCAGTCCAGGGTCCCCACGTGGGACCTGGCAGTGGTTCTTGAGGGGTTATCTCTGGCACCCTTCGAACCTTTGGATGAGGTGACTGAGAAGTTTATGTCTTTCAAGGTAGCGTTCCTGCTCGCCATTACGTCCCTAAAGAGAGTCGGGGACCTTCAGGCTCTATCTGTCGCTCCTTCTTGCCTCGAGTTTGCCCCCGGCAAGGTAAAGGCCATTCTCCACCCTAGACCTGGCTATGTGCCTAAGGTGCCGTCAAATGTGGCACGGTCTTTAATTCTCCAGGCCTTCCATCCTCCACCGCATGTGTCGGATGAGCAAGCGAAGTTACATCTACTGTGCCCGATCCGAGCCCTAGAGATCTATGTGCAAAGAACTTCGGGATGGAGGAAATCAGACCAGCTACTCGTGTGCTTTGGGTCCCCTAGGAAGGGGTCACCTGCTTCGAAACAAACTATTAGCAGATGGATAGTGGAGACAATCTCTTCAGCTTACGAGGTGCGTAATTTGCCTTCACCTCTGGCGCTTAAAGCCCACTCCACTAGGGGAGTGGCTTCCTCTAAGGCTCTGCTAGCAGGAGTCTCCCTCCAAGAGGTCTGCGATGCTGCAGGCTGGGCTTCCCCTCACACCTTTATAAAACACTACAGTTTGGATCTGGCCTCTACACCGGGTTCACGGGTTCTCTCGTCTTGAGTGTGCCAGTTTGCTTCACACCAGGGCGGATTCTCTCAGTGTGGCGCAGTGGGCATTTCGTTCCCCAATGTGTCGATTCTCGACGCAGCGCGAGTTCCCTCGAAAGGGAACGTCTCGGGTTACGACTGTAACCCTCGTTCCCTGAGAAGGGAACGAGACGCTGCGTCCCTCGGCCACACTTCTAGCGCTCCTGAGTAAGGCTTGCTTCGACCAATTAAAAGCTGCCATTGTTATGATCCGGTTCCCTTTTATAGCTTCCGCTCACCGTCACATGCGACGTCACGGCTGACGTCATGACGCAACACCAATCAAGATTGGACTAGTTCCATACAGGCTTTAGACGCGTCACGCTGAAGGCGTTCCCCAATGTGTCGATTCTCGACGCAGCGTCTCGTTCCCTTCTCAGGGAACGAGGGTTACAGTCGTAACCCGAGACGTTCTCCTGCCCTGAGAGCAGTAACTTTCTAGGGCGGGAGATGTATCAGTTTGACCGTTGAAATGTCGCGGAGATTTGAACGAGTTCTGTTGTCACATATAATTTTCACACACAGCGAGGTAGCATTGGAAAAGCATGTTTTACACCAGATACCCCCTAAGCAGCTTTGTTATGGTCAGCTGATTAACAGTCGAATCAAAATGCATACAACATAATATTTAGACGGCGATTATTAGTTCTGTACATTTTAATGTTCACAGATTATCTTAATAAACGGTAAAAGATTATGAATTTTAACAAAATATAGCAACATCACTTACCTTGCAATAAAACCTTTATCCCACGAACATCTGTTTGTCTTGTATTCCGGACTAATCCCTCCGCACGTTCAAACGTCTTGACCCCGCCTTTGCTTCAGTTTCATTGGTTGAATCTGTAAACCAATCATTTTCCTTTCTGCCCTCAGAACATGTTTGAGTCAGTAAAACTCCCATCTGCTCGGTCCAGCTGATTTGGAGGTGCTTTGGAGTCGCTCAGGTAGACCTGTTTGCCACTCCGAACACGTCCCACTGCCAGTTGTTCCATTCTCTGACAGAGAGGACCCTTGGCACTGATGCACTGGCACATAGCTGGCCCCGGGGTCTACACAAGTATGTGTTTCCCCCAGTGAGCTTACTCGCACAAACCCTGTGCAAGGTCAGGGAGGACGAGGAGCAGGTCTTGGTGGTTGCGCAGTACTGGCCCACCCGGACCTGGTTATATATATATATATATATATATATATATATATATTTCTATTCCCGGAAGGTATGCTTCTCGCTACATGGGGCACCCCATGGCACCAACGTCCAGATCTGGAACCTCCACGTGTGGTCTCTGGATGGGACGCAGAGGACTTCAGTGCCCTACCTCCAGTGGTAGTTGACACAATCACTTCAGCAAGAGCCCCCTCTCGGGGCACGCTTACGCTTTGAAGTGGAGCCTGTTCGTTGAAGGTTCTTATCACTGAGAAGACCCCCGTAAATTCCCGATCAGAGTCAGCCTGAATCATGACGAACACCATGTTGTTCGTTGGCCACCAGAGAACTGGCTCCCTGACTGAGCCTGGGTTCTACCAAGGTTTTTTCTGTCCATTAGATGGAGTTTTTTTCCTTGCCACTGTCGCCTTGCTTGGTTGGGGACACCTAAATTTCAACAAAAATTGTTGATCTGATTTCCTAAAGTGCATTTTTTGGTCAACGAAGTGTGCCTAAAATTCGGGCTGGCCACCAGGTTGGTGAACTTGCTAGCACTTCCCCCGGAGAAGGCAGACTTAGCCATAGCGTCTCTGTGCCCGGTACGCGCTCTACGTCTCTATGTAGACCGCACACAGAGTTTCAAGACCACAAATCAGCTCTTGTCTGTTATGGAGGCCAGCAGAAAGGAAAGGCTGTCTCTAAGCAGAGGTTGGCCCACTGGATACTAGATGCCATCGTCTTGGTGTACCAATCCCGAGGCGAGCCGTACCACCTGGGGGTGAGGGATCATTCCACTCGTAGTATTGCCTCCTCCTGGGCATTGGTCCACGGCGCCTCGCTGGCAGAGGCAAACATTCAGCTTATAGGCTACTAGCAGATTCTTGCAATCTGAACACTTGTTATGGGTTGGTGCATAGATCGTCTCTTCTTCTTCTGCTCTTTATCCTGTTGTGGCGGTTAGCAAACAGTGTTACATTACCGCTCGCTCCCCCTTCTGGATTGGAGTGTGGATCGCCTGTGATTGACTACGTTTTTTGTAAACCATGTAAAGCCATGTAAACACCGGCAAAAACCCGAATATGCTCATATCCCGGATTTTTAAAACCGGGATATGATACCTGGGGTACCCCTTTTCTAACCCGAATTTTTGGTCATGTAAACGTGTATCGGCACATCCCCATAATGATTTGTGTTCTGCGCATGTTCTATTCGCAAGGAATCTTGGTCTTTTGAGTAGAGGAACTTCTTGGCGCATACAAAAACCCGCGTGCAGTATACCGGAAGTAAACATGGCGAGACGCAGCACAGCATACATTTGGAGCGAGGTCAGTACCAGCACTATTCATTATCCGCGTGCTGTAGCTGTTGTTGTTGTCTTTGGATACAGGAAGAAGAATCGGAAATTACGCATATTGCGTCTTAAGGTTGTCCATACGTCCAGACGCTAACCGTGCGTCGCCGTTTACATCGGGATATTGCAATTCCATGTATACAGGAGTAACTCTCTCTGCTCACGCATGTAAACGGGTTATTCCTAATGTTTCAGAAACCCAAATAGTGACCTTAACCCGACCATAACCCAAAAATTGGCTGCATGTAAACGTAGTCAATGACTGTATTCATCATCTGACTGTATGCACCGAACCGTGATGTCCGTACCGTGACAGTTCGGGATGAATACATGTACTGTTACACCCCTAATATATAGGGATCCTGTGATAGGCATCATATTCCTATAGGTAGACATGGATCAGCTGAGAGTCAGCTGATGCGAGCTTGAGCTTAACTAACGCTACACTTGATATCTGATTATATGAAAATGTGAACTCATGAATAGTGTTGTAAACACTGAATCATTCTATTGAATCGATTCATTCTAAATTATTCTCTATGATATGTAGAATTGTAAAGTCCAATTTAAAAACAAAATTCACTTATTCAAGTCTCTACATGACATTTTAAATGTTTTCGTATAGCGTTAAATTTAGATCATTGCGTTTTTTTACTCAGTTAAAATTAACCGTAGCGTCAGTTCTGGCAGGTCGCGTTAGTCAAGCTCACATCAGCTGACTCTCAGCTGATATACGTCTACCTATAGGAATACGACGCCAATCACTGTATACATATATAAGCTCCTTCAGTATTATCAGCAGCTATCGTGTTTCTCAGGAGCCAATTCCCCTCCTCCACCCCTAGCTCCTCCTCTTGTCAGTCAGGATTTGGCATTCTGATTGCCCTTTGAATCAGAATAAATTCTCGAATTATGTTGTACTTTAAAATCTTGAATTAATGATATCTGCAATACATTGTGTGCTAACTGTATGCTAATTGTCAATCGTATTTGACAATAGTGGTCCTGACAGAATTATAGTGCATTTTAGTTTTTTTATTTGTTGTATTGTGGTGATGAAGTTTAATGATTATAATATGAGTTTAATCATATTAAATAGTCTATGATTGAACAGCTTGTAGTGTAGCTAAGTACTGAGTACTTGTCAAAATTATGTTCTGTCTTGTCTGCACCTGTTTTTGTTAATCCCTGATTAGTTAATCTTCCATCACCTGTGTCTAGTTAGTTTCCAGATTTCACCCTGTGTATTTATACTCCCTGTTCTGTTCAGTCCCTTGTCGGTTCTCATTAATGTTACATGTGGTTGTGTATGTCCTGCCTGAATTCATCAAGTAAAGTTTGTGTTTAAGCCAGATCTTCATTTTGTGCCTTCAACTACCACCACACCGTTACAGTATTGTCCCTTCAAATGCTTTGTTTTAGAACTGTTTGAGAGAAAGATGGATTTGGAAACCACTTGGCTTGTAGGCTACTGTTGTGGTCATATCTAATTCAGTGGCTTTGAACAAGTATACAAAGACCCAAGTCACAGCCTGAAATTATTTATGATTGACTATGTTGTTCTCTTTCCTTTTTATTTTCCTTCTCAACTTTCAGAGGTTTGGAAGTCCATACCCCAACCACTCTCTGTGACAACATACACTCAACTCTCTCTATGCAAATTGTGAATTTGAGGTCTCAGTTCATATATGCCATGATCTCTTTCCAAGATGAGCGGTCATGCACTTCAAAGGAATCAGAAGGGCTTATCACAACTTCAGTGTGGCCCTCTGTTTATGAGGCAGGCGAGAAATCATGCGACACATTTTAAGTGCCAAGAGAGCTGTTCGAAGCAGCAACCCAAGCCAGATCTGAGAGATCTGAGGTTTAGCCGGTATTCCTGGCAAAACAGCACTGTGATACATACCAGCCCTAAAGTTATTGGTGCTAGATCTAGTGAGCAGTTGGCACAAAATAAGCCAGAGAGCGTTTCTTTCTTAACACATATTTTTGACTGTCATGCATTGAGAGCACAGAGAATGGGCTGGCAGTGTGATGGACATTCAGTCATGTGTAGCACTACAATGAAAAATAATACATATTTTATTCCTATTCTTATCATTTATGCTCTCACTGACTTGCTCACCACATCAGTCACAGAAAAATCATGGTTTCTAAATGCTGATGAGTGAATCCTGTACTCAACATAACATTTTAGTTACAAATAAAATACATTACGAATAAAATCAGTTTTAGATTATGTGCTTTGGCCTATGTCCCAAAGTATAAAGGGGCTGAAATTTGTTTACTTTTGTTCACATTATTTCAGTGCAAAAAAATTATAAAAATATATAATCACACAATTCTATTTCATTAAATCTCTTTGAGTGCATCTCAATACTCTAACTCAGTGTTTCTCAACCTCTCCTGCAGGGACCCCCTGACAGGACATGTTTTTGTTTTAACCCTGAAATGGCACACCTGATTCAATTAGTCAGCTACACATTAAGCCTTTGAGCCTTTAATTAATTGAATCACGTGTGCCATTTTAGGGTTAAAACAAAAACATGTCCTGTCAGGGGGTCCCTGCAGGAGAGGTTGAGAAACACTGCTCTAACTGATGCATCCTGGTTTTCTTGCTCCTCTTTCCACTAGCAGCCCATGATACGAAAAATCAATAAAAAAGTCTGCCATCATGAAAAATATATAAATTCTCTAAATGCACTTCCTTCTCATTCCTTGTTTCCTCGCAGTGCATTTAAGAGAATTGCTTTCTGTGGTAATCAACAACTTGTCTCAAATACTGCAGTTAAACTTGTGTTGAACTCTGAACACTCCCTTAAGAGAACCTCATAATATGGCTGAAAACATATTTTCTATATTTAATAAGATACTTACTGAAATGTCACATGTTCATAACAAATTAGCTCTCTTGGACATTCAGGAACAGGGTAAACAAAGGTGTTTTCATGAGTAATGGTGTGCTTCTGCTAATGATGATCAAATAAATTCTGAAGCATAAACAAAAGTTTTAAAGTTTTTTGAAGTCTGTAGAAGACTAATGAACTCGGTAGCACTTTATTTTACAGTCCTGTTTTGCATGTACATACTGTATACTTAATGTAGTAATTACAGTAACTGGGTAATAACTAGGTACTAGTCCTTAACCTACCCCTAAACTTAATCTTAACCTATGTAGTTACCTTATATTATTCAGTACTTTCTTGGTAAACACTGTAAGTACATTGAACGTGCACATTCTGTAAAATAAAGTGCAACCATGGACTCTTACGGTTAATTAACTAGGGAGTCCAATGTTTTACCTGAAATGTTTTAATTAGTCTGCTGTCTCAGCACTGGATATTGTCTAATAGATCAAGTAAAAAAATGCAAAGACAACAAAGCACATTTGATCCATTCACTTTCATTAAAAAATAGCACTTTTTAAAAAAAAAAAAGCAGTTTCAGGCCTGTATACATGAATACGTCCAACCAGGATGAGCTATTTGTTTAAATAAATATATCCATCTCATGTCATACACACACACACACACACATATATATATGGGCCATTCTACAGAATTGGTGCAAACTGCTGTCCCACAACCAAAAAACACATTTAAAAAGCATTTCAGTATTCAAATTTTAGATGTTTACAAAGATCCTTCTATTATCTATTGAATCAATAATATTTAAAATATCAGTAAGCTTAATATATATAAAATCATAATTTATTGGGTACATTCAATTGGGAGGTGGCTGTCCTGAACCCTAACCCCTAAATTTCAACTTGTGAAAATGATAAATAAATAAACTTTTTTAATTTTTTCCATTGTTGTTTTTAAAAATATCTTTTTAAATTCTTTTAAAAAGTGAAGTTAAAAATAAACGTTTATTTTATATTTTATTTTTAAATCATGAAACTTTATATAAAAAAATGTGGCCCGCATTTTCATGTCACTACTGAAACAGTGTGTGTTTTAGTCCATTGGCTGAGACTGATTTTAACCACACCCCTAGTTTTTTTTTTTTTTTTATCAGGAAATATTCCTGTGTCCCTCTCTCTCATAACCTCTCTTTCATTGTAGATACAGGTACCATAATTTTGAGGAAAATGTGTTCAAAAGTCTGAAGATTTGTGTGTAACTTTAAGGAACGTCACTACCAAACACCTTTTTTTCTGCAATTAAGCAAACTGTTTAGGGTGTTATTCCAAAAAAATTAGTTTTTATGTGTGTACAACTATTCAGAACTGTGCTAGGTAACCATGTGCTAATTATCATCTTTGAACTGGGCTCAAAAGTATCATAAATTTTTACTACCAAAACAGTCACTACCGAAACATGTGGTGAAGTTTCGGTTGTGACATCATGTTTTTTTGAGTGTTATTCGATAAAGTTTAGTTTTTTGTGTGTGTACAATTGTTCAGAACTGCGCTAGTTAACCATGTGCTGATTAGCATCATTGAGTTAGGCTCAAAAGTATCTAAAATTGTCACTACTGAAACAGTCATGACCAAAACATGTCATCATTGTTTTGGTAGTGACAAAAGGGAACAAAAAATCATTTATTTGGGGGAAATAAACAAAATTTTAGTACAGTTATGCAAATTATTAGTATCTTAGTATGTGTTAGTCGTGTTTTAGTATGTGAGTTAAAATTCTGTAATGTGATGTGTTCGCTACCAAAGCATTACTGCCACGACCGAAACATGGATGTTTTGTCTAAAATACAGAATATTGTATTATCAACTAAGATGTTATTATAGTGTTTGGTTCAGTGTATATTCAAACTAATGAATCCTTAACTTTGAAATCAGTACGATAAACTTTATGCCTTTACAAAGAAAGATTGGATTCAAAATACAACAAATCTTATAAATTATACTTGAAATATTGTTAAAATTGTAATAGTTATTGATTTATCTGTGAACATTTTTTTGTTTTAAATAACAAAACATATATTTACAAGGTAGATGTAAACAAAATATTAATAGGTCAATATAAGCCTATTATTTATTATTGTGTTTCGGTAGTGACACATTTGGGGAGAGGAAAAATATTCCAAAACTTTCTGAAAATACAAAATGATAATTAACTGCACAATTACTACAAATGTGTACCTTAAATGTGTGTATTTGTGGAAAGACGGTTTTTTTCAAGACGTTTCCAACTCTGACTTCGAACCAATTCTGTAGAATGGCCCAAATATATATATATATATATATATATATATATATATATATATATATATATATATATATATAATTCATTTTAATGAATTATTCTAAGTTGTGATAGTCTTTTCTTCCTTATTGTGATATATATCCAAGTGAAGCTGCTTCTCGAATAAGAAGAAATGTAGGGCGGCACTTGATTTTGTCAATCTGGAATTGACTGGATGGTTGGATGGTTGTGGTTTGCTATTGCTGTGAAGTCATGTGAGTGAGAAGAGAGAGGGGAAGTTATTTTGATTACAGATTATGAGAGTACATCAATTAAAAATAAATAAATAATGATGTGCACGGAAAAATCATTTATAATATACACTAGAATATTCCATTCGAAAAAGCAAGAATTGTTCATCATTTGCAGAAATAATGACAATTTCCAAACAGGTTGCCTGTTCACTCCTCCTGACTTTCAATGGCTACACAAATCAGATAGTCCCGGCCCAAACTTACATCATTTGAGATTGAAATAGTAGAATATAGAATTTTAACAATGAAAAATTACACCCTTCACCCTAAAAAAAAAAAAAAATGGATCTGAACCGCTTGGAATTTTCTCTGTGATCCAAGAACACCCTAAGCCATTTAAAGGGGTTATCTGAAATTCACCACTGCACTGGAATCAGAGGTGATTCATCTTAATTTATAACAAAGCATCTGTCATGAACGAGTTTTTTTTTCTTTTCTTTCTTTTCTTGTGCCGAAACCCTGTTTGTAGGTCTGCTGCATAGATAGCGCTGTCTCTGTTCCCTGGATGTTAAATCACCGGCTCTTCGCTTTGTCTCCAGCACTCAACACCTACATATAAAGTGAGAGCGATATTGTGCTGGCAGGCAGAAGCCGGTGAGCTGATGGCCTCTTTATTTGCTCAAAGCAGTTCATCAGTCCCCCGGCTAAACTGTCTGCACGTGGACGTCACATACAGGTAAAGTCAACCATGAGTCATTTATGAGTCCACATGTAGGGGATCAGATGTGGACTCAGAGCCAAGGACGAAGTCAAACATGCACTTGTATTGAGCTCATCCCAGAAGGAGTTTATAGACAAGCAAGTTCACCAGGTGATGTAATTCCTTAGAGAAATCAACTCATTGCTGAATGTGACAGCAAAGTCTCTTTTGGAAGTTTGTTTCTGGATCACACCTGGGGGAACTGGTGGGCGGCAGAAGAGCCGTCATTTCCAGGAAACATGGAACATGATAAATTCCATCACAATAACCACATTCCCACATCCCAGGCTCAGTTTGTAACACATGAGCCCTGAGTCAAAGCGCAGGGGTGAGTGGAGACATGTCCAGATCCGGAGACAGTATGTCCAGGCAGGGCGTAACTGATTCACTGTGTTATCTACGGTCAGGCATGGCTCTATGTTGTGGAATGTCTGGGAATGCACAAAAATCACCTTTACTGACTTTAATTAATTTCCAAGACAGAAACTTTTCATCTACAACAATTTTGAACTGAATATTCATATATATATATATATATATATATATATATATATATATATATATATATATAAATAATATTCAGTTCAAAACTAAAATTTTAATTAACTGAAAATTAAAATGTCCTGCTAATTTACTCACCCCAATGTTATCCAAGATGTTCTCGTCTTTCTTTCTTAAGTGAAAAAGAAATTAAGTTTTTTCGAGGAAAACATTTCAGGATTTTTCTCCACACAATGGACTTCAACGGTAACCAAATTGTTGAAGTTCAAATCAATGCAGTTTCAAAGGGCTTTGAAGTGCTTCAAAGTGCTCTGCACGATCCCAGCTGAGGAATAGTGTCTTATCTAGCGAAACGATCGGTCATTTAAAAAAAAAAAAAAAATGTATATACTTTTTAACCACAATTGTTCGTCTTGTGCTGGTCTGCGATGCGCCAGGCATCACGTAATCACGTTGGAAAGGTCACGCTGGACGTAGGCGGAAGTACCGCCCCATTGTTTACAAGCGTGGGGAAGGAGGATCGTTCAAATTTGATTGTACGTTGAATGACATATTTATGTCTTTGTGTCAGTTTATTGTTTAAAATGGTCCTTTCGTGTGCGTATGTTGTTTAATATGCCTGGATGTTTAAATCTTTTGAAACCCAAAGGTTTTCTTCCGCCTACATCCAGCGTGACCTTTCCAACGTGATTACGTCGCAGACCAGCACAAGACGAACAATTGTGGTTAAAAAGTATATAAACTTCTATTTTTTTTTTTTGAAAATGACCTATCGTTTCGCAAGATAAGACCCTATTCCTCAGCTGGGATCGTGCAGAGCACTTTGAAGCACTTCAAACTGCATTGATTTGGACTTCAACAATTTGGTTACCGTTAAAGTCCATGGTGTGGAGAAAAATCCTGAAATGTTTTCCTTAAAAAACTTAATTTCATTTCTACTGAAGAAAGAAAGACATGGACATCTTGGATGGCATTGGGGTGAGTAAATTAGCAGGAAATTTTCATTTTGAGGTGAACTAATCCTTTAATAGTCTCATTGGCCTGTTTAGCTGAGCCATTCATAGAACAAACCCTGACAATTGATAAAAGAACATACACTTGATAATCGTATTATATGATAATTGCATTTGAAAGATTTTACTTTCAATAAAAAATTGCAATAGATTTGTAAAAGGTGCTTTCATGCTTGGCCCAGGTTTTTGTTGCATTTACACTGTTCTGACCACTCGGCTTCACCATGGAGACGGGTGTCGGATTGTTTAGAAGCCTCGACACAATACGGCACATTTGCTTCTACTGTTTCAGGAAGCCTCGATCTGCCCACCACTAGGAAAACCAGGACACAGGCAAATATCAAAAACCAAGAACATGGAAAATGCTCAGAAATGCAGTGTTACACGTACAAGACTTTGTAGGGAATGACAGAAAGAACCAGGCTTATATAGGGTGAGTAAACAAGATAATGAGATACAGGTGAATGTGATAATGGATGATGGTCTGGGCAAAGGATTATGGGAAATGTAGTTTCATGTTCAATGAGTTCACTGTTCATCTAGTTCAATGACAATAGTCCGGGGTGGAATGCCTTCTGGTGGTAATGACGGGCACTCTCACTGGTAATCGTGACAATAATAAGCGTGTTCGCTCTATATGAAAGCATATGGGTAGCAATATTCAATTTGAAATGTAATATACAAAATGACAATGCAATATGTAAAATGGCAATGCATTTCTGTATTTAAATTTACATTTTCCATTACATTTGTGCAACGTTTGATGCAAAATGAAAATGATAATTAATTTATATAATTTACATTTGCCATTTCATACACTAGTTTTAATATGTAAATTGAATAAATATTTTAATGCTTTATAAGTTGCAAAATTAACTCTTGTTAATCACTGCGTGAAGTTGACCCCACCCCCACCCAATGCAAAACGTCGGCTCAATCGTTTTTACTTCGTTTGTGCTGTTACTTCGCTTTTTTGTTTGTGCTGCTTCGGTTTCTTAGATATTAAAACAATATTTATTGTTCATTCAGAGGTCACTCAGCCCCCCACATGCTCCAAATCCACACAAAATAGTCTTGTTTGTTTGTGCTTCTTTGGGCTGTTTTGCTGCTTTGGTATTTAAAATATTAGACACTGAATTATAGACGATGATGTCACCAGCCCCCGACCTGCTCCACATTCACCCAAAAAAGGCAAGTCTTCTATGAATTTGACCCGACAGATTCCGTGACCCTATAAATTTATTAATATCTGATCAATCTGCTAAAAAATAAAATAGAAAGGGGAGATGGTTACACATCAAATAAATCACTTTATTGAACATTACATTCAGTTATGGTGAAATAAAGAGCGGTCACATTTTTCGGTATGAATTTGACCCGTCAGATTCCGTGACCCTATACTGTAGCTACCTATATATTTATCAATATTTGATCAATATGCTTAATAAAATATAAATGGGAGATGGTCATACATCACATGTGTCACTTTATTGAACATTACAGTCAGTTATGAAGAAATAAAGAGCGGTCACATTTTTCGGTAGCTATGAATTTGACCCGTCATATTCTGTGATCTCAGAGTAATAGGCCTATGCATTTGTAAGGAAAAACTGTAGGATCTCCAACATTATTGGGTAATTATAGTTAATAGTAATAAGAATAAAGATAAGCATATGTGTATCAGACAATGAGAATATTTTATACAAAACGAAACCATCAACACAGTCCAGCATCAGACAACAACAGCGCTTCATAATGTTCACACCAACGGCTGATAAGGCAGATGATCCTAGACATTCCAACAACGCACTGGTTCTATCACCTGCAGATGCGTAATAATCTTCGGAAACACTACAATTTAGCTTTTTTGCCATGGTACAATCACGCTCCCCTTCATCTGCCAGTAAATGTAACGCTCGTATCAGCTCTGCCGCCGCCATGTTTCCTTCCAACACCTCAAAATACGTAACATATAGCCTATGTTTACCTGTTGCCGAGCCCCGCCTTGATGCAGCGATTGACAGGGTGGGAGGGGGCGGGGACGTGACCGGCTCGGAATGCATTTTCAATTTGTACACACATATATATATATATGTGTGTGTGTGTGTGTGAGCAATGTTAATATGTTGATGAGCAATATTAATAATATTAATAGTTAAAAATAATTAAAACTGCAGCTTCGTGCCTATAAAAAGACGATTTCTTGAGACTGAGGAAGGTTTCGCTGCATTCCATGACGCTTCCACTATCACCATTAAATCACCAGTCCCTCAGCTCGTTGACCCCTCCTCAGTCTCCATAAATCAGACGGCTAATGAGATCTGACCCGCTGATGACTGGCACAGCAGCAACTGAAAAATGCTCCCTTTTGTCTCACCTGCTCTCACCTCAGGGCTTTAAATCCTCTGCTCCATGTCTCTGTTGCCTATCTCTCTGATGACCTGGACTCACAGGCTTCACAGAGACTTAAGCGGCAGGGCCGAATTGGACTGAGAGAGAGAGAGAGAGAGATTACAGACTTCTGCAGCCCATGTGTTACTATCTGGCTGACAGGCTAATACATGAACATTCATCATGAAAGTGAAATATTCTGGAGAGATATAACAGGAAGAGGAATGAGGTGTGCCTTGGGTTAGACAGCAAAGGGAATCTAAGATTCAAAGATGACAACATCAGAAACTGGGACTGACTAAATCATACAGGAACACCGTCAGGACTAAATTAAAATGAACTTCCTGCTTAATGCATGCAGCAAAACATTTTCAATTCATATTTAGTGTAAAACTGAAATGTCCAAGGCCTGCAGAGACATTGCAGAGTTACATTTTGACTATTAATTTCTATTAATAAACAACAATTTCAACAACATTTTACTGTACAAGTATTCATGGAAAGAACCAAATTTATATTTATACAAAAATGTGTTTGGTTACTTTTCTTGAACTTCCAGTTTAATGCATTCACAGCTGTAAGTTTTTAATACATGTACAAAATAGTGATTACAAAAATAAATAAATAAAATAAAACTATTTAAACAACAATGTATTAAAATGATGTGTCCTAATGGACTTAATAATAATTTATATAATAAAAAGCAATTTTAACAATATTTTACTGTACAAGTATTCATTGAAAGTGGCAAATGTATATTTATGCAAAGACTGTGTATATGTGACTAAATGTCTTTCTTTTTTGTGCATGTGATTCACACTGATGCTTTTGAATCCATTAGTCGAGAGCTAGACCTCCATCAGTGTATGGCCCTCTTGTGCCTGCTGACTGCTGGCTGGACTAAATGTGTAGTTGACAGCGATTTAATCGTGTCGTCTAGTTCATCATCTCAGAGTGAAAACTCAACAGATTTGTTGATGGAGAGGTACATGTAAACTAATCCGCTGTTTCCTGTGAGCGCTGACTACACCGCCAAAAATATGTGTACAAGCCAACATGCTTTCATCCTCACACACTCAAACTCTCACACACATAGAGAAAGAACACACACACACACACACACACACACACACACACACACACACACACACACACACACACACACACACACACACACACACACACACACACAGAGAGAGAACAGTTTCAATTCTATGAAAGCTAAAAATATTTTTTCAGAAACTCGTCAGCCAAGCCAAATATGAAAACATTAACATAAAAACAAGAGTTGTGAAAAGCACATAGACAGCACAGATGCCTGGAGACTTTCTGCTGATGCTGAATTTCTGCTGGTGTTGCACTCATCTCAAAAGTTTTTAAATGGTATTGAATGAGCTTGACATCAGGGACATCAAACTAACACATTCATTTAGTACAATTATATTTCTATTCTTTTGTGTCTTATCGCACGTGAATGGTTTAAAGCATTTGCTTGAATAAGAGTGGGATAATATATTGTAACTAGTGCTATCAATTGATTAAAAAAATAACTAGATTAATTTCAATTAAAAGACTTTAGTTTTTTTATATATTTTGTAATGTAATAATTTCATATTTGATCTCCAAATTAATGTAGAGACAACATAAAGACAATATATTTCATGTAATCTTTTTATGAATGAAGGCCAGTATCACTGATACTAATACAGCTACTGATGTCTCATGATTTTTCTCCCCAATTTAAATAACATATATTACATACATAACATTACATATTAAATTACATTTAAATTAAATATAGACTAATCCTAATTAGAGCTACAAAAGTTATTTTGTCAAGAACAGTGAGTCATTTTCTCTGTTGCATTTGTTCTTTCATTAACTGACATGCAGAATTAGTGGATGTTGTCACTTTAAGACCTAACGCTGCTGACAGAGACACAGATCTCACACACTTCTCATTCTCTCAAAACTCTTTACGTTCATTTAAGACTTTATTTAACTCATTTAAGACTGCTCTTCTGAGGATACTCGATACAACTGACATTTTGGCATAATTGTGTGTTTTATTGTTCATTCAAGTGCAAAAGAAAACGTCTCAGGTTACGACTGTAACCTATGTTCCCTGAGAACAGGGAACGAGACAATACGTCAACGACGTTATGGGGGAACGCCTCAGGCGTGACAGGTGTCTGAAATCACTATCAAATCACGTCAATCATATTGACCGGCGACAGCCCGTGAATCATTAGCGTGAATGATTAACGTGCGACCTGGAAGTATAAAGGGGCGCCTTGCACACATGACAAATCACCTTATCGTCTGAAGGGACTGTACGGTAGGCAAGCCCCGAGGCATGGCAGGGAGACGTATTGTCTCGTTCCCTGTTCTCAGGGAACATAGGTTACAGTCGTAACCTGAGACGTTCCCTTTCGAAGGGAACTCAACAATACGTCAACGACGTTATGGGGAACGATATACCAACTCCGCCATGCTAAGGGGAGTGCATGCCAAGTGGCAGTGACAACTGTCAGAACCAGCAACTTCAAATGAAACGCTAGAACCACTCACCCTCAGGTCACACTGGGCTGTCAGTGACAGCATTCCCTACGGTCATAGCCCAAGCTACAGCCTCACAGAAAAACCTTCATAAACATGGTTAAATAAAAAGGTCTACCTGGGCCGGCTCCGGGCCTGGAACCACAGCTTCCGATTAGAAGGGGTCCCTTCTAGGGAATGTGGCTAGGGAACCCGAAGGAACCCCAGCCAGTCACTATTCAGGGGAACGTACTCACCCCGAAATGCCACCAGGACGGCCTGACCTGGCGTCAGTACATAGACACTAGTCTGGCCAAATCCTGTCTGTCTGAAGACAGAGCCTCTGGACCACAAAGCCTTAAGAAAGGCATCCAACCCGAGGGACTGCGAAGCTGGCAGTGAACCACTCGGCCCGGATCTCAGAGACGGGATATCCCGGAGAGTATGACTCAGCATAGTGCTTTCCAACCCTTGCTAGCGAGGGGAGTTTCTCTACTCGATCCACGGATCAACCCAGTGTCTGTGTTTCAAAACACTGAGGAGGCCTGTGAAGGCCTAAGGGCTGATCTAACTGGGAGGCCTCACGAGAGGCCTACGACCGTCTGACCAGACTCAGGAAGCCGCATGCTCATAGAGACCCTCGGTGAGGGGAGCACAGGTCTGCCTGGTAGGCAAACCAGGCTGTAGGCAGAAAAAGTTCCGGGAGGGAACCAATAGCAGAGAATGAACACTTTAGCGAGCCAGGGCGCAAGCTCACCTTCAGCAGCTGCCTATTAAGGCTAGCTGAAACTGATAGCAAGAGACCACTAGCTTCATAAACCCAGCACCACTAGGGAACGTTACAGGGAGGCCCGGAGAGGCCTACTACCTGATAGCCAACGTAAGTGGGAATTCACCTTCAGAGAGGCCCGTGAGGCCTACTACCTGATAACCACAGTAAGTGGGGTGCTCACCTTCAGGGAGGCCCAGAGAGGCCTACTACCTGATAACCACAGTATGTGGGGTGCTCACCTTCAGAGAGGCCAAGAGAGGCCTACTACCTGATAACCACAGTACGTGGGAACTCACCTTCAGGGAGGCCCGGTGAGGCCTGCTACCTTACAACCACAGTATGTGGGGAGCTCACCTTCAGGGAGGCCTGGTGAGGCCTACTACCTGACCGTACTCATTCAAGGAGGCCTGGAGGAGCCTACTACCTGATAATCACAGCATGTGGGAACTCACCTTCAGGGAGGCCTGGTGAGGCCTACTACCTGACACCCAAAATATTTGGGCGCTCACATTCAGGGAGGCCCAGAGCGGCCTACTACCTGACAGCCACAATATTTGGGAGCTCACCTTCAGGGAGGCCCAGAGAGGCCTACTACCTGATAGCCAACTTAAGTGGGAATTCGCCTTCAGGGCGGCCGGCTGAGGCCTACTACCTGATAACCATCTTAAGTGGGAATTCACCTTCAGGGAGGCCTGAGTGGCCTACTACCTGATAACCACTGTTAGCTTTGAGCCCTGAGTCCGGGTGATAGTATAAGGTGGCCTGCTAAGGCCAGCCAGCTGGGGACTCGCCTATCAGGGAGGCCTGGTCGGGCCTACTAGCTAATAGCAAGTCATATTCTGCTATAAAGTACACTGTTGGGAACCATACTACACAAGCATAATTTACTAATGGGCTTCCAGTAGCGCTATAAGGTATGTCCCACAATGTTGGGACTCACCTCCGAGGAGGCCTGTTTAAGGCCTACTACCCATCAGTGAGTCAACTGCCCGAACCACCAAGGCCAACCACGTGAGCTGGCCTACAGTGCCCTCTAGGGGGCTGTCCAATCAAGGAGGCCTGCTGAGGCCTACTACCTAATGGCGCAGCCTTCGTTGGCAGCAAAGCTGTTTACGCAGCGCCTACAGCATCCTGGTGCCTAATCACATTGCCCATGGCAGTGTACTCCGCAAAAAAGCTAGCACCCTTAAAACAAGGGGAGTACAACATACGCCACTCTGCCTCAACGGAGGCCCCATTAGTCAGGGGCCTACCATCTATGCATGGGCGTCAGCTCAGGGCAATGCTCTGGCTTCAGGGGAGCGTACTTCGACCAAAGAAGAAGTGAAGCTTACTTCATACTCGACCCGAGCCATAGTGGTGCGAGGTAGGATAAACAGAACTGGGAGTGAAGTGCTCAGACCTACCCTGTATCACAGGGGGATACTCACACCTCACCCTGAGGTTACCAGGGTCCGGGCCTGCCAGCGGCTCTAGGGGTGACAGAAATTTATCTGTGCCCAACCTAGGGGAGTGGGGCTTCAATGAAAGCCATCCACCTACAACCTAGCGCTCGAGCAGTAGCTCAGCGAGGTGAGTGAAGCCTAAACTGGCGGCCTAAATCCGTAGGCCAGTTCTGCATGGCAGGGTCGGGCAGGAAACCCAGTCTTCTTCGTGAAGCGAAAGATGGCCTAACCCTGCTCAATAAAGACATATATACCACGGAGGCCTGTTTGAGGCCTACCATGTCCTTACAAACCATCCTCTGCACCATGCTGCATTACTCTAGTCACCCCAGAATGCAGAGAAGGGGGCGGGCCTTGGCCTAACGACTCCCATGGGAGGAGGCTGTTTATACAGGGATGCTAGAAACCTACATTCACAAAGTGAAGGTTCAGAGGAAGCAATGCTAAATTTTAGCAGAGCACTTCTATTATCCCTGGCACAGCCTAGGCCAGCTACAGAGGCGGCCCTGGTGAGGGCCAGCCTGCAGGCATAGATCTATCTGAGGGCTCGGAGGAGCCACAGCCTTACTAAAGAATATAGTCTGTATTATTCCATACAAAGGGCTGCATGATCGCTCAGCCTAATGAAAACCCAAACAGAGCTCAAGGGGCGAAATACTCAGGAAGAAGTCAAACGGACCCGTGGGCCGGACATAAGATCTATCTGAAGCTCTAGCGTCAGTCAACACTCTAAGTAAAAAATTCTAAGAGAGAGACCAACTACTCTACCCTGAGGTGGCTAACAGCCCGAAGGCTAACATAGTTATCGTTCTGGCCACCTAATGGGGAACTTCAGGGCCCTAATAATCCAGGAAACTTCTCTTACCTTATTACCTGATGACATAGCAAATGACATGACCCCATAGCTCTATACAGGGAACGAGGTCTGTAGAGAGATACATTTCGGAATTTTAATTCACAAAATTGACTCTTGAAAAGACCAGACAGCTCACCTGCGGCGTGCGGAGTGAAGACTCGCCAGATAGTTCTTTATGAACCTGGGGTCCACCACTTTACATGCCTGAAAGAGGCGTTTCTACTAACCAAGCCTAGGCGGGCCATCGGAACATCGTTTTTATCATAGGCCCAGCGCCAGGCCTGATGTAATGCACGTCTGGGGAGTCAGAAGAGAGGAGAGGGCTGGATTTCTCTTTTTAATGAAGCCCTCCGGGGAGATTATCCATCAGCGACGCTGTATGCACTTGTGCTGGATAACCTCCCTCAGATCCCTCTTCTAGCGGGAGTCACGCCTTTCCTGCGCCCTGTTCCTCCACAGAGGGGGCGCACGAGAGGCGACACTAGCTCTCTGGCCCTGTCTATGGTCCTCAGACCGTGAAGGGCCAGGCCCTCCCGCCTGCCTGGGCGTGGAACCGGATCTCAGCGGTATGCAGGTTTTTTCCTAAAAGCAGCTGAGCGCGCCTTCGCCTCCCTGAACTTCCCAAGCCCCGCCTCCACGGAGGGGCCAAAGAGTTCAGAGGGCGAAACCGACGAATCGAGGAGAAAGGCCTTCTCTTTCTCCTCAACGTCGGCCAGGTTTAACCAAAGCTGTCTCTCCGTGGCCACCATCGCCGCCATCGACCGACTGATCGTGGCAGCAGTCTGTTTGGTGGCCCGGAGCGCAAAAAGCGTGGTTCGGCGCGGCTCAGTAACCGCCTCAGGGGACATACCTGCCCCCTGGTCGAGATCCTGCAGCAGGTCGGCCTGGTATGCCTGCAGCACCGCCATGGTGTGCAGGGAAGCACCAGCCTGAACTGCTGCCGTGTATGCTCTGCCATTCAAACGCGCTGTTGTCTCTAGCGGTTTGGATGGCAGAAATGGAGCTCTCAGTGTCGACGCCTGCCCAGACATGAGATAGTTCGCAAACGACTCGTCAAATGGGCGGCATCGACACATACCCATGCTCTGCGATCCCCTCAACATCAGCGAAATTAACCCGCTGATGTCAGTGAATACTGGCAGAGAATGGGCTCTTCCATGCCCTCTAGATCTCTGTGTGAAGATCAGGAAGGAATGGATTAGGCTCACCTGAGCTGGTGGTGTATGGCCGGGGAGAAACCGATCGCCGAGCCTACCGCGAGCGGTCTCTCCTCTAGTAAGTTGCCATGGCAGCTACAGCCTGTTGGCGGCGCGCTCCACAACATCCACCAGACCTGCATACACGGGGCAGGGTGGCTGAGAGGGTTCAGGATCTACCTGATTATAAACCTCCTCAGCCATCTCCTGCTCGTCCTGAAGAGCAGCAAGAGCACCTGCTTCGCCCTCGTCAGCCGTCGAATCATCTGAGAGGTTTACAGCACTCTCAAGATGATCGACGAGCTCTATCTGGAAGCCCATGATGCAAGTCGCCGCTCTGCCTCGGCACGAGCGGGACCACGAGAACCAGACGTTGAACCCCCTTCACTCGAGAAGAGGGCCAGACGAGAGCGAGCGTTTTAAAAGAAAAACGCTCACAGTTCACACAGAGGATTCCCTCGAGAATCTCCCGTGCGCGCTCTTCTCCCAGGCAGGAAAAGCACACTCGTGTGCTGTACATTTAATTTTCTTACCGTTTCATTGAGTAGCGTTTTCAAACAGACAGTCCCTGAAGACGATGAGATGATTTGTCATGTGTGCAAGGCGCCCCTTTATACTTCCAGGTCGCACGTTAATCATTCACGCTAATGATTCACGGGCTGTCGCCGGTCAATATGATTGACGTGATTTGATAGTGATTTCAGACACCTGTCACGCCTGAGGCGTTCCCCCATAACGTCGTTGACGTATTGTTGAGTTCCCTTCGAAAGGGAACTCGATTCTGGCGCTGTCTGTGCGCACACACGATACTGACGCCCTGTGTGTGTTAGGACATTCATAGACAGCGCGTTCTCTTTTGTCTTGCTGTGCTTGAATGGTTTAAAAGCATTTGCATAAAGAAGAGCGTGATCATAAAACGTAACGCTAGCCAAATGATGACAGAAAAAACGTATGCTGCGCTAAATATTTTTAACATGTTGAAATTAAATTTTTTTTAGCGCATCCATTAACTCTGTTAACTCTGACAGCACTAATTAAAACTCTAGCCAAAGGATGGGGGGGGGGGGGAAGAAATGGATACTGTGTTAATTGCGTTAAATATTTTAACACTTAAAACTGAAAAAAGTAATTATATGCTTTAACAAGTAAATTTCTACAGCACTAATATATACATATATATATATATATATATATATATATATATATATATATATATATATATATATATATATGCTGGTATATACTGTATATATACACGCTGGTATCAATTGCCTTGAGTTGCTGATGGTATTGCTGGAGGTTTCGGCCGATGATCTAAGGCAAGCATGTGGACAACACGGCGATGGTTGGGTACATAAACTGCCATGGTGGTTTACATTCGACACCACATGTGGCAACTCGCATCTCGTCCTTTAGAGTCACTGCGGTCCACTCACATCCCAGGCGAGCTCAATCGTGCAGCGCCGTATTCGTCCACCCGGACTTAGCACTCTGATCACATGCTCCTGACAACAGCCCCTCCCTGACGGATCCCTCTGAGGAAGGACCTCCTTTCTCAGGGATGGGCACAATTTTGCCCCCCTGCTCATACCTCTGGAACCTCCACGTCTGTCCCCTGGCAGCATGTGTGAGACTTGAGTGGCACAGTCGGGTCAGTGCATTCTGTCCTGCAGGTAAGGTTGGAGGGTAGTCTGTCCCCCTCCACCCTGAAAGTATATGTGGAAGTACATCTAGATGCAGTGGATGGTAAGTCTTTAGGGAAGCACACCCTGATCACCAGGTTCCCTCGAGGCGACAGGCATTTGAATCCTCCTAGGCCATGACTTATTCCCACATGAGATATCTCTGTTGTCTTGCTGGGACTACATAGAGGTCCTTTTGAGCTGCTGGAGTAAGTCGAGCTTACTGCCCTCTCACTGAAGATGGCGCTCTGTTCTCTTTTAGAGCCTTGAGATTGGTGCGGCATACTTTCTTGTAACCCTGAGACTCCGACTAAACTACCCCTTTTAGGGATCAAGTGGTGAACTTGCAAGCGCTGCCTCAAGACAAGGCAGACCAAGTACTAAGTACAGCACGTGCCCTGCATATTTACTTGGACTGCTCGCAGAGCAGCTCTATGCTCGCATAAAGACTATGATAAGCTTTTTGTCTGTTTTGGGGACAGCAGAAGGGGAAGGCTGTCTCCAAAGAGATGTTGGACCACTGTATCATGGATGCTATTGGCTTGGCATATCAGGCACAGGGAAACGTCCATGAGGAGTGTTGCATCCCAGTTGGTGCTAGCCAATGGCACCTCTCTAACAGACATCTGCAGAGCAGCGGGCTTCCATAGTGTTCTTTCTCCCATCTTGGAGGAAAAGAGCTTCATCAATGCTCTGGTCTGCATCAGCTGTAGATTGGGTGGGTCCTTAACACAACCTGATGACATTTACATTGTTTATACATGGCACAAGGTGATTAGTTGCTTGCTGCTCCACATTTAAATAGCTGGTTAGAATTTTCTATAGCAGTTTGCATCGCACTTTAGAGTTTCTCTGAAACCCTCCACCTTCCCCAGCTCCACCTCTATAGATCTGCTACGGGCAATGTTATACAGGTCCTTCTCAAAAAATTAGCATATTGTGATAAAGTTCATTATTTTCCATAATGTAATGATAAAAATTAAACTTTCATATATTTTAGATTCATTGCACACCAACTGAAATATTTCAGGTCTTTTATTGTTTTAATACTGATGATTTTGGCATACAGCTCATGAAAACCCAAAATTCCTATCTCAAAAAATTAGCATATTTCATCCGACCAATAAAAGAAGTGTTTTTAATACAAAAAAAGTCAACCTTCAAATAATTATGTTCAGTTATGCACTCAATACTTGGTCGGGAATCCTTTTGCAGAAATGACTGCTTCAATGCGGCGTGGCATGGAGGCAATCAGCCTGTGGCACTGCTGAGGTGTTATGGAGGCCCAGGATGCTTCGATAGCGGCCTTAAGCTCATCCAGAGTGTTGGGTCTTGCGTCTCTCAACTTTCTCTTCACAATATCCCACAGATCCTCTATGGGGTTCAGGTCATGAGAGTTGGCAGGCCAATTGAGCACAGTAATACCATGGTCAGTAAACCATTTCCCAGTGGTTTTGGCACTGTGACCAGGTGCCAGGTCGTGCTGAAAAATGAAATCTTCATCTCCATAAAGCTTTTCAGCAGATGGAAGCATGAAGTGCTCCAAAATCTCCTGATAGCTAGCTGCATTGACCCTGTCCTTGATAAAACACAGTGGACCAACACCAGCAGCTGACATGGCACCCCAGACCATCACTGACTGTGGGTACTTGACACTGGACTTCAGGCATTTTGGCATTTCCTTCTCCCCAGTCTTCCTCCAGACTCTGGCACCTTGATTTCCGAATGACATGCAAAATTTGCTTTCATCCGAAAAAAGTACTTTGGACCACTGAGCAACAGTCCAGTGCTGCTTCTCTGTAGCCCAGGTCAGGCGCTTCTGCCGCTGTTTCTGGTTCAAAAGTGGCTTGACCTGGGGAATGCGGCACCTGTAGCCCATTTCCTGCACACGCCTGTGCACGGTGGCTCTGGATGTTTCTACTCCAGACTCAGTCCACTGCTTCCGCAGGTCCCCCAAGGTCTGGATTCGGTCCTTCTCCACAAACTTCCTCAGGGTCCGGTCACCTCTTCTTGTTGTGCAGCGTTTTTTGCCACACTTTTTCCTTCCCACAGACTTCCCACTGAGGTGCCTTGATACAGCACTCTGGGAACAGCCTATTTGTTCAGAAATTTCTTTCTGTGTCTTACCCTCTTGCTTGAGGGTGTCAATGATGGCCTTCTGGACAGCAGTCAGGTCGGCAGTCTTACCCATGATTGCGGTTTTGAGTAATGAAACAGGCTGGGAGTTTGTAAAAGCCTCAGGAATCTTTTGCAGGTGTTTAGAGTTAATTAGTTGATTCAGATGATTAGGTTAATAGCTCGTTTAGAGAACCTTTTCATGATATGCACATTTTTTGAGATAGGAATTTTGGGTTTTCATGAGCTGTATGCCAAAATCATCAGTATTAAAACAATAAAAGACCTGAAATATTTCAGTTGGTGTGCAATGAATCTAAAATATATGAAAGTTTAATTTTTATCATTACATTATGGAAAATAATTAACTTTATCACAATATGCTATTTTTTTGAGAAGGACCTGTATATGCTATTTGTGCAGTAGCATGTCTTGCATGCCACAGCAGCGTAAACGGTGTTTGTATTGGCAGTAGCAAGTCTCTGTACAATATCAGCAGCAGAAGTAGCGTAGCAGGCCTATTCTTCCATATAAATTACCATATACAGTTTTTATAACATCAGTAGACCGTCTTTAACATTTCACCTGTAGTCCAGACAGTTCAAAAAAAGTTTCTGGTTTTCTAGCACAGTTCAATCAAGATAGTAATTCCATTGATGGTTTTTGTTCTGCCTTAAGGGGTTTGTTTTCTCCGGCTGATTATTGACTGTCTGTCTTTGGTATCTCTCCTTTTGTGCCGTTGTCTGTCACCAATAAATGGCCCCTCTTAAAAAGAAATGAGGTGTTTCTCTGTAGTGTGCAACATCCAATGCATGGCTAATCTTTATGAACCGCTCTTATGAAATAATGACCCAACGTTTGACCCAATTATTTTGATCTGCATTTACATTCCTGCAAATTTTTCAGTGGATTAAACATATTAAGTTACACAACCTTATTTGCTGCAACATTTTTGCCATTTTGCCTTGATGACTAAATAATATGAATATGCATCTCAAAACTCAGGCTGATTGACAAATATGTCTGACTTCTGCCACCATGCTGCAATATTTTGCAAACACTCAAAGACTAATGACATAGTATGTCTGCAAAATAAATACTAAAGGGCATGTCATGAGGAATTACATTTTCATTGATTTTGAGAAAAAAAAATTAGGCTAAAATAATAGTACTATGTCAAAACTAACATTTTGTTACTTCATAACTGAAATTCATACTCTCGAAACATGCTAACATCATACAGATGAATACATTTCAACAAATACTAAATACTTGACTTACTATTTATATTACTATTACTATTCACATTACTAATTACTATTCACAATGTAATGCAGCTTTGCAAAAAGAGATCCAATACAGTTTTTAACTGCACCATCCTTCAAAACAGTCCAATGTTAAAACTATATTGGACAGCAAACACCTCATGAATTAGTGCAGCACAGCACTTTATCTTATTTTGCATGCAAAGAGGGTGTTTACATAAAATTCTACAGCAGCAAAAACATGCTGTTTCATAACTAAAGGTCATAGACATAGTGGGAACTTCCTCTAGGCAGAGCCCTGCATTTGTAGTAGTAGGGCCTACCACAGGGACTTATTTTTCCATGTGTGGTACTACCAGGGTGTAAGTCCATGTTATGTATTCTCCACATAACCTACCCTTCGGGTAGGATGTGGTTTCCATAGTGTTGCTAAAGTCTAAATTATGACTTTCTGGTGCATAAGCAAACTTTATAATTATAAGTCGACCTCAGGGAAACAAAATTGTTTGGAAACACAATAGTTGTTATTTGTTGCAACATTTGCTATTTCAACTAAACGACTTAACGCTTTATGAAATATGCATCACAGACTCATCAATATGTTTAAGTTCTGCATGCTTGGTTATTCCTACAAAAATATTACTTTTTTTTAAATTATATAAAGAATTTTTGGTGGGGTGTTTTTTTTTATTTAATATTTATTTCATTTTTCAATTTACAACATGCCAAACGAGTCTAATTAAATTTCCAAATATTTACACTAACTGTCTCTTCTTCTGTCTTTCCTGCTTCACTTTCCCTCACTTCAGTCCTGTGAGAGTTTCAAGTCTGTACATCATATTATGGATGGAGATGATGAACTGGCTCAGAGAGAAACAACGATGTGAACACCACCTGTATCCATAAACACATGTGCACGCACATCCCACAGGTCAAAGGGGTTTAGTGGACGTATCAATGACAAACACATTCGACAGTTTCCTATTTGTTTTACTGCTCAAGTTAAGGAAGAGGCAGTCATTGACTCCTTTATCAAGAGGCCATTGAGTAACGACCAGGCTCTGTGAAAGCCAACATACTTCCCAACAGCTCTCGGATTGAAGGGGCCTCAAGGAGAGCCAGGTTTGCAGTAATCATTGACTTATTCACTAAAACAAAATGATGGATTTATTGTTTTCCTGTCAAGGGCCAGAGCCTTTGAGCTGTATTTATTTATTTCCGAAGTAACCAGTAGATAAGATATCTGTAAAAGCACCATCTTTACATGACTAGTGATATGTACACATGTCAGTATGTTTTTGTGTTATGAGACATTCAGATCCTTTAATTACACTTTGTGTCAGTGACGACACTGTCCTGAGGTTAATCAATGGCAGGAATTGATCAGAAAGTACTTTGAGCTGAAGAGACATACAATGAATGGCTTATCTTGACAAGTTGACCTCTTGATGGTCTGAAGGGATTTTCAAGCGAATAATGATATGGTTATATGTTAAAAATGGTGCACCAATATATACATTTAACTGGAAACCTTAATGAAATAGTTCACCCCAAAATAAAATTGTATGCAGTCTGATCTATGCAATTTTATGTGATTTGCATGATTGCAGATAAACACCTTTTAGCTTATCTCAGGTAATACGGTATAGTATTGGTGGTCTTTAAAATCTGCAAGGCTGATATAGCAGTACGATTACATGGAGATTTAGAGCAGCACTGGAGCAAGCACACTGCTGAGACTGTGATAACTACACTAATCTCTGTGCAAACTCATTAACTCCATGCACCAGTATGCACCTAATATAGAATGCAGGCTGTAGAGAGACCATGAAGCTTATTGATCTATACGAGAGAAATAGCAGCCATGTTTCTGATCATATGTGTAAAATCAAGCATAAAAAGAGTCACAGTTCAGTGCATATATTCAGCCATATTCCATATCTTACTACCCCCCTCCCTTTATTTTTTCTGCATAATTTAGTTTTTTTATCTGACCCATAGAAACACATACACTTTCTTTTTTGCACTTTTAAAGCAGAAATCACAATTAAAAGCACTAGACCATTAAAGCCTCATCTAACACAAAATGTGCCAAATATATTTTCATGGTATTGTAATCTCTTAAAATAAGATCAAGAAAATCAAGAAAACTGATTTCTCATGATATGACTCCTTTAAACGGTGCCCTATTATGCTATTTTAAAGGGGCCTAACTTTGTTTTGGAGGTCTCTTACAATAGGTTTGTATGCATCCAAGGTCAAAAAACACTTTAATTTTCTTATAATATACTTAGCACATTACCTCATTTCTCAAAGAGTCTTAAACAGTGTGTTTGAAGATATTGGGCCCTATTTTAACGATCTAAGCACATGGTCTAAAGCACACGGCGCAAGTGCACTTAGGACTTGTCCGAATCCACTTTAACTAGTTTAACGACGGGAAAAATGGTAGGTGCACCCGGCGCATGGTTTAAAAGGGTTGTCCCTATTCTCTTAAAGGGCCTCTGTTATGGATTTTTGAAAATTACCTTTCATGTATTGTGTTACATAGCTCTAAGTGAAATGAGAACATCCTGCAAAGTTTTAAATCTGAAAGTGCACCGTATATAAAGTTATTGTCTTTCAAAAGTAAGAGTCGACTCTGAATCAATGAAATTAATAGTTTTTCATTCAATAGTCATAAGCCGTTTCGTTGTGACGTCAAGATGAAACATTAGCATATTGCGCGCGCAGACATGAGGGAAAACTTGTACCTCAAACACTGCAGCTGATTCCTGTGGATGCTGGATATCATCATGTCAAGAAGATGCTGTGCTCTACAATGTGAAGGTAAAGCCAGTTTTTTTACACTGCCCAAGGACGAGCATGTGAAGAATCGGTGGTTAAAATTCATTCCCTTTATTTTACTTATGGCTTTTTCTCAAATCTCTGGGTTCAATGCAGGATTCGCAAACAGCTTGCTCTTAAAAGATGGTGTCCAAAATACTTAGTTCCTTTTCAAGGGAACTCCAGTTGCATCGAGACACTGTGGGAACACCCCTGCGTGATTGAAACTGTTATCTCTCAGAGCAATGCACGTCCCAGGGGACCAGAATCAGAGAGCAGACATCCTGTCGAGGTAGGGGCTGAGGCCCGGGAAATGGAGACTTCACACCGAGGTGGTGAAGTCGATATGTGAGAGGTTCAGCCCAGTTGAAGTGGATTTGTTCGCGTCTCGAGGGACGTCCCACTGTCCACTGGGGTTTTCTCTCACCCATCCAGCCCCATTGGGGTTGGATGTCATGGTACAGACGTGGCCGAGGCTACGCCTTTACGCTTTTCCCCCGATCGCACTGCTCCTGGGGGTTCTGGAAAAGGTCTGTCGAGACGGGATCAGCCTACTTCTAGTAGCCCCATACTGGCCGGCCAGGGTATGGTTTTCAGACATCATAGCACTCCTGGCAGGCCAGCCTTGGCAGATCCCTCTGAGGAGGGACCTGCTTCCACAGGCCGGGGACTCAATATTCACCCTCGACCAGACCTGTGGAAACTTTGGGCTTGGCCCCTGAGGGGGCTCAGTACCTAGAGGCTGGCCTGTCGGCTGGAGTTGTTGAGACCATACTCAGTTCCAGAGCTCCTTCCACGAGGAGATTGTACGGCCTAAAGTGGAATGTGTTTCCACTTGGTGTAGAGAGAATGAGGTGGACCCACTGAAGCCAACTGCCCGGTTGGCTTCAGTGCTGGAGCTCCTCCAAGATTGCTTCTCGGCTGGTCTTACCCCGTCCACACTCAAGGTGTATGTGGCTGCGTACAGAGGACAAATTTGCGCACCTGATAGCCCAAAGAGATAGCCTGAACGACCCAGTTACTGATGGTCTGTACTTACTGTGGAAGCCCCTTCTTGGGCGACCCGAAGCACACCAGCAACTGGTCTGACTTCCGCCATGAAGAAGACCTCTGGACCTCTGGACGTTCCCCAAAGTGTCGTAGCCGACGCAGTGTCTTGTTCCCTTCTTAGGGAACAAGGGTTACAGTTGTAACCCGAGACGTTTTCAGACCAGCACGCCCATGGGCGCAAAATGCATTTGCTATTTAAACAAAGCGCAGGATGTGAAAATGATTACTGCGTCCGGCTGAAACTAGCAAAAACAACCTTGCATCACTCAGTCTCTCTAAACCCCTCCTTTCCGTGAGCCTCCTCTGCTCTGATTGGTCAGAAGGCCCAGTCAGTTGCTATATGTCTACCGCTTACAGCTTATGTCAGAAACAAAACTCCTATTGCCATATCTGAATTTCAGCTCCGGAGGCTTCCTCAGCGCTTCATACACAGTGATACAAATGATGGCGTCAGTTTTTCTGTATCAATTCCAGCACAAGTCCTCATCCTTTTGAAGAGCATGCAAAGTGGATTCGCAGTGAAGAAGACAGTGTCTTTGTGACAAGTCGACAACACAAGCCAAACTCTTTCAGGCCTCAGCTACAACAGAGTTTGAGGCGAGCAACCACCAAGAAAAGGTGCTAACACCAATTCTCGCCCAGGACAACTGGAAGCTGCTAGGGACTGGAAGATGCTGGCTGATCTAGATCAACGGCTTATTTTTCCACCTGAGATTGCCACCACTAACCTACGACCAGATATTGTTTTGTGGTCTGGATCAGCACCCATTGTTCAACTGATAGAGTTAACAGTCCAATGGGAGGATGCGGTAGATGAGGCATATGAGAGGAAGAAACTGCGGTATGCTCATCTGGCCACTGAAGCAGAACAGCGAGGATGGAGAGTCCAGGTTTATCCAGTGGAAGTGGGTTGTTGAGGTTTTGTGGCACACTCTACAACCCGGTTCCTCAGAGACGTCGGATTCAGTGCCCAAGAGTTGCGTCGCACAGTAAAGAACTTATCTGAAGCAGCAGAAAGGAGCAACAACTGGCTGTGGTTGAGACGGAAAGATTCTAGCTGGCTGTGTACAGGCCGCCATGCTACGGTTTCGTAGAATTCTTGAAAACTTGAAGAGACTGTTGGTTTATTTGTATAGGTTGTATAGTATTTACAGTCATTACGTTCCTGTGTATATTGCGTGAATGACGGGTGGTTGGGCAGATATTGTGTTTTGCGGTAGGTGGTATGCCATACGGAACCGTTGCCACTGAAACTGCATATTAACGCACCAGTGGGGCTCGACAGCCTTAGTCAAACGGGTTGGCGCGTATGGTTGGGTTGCGGAGAGATCGTAAGATTGTGGTTAGGTCTCAGCAGCAGGAGGGATGTAGAGGTCAGTAAGCTGGGCTGAGATGAGTGGGGGACGGAGGGGGGTGACTCTGGGACGCCAGAGTCACTGTCGAGCCCTCTTGAGGTGTCGTGGGCTAGTCGACGAAACACTGAGGACGGAAGGTGCCCACTTGAAGACCCCAGAAATGTCCCCTACTTGGCTCAATCCAGATGGTTGTCGCCCTGGTCCACTAGGGAGACCACACTGTAGTTGCAGCCGTCGTGTGTGCTGACACGCCAAGTACTTAGGAATGGAGACGGATATGAGTATGGAGAGTAAGACTAGTCCAAGATCTGCAGTTAGTAAAGTCATTGAACTCCAAGTTTGTGTCTGTGGCTGGAGCAAGGCGACAACGGTCAGGGGTTTGAAGGTTCATCAAGGGAAAATGAAATGCTTGAGGGAGAAGGGACAAGGGCCTCGCATTGATCAGTACTTCTTACGAAGTCAGTCAAGTCAGTCAAATGAAATCCAGCGACAGGAAGCAAACCACAGCTCGCAGGATATCAGCACCCCTGTCATAGAGGAGAGGAGGGCTTGCACAGTTAGTGATGAACATATTCATACTTGTGAACCCGGTCAGACTAAACAGCATAAGAGAGAAAAGAACCTCAACGGGCATAGGCCTGGAGTTAGATGGCCAAGAGCTTGTGAGAAAACTGCATGGGACACGGTAAACACAGATCTATGCTTTGCATTGGAAAGATTAACTGGTACAGTTGAAAAGAAGCTGGATAAATTTGGGGACATCATTTACGCATATGGAAGTGAGAGGTTTGGTTTGGAAAAAAGGAAGGAAAAAGTACAGACTACTCCTGGGATGTCTAGACGGCAGCAGAAAATTGAAGGGTTAGTTAGAGAAAGGAGACAGCTGAGGAAGCAATGGAAAAGAGCAGAACAAAGTCAGAAGGAGGGACTCAATCTCTTACAAAGGGCCATAAAAGATAAGCTGGCAACATTACGCAGAGCTGAGCGTCTACGGAAACGCTACAAAAAGAAGGAACGCGCGAGGGCTAATTTCTATAAAGACCCATTCAAATTCGTAAAGAAGTTATTCACCAGGGAGAAGAATGGCACTTTAAAAGCATCTAGGGTTGAGCTAGAGATATATTTGGAGGCAACGCATACAGATGCAAAAAGGCATGAGCCTATGTCAATTCCATCAGACATACCACCTATCAACCCACCAGAATACCAAATGGAGGTCTGTGCACCTAAGTGGAAAGAGGTAGAGCAGGCTGTGAGAAAGGCAAGGACTTCATCATCTCCAGGGCCTAATGGAGTTCCGTACAGAGTGTACAAGAGTGCTTCAGGAGTTCTGCGAATTCTGTGGAAATTGATAAAAGTGGCATGGGAAAAACAGGTTGTACCTAGAGCATGGCACAGAGCAGGTGGAGTCTTTATACCTAAAGAAAAAGATTCTACAAGCATCAGTCAGTTTCGTCCTATTTCACTATTAAACGTTGAAGGTAAGATTTTCTTCAGCATTATTGCCCAGAGATTGTCCACCTACCTATTAAAGAATGGCTTCATTGACACTTCAGTTCAAAAAGCGGGCATTCCAGGGTTCTCAGGATGCTTAGAACACAACAATGTTATCTGGCAACGAATTCAGTCAGCAAAAAAGGAGAGGAAGGAGCTCCATGTGACATTCCTGGATTTGGCTAATGCATATGGTTCAGTGCCACATGAGCTTCTTTGGGCAGCATTTGATTTTTTCAGAGTACCAATGTCAATAACAAATTTAGTGAAAACCTATTTTGGAGATTTGCTATTTAGTTTCTCAACTCCAAAATTCAGCACCGCATGGCAATGCTTAGAGGTTGGAATAATGGCAGGATGCACCATTTCTCCATTGGCTTTTACCATGGCAATGGAAGTAATCATTAGGGCATCAAGATGGGTAGTAGGAGGAGAGCGCTTGGCTTCTGGGATGCGACTACCACCAATCAGAGCATACATGGATGACATGACAACCATGACTACAACAGTAGCCTGCACTAATCGGTTATTGGGGAAGTTAACAGATAATATTGAATGGGCACGAATGCAATTTAAGCCCTCTAAATCAAGGAGCATCTCGATAGTTAAAGGAAAGGTAGTAGATAAAACATTCTTCATTAATGGTGAGGCAATACCAACAGTTTCTGAGAAGCCAGTGAAGAGTCTTGGGAGATGGTACGATGGGGATCTAAAGGACACAGTTCGAGTGGGAGAAGTTAGACGACAAGCAGTGGAAGGGTTGAAGAGCATAAACAGCTGTGCTTACCAGGCAAACTAAAACACTGGTGCTTTCAGTTTGGTCTACTGTCAAGGTAGCTGTGGCCAATGACTGTGTACGAGGTTTCTTTGACAACAGTGGATAAGCTGGAAGCGTTAATAAGTTCATACATAAGGAAATGGTTGGGAGTTCCACGCTGCCTCAGCAGAGTGGGACTTTATAGTAAAGGAGTATTGCAGCTGCCAGTCTCTGCTTTAACCGAGGAGTTTAAGTGTGCCAAGGTCAGACTGGAAATTACTTTAGCAGAGTCATGCGACAAATGTGTAAGGGAGGCAGCCCCTGTGGTAAAAACTGGTAGAAAGTGGTCAGCAAAGAAATCTGTAGTAGAGGCAAAGGCTGACCTTCAAATTGGGGATATCATGGGACAGGTACAGCATGGAAGAGGGGGTTTTGGGCTCAGTTTAGCTCCTCCTAAATGGCACAAGGCAGGCCCAGCTCAAAAGAGGAAGCTGGTAGTCAACGAGGTGCGAAAGCAGGAGGAGAGGATGAGATGTATAAAGGCCATTTCCCAGGCCAAGCAGGGAGAGTGGATGAGATGGGAGAGTGTGGAACAATGCAAAATGGGCTGGCAAGACCTTTGGTCAATGGAAGAGAGTAGGATCAGTTTCCTTATTAGGTCAACATATGATGTTCTCCCATCACCGCAGAACCTAAACCTCTGGGTAGGAGAGGATCCCTCTTGTCCTTTGTGTTCATCACCTGCCACATTAAGGCACATTTTGACAGGATGTAAGGTGGCTCTTAGCCAAGGTCGGTTTACTTGGTGCCATGACCAAGTATTGCGATGTTTGGCTATAGCATTGGAAGGCAAGCGTAGTATGACCAATAAGTTGCCGCCTGTTCTAGCAAAACATTACACACAGAAGACAATATTCCTCCGCCCAGGCGAGCAACCACCAAGAAAAGGTGCTAACACCAATTCTCGCCCAGGACAACTGGAAGCTGCTAGGGACTGGAAGATGCTGGCTGATCTTGATCAACGGCTTATTTTTCCACCTGAGATTGCCACCACTAACCTACGACCAGATATTGTTTTGTGGTCTGGATCAGCACGCATTGTTCAACTGATAGAGTTAACAGTGCCATGGGAGGATGCGGTAGATGAGGCATATGAGAGGAAGAAACTGCGGTATGCTCATCTGGCCACTGAAGCAGAACAGCGAGGATGGAGAGTCCAGGTTTATCCAGTGGAAGTGGGTTGTCGAGGTTTTGTGGCACACTCTACAACCCGGTTCCTCAGAGACGTCGGATTCAGTGGCCAAGAGTTGCGTCGCACAGCAAAGAACTTATCTGAAGCAGCAGAAAGGAGCAGCAACTGGCTGTGGTTGAGACGGAAAGATTCTAGCTGGCTGTGTACAGGCCGCCATGCTACGGTTTTGTAGAATTCTTGAAAACTTGAAGAGTCTGTTGGTTTATTTGTATAGGTTGTATAGTATTTACAGTCATTACGTTCCTGTGTATATTGCGTGAATGACGGGTGGTTGGGCAGATATTGTGTTTTGCGGTAGGTGGTATGCCATACGGAACCGTTGCCACTGAAACTGCATTTTAACGCACCAGTGGGGCTCGACAGCCTTAGTCAAACGGGTTGGCGCGTATGGTTGGGTTGCGGAGAGATTGTGAGATTGTGGTTAGGTCTCAGCAGCAGGAGGGATGTAGAGGTCAGTAAGCTGGGCTGAGTTGAGTGGGGGACGGAGGGGGGTGACTCTGGGACGCCAGAGTCACTGTCGAGCCCTCTTGAGGTGTCGTGGGTTAGTCGATGAAACACTGAGGACGGAAGGTGCCCACTTGAAGACCCTAGAGATGTCCCCTACTTGGCTAAATCCAGACAGTTGTCGCGCTGGTCCACTAGGGAGACCACACTGTAGTTGCAGCCGTCATGTGTGCTGACGCGCCAAGTACACCGCAGTCGTTAACGCCGGACAGAAGGGGAGTCAAACCACCATATGGAAAGAAGCGTAAATGGGTGAAGCATAGTTTACTGTAAAGCTACGTCTTAGTGTTGCTTATCTTGGCGAAAGCCGAGTACAAATCAGCATGAAGTTTTAACATCTACTCTCGTGTAATGGAAATCCTGAGGGTGGGTCAAAGACAGCATTTGAAGACAGCCAGTGAAGACCATAGGCTGGGATTGTGCAAATTTGTTACATTGTTAAGCATAAGTGAGACATTTCAGCAGCTCCGATTCTTTAGTTTAGGACACAATACCTTTATTTGTTGTGCACTTTAATCTTTAAAATATTCACAAACAACTATACTACACACTGCATGAAGGGTAATATTCAAAAAAGCATAATAGGGGCACTTTAAGTCATGATGCCTCTATGCCATTTTAGCCTTTAACAAGGACTCTGTGAGGCCTGGTGCAAGAGAAACAGGAATTTTAATCCTCTTTGTGCCTCTCTCAGCTATGATTAATCTTTTCAATATTAGGCACGATGAGAAATAATCTCTGAAAGGGCCCACGTCTACACAGAGGAGGAAAATTCATTTTTTGAGCTAGCTGTGGGTGAAAGTCATACTTTTAAGCTGAGAGGAAAATGTATGTTTGGTGGGCCTCTACAGAAGCAAATACCTCTCAGCATTTATTTGCTAATTCATCTTGTTAAGGAAATCCAAAAAGTTACTTTAATGGTTCGGATATCTGAAAATGTTCCGCTATTGCAATGCACGGATAAACTGAGTGTCAAATCAATTGAAATTAAATAGCCTCCATTCCTGTAAGTGTTGCTGGCTGCCTTCATAAAGTATTGGCAAAATAATCTAGTCTAATTTGTGAAGTCAAAGAACAAAGGCAGTGTTGAGGAGACCATGCCAATGTTCTCAATGAGTCTGCATTTCCCACTCACACAAGGTTATTGGACGGACACCTGCGTGTGGTGCTGCCACTGAGCTGTTGAGAACCAAAGTTAAAATCACAGACACTTAGCGGATACACAGTGCTGATGATTGTTCAAAGGCCACAGAGGACTGTATTCTTAACCCCAGCATTTCCTGGAATGTGATTGGGAGCTGAAGGCAAGCACGTTTTTTCCATGTCCCTGAAATTCCATGGCTTTGTCTTATCTCCCACTGCAACTGATGAGGAGTTGAGCACAGTAAATTCATTCAATTATATGTTTTAAAGTTAGAGCATTATTATATAACTACATATTATAGTCCATCAAAAACAGAGCATCCCAGATCACGAACATTCTGACATGGAATGGCATTCATAACGCTGGTCGCTAGAGACCTCCAGCTATCTTCCTTTACCAGATTACCGTATACTAACATGAAGGAGGTTAGTAACAGCACACCTCGGGGTCTGGAGATATACTAGAGGCTTTCAAACAATGTGTTGATAGACCGCTTCCAGTTCTGATGGTGTAAATCCCTTTGGCAATGCATAAGGGTGACGGGGGAGCCAGAAGACTGGAGGTCAACCGAGGAAGTGTCACATGATTCTAACCAAACTGTGAAGACATGAGAAGATGAATTGCATATAGTTGCATGCATCATTTCAACACAAAACCTTTCAATTTATTTACAATCGTTTACTAGGTTGCCAATTTGATTTTATACAAATTATTTACTTATGCTGATTATTTAATCAAATTAATCTCAAAGAATAACATTAAAATTAGCTTAGAAAAGCATCTATTAAACAGATATATAAATATGGCAAAAGAAAACACTGTGATCAAAAACATCACAGTGATATTACATTAATATTGTAAAGTGATATTAAAATAAAAAACAATGTTTTTTTTTTATTTCAATACATTTTAAAACTTATTTTATTTTTATTTATTTTTAAAACCGAATGTTCGGCAACTGAAATTATTCGGCCGAAAATAGCAAAAAAGGCACTTTCGGCCAGATAAGTGAAAAGACTGAGTACATTTTACCAAACAATGACATTTTTGATGACGCGATCAAATGGCAATTAGTGTAGAGTGAGAGGCACACGCTTTATGAATCCAGCAAACATGTCATCAGTTTGGAAGCATTTTAAAAGTGTCTGAGAAAGACGCAAAAATTAGCGTTTACAGCCACTGTTCTGCTGAATTGTCTAGGGGTGCATCTGCAAAAACTTACAGCACTAAAAGTAATTCAAGAAATCCCGCCCTCCAGCTAATTTCATTGGTTAAGGTTACAGTGATGGGTAGGTTTAGGGATCAGAGTTTGGTGTAGGCAATCAGTACAGTGATTGACATGACCAATGAAATCTTTAGAATCGGCTGCACGGCGCGATTTCCGCTGAACTGGTTTGAGGAAAAGTCAAGCAAAGTCAAGTCAGATGCGAAAATGTCAAAGAAGCGTGTGTGTACATTTAACGAGGATCTTCAAAAAGAGTTATTATGCGCAGTAAGTTGTGAAAAAATAACTCATAGTGGTAAAACAAAATCAAATTCAAAACTACAATTGAAAAATATTTTTTTATTTATTTAAAAACACCAGAAGCGGTCTCTCAGACAGCACACAATCCCGAATTCACTTCTGTTTGCACCTGAATGGTCAAATACAGACACAGTTGTCAAAATGCCCATCATGTGGAGTATCTCATGTAAATACAGTCGGTTATGGCTGAACAGCTTGGTGAAAACCGGATATGTGTCAGTATACCGAATTATCGGTAGATCCAAGCATTTGGTCTTAAAGGGGACATATCATGAAAATCTGACTTTTTCCGTATTTAAGTGCTATAATTGGGTCCCCGGTGTATCTACCAACCCAGAAAACGTGAAAAGTGTCAACCCAGTAACTTTGTTTTGGTAAGCCTTTCTCTGCAAGCATGTCATAAAATAAGCCTATCAGATTTCGCTCCCTTTCTGACGTAGGAAGGGGATCTTATTATAATATTACCACCCTAATCTGCACATTTCCACCCACGGCGCCGCCATTTGGTTTTCGCAAGCGACAACAATGTAACCAGTTCTAATGCAATGGCAAAAGTTTGAGCAAAACATGCAAACTGTTCTGTCGTTGGCTGCACAGACGAGCACAGAACACTATTTGACCAAAATAAATTCACAGCTGTCTTGTAAAAACCTCAGGGGCCTTCTTGTTGGCCTGGAACTGTCTGTGTCAACTTGTATAAAAGTTAAACATGACGGAACATGCAAGTCGATAAGATGAATCAATAACTCCACAACAACTACATAAATGTAACCACTAACCATTCAGAAATGTCCAGGTGCAGTCTAAAATTTGCAACCTCTTCCTGAGTCTCTCCTGCACTCCGCTACTGGTTATTTCTGAGATTTTGGATGAGTGAGATTTGCGTGTTTTGTTATTGTATCAAAAGCTTGTGTAAAGGATCGACTGTCTTCTGAATGGAGGTGGGGAGCAGCAGCTCATTTGCATTTAAAGGGACAGACACAAAAACGTCTCGGTTACGTATGTAACCCTCGTTCCCTGAGTAGGGAACGGAGACGTTATGTCGGATGACGACGAATGGGGTTTCGCTTAGAAAGCCTATCAGCTTCGAGTATTACAAAATGAGCCTATGACAAAGAAATGCCATGGGTCTGCGGAATTTGCATGACGTAACTCCGCCCCACCTCGTGGGTATAAAAGGAGGAAGTCCGCAACAGCAGTTTATGTTTCTTCACTGAGGAGCCAAGACTGAGCTCAGGCGATCCCCGCGGTACAGCGGAAAGTGGCAGGCAGACGTAACGTCTCCGTTCCCTACTCAGGGAACGAGGGTTACATACGTAACCGAGACGTTCCCTTTCGTTGTCACTCCGAGTTACGTCGGATGACGACGAATGGGGTTACCAGTCTAATCACGCCACCTTCTCAGCTGTCTTCCAGTGCCCTGCGTAAATCGAGGTCCCTGACATAGAAGGACGAAGGACTCAATTTAACACAGGAATACCAAGGTACACTGGGAAGCATATCCCAAGCTAGGGGAAGTATGCAATTAATGCCAACCCAGAGGGGGGGGGGGACTTAGAGAATACACATATGACCCGAAGGAAACATATGGAGAACACTGGGGTGTCCAGCCGCAGGTGGAATATTTCAACCCCAGGGGTGGCAAGGTGGCTTGCCAAGGGAAAGACACATGCTCAGAGAGGCTTACAGTGGAAATACACATGTGGGGGTCAGGGAAGGGACCATGCACACGGGAGGCACCTAGCCGACGCGCAGGCAAGAGACACTGGCGCCGACGTCAGGAGTGCTGGAGGAACTCAGGGCTTTCGGGGAAGCTCACCTGAGGAGAATATCGCACGTATCCAGTCCGTGGAGTGGAATGGCGAGCAAGCGAAGACACCTGAGCGGGTCCGGTACTAGCTAGTTGAAGCGAGTACCTGGAAGGACACTGGCTCCACTCGGAGATTATAGAATCTGGCGAATGTGTTAGGCGTCGCCCAGCCTGCAGCTCTGCAGATGTCTGTTAGCGAGGCGCCATGCGCTAGAGCCCAAGAGGATGCCACACTCCGGGTGGAGTGGGCCGTCACACCAAGGGGGCACGGTCGGCCTTGCTGCTGGTATGCCAAAGCAATGGCGTCCACTATCCAGTGCTTGGAGAGAGCCTTTCCCTTCAGCTTCACACCATAACAGACAAAGAGCTGGTCTGAGGTCCTGAAACACTGCGTCCTGTCTACATAGGCGCGAAGAGCGCGTACTGGACAGAGCAGTGCCAAGGCTGGGTCTGCCTCCTCCGGGGGCAGCGCTTGCAGGTTCACCACCTGGTCCCGAAAGGGAGTGGTAGGAACCTTGGGCACGTATCCGAGCTTAAGTTCCTGTCAATGAAGACAGCGCTCCTGGTTGCACTGGCCTCCATCAAGAGGGTAGGGGACCTGCACGCATTCTCCGTCAACGAAGCGTGCCTGGAATTCGGGCCGGCCTTCTCTCACGTGATCCTGAGACCCCGGCCCGAATTCCAGGCACGCTTCGTCGACGGAGAATGCGTGCAGGTCCCCTACCCTCTTGATGGAGGCCAGTGCAACCAGGAGCGCTGTCTTCATTGACAGGAACTTAAGCTCAACTGATTGCAGGGGCTCAAAGGGAGCACTCTTCAGGGCAGTTAGAACCACTGAGAGGTCCCAAGAGGGAACGAGAGGAGGGCGAGGAGGATTTACTCTCCTCGCTCCTCTCAGGAACCTGATGACCAGGTCGTGCTTCCCTACCGACTTACCTTCGACGGGGTCATGATGTGCGGCAATGGCGGCAACATAGACCTTAAGGGTGGAGGGAGACAGCCTTCGCTCCAACCCTTGCTGAAGGAAGGAAAGCACAACGCTGATCGAGCATCTCCGGGGGTCTTCTCGGTGAGAAGAGCACCAGTCGACGAAGAGGTTCCACTTCAACGCATAGACGTGTCTCGTGGACGACGCTCTAGCGGAAGTGATGGTAGCCGCCACCACTGGTGGAAGGGTACTCAGCCTACCTCGAGCCGTCCAGGAGCCACACATGGAGGCTCCAGAGATCAGGGCGAGGGTGCCACAGGGTGCCCCGTCCCTGAGAAAGAAGGTCCTTCCTCAGAGGAATGGGCCAGGGAGGTGCTGTCACGAGGAGTGCAAGTTCGGGGAACCAGGTCCGGCCGGGCCAATACGGCGCGACCAAAATGACCTGCTCCTCGTCCTCCCTGACCTTGCGCAAGGTCTGCGCAAGAAGGCTCACTGGGGGAAACGCATATTTGCTGCCCGGCGGCCAGCTGTGCGCCAGTGCATCCGTGCCGAGCGTGCCCTCGGTCAGGGAAAAATACAGGGCGCAATGGGTCGAGTCGTGAGAGGCAAACAGATCTATCTGTGCGTCCCCGAACTGGTCCCAAATCAGCTGAACCGACTGGGGATGGAGTCGCCATTCTCCAGGGAGGGGCTGAAGCCGTGAGAGCTCGTCGGCTGCACAGTTCAGGGCTCCGGGAATGAAAATGGCTCGAAAGACCTCAGATGCTTCTGACTCCATAGGAGGAGGTGGTGGGCGAGTTGTGACATACGGCGGGAGCGTAGACCACCTTGATGGTTGATGTACGCTACAGTAGCGGTATTGTCTGAACGGACTAGTACGTATTGACCCCTGAGCAACGCCCGGAAGCAGTGCAGGGCAAGGCGTACTGCCAACAACTCGAGGCAATTGACATGCCATAGCCGCTGGGGTCCTGTCCAGGAGCCCGCAGCAGCATGTCCATGGCACATGGCGCCCCAGCCCGTGGTGGAGGCATCTGTGGAGACCACAACATGCCGGGAAGCTCGTTCCAGGGGGACAACCGCCCTGAGAAAACTGAGGTTCGACCACGGGGTGAGGAACTGACGGCAGGTCGGAGTAACTGGTACTCTTGTTGCCTTGTTGCCATGCCCACCTCGGGACTCGGTCGCGAAGCCAAAGCTGAAGCGGTCTCATATGAAGCAATCCGAGCGGCGTGACCGCGGCTGCAGATGCCATATGCCCCAGGAGCCTCTGAAAATGTTTCAGTGGAACCGCACTCTTGCTCTTGAGATGTCTCAGGCAAGTCAGCAGAGTGCAAGTTCGGGGAACCAGGTCCGGCCGGGCCAATACGGCGCGACCAAAATGACCTGCTCCTCGTCCTCCCTGACCTTGCGCAAGGTCTGCGCAAGAAGGCTCACTGGGGGAAACGCATATTTGCTGCCCGGCGGCCAGCTGTGCGCCAGTGCATCCGTGCCGAGCGTGCCCTCGGTCAGGGAAAAATACAGGGCGCAATGGGTCGAGTCGTGAGAGGCAAACAGATCTATCTGTGCGTCCCCGAACTGGTCCCAAATCAGCTGAACCGACTGGGGATGGAGTCGCCATTCTCCAGGGAGGGGCTGAAGCCGTGAGAGCTCGTCGGCTGCACAGTTCAGGGCTCCGGGAATGAAAATGGCTCGAAAGACCTCAGATGCTTCTGACTCCATAGGAGGAGGTGGTGGGCGAGTTGTGACATACGGCGGGAGCGTAGACCACCTTGATGGTTGATGTACGCTACAGTAGCGGTATTGTCTGAACGGACTAGTACGTATTGACCCCTGAGCAACGCCCGGAAGCAGTGCAGGGCAAGGCGTACTGCCAACAACTCGAGGCAATTGACATGCCATAGCCGCTGGGGTCCTGTCCAGGAGCCCGCAGCAGCATGTCCATGGCACATGGCGCCCCAGCCCGTGGTGGAGGCATCTGTGGAGACCACAACATGCCGGGAAGCTCGTTCCAGGGGGACAACCGCCCTGAGAAAACTGAGGTTCGACCACGGGGTGAGGAACTGACGGCAGGTCGGAGTAACTGGTACTCTTGTTGCCTTGTTGCCATGCCCACCTCGGGACTCGGTCGCGAAGCCAAAGCTGAAGCGGTCTCATATGAAGCAATCCGAGCGGCGTGACCGCGGCTGCAGATGCCATATGCCCCAGGAGCCTCTGAAAATGTTTCAGTGGAACCGCACTCTTGCTCTTGAGATGTCTCAGGCAAGTCAGCAGTGACTGCGCGCGTTCGCTCGTAAGCTGCGCGGACATGGCGACCGAGTCGATGTCCATACCGTGAAAAGAGATCCTCTGCACGGGGCAAAGTTTGCTCTTCTCCCAGTTGACCCCAAGGCCCAGACGAGCTAGGTGCCGGAGCACTAGGTCCCTGTGTTCGCAAACCTGATCTCGAGAGTGAGCTAGGATCAGCCAGTCGTCGATATAACTCAGGATGCGAACCCCGTGTTCCCGAAGGGGAACAAGGGCAGCCTCGACGACCTTCGTGAAGGTGCGAGGAGACAGGGCTAGCCCGAAAGGGAGAACCGCGTACTGGTATGCCTGCCCCTCGAAAGCAAACCGTAGGAACGGTCTGTGTCGAGGAAGAATGGAGACATGAAAGTAGGCGTCCCTCAGGTCGATCGCTGCAAACCAATCCTGGGGCCGCAAGCATTCGAGAACGCGTTTGGCGGTGAGCATCTTGAACGGCAGCCTGTGAAGGGAGCGGTTCAGCACGCGCAAGTCCAGGATTGGCCGTAACCCACCGGTTTTCTTGGGGACAATGAAGTAGGGGCTGTAGAACCCGGACCTCATCTCGGCTGGAGGGACAGTCTCGATTGCACCCTTCGCCAGCAGGGTGGCAGTCTCTGCTCTCATGACGGGGGCATTGCCACCGACCAAAGAGGAGCGGACTCCCCTGAAGCGGGGAGGAGACCGTGCGAACTGAATCGCAAGCCGAGCCTGACGGAACGCGCAATCCAGCGGGACAGACGGGGAAGCTCCAGCCAGGCTCCCAGGAACTGAACCGGCGGGATCACGCGACGACAGGCGTCCCCCCGGAGGGGCAGCGAAGCGAAGTAACTGGCCCAGACGTGGACGGCATAGCGGCCCGGTGTGGGGGCACAGTTAGCAACCGCGCCCTAGCAGAGGGGGCCAGGGGAGGACCAGGCTGGTCGTCCCGTGGGGGCCTGCTCTGCCAGGGGTCTGGCGACAGAGGGGGACAGGGGCGAAGCGGTCCGTGGACGGCACGCCATGTCAACCACCTCTGGGACAGAGGGGGACGAGGAGAGCACGGCTAGAGGGCGGCGCTCTGTGTCGTCCGAGAACTCTGTGTGCTCAGAGACGGGAGAGTCAGTTCTTTGCGAATAAGGATTCTTCCCCGGCCCTCCACCGGGGAAAGGAGTGGTCCTGCTCCCAACTCCTGGAAAGAACTGAGTCCCATCTCTGAGGAGCCCCTCTCAAGAGCGCCACCTAACCCGGCGCGTAGCGGGGGGCGGGGCTGGAGAGGGCTGTGGCGTCCGGCTGCGGCCTCCAGAGCCGGCCCGGGTGAACGGGCGGGGTGGGAGCCGCGGGGGGGCGCCCTCGGCGGTGGGCAGACCGAGGGACCTGAGCGGACGGCGGGGCCGTCGGGACAGAGTCGACCTCAACCTGCTCCATCCCCGAGGAGCCCGTCTCAGGAGCGCCGCTTAACCCGGCGTGTAGCGGGGGGCGGGGCTAGAGAGGGCTGTGGCGTCCGCCCGCGGCCCCCAGAGCCGGCCCGGGTGAACGGGCAGGGTGGGAGCCGCGGGAGGGCGCCCTTGGCGGTGGGCAGACCGAGGGATCTGAGCGGACGTCGGGGCCGTCGGGACAGAATCAACGTCAGTCTGCTCATGGACGGCTGAGAGCTGTTGGGCCAGCCCTCAACCGCACCGCCGAAGAGGCCGACCTGGGATATGGGAATGTCGGACAGACGGGTCCGCGCGACGTCCAGCACATCAAACAGGTACGGCCACCGAATGGTGAGCATCACCTGACCCAGGGAGCGTTCGGCCACTTTCGTCGCTCGGAGAGCAAGGTTAGTGGCGGCGCGCAGCTCAGTGAAGAGCCCTGGGTCAGTCCCGCCCTCGTGCAGGTCCATGAGCATCTGGGTCAGGTAGACCAGCAGAATGACCATGGCACGCAGTGAGGCGGCCGCCAGTCCCGTGGCGCTATAGGATCTCGCCACAAGCGTAGACGAAAAACTACAGGCCACGGACGGGTGCTTAGGATTGCGCCGAGAAGAAGCACTCTGAGGACACATAGCATCGCAACAGAGCGTTCAGCCGGGGGAACCCCAGTGTACCCACGGGCAGCGGCCCCATCGAGGGGAGGAAAGGCGGATGAGATCAGCGAATGGCCCCTGATCTCATCATGCACGTCCGGGAAGAACGGTATTGGGGTTTGCCGTGGACGAGGGTCAGCGGCCTCACCCAAAAACCAATCGTCCCGGGAAAGCATGGCCGTCATCTCCGGATCAGACTCGACGAGTCGTCACTTCCAGGAAAATCAAACCCACCTAGTGAAGCTGCTACAAACATAATATCATCCTCTGTAGTTTCAAATGAAACACACGGGCCACCAGAGGGTAGACCCGTGGGAATCACCTGTTCATTAGCGGGCACCGTCATTGAAGAGGGGGGCTGGGGTCGCGGACACATAGTCGGCGCCTTGTTCGAGACCGAAACCCTCAGGTCACCCTGGCCACCAGCCGAAGATTGGGGGGTGGATGAGGGGACTCTCACTCATGTGAGTTCACCGAGTCTCGACCTTAATGACGCGATGATCATGTTTCCATGGAGAAAACAGGAGTCATCCACGAGCGCTGCTCTAGCATGATCAAGCCCAAACATACTAGACAACGCTCGTGCCCATCAGAGTCCGATACCAAGCTGCCGCACCATTCATTTTTTTTTTTTAGCCGTCTTTAAAAAGACGTGCCGCGTGCAAGCTCTTTTAGTGAGAGAAAACTCAAGTGTTGAAGCACCCGGGGAGACACGCACCGACTGGCAGACCACTGCAACAGATCAGCAGGAAGCACGCGCTCGCCGTAGATCGCCGTCACACCAACACTCGAGGTACTCGTTTGTAAAGCTGACAATTCAGAGATGGCTTGTGGAGAGAAGAATACACTTGGCTCCGAAGCGAAAACATAAACTGCTGTTGCGGACTTCCTCCTTTTATACCCACGAGGTGGGGCGGAGTTACGTCATGCAAATTCCGCAGACCCATGGCATTTCTTTGCCATAGGCTCGTTTTGTAATACTCGAAGCTGATAGGCTTTCTAAGCGAAACCCCATTCGTCGTCATCCGACTTAACTCGGAGTCACAACGAAAGGGTACAAAGCGTTTTTGCTCACACCCAAAAAGGGGGCGAATTTGACAATATATAATACAGTCATGGTCAGAATTAATAGCACCCCTGGTAAATATGATCAAAACTGGCTGTAAAAAATAAATCTGCATTGTTTATCCTTTTGATCTTTCATTCAAAAAGTTTGCAAAATTCTAACCTTTCATGGAAGTAAAAGAATTGAAAGTGGGGGGGGGGGAAGTCACGTTATTAAATAAATGTTTTTCTCCAAAACACGTTGGCTACAATTATTGGCACCCCTATCATTTTTTTACGAGGAAAATATGTCTGAAGTATATTCCCATTAATATTTACATTTTTTTAGCACACCAGGGTGACTAATGGTGCGTTCACACCGGACGCGAATAGAGCGTCTAGTGCGAGTGATTTCAATGTTAAGTCAATGCAAAGACGCGTTATGCGTGTAAAAAAATTCCTGCGGCGCGAATGAGGCGTAGAGCGCGGCGCGGTAGACGCGAATTCGCCTCATTCGCGCGTCAAGTTCACGCAAATGGAGCGAATACCGTGAATTGAGCGTCTGGCGCGTTAGGCGCGAATGATTTATTTAGTGCTTTTTGTGCATTCGCGCGTTTGACGCGAATTCGCGTCTGCCGGCCGAGTTGAAAAATCTGAACTTCTGCGTCAAATTCGCGCCGCGTTAACCAATCAGGAGCCAGCTTGCTGTGGTAAATATTTTACCACATAAAAACTTGATTTTAATATATGAGACATTAATTTTGTGTGCTATTTATTACATATCTAATCTAGATTATATGAAACATTATTATTATTATAATGTAAAGAGAACATGGAGCAAATTGTGAAACTCGCCGAACTGGGTTCGCCTCCGAAGGGTCTGGTGGACCCAAATACGGCGATGATGATCCCTACGCCGCTGTTCTGCTCTCCAGAGCAAATACAGAGCGGTGACTCTCTCGATAAATGACCCATCAACAACAGACATCTTGTAATAAGATGGCCACCAAAACTTTCGCCTCTGACGCGCGTGACTCGCGTAAATTTCGCTTCAAACTTTTGTTTTTACGCGCATCAGTTTCACTCTTGACGCGCAAATTAACACAAAATTGTCAAGCATCAAACTAGACGCGGTAGACGCGAATTTGACGCGCTATTCGCGTCCGGTATGAACGCACAGTAAGAACATGACATTGTCCAGCCATGACTTCTTGTTTCACAGGAGTTTAAATATGAGGAAACACAAATGCCAAATCCCCTTAATCATTCATCACAATGAGTAAAACCAAAGAATATAGTTCTGATGTGCATTAAAAGATTGTTGACCATCACAAAATAGAACGTGGCTGTAAGAAAATAGCTAAATAATTGAAAATCCCTATTTTGACCATCAGGGCAATAATTAAGAAGTTCCAATCAACTAAAGATGTTATGAATCTGCCAGGAAGAGGACGTGTGTCTATATTTCCTTAATGCACAGTGAGGAGGAGAGTTTGAGTGGCCAAGATCTCTTCAAGGATCACAGATGGAGAATTGCAGAGATTAGTTGAGTCTTGGGGGTCAGAAAGCCAAAAAAAAAAAAAGAACTACAAAAAAACCTACATCACCTCATGTTGTTTGGGAGGGTTTCAAGAAAAATCTTCCTCGCTCATCCAAAAACAAACTAAAAAAAAAAACAAATTCAGTTGTCAGACACGACTGGAACTTCAAACGGCACAGGCTTCTGTGGTCAGATTAAACTAAAAAAAGAGCTTTTCGGCAGCGAACACGCTAGATGGGTTTGGTGCACACAAGGATAAAGAGTACCCCATGTGTACAATTTAATATACCGCTGGATCTTTAATGTTGTGGGCATATTTTTCTGCTGGAGGTCCTGGACTTCTTGTTCAGATACATGGCATCGTGGATTCTATCAAATATCAACAGATAAAAAACCAAAACCTGACGCCTTCTGCTAGAAATCTTATAATGGGCCGTGGTTGGATCTTCCATCAAGACAACGATCCAAAACAAACATCAAAATCAACACAAAAATGTGTTACGGAGCACAAAATGAAGCTTCTGCCATGACCGTCCCAGTCCCTGACCTGATGAGTGGAGTGAACTGAAGAGAAGAAGCACCAACATGGATCTGGGAATCTAAAGGATCTGGAGAGATTCTGTATGAAGGAATGATCTCTGATCTCTTGTCAGGTGTTCTCCAAACTCATCAGGCATTATAGGAGAAGACTCAGAGCTGTTATCTTGTCTAAAGGAGATTGCAAAAAGTATTTAATAAAAGGGTGCCAATATTTGTGGCCAACGTATTTTGGAGAAAAACATTTATTTCATAATGTGATTTCCCCCCCACTTTCAATTCATTTACTTCAATGAAAGGTTAGAATTTTGCTAATTTTTTGAATGAAAGATCAAAAGGATAAATGATGCAATATATTTTTTACAGCCAGTTTTGATCATATTTACCAGGGGTGCCATTAATTCTGACCATGACTGTAAATTATCTGGGGGGTATTTTGAGCTGAAATTTCACAGACACACTCTGGGGACACCATAGATGTACATTACATCTTGTGAAAAGGGGCATAATATGTCACCTTTAAAGTGACAGCTGCCTTAAATACCTGTCGGTGTGAAAAGGGGCACAATATGTCACCTTTAAAGTGACAGCTGCCTTAAATACCTGTTGGTGTCATTAATGTTAATCAAGCAACAAAAGATCTTAAATAAATGTATATGTATATAAATGTTAAATAAACCTACTGTACCTGAAAAAACGTGGTTTATTTAATTAGTATTTTTTTGTATTTGTCTGTTGTTTGTAATTTGCTTCATTCTTTTTTTATATAGGTCTAACAAAAATAAAATAACTAAATTATATATATCGTTATCATGAAATAAAATTTTGCACTCTTTTCAATGCACTTTTTTTTGTAGGCATATAATGTACGTTACTTTATTTCAGGAGTCAGTTATAGGCCTAATATAGGCTCAAAGATGGCCAAATAAAAATATTTTTAGTTTAACAATGTATTTATTTTAAGTTATATTGTGCTTTGTTGGTATAATGCCTGCTGGAATGTTAAAAAATATTCAGTGTTAAATATTTTTTAAATGTTCAATATTAAATAAATATTTTTAAATTGTAGCTTTATAATAAATGTTTTCTTTGAAAAGCAAGACAAAATAATAAAAAAAGCACATTTTGACTATTTAATTTATGCAATGGTGAAAAATTGTAAAAAATAAATGGGAAAAAATGCAAAAATACGCGTTCGGTATTCGGCCTTCGGCCAAGTGTTTCATTATATTCAGTTTCGGCTTCGGGCAAGGATTTTCATTTCGGTGCATCCCTAATTTATTCCTGCTATGGCAAAGCTGAATTTACATCATCATCACTCCAGTCATCAGTGTCACATGATCTTTCAAAAAGTATTCTAATATGCGGATTTGGTGCTCAAGAAACATTCTTATTATTATCAACATCGGAAACAGTTGTGCTGCTTAATATTTTCGTGGAAACCGTGATAAAAAAAAATTCAGGATTCTTTACTGTCGCTCTTGATTAATTTAATGCATCATTTCTATATAAAAGTATTAGGTTCTTTCACAAAAAAAAAAATACTGACCCCAAACGTTTGAAAGGTAGTGTGTATATACAGTATACAATAAGGCCTGGGGCTGGTTGCATAAACTGCTTAGACTAGTCTTAAAAGTTTTTTTTTTTTTTTTTTTTTTTTTTTTTTTTTTTCAGACTGGTGCTAACTTTTTAAAGTCAGTTACATAAAAAGGTAGATTGGTCTAATTTGAAACAGAAAGTAACACTGATTACCTCTTGACTAATTTCTTGTTGGTCAAATTAGTTCTTAAGACACAGTCTTAACTTAGTGGCTAAGTTTACGCAACTGGCCCCTGGTTTCAAAGACAGGGCTTAGATTAAGCCAGGATTAGGCCTTAGGTCAATTAGGACATTTAAAAAGCTTTTAGAAACATGCATTAGAGAAAGAAAGAAAAAACATTACTGGTGTGCATCTTGAGACACAACAATGGCACTGAAATACTTGGGACTAAGCTTAAGCCTTGTCTGTGAAACTGGCATCAGTTATAAATCAGTTACTCCCCAGCATCTTCCACTAGCTAACACTCAGAACTGCAAGCTGGGGAAATACCCTGAGCAAATTTCAACCAGCCCTAGTTTGTGCCATTACTAGATTTGCATAATTTCTTTAGTTTGCAAAAACAATGCTGACAATGTGTGCAAATAAACAATACTATCAATTCCCTCTTTAAACATGCCTGTAGGCCACAGGGATGATGTCCACTGAATTTTACCCTAAACGTGACTGTCCTCTACTGGCCGCAGACATTTTTTTTTTTTTTTTTTTGGCTTAAGTAATCTCATCTATAAGCAAAATTATATGGGGAAAAGGGAGAAAATATGATGCTGATCTTTTGAAATGCTCTGCTTTCATAAGAATGACTTCACCATTCAACTTTACTATTTTCAGGATATGCTATCAGTGAGGTTTTGGCTTTTGGCATTTTTTCAAGCGAGGACTCTATCTGAGGGTTTAGTACACCTCAGGATGAAATGAATTTAGCCAAATTGTCTAGTCTACAACAAAGCACACTGCACGGAATACTGTGTCCCAAAATGCAATTAACTAAAATGTAAAATCATATTTTTGCTGCTGTTTCATGCTGCTTCAGATGCACAGAAGCATCTCTTGGGGCTTCACAATGTTTCAGGCCAGTTTTGCAATCTGTATTCATCCACATCACTTTTGGTCCATTTCAAGTCACTATTTGCATAGCCATAATATCACTGATACCTATTTAAAAACAAGAAAGAAACCAGGTGGCCCTTTTTTCCAGGACTGTTGTGGAATGTTCAACTATTGGAGCGATACAGTTTCAAATGGAAGTGTATGTGTGTGCAATTCATCAGGATGGAGAGCATTCTTCTCTAGACTTGTGCATTTTACTTTCTGCTTTTAGAGGGGCTATATGTAAGAATTTTCATCTATTAATTGTTTTTTTATTGCCAATGTGTGAACAGCTTGTAACAAAACTAACGAAACCGAGACCTTCCCCGACTTCCTAGGTTGTCAATGAAAGCCTGTAGACTGATTTATGTGAAGAACTTGGGAGGTTTATGCTGGGAAAATTACATTGCAGCATATATTTACGTAGCCTCATCTAAAATACGCTCTCAGCAGTGTGGACGGCATCGGGATGTTCGTTCAGCATTTCTCCGCAAAGGTATTTCCAACTGCTTTTCAATTTAAGCTCAAAAAACGGGGCATTGAATCATTACGAACGTCTGTTGTACATGTGCACGAGTGCGAGCATGAGCATCTGTGTTCACACTGTCAGTCCAAATCCGTTATTTGTGTATGCGATTGGAATCTGATGTAAATTATTCTAAAGGGCCTTAACTGTCCACACTGTGTATCGCAACTGTTCGGATCTGATCTGTGGGTCCCGTGGTACTTTTTCGTTTTCCCGAATAGCCTATATGAATTGGTTTATGGCAATGACGTTGTGTCAAACGCCAAAAACAACAAACCATAAACCATGCGATGACATAAACCACGCGAATTCCGATTAGAGCTAAACTAAACTAGAGTAGACTAAAACAGATTCCTAGAAATGCGATTTGAATAGGATTTCAAACCAGGTATGAATGTAGCTCAAAACAGATGCGTAAAAGTCACATTTCATTTGATTTTTTCCCGTTCACACTGGATGGCACGGATCATTGCATCCAATTTACATTTCCATGGTAACATCTATAAAGTCAACACATCAACAATAACTCACTATGTGGTGGGTTCAGTGTCTCCAGCTACTTTCCACCCATCCTCTCCACTCACACCTTTGGGTCCAGCTGGGAAAGTCATTACCTGCTCGCTGTATTGACCCAGCATGCTCAGTGCTTCAGAGAGGAGTGCAGCGACTGCCCTGAGGCTAATTCACAGCACAGCGTGAGACAGAACAAACCCACGGGCAGAGGAAATACAACACACCAGATCTGTGCTTCTGAGAGTTGAATGCTGCAAGTCATTGTATTTTACCAGACTGTCATGTAAGAGCTAAGTAGTATGCTGATCTAAAATATTACTCGGTCTTAACAGGGTTGTCATGGTTTATATGTATTTATTATTGTGTGTGTGTGTATATGTATATATAGCGTTATTTTAGTATTGTGATATACTATTAGAATTTGCTTATCATATGTAATATCTTACACTATGCAAGTTTCTGTAAAAAAAAATTCAACTCTGACTGCACAAAATCTGCAGACTCGGCAACCAGCATTGATTTGTTCAGAATGCAATTCAAGGCAAAAATCTGTACAAAGCTCATTTAGTGTATGTCAGCCTTCAATCACACAAAATTAAATAAAACCATTGAGAAATTTCAGCTCCAGTAACTAAAATATGATGAATTATGTTGATAAATTAATAGATGGGTGAAAACAAGTGCTTAATCTTCAGAAACCTTAGAAGTTCAAACTATATATTATGAGACATTTTATTTTCTATGCGACATTTTATTTTATTAAATATAATATAAATATACACAAAAAATGTACACCTATAACATTAACATTGTTGTAAGCAATGTAATGATACTGTTTGATATGATAAATATTCAACTTCTTATTTATATTTCTGTCCTTATCCCTTACTTTATTTTTGTAGTTCAATAAAGACGAATGGCTGAATCATGGAAATATAGGAAAACATTTAAAACACTTGTGACTTAAAGCCCCCAAAGAGGGGGCGAGGAAACGCAGACATTTTCCTTTCATCCACTTTATTGAACGCCATTAATCATTAGCTTACATAGGACCCCCAAAGAGCCAATTCAAACACAGAAACCAGAGCAAGATTTACTGCTGGGTCATTAGAAAGACATGCAATACAAGGAAAAATTTCTCAGTGAAACAAGTGCTAAAAAATGAGCTCCAAAAGAACAACTCCCAATCATCAAGAGAAAGATGGATGTTAAGAGTGAATTTTGTAATTTGACGTTATGCTATTTGCATGGCGTTTGAGCTGTTTATGTCTAATTATTCTACCCTCACTTTTTTTCCTTAAAGAGAGAATTATGGGTACTGTGGAACCCCTGTCCACATGACTTAATGTTTTTACTGTTGGCTTTATTTTTAGGGTTGTGGATGTAAAACTTTCATGTTTGCTGAACTTGTCTGCTTTAAAGTTCCATCACGTTCAACATGTTCCACCACAACTGGGCACAAGCAGCCTGAATTGTGAAGAAAGTTGCTTTGTGTGGTGGTCTAAACAACTAAACATATCGGGTTAAACCAAATCCAGAAGAGGAAAACTGTGCAAGGCCTGTTAATGAAAGACAGGCAGTTTAGCCTGCTTTCAAACAGAAAGCAGGAAACTTAACATGAAAATTCAGGCACATATATTCAAACTTAATTCTTAAGCACTTAATTGTGCTTTCATGTTATGTCAGCAATACTGCATTCAGATTGTGGTCTTCATAAATGTCTGGTTAGGGATTGTGCATAAGAAGAAGAGATCTGAGGTCAACATTATAATTTGCTCAAGGCCTAAGGAGAAGCTGGGTCAACTAAGCAGGACCAAATGGACCTTTTAAAAGGGTGTGAGTCCAAAGTCCAGGCTTACCAAGGCCATTAACACTAGAGGCTGTGCTTTATAATGGACTTGGGGCTCGTTGGAAAAAATCAAAATCCTACTTTGCCTGCCTGCTCCAGCACCGAGGTCCAAATCCTATTGCTTTTATGTGGCTTCAGAGGGCCATTGACTCCAGCTAGGGCTTATAGAACCATGAGGCCCCAGCAAATAGATCAAGCATGTAAGGACAGCATTGAGACACTTTGCCACCTTACTGGAATAATTATTTGACTCGTTCAACCTAATGATGGTCTTATCCTCAGAACAGGGACAGTGATGATTGAAACAGGGGAAGAAACCCTTCTGTATGGTGGAATAGAAGGCCAACACATTTACTGCAATACAAACACAAAATCCCTCACAGAAAGAGCTCTATTGTTGTCGAGGATGGAGAGCGTGCCATATATACGCGGCTCTAATGAGACTGCTGACAGCACAGGCAGGAGAAATCAAAGAGTACTGAAGGTGTCGAACTCATTGAGCTGTAAAAAGAACAAGCTGAACTGAACAGGTGCAGAGCTGTCTGTTACTCTCACTTTTTTATTTTCTTTTGTCCTAAAAGTGTTATTTTTGTCCGCAATGAAAATTATGTGATTTATATTGCTTACAAATATTGCTTAATATTATTTGTATTGTTTGCAATACAATAAATTATAAACTGACAAACAGATGTGATTGTATAAAAATACAATACATAAAATAACCTCCCCCTCCAAAAAAACAAACAAAAAAAAAACACAATTTACATGTTTAAAATGTTTTGGGAAACTTATCATTTATGCACTTTTGTTTGATACCATGCATGAGTATTTCACATTTAAAGTAACTTTTTGGCCCTCTAGCAGTTAAAAACAAAACAGCATTATTTTTGCGGAAAGAACATTGTTTTGGTTGTGCTTCGGATCTGCATGACTGCGCGGATGAATATGGTTCCTACTGCTAATAAAACATTCAATACTAGGCTTAAGCGATATAACCGGTTTAGATGGAAAGGATCTCAAGCAGATTATCTGAAGAGGTTACTGTAGCTATACCCATTAAAAAACACTTTCTTGAAAATAAATTCCAGCACAGCGCTGTAACAGCGCCTACCTTAAAATTATCATTAGCTGTACCTTTTTAATAGAGGAGGACGGTTATAGATTGGCACCCGAACAAGGACGGTAGTAGTACTACTTCAACCTACTATAATTCATAGTAACATAATACCTTTTTCACTCACCCGCTGGCTTCAGACACCGATCATCAGACAAGAAAAAAACAAGAGAGTCTGATGTTAAACTGGCCTAATGTTTGTACCCAAGAAATTGTTCGGACAAACCTTGTTAAACACTGCATCATTACCACTGATGAAGTACCGGTAAGGTGACGTGCTTACAAGGTCTCCATTGAAAATCAACAATTCATTGAAGTACAAATACAGGACTTATTGGGCAAAGGGATCGTTCGAATGTCTACATCTCATTGGGCTTCTCCGTTGGTGATAGTTCAAAAGAAGGATGGAGTATCCAGACTTTGTATCGATTAATGTGGAATGAATGCCAAGACACACCTAGATGCCTACCCTATGCCCCGGATACAGGATATCCTGGAATCACTAAATAGAGCCACTGTCTTTAGGACTCTGACCTCAAAAGTGGCTACTGGCAGTTGGAGATGGAGTCTGACAGCATTCTGAAGACCGCTTTTGTAACTTCCACAGGGCTATATGAATTTGTTTGTCTTCCTTTGGGCCTGAAAAATGCAGCTGCTTCTTTTCAAAGGCTAATGGAACACATAATCCGCAAAGTGAAGGGCAAGTGTTGTATGGTATAAATTGATGACATCGTTGTATATTCCAAAACAATGGCAGACCATCTCCAACACCTCCACCAAGTCTTCACATGTCTCCATAAAGTCAGACTCACACTTAACCTTAAGAAATGTAACTTCATCCAGAGATCACTTGCATTTCTTGGCCACATAGTTTCAGATGAAGGGGTAAAAACAGATCCATCTAAAGTTTCTGCCGTCAACACATTCCCCATACCTCAATCCATCAAGGATGTTCAAAGGTTCTTAGGATTGGCAGGCTAGTACCACCGATTTGTTCCCCACTTTTCAGAGAAAGCTGCTCCACTACATGCATTAAAGCAGAAAAATTCAACATGGATCTGGACAGAGCAATGTCAACGTGCATTCGACATAATCAAGCAGGATCTGGTACAAGCACCTGTCTCAATAACACCTGATTTTAGCAAATCTTTCCGAATGCAGACCGATGCAAGTGACATTGGCATAGGGGCTGTGCTTACACATGAATCAGCAGGAGAAGAGTATGTGATTGCTTATGCCTTCCGATTGCTCAGAGGAGCAGAGAAAGCATACGCAGTATCAGAGAAAGAGTCTTTGGCCGTAGTCTGGTCTGTCGAGAAGTGTCGACCATACCTTGAAGGTCGACCCTTTGAAGTAATCTGATCTGACATGGACTTTTCAGCACCCAAAGCCATCCTCTCACCTCATTCACTGGACAATATGATTACAAGGATTCCATTTCACTGTAAGATACAGGAAGGGACAGTGCAACGTTTTACCGGACGTATTATCCAGAACTCAAAAGTCACAATGCTCCACCTGACACAATGTTCATTGTAAATGCTTCCAAGACCACAGCACCTCTTGTCAACATGCCGGTAGATCTCACTCAATTTGCAATATCACAAAGTAATGACCAAGTAGTTCAAGAGTTAATTTGCAAAACACAGAATCAGACAACACCTGACACTTCACGAGTTCATTACTACATTGTGCAAAACGGATTTGTTTCATAGTGTGCCTGGTGGTCAGAAAGGACAGAAACTCCAACTGGTCATTCCATCTATTCATTGGGAAGCCTTTCTGCAGTACGCTCACAACAACCCACTAAGCGTGCACCTAGGGAAACTAAAAACTCTTCTCAGACTTCTAGAGACCGTATACTGGCCTAGTATAAGAACTGATGTGTGGAGATACTGTAGAGAGTGTCACATTTGTCAAAGTACAAACCCTCACTGACAAAATTGTCTGGCTATTTGGAGAGTACTGTTGTCGAACCTGGGAACATGATAGGTGTTGACCTCATGGGACCTTTCCCCAAAATTGCCAAACAAAATTAACATCTTCTGGTTACTGTTGATTACTTTTCCAAATGGGTGGAGTTGTTCCCGTTGAGATAGCCAAGATTCTTGTAGAAGAGATCTTCACCAGATGGGGAATCCCGGCCTATCTAGTATCGGATCGAGGGGCGCAATTCACTTCTCACCTTATCAATATGCAAACAGTGGGGAGTTGTCCAAAAGTTGACTACGGCCTACCATCCTCAGACAACTCTGACAGAGCGTGTTAATCGTAACCTGAAAACCATGATTGCATCCTATCTAGAAGAAAAAGGTATGTAACAGGGCATAGTCCTGTTACTATTAATTATAGTAGGTTGTAGTACTACTACTGTCCTCTGGGGGCTCTGAGCTGCTCTTCTCCTCTAGATTAAATCCAGGTTAAGTAGTAGAGGAAGGGAGATTGTTTGGATAGGAGGAAGCATGGCTTTCTACATGGGCTATCAGCAATACAATACTTTTCTTGTTGTTTCCTTTCTCTTCTACACAACTTTTCTTCTCATCTTTCTGTTTGTGAGCTCTCTTATACTATGTGTTTTCAAATCCCTACTATTACTAACATGCGTAAATCAAATGTCACACATAGGAAGCAGCTCAATCCTAGCAACCTGCGTACCTTTCCGGTGTCTTCTAGTACTTTATTGTCTTTTCCCATCAGTCTCTGGAATTGCTAGTCCGCTGTAAACAAAGCTGATTTCATTATATCTATTTATAGTCATTCAGGTATCAGCCTATTGGCCTATTGGCCCTCCACCTGATCAGCTCTCAACATTAGATACTAACAGTGCAACTGAGACTCTTTTCTCCACTTTAACATCCTGCTTGGACAACCTCTGCCCCATATCCTCCAGGCCATCCTACGCCACCCCCTCTGCCCCCTGGTTATCTGATGTTCTCCGCGAACATCGTTCTAAACTCAGGGGTGGAGTGAGGAAGTGGCACAAATCGAAAGATCCTACTGACCTTGGTCTTTATCAATCCCTCCTCTCTTCCTTCTCTGCTATTATCTCTACTGCTAAAATTACTTACTATCATGACAAAATTACCAATTGTTCTGACTCTTGCATGCTTTTCAAAACCTTCTCCTCTCTTCTCAACCCTCCTCCTCCTCCTTCGTCAACCGTAACAGCTGACGATTTTGCCACATTCTTCATAAATAAAGCAACCACCATCCACGGCCAATTTACCAAACCACAAACTGACAAACACATCTTACCAGTTAAAACACACATTCTACCCTCCTTCTCTCTGCTTTCAGAGGCAGAATTCTGCACAGCTTAAGAAACCCACTCTAAATAAATATAAATTTAAATATTTTTTTACAAGAAATATTGTGGGTCACAAAGAACTTGTTTTTCCACCTCCACGAAGAGACGAGTAAGCTACATCCATTATGTCCCGTTGTTGAGGTACTGTGTAGTTCTCTTACGAGAGGTTCTCTCGTATTGCGTAAGTTTAGCTTACGCTACGGGAAAGATTCATCTTCTCGAGATACTGAAGCCAAAAAATTATCCTTAATTTTGTATACCTTGTCAACGCAGTGCAGCAGCTGGCAGACCTAGAGCAGGCTATCTTGCGTGCTCATTGGCTGCCCTGCGGGCAACTGCTACAGCCTACCAGTGAGCCCGGCGTGACGTCACGCCCAATGAAGGGCGCCCGCGCCTTCATAGCATCACAGCCTGCCAGAATGGGCGTGGCTTAGCCTATAAAGGAAAGGGGCTGTAAGCTGCTTCCCTGATTTTTGTCTCTTCAGCGAGCTCTTCACATCGCTGGATCTGAGAGAAGCCACCGCCGCCGTCGAACAGCGAACAGCCAGCTTAGGACAGCGCTGAGGAAGCCGGCCGTCTTCGCCACCTTCAGCCATCCGTGCGAGCTACGCTACCCGGCGACGTATCCTTTTGCCTTGCTATTTAGATTGTATATTTTCTAAAAGAGCAGCGAGCGTCTTTTTCAAGATGCCTCGCACTTCCTGCGGCTCGTGTAGAGCCCCGCTCAGCGCCGGAGACCGCCACCTGATCTGCGCTCTCTGCCTGGGCCTGGAACACGCTGAGCTCGCCCTCGCTTCCGGGGGCTGCGAGCTCTGTGAGGAGCTTTCGTTGGCGACCCTGCGGGCTCGACTCGAAGCTCTCAACTCCGCAGCAGTCACTCCGCCCTCTGTGGGAGCGCGCAGGAAGAAGCGCCGTTCCCTGAGACAGCCGTAACCTGTAGCCACAGCAACGCGCTCGCCGGAGAATCTCCCTCGAGCCTCGCTTTCGCCCTCCCCTCCTCTCCTCTCCGACGCGCAGCTGCCGCTCACGAGCCTCACTGCCGTCGCTTCGGAGGATGAGGCCGAGGGACATGCCACGAGGGACTGCTGCTCTATCCTGGCATCGGACAGCGAGGAATGGTCGCTTCATTCCGCCGCCTCGTCGATCCAGGAATCCACCCGTACCCGCGCTGGAGCTGACGCTGAGCTAATGCGCCTGCTAACTCAGGCCGTTGACCGCCTCGGGCTCGAGTGGTCGCCGCCAGAGGAACCCGAACAGGCTCGACGGATGCTTCCTTCAAAGTCGCCGCCGCTCAGCTTCAGCAATGAGGCCCGCTCCATTCCTGCCGGAACTTCATGCGGAGCTGACGAAGTCGTGGAATACTCCGTTCTCTTCTCGACTACAGTCACCGGCCTCCGCGTCGCTCTCCCGAGTGGACGGCGCCGCAGAGAAAGGGTACACGGCTATTCCACCGGTGGAAGAGGCGGTCGCAGCGCACCTTTGTCCGCCCTCCGCGAGATGGCGGTCACGGTCAGCCCTCCCGTCTAAAGCCTGTAGAGCCACGTCCGCCTTGGTCGGCCGCGCTTATGCTGCCTCCGGCCAGGCCGCGTCTGCTTTACACTCTATGGCTGTGCTTCAGATCCTACAAGCCGACCTCCTCCGTGAATGGGATGAGAAGGGCCGGGATCCAGCTGCTGTTACGGATTTGAGAAGCGCGACGGATCTCTCTCTCCGCGCCACCAAAGCAGCAGCCAAGCTATCGGACGAGCCATGGCCGCGTTAACTGTTACGGAGAGGCACCTCTGGTTAACGCTCGCGGATATGAGGGAATCTGAGCGAGCCACGTTTCTGAACGCGCCGCTTACCCCCACTGGTCTCTTCGGCCCAGCGGTGAACGGGATCGTTGATCGCTTTTCTGAGGTACAGAAGACCACACAGGCCATGAATCTCTTCCTGCCGCGACGCTCGAGTTCCGCCACAGGCCGAGAGAGAGAGAGACAAAGCCAGCCTCCTGTGCGAACCAGCACCCAGCGTCCAGCACAGCCCCAGCCTTCGCAGCGACGTCAGGGCGGCCGCCCTAGATCGAGCTCAGACAGCCGTCACAGACCGCCGCCTCCCAGAGGGCCTCGGCAAAGAATCACGCTGAAATCTGAGCACGCGAAGCCCTCCTAACAGTAAGAGAGAAAAGACGCGCGTGTCCCGCTGCGGCCGGACCGCCGTCAAAGTTCATTTCCCTGTCAGTCCCCTTCAAACAGGCTACTGCAGCGGTTCAACTAGCAGCCAACGAGCCGGTTTATTCACCCTCTCGCCTGCACACAAACGGCGTTTTCACGGCGACCCAGAGAAATCTCAAAAAGAGTGTAATGTCTGGTCCGGCTCACGCCATCAATGTTTTAAGTGTAGTGAAAGTGCCCACGCCCCAGTGTTCACCCCTACACATAAGCACTCAAAATTCTGTGTCACTCACAGAGCACACTCTCATAAAGCGCAGAAAAGCCGCTCGAGTGTTGAATGTAAGAAATGTGTCCACAAATCTGTGCCCACTATCTGCCCGCTCTGTTACACGGTCTAACAGCAGGTTATAAATGTAAGTCTCGTGCCCGCCAGAGAGCGCTCACGCTTACTAACACAAACCTCTCCCTGGGCCCCGGCCGCACGCTTAAGCGTTATCACAAAACGCAGGGCGTTAATAAAACGCTCCCCTTCTATTATGATCGGGGTGTTAGATACAGTTGTATGTCTCGTGCCCGCGTTCACGCGCTCACGCTTACAGAGAGCTCTTTCACCCGGAGCACTGCTCGCGCGTCAAAATGTGGCAAAAGTTTGTTCCCCATCCCTTATGATCGGGACATCTCACATAAATCAGCGGTTTCGGCTGTCAGCGAGCCGCCATTGCCCAGAACCGAGAGCGCGCGCGGTTCAGTTTCACAGGCCAGCAAATGGCGGTCTGAACCCGGAGGCCATTCGCCCTCTAGCGGCTCACATAGCTGCGTGGGAAAACATCCCAGGGATTTCAGAATGGGTGTTGAGCACAATAAAGCAGGGCTATACACTTCAATTCATTCGCCGTCCCCCGCGCTTTCAAGCCCGGACCGCGACGATAGTGAATGCGGAAGTAGCACACCTACTTCACACAGAAATAGCAAAGCTGCTGTGCAAAGGGGCTATAGAAAGGGTACCGCCTTCTCTAAGCGAGTCAGGCTTTTACAGCCGTTATTTTCTCGTGCCCAAGAAGGACGGAGGCTTCAGTCCCATCCTAGATCTGAGACATTTGAACAAAGTGCTTGCGAGAAGACCGTTAAAAATGCTTACGACCAGAAAAATCCTCGCGCACGTTCGCCCGAGGGACTGGTTTATTTCTCTAGATCTGAAGGATGCATATTTTCAGATTCAGATAGTACCCCGTCACAGGCAATTTTTGAGATTCGCCTTCGACGGTCAGGTATATCAATACACCGTCCTGCCGTTCGGCCTGTCCCTGGCACCCCGTACATTTACAAAGTGCATGGACGCGGCGCTCGCCCCCCTGAGAAGTCAGGGGCTGCGAATAATGAACTATCTGGACGATTGGCTGATATTGGCACAGTCAGAGACGGAACTTCTATCTCACAGAACAGTGCTTCTCAGTCACCTGGAAAGCTTGGGTCTCACGGTCAACTGGACCAAGAGCTCATTACTGCCCAGCCAGTCAATTTCCTTTTTAGGAATAGAACTGGACTCGGTAACCATGACGGCTCGTTTGTCGACACAGCGCGCGTGCCGTGTTCGCCACCTAGCCGCATCTTTCCAGAAGGGCAGCTTCCTCCCTTTGAAAACTTTTCAAAGGATGTTGGGCTGTATGGCATCAGCTGCAGCGGTGCTCCAGCTGGGCCTACTGCGCATGCGCCCGCTCCAACGCTGGTTGAATGCTCACGTGCCCCCCCGAGCCTGGGTGTCTGGCGGCCAGAAAATCAGAGTGACTCAGGCCTGCATAGCCGCTCTGCAGCCTTGGTTAGCGGCCAACTGGTTCCAGCAGGGAGTAACGATGGGAACCATCTCTTACCGAAAAGTGATCTCAACAGACGCGTCCAACTCAGGTTGGGGCGCGCTGTTCGAGGGCAGACCGGCCTTTGGCCAGAGCGCTGGTCGCTGCATGCATGGCTGATCAACGGGTACTCGTTACCCTGCCAGAAAGAGTGATGAACACGATCACGCAGTCTAGAGCCCCTTCCACGAGAAGGCTCTACGCGTCTAAATGGTCGGTGTTCTCCGGATGGTGCACCGACAGAGGTCTGGACCAGCGGACATGCGGGGTGGCGCATCTGCTCACTTTCCTACAAGAGCTGTTGGATAAGGGAAGGTCCCCTTCCACGCTCAAAGTATATGTGGCGGCCGTGGCAGCGTTTGCAGAATCAACGCACGGCCAGTCACTGGGAAAACATGAGTTGGTCATCTGCTTCCTTAGAGGAGCTAGAAGGATGAATCGGCCGCGCCCCCCGTCGGTTCCTATGTGGGATCTTTCATTGGTCCTCGAGGCCCTGAAAGCTTTTCCTTTTGAACCACTAGACTCCGTGGGGTTGAAATATCTATCACTGAAAACGTTTTTTCTGACTGCACTGTCATCAGTAAAACGCGTAGGGGATCTGCATGCGCTGTCTGTCAGCGCGTCGTGTCTTGAGTTCGGACCAAACGACTCTAAAGTCATCCTCAGACCTAGACATGGCTATGTCCCTAAAGTGATGGGCACTCCATTCAGAGCGCAAGTTATTTCATTGTCTGCTCTCCCAGCATCTGACAGTGAAAGTGACGTGCACCTCCTCTGCCACGTCAGAGCGCTGAGGTTTTACATTACGCGCACCGCCTCCTTCAGGCGCTCGGAACAGCTTTTTGTTTCGTTTGGTGGGCGCACCAAGGGTTTCGCCTCCTCGAAACAGAGCCTGTCCAGATGGATAGTAGACGCTATAGCGGCCGCTTACGCGTCAAAGGGTCTGCAATGCCCTCTGGGCATCAGGGCTCATTCCATGAGAGGCGTGGCCTCTTCGTGGGCATGGTCCAGCGGGATTTCTATCCATGACATATGCGTAGCGGCGGGCTGGAGCTCCCCGTCTACCTTTGTCAGGTTTTATAACCTAGAAGTTCCCGCCTTGCAGGCTAAACTGCTGTCAGTCTGAACGAGAGGTGTATTCTGCCCAGATCTCCTGCTCAGATCACTCTCACATGACCCAGCTCTCCTGGTTGAGCTACACTAAATGGGATTATGCCATGTGCCTATACAGACCCCGCGCCCGCGCTGCTCTGTATTCCCTATGTGTGCTTATGTACAAGTGATGGCCCGCGTGGCCGGCCACCTTATTCTTTCCACTTATGGGTTTCCCCCCTAGAAAGATCGGGGTCTCATGTGGATGCTTGGCGCACACGCCGTTGACAAAGTGTTCCCGTAGCGTAAGCTAAACTTACGCAATACGAGAGAACCTCTCGTAAGAGAACGATACTCGGTTACTAACGTAACCTCGGTTCTCTCTAGAGAGGGAACGAGTATTGCGTAACCGGCCGTGCTCGTGCCACGAGCTTCAGTCGACAAAATACAGGGAAGCAGCCTACAGCCCCTTTCCTTTATAGGCTAAGCCACGCCCATTCTGGCGGGCTGTGACGCTATGAAGGCGGGGGCGCCCTTCATTGGGCGTGACGTCACGCCGGGCTCACTGGTAGGCTGCAGCAGTTGCCCGCAGGGCAGCCAATGAGCACGCAAGATAGCCTGCTCTAGGTCTGCCAGCTGCTGCACTGCGTTGACAAGGTATACAAAATTAAGGATAATTTTTTGGCTTCAGTATCTCGAGAAGATGAATCTTTCCCGTAGCGTAAGCTAAACGTACGCAATACTCGTTCCCTCTCTAGAGAGAACCGAGGTTACGTTAGTAACCGAGTATCGTTTTCCTTGCTTTAATTACCACAGGCTTAAAAGTTAAAAAGAAAATGACTGAAAAATAGCAGTATAATTTAATTAAATGCATTTATGGTGAGATTTACATTTTCATGTCAATCCGTGTTCATTTAGACCATGAACCATGCGCTGTCACTTTAATTCAGCACATGCAGCAGAGCAAAAATAGACTCAGTGCGGAATCGATCGCTGCACTGCTGTATACGCATCGCACCTGGAACATATTGACGGACCACATCCGCGTGCAGTGTGAAAGCTCTAACCTGTTAACATGGGTATGGACATAAATATGCACCGCATACGCACTGCAAACAGAGTATGTGTGAAACAGGCATAAGACCAAACATCTAGCTACTGGGGTGCCTCAGGGCTCAGTGCTTGGACAACTTTTCTTCTCCATCTACTTGAGATCACTAGGATCTGTGATTCAAAAACAGTTTTCCTGCTGCTACGCTGATGACTCACAACTCTACCTCTCACTCCAGCCTGATGATCCGATGGTTGCTGCTCGCATCTCACCCTGACAGACATTTTCTGGCACCACCTTCAACTTAACCTTGGGAAGACAGAGTTGCTTGTGGTCCCAGCCAACTTCCAGCCAAACACCCACCACAACTTCTCCATTCAGCTAGGTTGGTCATTCATAACTCCATCAAAGTCAGCCAGGAACCTTGTAGTTGTGATTGATGATCAGTTGAACTCGAGCTGCGTCAAACGCTGTGGGAACGCCCCTGCGTGTGTGCGTCCTGAAGCACGTATGGAATCAGTCCAATGGCGAGACGGAACGTCATAGACGGGTGACGTCATCGACCAGGAAACTATAAAGCACCCCGAAATCACAACCGCGACAGCTTCTGTGCCTTCAGCAAGCGCTCTGTGTGTGAATTCTGTGCAAGTGTTTTTTGTCTGTCATTTAGTGTCTGCTAGGCAGAAGTTTTTACTGTAAAAAAACACATACATATACATATATATATATATATATATATATATATATATATATATATATATATATACATATATATACATATATATACATATATATATATATATATATATATATATATATATATATATATATATATATATATATATATATATATATATATAATGGCGTGCGAGCAGCTGTATAGAAAGTGTGTTCCCCCCTGTACTCGTTATCTCACGGGTGGGGATACACACGATCTATGCGTTGTTTGTTTGGGAGTGCAGCATGCCCAGTCAGCTCTCGAGGGAGCTGATTGTGAGCATTGCGAGCGTTTTCCTCTTAGAACGCTCCGCTCCCGCCGATCACTCTTCGAGGAGAGTGGTTCGGTTCGCGCTCCCTGCGGCTCGGGTCCCGTTTCTGTGGAGGCAGAGCGGCGGTGCCTGTCGTGGGAATCGCAAATGGATCAGATCCAGTGCCTCTGTCCAGGGTTTGGAAGCATGCTCTGCGGTTTCTTCTGCCCAGGCTGAGGCACCAGTGTTACAACTATCCAGTTCTGAGGAGCTGGATGTTGTAAGTGTTGAGACAGGGGATACTGAGGACTAGTCACCTCATTACCCTGAACATGAGGAGCTGATGGAGGTGCTCACTCGTGCTGTTGCTAAACTGAGCATTGAGTGGCCAGCTGTTAGGCAGGAGTCCGTTTCTAAAGGCAAATTGGATGAGAGATTTCTGCCCTCGCGTGTTCAACCTCAACGCTGGTGCCTACCATTTTTTCCTGACCTCCACACCGAGGTGTCGAAGTCGTGGAAAAAGCCGGTATCATAGCGTATTTTTAGCCTCCAGACTTCCACTTACTCTAATATTTCGGGGGCTAAGTTACATGGTTATGGGGCGATGCCCAAGGCAGAGGAAGCACTCGCTAGTCATCTCTCTGCTGAGTCTGCGTCATCTCTTAAGGCACCGGTTTTGCCCTCCAAGCCCCTTAGAAATACCTCGGCTTTGGTGGGCAAAGCATATTCGGCGGCAGGTCAGGCCAGTGCATGCTTGCATACTATATCCATCTTGCAGGCTTATCAGGTTGATTTATTGAACGATGTGAGTGAGAGTGAGGAGGTTAGCTCTGATGTGTTTCGAGAACTACGTCAGACTGCTGATTTGTCCCTGCGTGCCACCAAGGAGTCGGCCAAACTAATGGGCCGTACTATGGCAGCCCTGGTGACCGCAGACATCTCTGGTTAAATCTCTCTGGTATAAAAGAGAAGGAGAACGCTGTTAACCCTCTGGGGTCTGAGGGGTTTTCTGGGTCCTGGAGGTGTTCTGACATGCTCTGACATTTGTGCTTTTTTCAGTTATTTATAAACATGTTAATGGCAAAGGAGTAAATTCACTCTATATAGCACAAACGGGGCTACCGTAATATGTGAGCAACATGTATGTTGAGTGAATATTGTTTATGCATGGTTATTAAAAAAACCTAAAACTTAAAGTGTCTGAAATAAGGCCACAAAACACATACCAAATATGTGTCCACAAGACTTTTGACTAATGGCCATTGTTGACTAGAGTTTTTGCTTCAAAATGATCTGAAAATCATCCTGTCTAATCATTTACACAAAACAATACATTGATTTAAATTTTATAAGACACCTTTTGTTTGGAAAGGCAATATGCGTGGAGGCGTGTTCACACCTGAGAAGGCAAAGGCCGGATAATGTGCCACATACATAATGAGCTGCATATTAATTAGCCTCTCACACAGATGTCACAGGGTCCCAAAGAATGCAAGTACAAAAGAAATTATCTATATATATTTTACAATTAGAAATTGTAACCAATTACAAATAGGTTACAATTACAACAACAATTACAATTTTAACAATATTTCAAGTGTATTCTTTCTTTGTAAAAAGTATACATTTTATCATACGTATTAAAAAAGGTAAGGATTCATTAGTTTGAATATTGGAACAAACACTATAATAACATCTTAGTTTATAATTCAATATACCTACTTTATTTTTGACAAAACATCATACTATAGTATATTTAACATGAGCAGAAATTGGTGAACAAAAGCTTACCTATTTAATGTGACAGTAGTCTTTTTTTACAGTCAAAACTTTATAATCTATCCAAAACTAATCACAAAATCTTGTCTAAACATTCATATTTAGTCTGTAACATATTGTGTATGATATATTAGCATATACATGTTAATTTGCTGTTTGTTGCTTATACAGACATTTTATTTCAACATATTTCAGTCTTTTTTTACTCATCTTAGTAGGCTATAACAATATAGTTTGGATGTGTTCATGTAAAAATAACATGTTTACTAATGTAGATGCGAGAGTGAATGAACGGCACAGACACGCGCTGTATAACTGTAGTAAACAAAGCGCGCGCGCCTGTGCCGTTCATTCATCATTTAGCCTAGACACGCAATTGATATTTAAACAGTCTTTTTGCGGTTTATAGACACTATTCAATATCGCGATTAGAACAAAGCACTTAAGAATAAATGACTTACTACATCAGCTGGATCCATTGCTCCTCGAAATGAAACTACCAGCACTTCTGGTACATTTTCCAGGGTTATTAGATAGTATTATTCCTCACAGCGGAATAAAATGTGTTCACAGCGGTAGTAAGAAACTTACTAAACATGATGTGTTTTATAATCCAGCTGGTGGGCGTTGGCATGTTTGCATGGCTTGCCTTAGATCATTTGCGTTTGAATACCGCTCGCTCTCCGTGGGCGTGGCACATTAACGCGTAATGAGGTATAATGAGCTGGAAAGAAAAATACTGACATCTCTCTCTTTTCATACAGATTACATAAACTGAGAATATTTTTTTTATATAAATTAATTCATTTAAAAGAAGAGGGTTCAAGCTTCATTATGGAAAAACACTTGTGCCTGTATGACAAGTATTCGCGGAATTACAGTTAATTTTCGGACGCGTTTCAGAATGGACTTCACTGACAGAGAGAAGGCAAAATTAGCATCATATTTAATTTTCTTTATTTGACTAAAAGCACAATACTTTTTTTATATTGTGAGTATACACAAAAAAATGGACACTTAACAGGATCGAATGATGTATAACACAAATATGTAAAATCAAAATCAACGGAGTATTTTGAGTCTCTTTTGCACTGATAAGAAAAAAAGCAAGTAGCCGACCTCAGAGGGTTAACACTGTAATTGACAAATTTCATGAAGAAAAGAAACAATCTGCAGCTTTTCAAAAGTTCCTCCCACTTAAAATTCACGTCCCAGGGACTGCTCCTCGTACAGGGCGCAACAAAAACAGAGCGTCGCGTCTCGTGCTCCCCCTACTAAACAGTGGGACCAGACGCGGCAGTCTCAGGCGAAGCCTTCTGGTGGTAAAACTGACCTGAGGACAGTTATTATGGCCAGGAAGGCTTCGTCTAAGAAGAAATCCTGACGCCTCTGGTGTCAGGATGCTGAGGGTAGTCCCCACCGTGAGAGAAAGGAGTTCACCGCATCAGACGGTGCCCATTCTCTCTCGGTGCCCTCAGGGGTCCGTTCTGCCAACCCTGCCTTTATGCCGGGGTGTAGACGGTCCCAGCGAGCTTTTTCCCGAGGGACGCTCGCCCCCTCCGAGGAGGGGTCCAGAGCAGTTAAACCAGTCATTCCCTGCCGGTGCGCCGTTACAGGGCGCTGTGTTTGCTGCTCAAAATATTCCAGAGGCCAGTCTCGAGAGACTGGTACCCTTAGTAGATTTTCTGGCGGAGTGGAAAAGTCTTCCAAGAGTATCTCAGTGGGTCCTGCAGTCGATAGAAGGTTATACTATCCAGTTCAAATCTCGTCCTCCTCGATTCAACGGGGTCCTGCCCACCGTGGTGGGCCCCGAGCAGGCTTTGGTAATGGAACAAGTGGTGAAAACGCTCCTGCAAAAGGAGGCTATAGAATGGGTTCCTCCTCCCAGCAGAGAGTCAGGTTATTACAGCCGATATTTCATCGTTTCAAAGAAGGATAGGTGGTTTCATCCAATTTTAGATCTGCGCCTGTTAAATCGCTCAGTAGGGAAGCTCAAGTTCAAAATGCTCACTCTCAAACAGATCGTGTCACAAATCAGGTCCGAGGACTGGTTTGTCACGATAGATCTAAAGGACGCGTATTTTCACATCTCCATCCTTCCGCAACACAGGAAGTTCCTGAGGTTCGCTTTCGGGGGCGAAGCGTACCAATATTGTGTTATTCCGTTCGGTCTACCTTTATCTCCCCACACGTTTACGAAGTGCATGGACGCAGCGTTAGTCCCGCTGCGACTCCAGGGTATTCGCATCGTAGGTCATCATGGTTGATCCTAGCTCAATCGGAGCAGCAAGCGGTTCAGCATCGAGATGTCATCCTCGCGCATATCAAGAGATTGGGGTTGAGGCTGAATGCCAAGAAAAGTGTGCTATCTCCATCACAGAGGACCTCTTTTCTGGGGGTGTTATGGGATTCGGTAATGATGCGGGCGCGTTTGTGTCCTGCCCATATCACTTCGATTCTCTCAGCCGTAAAACAGGTGAAGCTAGGCCAGTTGCTCACTGTAAAGCAGTTCCAGAGACTGCTCGGTCTTATGGCGGCAGCATCCAATGTTATTCCATGCGGCCTGCTGCACGTGAGACCATTACAGTGGTGGCTCAGGACCAAGGGTTTCTCCCCGAGGGGAAACCCACTCCGCACAATCAAAGTCACGTGGCGTTGCCTCCGTGCTCTGCTCATGTGGAGAGAGCCTTGGTTTCTGTCCGAAGGACCTGTGTTGGGAGCTCTTTGTCGTCGTGTAACGCTAACGACAGATGCTTCCCTCACAGGTTGGGGGGCGATCATGAGTGGTCGTCCAGCCCAGGGTCTGTGGCAGGACCATCATCTTTCATGGCACATAAATTGCTTAGAAATGTTGGCGGTGTTTCAGGCTCTGAAACACTTCCTCCCAGACCTGAGAGGCCATCATGTTCTTGTCCGGTTCGACAACACATCAGTGGTCTCCTACATAAACCATCAGGGGGGTCTGCGTTCGCGCCCGTTATACAAGCTGGCTCGCCAGATCCTTCTATGGTCCCAGGGGAAGCTTCTTTCGTTGAGGGCTATTTATATCCCAGGGTATTTGAATCAGGGGGCAGACATCCTGTCGAGGCAGGGGCCGAGGCCCGGGGAATAGAGACTCCACCCTGAGGTGGTGGAGCTCCTATGGAAACATTTCGATCGTGCCGAGGTAGACCTGTTTGCTTCCAGAGAGACATCACACTGTCCACTGTGGTTCTCTCTGAGCCATCCAGCCCCTCTGGGGTTGGACGCTATGGTACAGGCGTGGCCGAGGTCACATCTGTACGCTTTCCCCCCTATCGCTCTGCTCCCAGGAGTTCTGGAGAGGGTTCGCCGGGACGGGGTCAGTCTACTGTTGGTAGCCCCGTACTGGCCGGCCCGAGTATGGTTTGCGGACCTAGTGTCTCTCCTCGACGGCTCTCCTCTGGAGATTCCGATCAGGAGGGACCTTCTCTCTCAGGCAAGTGGGTTGATCCTTCACCCCCGCCCAGAACTATGGAAACTGTGGGCTTGGCCTCTGAGGGGGCCCAGCTCATAAGTTCAGGTCTCTCAACCGAGGTTGTTGAGACCATCCTTCACTCCAGAGCTCCTTCCACGAGGAAGTTATATGCCTTGAAGTGGAAACGTTTCACTTCTTGGTGTGGAGAACACCAGCTAGACCCAGTTAACTGCCCAGTGAGTGCAGTGCTGGAGTTCCTGCAGGAACATTTCTCCACCGGGTTATCCCCCTCCACACTAAAGGTGTACGTGGCGGCGCTAGCTGCTTACCATGTCCCTTTGAGTGGAGTCTCTTTGGGGAGACACCCACTTATAACTCGCTTTCTTCGTGGTACCTAGAGGCTGAGGCCAGCAGTTCGCACGAGGGTGCCGACCTGGGACTTGGCCTTTGTATTAGAAGGTCTCTCCCTGGCTCCTTTCGAGCCCATTGAAGAAGTCCCTGAGAAGTTCATCACTCTGAAAACTATATTTCTTCTCGCTATCTCGTCTCTTAAGAGAATTGGAGACATTCAAGCACTTTCAGTTGCTCCCTCGTGTCTGGAATTTTCGCCTGGTATGGTAAAGGCCTTCCTCCAGCCTAGGCCAGGATATGTTCCCAAGGTCCCTACTAATGTTGCTAAACCTATAGTACTGCAGGCTTTCTTTCCTCCTCCATTTATGTTCTCAGACCAGGAGAAACTTTACTTACTATGCCCTGTCAGGGCTTTAGATGCTTATGTCCACAGAGCTGCCATGTGGAGAAAATCCGAACAGTTATTCGTTTGCTTTGGGTCACCCAGGAAAGGGTGTCCTGCATCTAAACAGAGGATGAGCAAGTGGGTGGTCGAGGCCATCTCACTTGCTTACGAGTCGGCTGGTCAGCCTTCACCTTTGGCTATTCGAGCTCACTCTACTAGGAGTATGGCTGCTTCCAAGGCTCTTTTGTCAGGAGTTTCCCTTCATGATGTTTGGGATGCGGCAGGCTGGTCCTCACCGCATACATTTGTCAGGTTTTACGACCTAGACCTCAGCTCCACTCCTGGGGCGCGGGTGCTTTCGTCTGAATGTGCACTTTGACTTCACACAGTCGGGCACTTGCTCTTATGGCGACGTGGGTATTAGCGTTCCCACAGCGTTTGACGCAGCTCGAGTTCCCTTGAAAGGGAACGTCTCGGTTACGTATGTAACCCTAGTTCCCTGAATAGGGAACGAGACGCTGCGTCGTTCTGCCATACTCCCTGCATGCCCGTGATCAACTTGCTTCAGGCCTATCAGAAGCTGTCGCTGTTGTGATTTCGGGGTTCTTTATAGTTTCCTGGTCGATGACGTCACCCGCCTATGACGTTCCTTCTTGCCATTGAACTGATTCCATACGTGCTTCAGGGGCGTTCCCACAGCCTTTGACGCAGCGTCTCGTTCCCCATTCAGGGAACTAGGGACGTAACCGAGACGTTTTTCTTTTCATCCATTATTCTCATCTAAAACTATACTATTTGCTTTTATGTCAGCGGGATTCATTCATACGGGTTTATAAGGCTGTTGATTGTTATTGCTGTTTTCTTTTCATACCTCATCAGTCTATATTGTGGATTGTGTACAAACTTTATTGCATATAAAAACTTACATTTATTGCATATAAACACTTAAATGTATTTCTGTTAGCAGATTTTTCTCAATATTTATATCCTGGTTGAATATGATTTAGGTGCATATATTTAGAGTGGTTGGTGGGCCCCTCCCTTAAAATTATCATTAGCTGTGCCTTTTTAATAGAGGAGGACGGTTATAGCGCTACAACAACCATAGTGAAATGACCCTTCACAAAAGATAATGCTTAACAATGAACTCTGTTAGATAGATTCATGTCAATTCATATGTTCAATAACATACATTAATCACCTGTTGAGTAAAAAAAAAGTAATCTCTGCGTTTACAACATTTCAAATCCCACAGTTCTTGCCACATCCAAAAAGCCAAGCCAATGTTGATTCTTGTTCTATTACGCATGAAAAGCATCCCGCTCTGTCTAAAATATAAACACTTATAACAGGCTTACCATAGTGAATTATGGTAAGATAAAAACACGTTTTGGAAAAAGGATTGATGGTGTATTGAATCATATGTTTAATTATTTTAAACTACATATAGCACTTTTAACATGGGCTCATTTTAGTGGATGAATGCTGGGTGGGCATAGACACTCACTCAGCAGTTAATCATTAAAAAGAAATAATCACCAAACATAATTAAATAATAAATAAAATCTGCCTTTTAAAAAAAATATGGCCTGGAAAACGACTCGGTTACTAACGTAACCTCGGTTCCCTGAGAGGAGGGAACGAGTATTGCGTAAGTAGCTTACGCTATGGGAAAACTCCTTTTCTCGAGAATATTGAAGTCTTTATGTAAAACGCATTGCAGCTGCACAGCTGACAGCAATGAACGAAGGAGCTCGGTCATTGGCTGTGCTGCGGCAACTTGCTCGAACCAATGACGGGGCGACTCTGAATGCGCGACCAATGAACGCGCTTCGCGCCCGCGCGCGTCAGAGCCCGCCAAGATGGGCGTGGCCAAGCTATATATTGGGCGCCCCGTCATGAGAGTTCTTTAGGTTAAAACGACTGAAGCGAACTAACCAAGCACAAGCACGGCAGCTTACGCAATACTCGTTCCCTCCTCTCAGGGAACCGAGGTTACGTTAGTAACCGAGTCGTTCCCTTTCGAGAGGTCTCTCCTATTGCGTAAGTAGTTTACGCTATGGGAACACCATGCAAAACGCCGTGCGTGCTGAACTTCGCCTTATGATAGCCAGAGGCAGGTGCCTGAGCTAAAAAGCAAAGTTATCATCCAACTAGCCGGCAGAGGCGAGCTTTATATATGGGAAAAAATACAGAGCGGCTAGAAGGCGCTCAGTGTGACACAAGCACATACATAATCTAGATGCGAACTCGCAGTTCAACTAGCATCATGCTGATAGCACATTGGAATGCAATGTCGGGACCTGTAGGTTGTAGAACCTGATAAATGTGGACGGTGAGGCCCAGCCTGCCGCCGCACAAATATCCTCGATCGGTATCCCGCTCGACCGTGCCCAGGAAGAAGCCACACTCCTGGTGGAGTGTGCTTTGACTCCCCAGGGGCATTGAAGTCCCTTAGCTTCGTAAGCCAGCGCTATAGCTTCAACTATCCAGTGAGAGATTCTCTGCTTTGAAACGGCGGAACCTTTCGTACGGTCGCCAAAGCATACAAACAGTTGTTCTGTCTGTCTGAATAGGGCAGAACGCTCCAAATACACTCTGAAAGCCCTAACGGGGCAGAGTAGATTAGCGTCGTGTTCGTCTGCTGGAGACGAAAGCGCAGTTAGGGAGATTACCTGTGCTCTGAAGGGAGTGGTGAGCACTTTAGGAATATACCCCTGTTTCGGCCTAAGGACGACCCTGCAGTCGTTAGGACTGAATTCTAGGCAGGCAGCGCTTGTCGAAAGCGCGTGCAGGTCGCCCACTCTCTTGACCGAGGCGAGTGCCAGCAAGAGCGCAGTCTTGAGCGAGAGCTGTTTAAGGTGCACGGTTCGGAGTGGTTCGAACGGGGGCCCTTTAAGAGCGTCTAGGACAGTAGCTAGGTCCCAGATCGGCACTGAGGGGGGGCGTGAAGGGTTCATCCTCCTAGCACCCTTTAGGAAACGAATAATTAGGTCGTTTCTTCCCAATGGACGTTCCATTACAGGGTCGTGTGACGCTGTGATGGTCGCCACATATACTTTGAGCGTGGAGGGGGTGCGGCCCGCCTCCAGAAGCCCTTGTAGAAAAACGAGTACATTCGTAATCTCGCATGTCTCAGGGTTCAGGCCCTTGGCATTACACCAGTCACTGAACACTTACATTTCTGGGCATATAAGCGTCTCGTGGAGGGCGCCCGCGCCTCAGCGATGGTTTTTAGTGCTCCGCTCGCGAGGTTCCTGGGAACCCGTTGAGGGGCCATGCATGAAGGGCCCACAGATCGGGGCGGGGATGAAATATCATCCCGCTGGCCTGACTGAGGAGGTCTGGCCTCAGTGGAATCGGCTGTGGTGCAGATTGCATTTGCATCAGATCTGGAAACCATGTTTGGTTCTTCCAGAGTGGGGCTATCAGCAGCACTGCGTTTTTCTCCTCTCTGACCCGACTGATGACCTGTGGCAGCATCGCGATCGGGGGAAAGGCATATAAGGGGCGGCTCGGCCAGCTCTGGGCGAGCGCGTCCGTGCTTTTCGTGAAGAAAAAAGAGCAGTGTGCGTTCTCCTTGGAGGCGAAGAGGTCGATCTCCGCTTTGCCAAAGGTTTTCCATAACCACTGAATCGTCAGCGGGTTGAGAGCCCATTCTCCTGGGAGAATCTTGTCTCTGGATAGCATGTCTGCCCCCTGGTTCAGGGCGCCTGGCACATGCGCTGCTCTCAGCGAGCGCGAGTTGTGCTGGGACCATAAAATGAGTCTCCTGGCCATTGAATGCATGGAGCTCCATGTCCACCCTGGCGATTTATGTACGACACTACCGTCATGTTGTCCGTTCGGACCAGGACGTGTTCGTTTTTAGATGTGGGAGCAGGGCTCTGAGAGCCAAAGCGACCGCTTTCATTTCCAGACAGTTTATGTGTAGGCGCTTCTCCGGGTTTGACCAAAAGCAGGAGACAGGCCTGCCCTCGTAAAGGGCCCGCCAACCTATTTTGGAGGCATCTGTCATTATCATCTTTCTCCTTGTGTTCACACCCAGACTCACGCCTGACTGGTACCAGTCGGCGGCTTTCCAGTGCATCAGGGCTTTTATACAGCCGTGGTTCGCTCTGATTAAAAAGTGGCCCGAACGCCACGCGTGAGTAGGGACGCGGCTCTTTGAGCCAGCGTTGGAGAGGGCGCATATGCAACAATCCTAGCTGGAGTACGGCCGATGCTGAGGCCATGAGACCGAGCATCCTCTGAAACCGTTTGACGGGGGCATGTGCGCCCGCCCTGAATGATGTTGCACGGCGCCGGATGGTAAGCGCGCGCTCTGATGAGAGACGCGCTGTCATTTGCATAGAGTCTAGAACTATTCCCAGGAAAGAAATCCTCTGGCTGGGAGATAGTATGCTTTTTGCAAAATTGATTCTTAGACCCAGGCATTCTAAATGGCTGATAATCCAAGATCTGTGTGTTATTAACTGACTCTCTGATTGTGCTAGAACCAGCCAATCGTCGAGATGATTCAGTATTCGCACTCCCCTTCGTCTTAGGGGGGAAAGTGCTGCATCCATACATTTCGTGAATGTACGGGGAGCCAGGGACAGGCCGAACGGAAGTACTGTGTACTGGTATGACTGTCCCTCGAAAGCGAATCTCAGAAACGGCCTGTGATGAGGCGTTATTGGAATGTGAAAGTAAGCATCTTTCAGATCCACTGAGAGAAACCAATCTCCTGGGCGTACTTGCGCAAGGATATGCTTGGTTGTTAACATTCTGAACGAGCGAATCATTAGTGCTCTGTTCAGGTGTCTGAGATCTAGGATGGGGCGGAGACCGCCATCCTTTTTCGGGACAAGAAAATAGCGGCTGTAAAAACCTGTCCCGCTCAGAGAGGGGGAAAACAGTTTCCACAGCGCCCTTTTCTATTAGTTTGCGCACCTCGGTGCGTAGAACATGTGAACACTCCTTTCTCACTTTTGTCTCGACCACAGTCGTAAAACGTGGTGGTCTGCGAGCGAACTGGAGAGAGTATCCGTGCTTTACTATATTCAATACCCATTTCGGCATATCTGGAATGTTTTCCTATGCCGCTGCGTGTACAGATATGGGCTGAATACAGGCTAGGGGCGGGCCGCTGTGACGTAGGGACCTGGCCAGCGAATCGCCTGAGCTCGTAGCTCTCAGAGGCGCGGGCACGCGCTGAGCAGCTGAGTGAATGGGCACGTGTGTGATTACAACAGCGCGCGCTGTGTTTGTAAAACTCGCAGCCTGAGCGTAGGTTGTGTTTGACACTGTAAGGACAGTGTTTATAAGTGGGGGTGCATAAACAGTGTTAGGCACACGCGTCACCTTTATAATGTTTCCCGCTTTTACTGGGGATGAATTTATAACTGTGTGAACAGTGCTTGTGTGTAGTGGTGCGTACATGACCGTAGGCACGTGAACTACATTCATGGGAAGCGCAGCCTGAGCTGGGAATGAATTTGGAACTGTTTTGACAGTATTTGGGAATGCACACTTTGTGGACATGTTAACCCTTAGTGACGCAGGCAGAAAAAGACTTTTTTTTTTTTTTTTTTTGTGCGTCGCCGTAAAAACGGTGTTTGTTTGCAGATGAGCGAGCTCTGTGACTGGCCCATTGACTGCTGTATGGACATATCCAGCCGCCTGTAAGGGGACTGGGTAATGTTTGAGCTTTTGCAGAGAGAGTGGTCCGGCTTTTGCGAGACACGCACTCTATCTTCTCATTTCTGTGGCTAGGACGGCTTTTGAGAGCGCGAGCGGCGTCGAGCGTCAGCCTGAGGCGCGGGCTGAGAGGCGGTGGGAGCTGTTCTAGCCCGCTGCGGCTGTGGCGGTCTCTGTCTGCTCTGCGATGAGCTGGAGCGCTTTGGCAGGAAATGACGCATAGCTTGTGAAGCGTTCTGGGCCTCAGTGAAGCGTTCGGCGAAACCTTTAACCGCCGGTCCAAACAGCCCGCTGGTGGAGATAGGCGCGTCGAGAAATGGCGCCTTATCCGCGTCCTTCATCTCAGTCACAGTCAGCCACAGATGGTGCTCGAGAACAGTCAAATTAGCCATAGCACGGCCAATAGACTGGGCGGTGGCCTTCGTGGCTCGCAGAGCTATCAGTTGCGCTGCGTAGGTCCCTGAAGGCTTCGGGTTCGGGGCCAGACTCGTCCATAGAGCGGAGAAGCTTGGCTTGGAACACTTGAAGTACCGCCATTGAGTGAAGCGCTGATGCAGCTTGGCCGGCGGCGGCGTAGGCGCGACCGGCGAGAGCAGAGGTAGTGCGGCAGGGTTTCGAGGGGTGGGAAGCTTTGGCTTTCCATCCGGTGGTGGAGGGCGGGCAGAGATGATTGGCCACGACCTCCTCGAGGGGCGGCGTTCCCTCGTAGCCTCTTTCCTTCGCGCCGTCCACTGAGGAGAGCGAAGAAGAAAAAGAAGGCTTTAGGCTCGCAGAGTGGGGGGCTTTCCATGACTTGGCGGAGAACACCAATCGAGCCCGAGGTGCTCCACGGCCTTCGAGAGGATGCGGATAATCTCCGTATCCATGGTGGAGCCCGCACTCGTGCTAGCTAGCGTCGACGGGGCGGGGTCGAAAGTGGAGCCCGGCCAGTCGTCAGATGCAGCGTCGATGGACAGGCTGTCATCCACTCCCCCGTCGTCCTCGGACGCGCCGAAAGTCACAAGGCCCACAGCTCTGCTAGAGGGGTGTGGGTCCGGCTGAGTGAACTGAACCGGCGGTGGGGAAGGCAAGAGCGGCGGTGAAGCACGCGGAGACTGGCTCGGCGTGACGTCACTGAGCTCAGGTTCAGGAAGCCTCTGTGAGCGGCGTTTTTTTTTTTTTTTTAAAGCGCGGCTCAAACAGAGGGGTGGCGGCGATGGGCTCGCTCGCGGCGAAAGCGGCGAAGCGAGCCCGCAGTGTGGAGAGACCCAGGTCGTCACATTCCGGGCATCCGCCCTTGGTCAGAGCAGCTTCTGCGTGGTTCCGGCCCAGGCAGCGAGCGCAGATGATGTGACAATCCCCGTCCGGGAGAAGGTCTCTGCACGACGCGCAGGAAGTCATTTGAAACAACGCCTCAGAAAATTTGCTCTTTTACAAATGTCGCGGGGCGAACAGATGTAAAATACTTGCGTGTGTGGCGCGCCGGATGGCTCAGTAGGATGGTGTTCGAAGGCGGCTGAAGGTGCCGACGTCCTCGTAGCAATCCCGCTGGTATGCTTTTCCACGGCGGCGAAGGCTTTCAATAATCCGGAGGATCCAGCGAAGAAGGTGTTCGCTGAAGGAGATAAAATCTAAAGAACTCTCATGACGGGGCGCCCAATATATAGCTTGGCCACGCCCATCTTGGCGGGCTCTGACGCGCGCGGGCGCGAAGCGCGTTCATTGGTCGCGCATTCAGAGTCGCCCCGTCATTGGTTCGAGCAAGTTGCCGCAGCACAGCCAATGACCGACCTCCTTCGTTCATTGCTGTCAGCTGTGCAGCTGCAATGCGTTTTACATAAAGACTTCAATATTCTCGAGAAAAGGAGTTTTCCCATAGCGTAAGCTACTTACGCAATAGGAGAGACCTCTCGAAAGGGAACTGATACACATGCAGGTCACCCCATCCTCGAGATCTGATCCTGTATGTTGTGGTCAGATTTCCGATGTTTGCATTAACACTCCATCACTCAAAAACATTGACGCAGATTTACAGTTAATGCTCAGCCAACAATTTTTTTTTTTTTTTTTTTTTGGATGCACTATCATCTAACATCATTAAAGCACATATGTAATTCAACCTACTTACATTAGCAGAGAGAAAACACATATACACAAATCTCTAAATTTTCGATCATCTCCATCCAAGGAAATTCTTGTAAAATGTTCTTTAAAAATGATAGCTATTGAATTAGGAGGATAATGCTCTTAGCACTCAGCAGTAATCAAGTTGAATGGTTTTACCAAGAAAACTGAGCAGCATCCTTAAGGCCTTCACCTCTAACCATAGAACTGTTGACCCAAACATCAACCCCTGTGAATCTGCTTCCCCTAACCACTAATGCAATTAGAGTTGCTGCCAAACATAGAGGTGTTAAGGCCATGTCCAAACATCCATGCCAACATGGGTAAGCTAGCGTGAGCAACAATATATGCAACACTATAAAAGAACTCATATAAATATATGTGTCTCTCTCCAACCACAGAATAACAATTTATGATTTGTAAAATGAACAATTTGCTCAACTGGACGGAAAGCCAGGGGTGACGAACTGCATGTTTTTGTCCGCTTTTCATTATTTTAATTTTTTTTATAGACTGGTTTTATAGAAAGTCCTCTTGGGGTCACTGGGGATGTCTGAAATGTTCCCAGAAACAATGTAGCAAAAAAAAATAAAATAAAAATAAATAAAAAAATAAAAAAAAATTCAGAGTAGGAGAACTGCTGAAATAGAAAAGGCAGCAGTCAAATGATGCACTCGAGAGGACCATAAAATATCTGTAAAAATATACTTTCACTTCACATTTTACTTCCACAGGTCCATTCTGAGCTCTGTGCCACTGCTTCCAGATATATCGGCTCATTACTTCATCATCCAGCAGAATCTAACGGTTAGAAACTAGAGTCTATCCGGCCATGGAAGAACTTAGGCAACGAGTATGACCTTAAGTCAAGAAAGCAGCAAGGACTACTTCCTTTGGGAAACATTCAAATCAGCCTGTCAAGAATATCATTAAGAAAGCATCTCAAACTTGAAACATCCTTACTTGTTCCTATAAAACATCTGAATAGCAAATATGATGCGTTTTAATAATGTTTCTTAGTAGGTTAAATCGTCTGGAATGGCCAAGATTCTTCAAGGGATGTTTATGAGCAAACCTTGGCTCACATGCACACTGCATTTATAATAATTGGATGGGATTTGAGTTGGGAGTTTTGGTTGAAGTCTGTTTCATGAAGGGTGGAAATATTTGACTGACTTTAGCAGATCAGAAAATTATTAATGATAGAACCCAGTGAAACGCCAGACTGCTATTCTGTCTCAGGATTTTTGCATGTGTCAATGAGCTGAATTTTGTGCAAAGCTCTCTAGTTCCCCCCAGTGAATAGAAAAGTTAACTGCAAATTTGTCTTTTTACCGTTGGTGAGCAAGGTTTCCAAGATTTGTCTGGTTAGTATGAACATCTTAGCCCCTGTTGGTAGATTCTGTAACTACACCATCTGGCAGCAAGTCGTAATCTTTAATAAAATAACTTGCCCTCCCTCTTGCGATGACATCTTTTTGATTGATGATGTGTTTATTGGGGCGAGGGCATGACAACCTGTCACTCACATGAGATCGCATCAAAAGCAAACCACAACCATCCAATTAATTCCAGTTGGACAAAATCAGTTCCAGACCTACATTTTTTTTTTCATGTTCTACCCGGTTGATATACGTCACAATAGGGAAGAAAAGACTTTCGCAACTTACGTTTCAAGCTGATTTTAAGTCAGGAAAGGAGGAAAAGAGAGGGAAATGCAAAAATGTGTGAGTCTCATCCCTTGTTTCCCATTTTAGCTGGTTTGAAGTCCCTCCTCAATAGACTGTCAATGCACTGCAAAAATCTATATAGTATCCAGTAAAAAATATCTAAACATATATAGACAAGAGAAAATTACTTGAAGCAAAACTATATAATATATTAAGACTATTTTATCACATAGACTATTTAGCTGTAATCTGGTATTACAGTATATTGATCTATCCACTAGATGGCAGAAGACACCAGCGCTTAATGACCAGCATTGCAGATATCCAGTAAAGCACTAATATTTGCAATGCATGTTAGTGTTAATATAACAATTGTTGAAGCAACAATACAAAATAACAATAAAAACTTAAAACTGTACCACTGATCTACTGAGATACTCCTGAGGGTAAACTTGACCTTTAGACTCTGCAGGGGAGAAGCCATCGACTCTCATGTTGTTTACAAATTGTTATTATTTATTATTATTATTTTTTTTTTTTTTTTTTTTTTTTTTTTTTACTTGAAACACAATATAAGTTCTTATCAAAATATCAAAGTTGCTCTTTAAAAAAAAAAATAGTAATCTCTGGCTGTCGAGTTGCAATTGATTTAAATAAATAAATAAATAAAATTATAATCATTTTAATGCCCAGCATGCCTAGTGTAAGCTGTGCATATTACAAATGAAATATGTTTACTTGATGTTAGGTTGATTCAAACCTCTTGTTATAGGGTCACTGAAGGAGTTAATAGACAATACATGCCTTTGACTGAAAATTAATGTTTCACACTAATGGGTGTAACTGGAATCAGAAGACGTTACAGTGAAACTCACAGCGTGAGTTGAAATCTAGTTAATTTCTCTCTTCTCCACATGTTTACCTCTCAGTGTGAGGGAAGAAAACTTAATGAAACGTTTTGATGAGGGCCTGAAGCTTGAATAAAATATCAAGCTTCTTCAACACACACACGCACACACACACACACACGCACGCACACACACACACACACACACACACACACACACACACACACACACACACACACACACACACACACACACACACACACACACACACACACACACACACACACACACACACACAGCATCATATCTCAGAGCTAAGGTCATTTACATGCAGACAGGTGATTGGCAGGTCTCATTCCTATATCAGGTGTCTGTTGAAGTGGGACATTCTCCATGCTTGTTGCCAAAAGCTGTAAACCCAAACAGCTGTTGGAGATTAATGCATTAGATTTATCATAGCTCTCAATGACCACACTATGAAAGACATTCAATCTTGGGCTAGATGTGTCAAGAATTACTAACATAAACCTATCACATTTCAAACTTACAGACAGATGAATCTGTTGGTCTGTAATTAATATGCAATGTCATCACCCTCCACTGTATACTCCACTTCAAGCCTCATTAGTGACATAGAAATAGGCACTGAAGGAAATTCACATTTATTTGTAAACGACATCCTCTTTTAGGTCTGTTCGACAAACACAGAATTTCACCTTCTGTGAATTAAACTAAACAACACATTAAAAACTTATAAACTACTTTGTTTATTTATTTATTTACATTTTTAGAAGAACCTTCGAAAGGTGCTAGGATGTGCAATTTTCAATTACAGAGGTACACTGAATTACACTGACACATGCAAAAGTTTTTATGAAAAATGAAAAAAAAAAATGAAAAAACCATTGATGGGTAATGCATTACAAGTAACGTGAGTTATGTAATCAGATTACTTTTTTCAGTTAAGTCCCACATTACTTAAAATTTTTAGAGAAATCAGGAGTAAAGGTGCAGCGGTGTTGTAGTTCTAGACTAATATGTGCATGGATTTCCTCATCTCACTTGTGCAAAAACAGATTCAGTATTCCTCAAAATGAATAAAAACAGTTAAATGCAAATTCTGAATATTATGAAAACCGGCTATATTTAAATATCACAAATATCCTTTATGTATTTAATCTCACTTTATTAACCAATGTCTTTGTTGCTGATATTTGATGATCCAATTCAACCATACTAATAAGCAAAAATAACTTTAGATAAGCATCACATTTGTGTTTATTTTTTTATTTTTTTTATTTTTTTATTTCTGAAGTAAGAATGTTGAACTTTCTTCTCCTGTGTCCTATTCAGAGCCGGACAGTAACGGAGTACATTTACTTGAGTACAGTACTTGAGTACAATTTTGAGGGATCTGTACTTTACTCGAGTATCATTTTTGGGGATTACTCATGACTTTACTCAAGTACATTTGAGAGGCAAATATTGTACTCTTTACTCCACTACATTTCTATCCATAACCGTGAGTACCCGTTACTTACTACTAAAAAAAAATCTTGGAAACCCTCAATTTGTTGTTTCCCTCTCAAACGTGATTGGATTGTGCAGGCGCCACTGATTGGGACAGCCTATCAGCAAATCACCTTCACCTTCAGCTCTGAACTGACGCCAAAGTAAACTCCATGGTCAGATTTATGTGGGTTCAAATGTGGGTGCAAAAAATCCATTAAAACTCTAGCAGAGGTTTGTCAGAGCGTTGCCATTGTGCATTGCCTTGTGGGCAAGTGAGAAATGTTAAATAAAGCAACATGGTAAAAAGATGAAAATGACTTGAATTAACTTTCAATTCCTTTTAGATTATCAAAGGTATTAACATTAACATTTTTCTGTACATAAATGTAAGCACGGTTCGCGTACCTACCCCGAAGTGATAAAATAAAATTCTGTATCAAATTTATAGGCAAAGACAAGTAGTTTGTTTAGGCATGGTTTGTAGGGAATTACAAACCTGCAGACATATATTCGAACACACATAACTATAGAATCAATTCTTAATGCGCATGTGAACGCCATCAGTGTTTATCACAGGTTCAGTTTAAAGTCTGTTTAGAGAGAACGGTGTCGTCTTAGCGGCCCCTAATTTAATAACAAATGATAATTTCGACGGAAGTGAATCAATCAAAACTAACTTTAGCTGGAAAATAACATTATTCAAGAACCGCTATAAAACCAAACCAATCTCTGTTACCTTAAATTATGTTTATCTCTGAAAAGCCGCTTTGAAACAATCTACATTGTTAAAAGCGCTATATAAATGAAGATGACTTGAGTTGACACTGTGGCAGTAGTAATGCAATATTTAGAAAATTTACTCTTGTACTCTTGATACTCAAGTACTTTTAAAAACAAGTACTTCAGTACTTTTACTTAAGTAGACATCTGACTGTAGTACTTTTACTTGTACTTGAGTAAAATTTAGCAAGGGGTATCTGTACTTTTACTCAAGTAACGAAGCTGTGTACTCTGTCCGCCTCTGGTCCTATTTAATTTCTTCTGCAATCCAGAATGACAGCACAGCTGAAAGGATTGTTTGAGCAGCACCATCTACTGTACATGTGTGAATTTACATTTCCTTCAACCTGAGGCTTATTCATTTCACTTTTGATGTGAAAGGGCCATTTGAACTTTTTTTTTTTTTTTGTGGGGATAAAAAAAAAACAAGCAAGTAAGTCCAGCCTAGATGAGAAAAAGCAATGCTAACACATTACTTTCAATAAGTTACTTTTTTAGGGAGTAACGCAATATGCATTACTTTTAAAAGTAACTTTCCCCAACACTGAAAATAACAATCTAAACTAATGTATAACAGCAACAGAAAATAAACAAACAGCTGAGCCACAGAGGCACCATGGTATAAGTGCCATCAACAGAGTTAATTTGCTAAAACTGCTAAAAATGAAAATATATGTGCATTTGACAGTAGTGTGCTTCAGCCCTGCAGCTATTACACTCAGTCCATTAAGCAAGCTGGATCACTGTTTTAGAGGCCAAACGAGAGCGGATTGGAACTCAATCTCTCTCCTGCAGTCTAATGAGCTGTTTCTGGATCCTTGTCTCATCAGATCTAAGGAACGTAAGGCGGGATACAAGCAGCGCGTAACGAGTCCTGTTTGACCTCGTCTCGGCAGCGGGCCGGCGTTTGGCAGCACCTGCTCTCAGTGGCTGTGATCGGATTTCAACCACTGTCCAGACAGACTGGCTTCCACCTCTGACTCTGTCCTGCAGCACAAGCATGTGAGAGACACAGCCTCTTCCCTGCTGATTCAGAGACACAGAGAGATTAAATGCCAAGGGCATTTCTGGGTGCAAACTAACATGCATGTGCAAACGCATACTTGCAAAGAAGTATAACGCTTTAAAGCTGAACTGTATGTTATATATTTCTACTGAATCCATCTCAATGGATTGTTTGGGAAACCGTCATAATAATTCTTTGGTAACTCTTTATTTTGATGGTCCCTTTTGAACATTCTGTTGACTATAAGTAACTTTGCAACTACATGTCAACTAACTCTCATTAGAGTACCAGTACACTGTCTACTTAATCTCTGCTTAACTCTTTATTGTGATGGTCCTCCAACAGACATTCTACTGACTATACCGGTAAGTATCTTTGCAACTGCATGACAACTTATTCTAACCTTAACCCAGTCTACTAGTATTCTACTAACACTCTAATTAGAGTTAGTAGACATGTAGGTGCAACATTACTTATAGTCAACAGAATGTGTAAAAGGGACCATATAATAAAGTGAAAATAAAGTGAAACCAATTATTTTAGGTGACCCTATTGGCACAAAAACTATGAACTATGTTCATGAAGCCTTCGGACTACAAGCATAATAGAGTGGTGAAAGGATAGCATATTTTTGTAGGCCAACTCAGAAGATAGCATCACCCTGGTTCCCTCGATAAAAACCCATTAGGATTTTTCCATTGGCTTTTGGATAATTGCAGAAAATAAGGTTTGTGACTAACAAAAGCTTATAATTTGTACACATTTTGTTCATTGTGATAATCTTTACAAATGAACACAACTTTTATGAATTTTGAAGCATAAATACAATCGGCAGAAGTCAAAAGAAAACCTTAGGTCATAAACGAACTACACCACAGTCGCATGACTTCAACATCACTAAGGCCATGTGTCCACCAAAGCGTTTTTTCACGCAGCTGGCGTAAAATTCCAATTGTTTTCAATGGGAGCGCCATGAGCCATGAGCATAACGAGGCGCTGAGCGTTTTTTTCACGCTGAAGCGCTGAGCACTCCGGCGTTTTTTACTGGTCGCCGAGAGTTGAAGAATGTTCAACTTTGGGTAAAACGCAGCGCTCATCACTGTCACTTTTTACCCAGCCGTCCAATCACAGTGGAGGAGGGGCGGGACAAATACCCCACCGACCAACTGTCACAACATTCTTTATGTACAACGACGTCAACCAGCACAGCTAACCGAACAAAATGGATGAAAAATAAATTTTTAGTATGAAACAAATTATCTGCGAAATCAGTTACAAGTAAACTGTGTTGTGGATATTCTGTATCATAGCAACGAAGCATCTCAACTGAAAAAAAAACAGCGCTGCCAAAACGCTCTCAAGCGCCCACTTCTTGGCGTTTTCAGCAGAGCGTCTAGCGTTTTCAGCTGGCTAAAAACGCTTTGGTGGACACACGGCCTAAGGGTAACAATGTTCAAGTTCAGGGAAGAAGGAGGCAGGAACCGGTGAAAATTAAACATAACTTTAATATAAAATAAAAATAAACAACAAAACAATCCTTCTGGAGCTCCTCTGTGGGACTCAAGACCGGTGTGGCGCACATGTGACTCATTAACACTCATGCCACAATATATCGCAATACAAAAAATGCAACAATATGTATCGTGGATAGTGATAATATATATTGTGTATAGTTCACCCAAAATAAAAATTACTGTGTGAGAAAAAAATTCAAGTTTACAGAGTTTTAGTGTCAGTACTACATTAAAGTACTATATATAATGTTGAATATAATGTATAATAATGCAATGTGGGAATATTTGTGGGTCCTGAATCTGATAATGACAAATGTCTTTGTTACCAGTATAAAGTGGCCTACATTATTTTAAATATATCTAGTCAGTGGCAGAGTGTGCAAGCATATTTGTATAAAATAATTCTGTATTTTCAGCTTTAGAATAATTAATATTTTTATTCTGGTGTCACCATTGTCCGGTGGATTGGGTTACCAGCACCAAGTCTAAGCCTATTCATTTACACCCACAATGTAACCCCAAATTTTGCATTTTAATCAACAGTTTTGTTAACCTTTTATCAGATATCTTTGAGTATCGCAATTATATCGTATTGTGAGTTCAGTATAGGGATATGTATTATCGAATCGTGACATGAGGGTATCGTTACACCCCTACCGGCGAGGGCTCTTTGACAGCGCGTTCCTCTTTTTTCCTCCCGGGATTCAGCACTACTGTAACAATGTTCAAGTTCAGAGAAGGAGGAGGCGGGAACCGCTGAACGTCAAACATAACTTTAATAATGAAATAAACATAAACAACAAAACAAAAGTAAAGCACCAGCACCTCACGGACAACTGCTGCATAAACTAAAACAAAACACCAACATGAAGTCCAGACCTGGTCCTCTTTTGTCCTTCACTGTCATCACTTCTCCTTTTGTCCTTTCAGGGCTTCTCCGTGGGACTCGAGACCAGTGTGTGCTCATTAACACTCGCATCAATGGCCTCGCTCTGTTCCCTCGCAGCCTGCCATGCTTGCCACACTAAGCTTCCAACATCTCTTTCAGTCTTATAAAAACACTTTCCCTGAAAGATCAAGTTCTAATAGTTTGCAAGAGTGTGATTATAAACTCAAGGCTGTGAAAGCGAACTAGTGAAAAGGCTGTAATGGCTGTAGTCCCATTTAGCCACTTGTTAGCACTTGTTCTTTAAAAAAACAACCGCAAGAGGGTATTATTAATGTATGTTATATTGTAGAATAAAATGTGAAAAAATCTTGAGCCTGTGTTCACCACAGACATTATTTCAAGCATTTAACCAAAAGCCTGATTTAAAAAAAACAAAACAAAAAAAAACATCGTCTAGGTTGATGATGGAACTAGCTTGCGGGATTTGGCCTACACAAATATGGCATCCCTGCACTACTCTATTGTGGTCTCAGTTAAGAAAAGACACTTGCAAGTTTGTTGTAATGAAGTTTACTTAAATATAAAAAAAGTTATCATCAATAACAGCAGTTATAGCAGTTTTCACTGTTATGATGCTTTTTGAGCATCTTCAATATCCAGTTCTGGTGATGCACCAGCCTAATCAGGATCATTGGTGGAAACTCAATCTTTAGTGACAAACACAGACAGCAGAAAAGCTCTGATGAAGTTGCATCAAATCAAATCAAATGTCGCCACTAATAGTATAATATAATCATAATCAGCTTAGCTAAGCTGGTTTAAGCTGATCTGCTGGTCTCAAGCCTGTCCAAACGATGCTGTTAACTGGTCAGCTAGTTGATTCCTGTTGTGAAGCAGCTGAAGCAGAGGCAAACGCAGGATCCACGTGCAGCAATGTTTTATTGAAATAAACTAGAAACTTAAACAGACTTGGTCTCTAGACTCAGGAACAGGACAGCGTGCATACAGCATTACATCAATACAACCAATACAAGAACTCACAAAGACTGGACTGAAACACAAGGCTTAAATACAGGGGCAAACTATCTAAACAGGATAACAAGGGGGCGTGGTTAACGGGAAACACCTGGGAAGACTAATAGACAGACAGGGAACCACTAAACATGACAAGACAAACCCACACCGTGACAATTCCAGTTTAACTAGCTAAAAAGTGTCCACAATTCCTTTATTTTAATTTCCTCCAATTCCTTCCGTTAATCAATAAACCGGGCTGGGAGAGATCAGCAAACCAACATATGAGCCTTGTTTTACTTTTCATATATTTTTTTTGTCAGCAGGTTTTTATAGTGAAATATATTTGTATATCGACTGCTAAACTGAATAACTGATTATTGTCCCAGCAACTGCTTTCTGTAATTTATTTTCACAGAAACTGTGCAAGTTTCATGTGCCTTATAGCACTTTATTTCTTCCTTTTTACAACTTAAATCAATATTTGAGTTGCAATTGCTTCACGTTAGGGTCCTGATCACCCCGTCACGGATTATTTTGTAATAATGACCAGATGACTGTATTTTATACCCTACATATAGACTTCCAATATTAATTTCTGACAACCAAAACCTATCTTATAAAATAATATACACCCCAACATTTAGTATATTCTTATGCAGTTTGACATTACAAATGAGTCTGAAAGAGCAAATGTACAGAGTTCAACGTGAAAAGTATTCACAATGAAGAGCATCTGCCAGTGCCAGAATATGGTCCTACACATGACACTTGAGACAAATGAACAGCAGCATCACCGATTACCAGGCGCCTCGGACGAGTTGGCTTGCATTGTGATGGGATGGAAATGTTTGGATGCTCTACAAAAGCAGCTGTCATTTCTGCTGAGACACTATAATAGGACATTCATTTCAGCGCAGGCTTTTGTGCTCAGGAAAAACGTGACAATTTCACGAACAGATTTTGTGTGATTAAACAGTGCCGTCTCAATATGGAATTAATAAACTGTGAAGACAGAAACACATTTATGCCTGTATAATATGTTTTATTTAGAAGCAGTCACACTTCTTATTTGGAGTCTGAATTAGAGAGGGAGATACCTGTGAATGTGTGTATACAAGGTTATAATAGCTGTACGGTCTATAAATAGTATAGGGTGAGTTCAGTAAAAGTGGGACATCAGGTAAAACAGGGGTTTAATGATCAACTGCCATTTAAATATCAGGAGACAATCATATAAAAATGTTTTTGCTTGACATTATTAAGATGGTGGCCGTCAAGCTTCAACATCTAAATAATCTTAGCAAACACATAGAAAATCAAATGGAATGCTTCTCTTTTAAATAAACTTCAATAATGAATGCAAATCACTTATACAAAGCATTGATTGTATTAATATGACCATAAACACAGTAATTGATTCCAGAACTAAGTGACATGTATGCCATGAATAAACTAATATTGAAGTTTTTAGATATCTCAACACAACTTCTGGCAAATGTTCATTTATCTGTACATGTCCAAACAAAGACAATAATGGGTGATATTAGATATTACAAGTTGTGACAATTCTAGGTATTTAAGTATCACGTTTTTGTGGCAAGGAGTGCTAGTTTATTAAAACAACAACAAAACCTAAAATTCTGCAAAAAACAAAACAACAACAAAAAAAAAAAGCCAGCTAAAGCATCTCCAGTATTTACAGATATAGCAGTGTAACATGTCGACATTTTTTAATTATTCATTTAAAAAAATTAAAAAGTCAATCATGTGCCTGTAAATATGGTCATTGTGACTTACAAAACCTACCATGGTCTTATATGATTTATGGCATTATATTCTTTGGAGTACCATGTGCTATACCAAGGTATACAAAAACAAACATGGCATGTATATAGGCCTATATCTGGTATACCATCTGCTACCATCACTGTACCATGGTCCCGTTACGCAACATATTTAAAACACCAAAGAAACGACAAAAGTATCTAGTTACAGTTCTTCTCAACAGGGGAGCCCAGAATATAGCAAATGAGCTGTGAGAATGATACCCGCGCGCGCGCGCGCGCGTGTGTGTGTATGTGTGTGTTTGCAGTGTAATCCATATCTCTGCAAGTAGTATCTCTGGATTACTGACGTGTGTGCCCGCGCTCTTATATCTATTTGCTCTCGCTTTACGCGCAGTTTGATGGCGTCGCCGCGCGCTCCTCTCTGCGTTCTCCGACCATCACTTACGATCTCACGGTTTATTAACAGCGAGGACCACATATTATGATAGAACACTGTCGGAATTGGTTCTACAACATTTTCGCAAAAAGTGTTCTGTGGAAACTGTATCTTCGCTTGAGCTCCGAACCGAGCCGTGAGAGATAATAGAAGAAGTTTGCTGGATACAGGTGCGATCTCTCTCTAACTCCAGCTGATGATCACAGTCACGGATCTGGACTGCCGGATTCCAGTAGATCATATCAGATCTAGATCAAGGTATGCTCAGATACACACTAGTATAATGATGATGGTGATGCCGGTTAGAGTTTAGCTACTCAGTGCAGGAGATCCTCACAGTGATGTTTTTTTTTAAGAAATATGGAAGAATGGGACTAGTTGTCACACTTTTGAGGAAATATTCCTCAGGGTTGGATTGATGTGGAAAATATCTGTATTTACACATACCTCAGAGTCTTGGATACAAAAAGCTATTTAACATTTTCACCATACACCGGACAAACGAGATCGTTGAACGCACATTGACAGCGGGGCACGTTGTCACACTAAGTTGCCACCTTGGGAATCTACTCTTTCTCGACTCTGATTGGAAAAGAATATATATATATATATATATATATATATATATATATATATATATATATATATATATATAATTTTTTTAAGAAAAAAAAGAGCATCTTCCACAATTAACACATTCGTATTAACTGTATAGCAAAATTTAAACAGTAGGCTAGGCTACAATGTGATACAAAAAATAACGAAAAAGCATACAATGGAGATATCAAACTAATGATTTGGCCAACAAACAGTTAACTTTTCAGTTAAAATCTTTGTTGAATTTAGTTAAAATATCCTTATTTGCAACTGTTTTGAACTTGGTGTTTGAAACCAATATACTTAACCACTGCAAGAGAAAACAAGTAGGTTTTCAAATCTTTTTCGGATAAAACTTTTCACTCCTCAGTGTATCATTTGCTTCTTCTTCAAATGTTTTTCTTTAAACTAGTGTCAGGCCAGTGTGTCAGAGTGCCAGACTCTGCAAACTGAAGTTGAAGTAGTATACACTCTGAGCGGTTGAGCAACCTGAGATTGTCAAAGTTTAAATTACATTGATCTTTATCCATTAAGACTCTTATAAGCGCATCCGCAGACAAGAGCTGCCTGTCAGTGTCATGTTACTCTGCAGAATCTTGAGAACATGTTCATATTAACAAGATGCTCATCCGCCATTCATTGAAATGAGGAAGAAGTGAGCATTAACATCACAGATGTAGACAGAGTGCTGTAAAGTCTGTTTTATGACCATTTGAAACTACTGTAATTGAAAGAATAGAACCATGCTGACATCTTCAACCTCTGCCACCTTGATTCATAATGTCCGCAGAGTGCACTATACTGCCAACACTACATGCACATACTTTAACTCGAACACTCCTGTTTTTGCAGCCTTGTCTTTTGCTTTTAAACTGAAATTTATTAGAAGTGTGTCCAGTGTGGGCGTTTTGTTTGGTTCGGGTCAGAAATTATATATTTCTTACAGAGTCCTGTCTGATGCTTATACCATGATATATTTCCATAAACTTTCACATTGTGCTATTTAGTATTCAAAGCAGGCAGGGCAGATTAATAGTAAGGCATGAATTGACTTATATTTTAATTTTGCAGATGCTTAAATATTCAACTGTACCACTAACTGTATCCCATATATATATATATATATATATATATATATATATATATATATATATATATATATATATATATATATATATATATATATATATATATATATATATATATATATACACACACTGTCAAACACTAAGTTCCGGAATTCTGATTGGATGAGCCATGTTCAAAGCCTTTGTAGAAGGCTGATAAACAGGCACCTGTCAAATCAAATTCTATATTTATACACTAATTTGCTATGTGGCTTGACAACTGTAAACAGATAGACAGGATAATGGACTCAATGGAATTATTGCTTTTTCTGATTATTAATATTTATCACTTTAAATACTGAACAGTGGTATGATTTATCATACCAGCGTTTTTAAAAAGCAGTATATTATGGAAGGGCTAGCAAGGTCAGTGTTTTATTTTTTATTTTTATTATTATTATGTTAGGCTTATAATAGACTAAATATTCAGTATCTGGATTTGTAGCACTTTTATTTATATTTAAAGGAATTACCCAGGTTCAATATAATTGAAGCTGTATTGACAGCATGTGTGGCATACTGTCGATTACCACAAAGTAATTTAGACTCGTCCCTGAGCAAACGTGTGAGCAATAATGCACTTACAATTGAACATTCTTTGACTTCTTAATCTAGTTCCTTCATAAATATGTTTCCACTCTTTCGTGTCATTGTGCTGAGTAAGGGTTTGGCCTTTTCTGCTAATTTGTGAAAGAAAACAGCATGGAACAATAAATCAAAATGGATGAGAGGTGAGAGGTCACCTAAAAATGAAAATTCTGTCATTATTTACTCACTCTAATGCTATTTTTTTTTCTTCTGTGGAATACAAAAGGAAAACAGAAGGACTACTTTTGAAGAAGTTGTTCAAGGCACAGTCAAGCTCCAAAAAACACAAACAAACACCATAAAATGTGATCCGTTCACTATATAGTGCAAGTGATCAGTCAAACAATAACTTTTTATGAGGAACACACTGACATTTTAAGTATTCACTGAATTTTCACCTCCTCCAAAGCTCTGTGATTCACCAAAAATATATTTTGAAATTACATTTTTAGTAGGTAAACAATCCCTTGAAATCATGTATCATTTCAATACTAGAATTTACAGTAGGGTTCATCCCGTATGCTTTGTTCAACAGTCCATTCTTCTGAAATCTGCTTAGTTTTTTTTCTTCTGGGTTTGGCTGTATTGTTTAATACTTTACACCTCTGGATGGCAGGTGCATTGGGCTTTCTCTAAGGAAGATATATTTGTCCTGTGCCCTCTGTGCTTTATCTATGGTGAACAGGGATTCTCTCGCAGCTGTGACACCCGTCACCGGTGAATGATAGATATGGTGCTGGTGCGCAGAGGGAAGTTTATGGAGCAAATGATTTGCTGTACCATGCAATTCGTGAGCCACTGACTCTCCTGCAGAGACTCAATGCAAGAAATAACAACAGACCTAAAATAGACTTTTAATATGTGTGTGTGCAATACGTGTACGCAAACCCGCAGCTTGTGAGGATGTGCACAACGACATATTTTCTATATCAACTAGTAGGTTAAAGGATAATTAGGCTGTTATTCGGTTGTTTTACCATGACCCATCCCTGTGTGCTAAAAGCAAAGTTCAGATATAGCAGCAATATGATTATCCCTAATTATTCTTAATGCGCTTGGTGTCAAAACCCATGAGGCCTCCTTTAAATACCATATTTTTTGCCTAATCAACATAATTGCTCCATCTCAGAGGGATATATAATTATGTGCCTCTTCCTTTCTTTTATTTCTTTTCTTTTCTTTTCTTTTCTTTTCTTTTCTTTTCTTTTCTTTCTTTCTTTCTTTCTTTCTTTCTTTCTTTCTTTCTTTCTTTCTTTCTTTCTTTCTTTCTTTCTTTCTTTCTTTCTTTCTTTCTTTCTTTTTGTCTAAGACAGGCTGCTCTTCTGACCATGCACTCTAGTTTCTCAACACTGCTCCATGGCAACAGGCATGACAATCCAAAAGCACGCATCTTTGGTACATCTCTTGATCTGCATTCATTATTTTTCACACTAATCATATGCAAACCCCCCATGTCACAATTATGAGATATGTTGTTATAGATGTAATGAAAATACATTTGAAAATAAAAGACTGTAAATCCTGCAGGTTGCCAGTGCAAATGATAGATCCGATCTTTTCTTCTTGAGTGTGCAATCCGAGCTTGCATATTAAACAACATCGATTTTAAAACTAATGCTATCATATAATGCTGAAGAGCTTTTTTGTGGTTTCTGACAATGTCCTGTTAACCAGAGACATATACAATAATCTGTCCCTGCTTCAGCTGGAAGTTCCTTTGGTAACTAAGATGTAGAGACTTTAACATATGTATTTGTGTGTGTGTGTGTGTGTGTGTGTGTGTGTGTGTGTGTGTGTGTGTGTGTGTGTGTGTGTGTGTGTGTGTGTGTGTGTGTAAGCTGTATAACACGAAAATAAGCTAAAAATGTGAGTCAGTGTGTGAAGAGCTTTGAGAGACAGAGTTGGTGAACATTTTCTTGCTCATCAAGCATGTTTTCTGTGCTTTCTATTTTATATTTTACATCTATTTTGTGTCATATTTTCTGTAGAAAATGTAAATGTTACTCGCCAATGCCTGCCGATCCCCAAAAAAGTCCATCTTCAAATCTCTATCATATTCTCTAATATCCACCTTGTAATTCATTGAGATTTGTTTACCCATTTTGTCCCCTAGGGGCGGTATTACCAACATCTGTCATGGTGTAAGTGATTTTAGCATGGTAAAAAATAAATAAATAAATAAATATATATATATATACAGTGATGTGAATAAGTTAGGACACCCATGCTAAAGTTGCCTAAAAAGAAGAATAAAAAATCATCTTTTGGAAATTGATCTTAATGCCTTAATTAGAAAAATGAGGAAAAATCCAAACTTTAAGGACACCAATTTTCTTTGTGTATGAATAATGTATCATAAATAAATAAATGTTCTTCCTTAAAATACAGGGTGCATAAGTCAGGACACCCCTATGTTAAACTCCCATAGAGTCAGGCAGATTTTTATTTTTAAAGGCCAGTTATTTCATGGATCCAGGATAATATGCATCCTGATAAAGTTCCCTTGGCCTTTGGAATTAAAATAGACCCACATCATCACATTCCCTTCACCATACCTAGAGATTGGCATGGGGTACTTTCCATAAGATCATCTTCCAATGCAAATCAAACCAGCTATTAGGCTAACTGAAATAAAACCATGCCAGTCTCTAGGTATGGTGAAGGGTGTGTGATGATGTGGGGATATTTTAATTCCAAAGCCCAAGGGAACTTTTTCAGGATGTATATTATCCTGGATCCATGAAATAACTGGCCTTTAAAAATAAAAATCTGCCTGACTCTATGGGAATTTAACATAGGGGTGTCCTGACTTATGCACCCTGTATTTTAAGGAAGAACATTTATATATGTATGATACATTATTCATTCACAAAGAAAATTGGTGTCCTTAAAGGTTGGATTTTTCCTCATTTTTTTAATTAAGGCATTAAGATCAATTTCCAAAAGATGATTTTTTATTCCTCTTTTTAGGCAACTTTAGCATGGGTGTCCCTAACTTATTCACATCACTATATATATATATATATATATATATATATATATAAATATATATATATATATATATATATATATATATATCAAGTCTTCATATATATATATATATATATATATATACACACACACACACACACACACACACACACACACACACACACACACACACACACACACACACACACACACACACACACACACACACACAAATGTTCAAAAGTTTGGGGTCAGCAAGATTATTATTTATTAATTGATTTATTTTTTTTTTGGAAAGAAACTAATATTCTTATTTCAGCAAGGATGAATTAAAGACATTTCCAATGTTATAAAAAAAATCTATTTCAAATAAATGCTGTTCTTCTGAACTGTATATACATCAAAGAATCCTGATTTTTTTATCACGGTTTCCAAAAAAATAGCAGCTCAATTGTTTTCAACATTGATAATAATAATAATAAATAAAATGGTGGTTTCTTGACCACCAAATCAGCATATTAGAATGATTTTTGAAGGATCATGTGACACTGAAGATGGAGTAATGATGCTGAAAATTCTGCATTGTCATCACAGGAATAAATTACATTTAAATATAATAAAATAGAAAACAGTTATTTTAAAATGTTCATAATATTTCCCAATATTACTGTTTTGACTGTATTTTTGATCAAATAAATGCAGCCCTAGTGAGTATAAGGGGCTTCTTTCAAAAACATTAATCTGACCCCAAACTTCTGAACAGTATATGGAATTTTTCCAAACCAATTAGTCATCATCTAGTTAGTGACTTAAACACTTTAAAAATGAAACCGACATTGTTATATTTGAACTTCATGGGTGCAAACCAAAATGTACGATTATTTACAAGAGATGAATGATACGTCTAGTATCAGTGCTAAAAAGACTAAACACAGTGATTAACATATATAAGTGGAAGAGCCACAAATTGAAGCCACTATAAAATAGCCAATGCATGCAAAGATATGTGTCGGTCTGACCTTACATCAGTTGAATTCTTAAGACCATGTGTAGCCCCGCCCCTTTTCTGCACCCATGTCTTCCGGTTTATATTTGCATGAACCTCACTTTTAAAATCTTCCCGGTCTTCTGACATTTGTTATGACATCTGCTTCAAACATTACAATGCTCTTGATAACTGTCATTAACTTTACAATAAGTAACTCTACAATGAGTAAATCCCAGAGGTGGGACCAAGTTATTGTTTTGCAAGTCCCAAGTAAGTCTCGAGTCTTTGCATTCAAGTCCCAAGTCAAGTCCCAAGTCAAGACAGACAAGTCCCAAGTCATGTCCCGAGTCAAGACAGGCAAGTCCAAGTCAAGTTGCAAGTCCTCGAGTTTAAGCTTCAAGTCTTAAACAAGTCATTAGTGCTTTTTGCACAAATTAGTGTCTCAGTGTTAATTACTATAGAGAAATTAAATGTATATAATTTATATCAGGAAGGCTTTTAAAATATGTTCATGACTTGTTTAATTTCATATTTATTGCGATAAAATTTTCACTAAGGGCACCCATCTATCTCAGTTCAATTTAGGGATTTTTCTTACGTGTGACAAAAAAAAAGGAAAAGGCAGTGAAAAAAAATATTTTATTGGTAACCCAGTAATAAAGGCAAAATCATTTAATAGAAATAACTGCTACACATGTTGTATGTGTGTGAGAGAGAATGTGGCAATGCAGATTTAAAAATAAAAGTAACTGTTCATTGGGAAAATTAATCGTGATTTGCTACACATTAAGTTTAAAATATTGAGTCCCTGGTTAAATTATTTTGTTAACGCGACAGTAATTGTAGAACATTCCTATTTCCACGGCGACGTATCAAGCGTCACGTGACACTTTTTGGGGCTACGTGCCTGTCATTTAGCCTACAAAACATAAATCCATCCATTTCTCCCGAAAGACATGAAAGTGAGTGGCTGGTGAACAAGGAGAAGACTTTATAGTTACCTATAGGCTAAAATGCGCGTTTGTTGTGGGGAAAAAAAAACATGTCTCAAAATTATATTTGAAAGGTTTAGTAGCCTATTTATTTCCGCTAACTTAGACATCAGTTTGTTTGCTTTTTCTCAAATTATAAATGATTCGCTAGTACTTGTGTATTTAAATGCCTGAAAAAGAAAAGTAAAAAACATTATTTGGTTGAAAACTGTCTGAACGTGTGATAAACGACAACTGACAAGCGCTGCTGAACGCGCGCTCTCTGGCTCAGTGCCAAACGTGCGAAAGCAGCGCTAATCAGCGCTGTGATCATGCGTCAATGATACAGTGCTATACTACAGTGATTATTACAACTCTGATCTGTGGTTTTAGAAGGTAGGTCAAGTCTTTCCAAGTCACAGGGCTCAAGTCCGAGTCGCGAGTCATTGTTGTCTAAGTCTAAGTGGAGTCGCAAGTCATCTTTGATTATGTCAAGTCGAGTCGCAAGTCATCAAATTTGGGACTCGAGTCCAAGTCAAGTCCAAGTCATGCGACTCGAGTCCACAACCCTGGTAAATCCACTTCACCAACTAATTGGTGAAGCGATGCCATAGAAATATACATTTCAAACACAAACTTCTAAAGATGGTTGCATGTTTCTATATACACATAAGTTCTATATTATACGTTTTTTTTTTGTAAGTTATGTTTTGGTCTTTTTGTGCTTTTATTAGATAGGACAGTGCAGATGAGACAGGAAGGCATGGGGTGGAGTCGCCGGAGGTGCAACTGCGCTATATGTCGGCACGCTACCCACAAGGCTATTGGCGCCATTATTGCTCAAAGTTAACTGTAGCTTTTACGCGTTCCCAAACAGCAGGCATCCAAAAGCAAGATAACATGATCGCGTTTATTGCGTTTCGTCTGCGTGCTCTGAGTTGCAACTAATTAATTATATACGAAAATTATTATATACAGTGGCTTCTACTGCAGCTTTTTCCATTTTTCTTATTGATATTTAGCGCCGCAGGAAGTGGCGATTTTGTTCTCTTCGCCTCACTGGATGGAAACAGTGCTTTATTCACAAATGTTTTATGCAATATTCTCATTTTGCGCATACGTTAAATTTGCAACATTGGATGGAAACATAGCTAGGACACTTTTGTATAAAATGAATTGCACTGCGATATAAATTATATAGAAGAATGCATAGCCTCACACAGTAGGAAAGTGAAAGCGCATAACTAGTATATTTGAGTTTAAGTCTTTAGATACTCATGCTTTGGCTGTGATCTCCCTCGTGCAACTGGGGTGACGGCTCTGTCTGTTATCTGTCTTCAGTCACTCATGCTTCAGATGTCCAATGAGAGCTGCAGCTCATACTGCTGTGAGTCATAGACCGCATGCTCTGGTGTGAACGAACAAACAGGATGAAAGGAATGCAAGTCTGCCTTTGTTACTGGATTTTGTTTGTTCTCTTTCCATATCTCTCTCTCTCTAATGTTTTGTTTACGCTTTTAATGATATTACCTCAAGGTAAGCCACACCACAGCTGCTGGAGGAAAAGGACATTGCTTTGTTCTTCTAGAAATTTGAGCAGCAAACACTAAAAAGGGAATAAAAAATGAAGATATATCCCTGATTTATCTCTTTGAAACGGCCGAACGCATAAAGGAATAACTCACTAAATAAAATGATGTTATTATGTACTCATCCTTATGTTGTTTCAAATGACTTTGTAAAACAAAATGAGAAATGCAGCAGAATGTACTAGCCATTTTTTTCCCATTTATTAATAGTGAACAGCAATCTGAACTTCAAAACGACAAAAAAACAAAACATAAAAGTATTGTCAAGTCAAGTCACATTTACTTATGTGATGGATGATATGACTTTTGTTGTGGTTTAAGTTGTTAATGTTGCAGAGTTTATGATGAAATTATGAAACTAATACAATTCCAGCTCTAAAGCAGCTCTAAAAAGACAATAGTGTCGTTATTTAGCTCTAATTAGTTCAATAAACGTGTAAATGTTGCAAAGTTCGTTAGCTATGAAGCAAACTCAGTTCAACTGCACTCTCAGAAAAAAGGTACAGCAGCCATCACTGCTCAAAAGGTATACTTTTGTACCATATTTACCCCTAAAGAGTGTATAGTAGTACTCATATTATTTCCTAAAGTGTTTTTTTTTGGATGGGTACCATAGACAAATTTTCTCCTATCTTTTGTTCGGAGAGTGTATAAAGCAGCTCTAATGAAGATAGTGTCATCATTCAGCTCAAGGCAGTTCAGTCAGTGTTGATTCATTTCAGGGACAGTGTCAATGTTGTAGCATATGATGGTATAATAATAGAGTTTCATTAGGACTTTTGTTCACGGAAAGAAAGAGATTCATGTGGGTTTGGAATGACTTTAAGGTCCAATTATTACTATTAACTAGTTGCTTATTACTAGCATGCATATTATATTGGCTGTTTATTAGAACTTATAAAGCACATATTAATGCCTTATTCTGCATGACCATATTCTACATCCCTTAATCCTACCAAATTCCTAAACTTAACAACTACCGTACTAACTATTAAAAAGTAGTAATTAGGAGTTTATTGAGGCAAAAGCCATAGTTAATAGTGAGAATTGAACAATAATCTAAAGTGTGACCGTAATGGTACAGTAATTTGTGGGTGAACTTTCTCTTTAACCTATGAGAAAAGGGGAACCATGAAGGTGCAAAAGCCAGTGACGTGGGGCTTCAGGGCTGCTCCATGTTTCCTGGCACATGAGGAGCCCAATGTGCCAGCACCCCAGCGGGCGACGCAGTCTTTCTGCTGTCACTACATCATGGAATCTGTCCTCAAATGCTGGTGTCTTGTAGGCATAGCTGGTTCATCCCCATATGCCTTTCCAAGAATTGCATGAGGAAAACCCAAATTCACAAAATGCCCAGCAGGAAGTGATGCACATGACTGTGGGTTTTACAGGCATTTGGCAGTCATATATTTGGCTTTGTGAGGTGAAAAGAGGAGGGAAAAATGAATACTGTGATTCAGAGGTTTGCAAACAAGGGCATGGCAAGGTGCTTCAGTAAAGAGCAGAAAATTAATGAAGTTTTTAACTGCAATGCATCTTTGCATTTATTGCTTCATGGCAATGTTTGGTCTTATTGCTGACTGAGGCCATATTCTCGTGACATTTTAGTATTATAGCACATTCAATTAAGATGTGTAAAATCTTTCTAAAATAACAGCCTAATGTAATGGACAGTGCACTTTACAAGGTATATGTGAAAACGAGTGGTCTTAATTGTTCTTTAATTATGGCTAAACAAATATGAACAAAGTATAATCTTGCTTAAATCCTATACGATAAATCCTTAACTATAACTGACCATTCTTCTTTCTTTTTTTTATCTGTCCAAGCCTGTACCAGGCAGATAGTAAAAAGTGTATAGTTTGCATCTCCTGAAGTTCTTGCAGTGCAGCAAAAGTATAGTCTAAAAAGGTTTCAGGCTTTGGTTCTGCATAGATACAATGCCACTTCTGCGCTGGCTTGCTGATGACACTCACTGTGCATTTTACTTTCTATCAGCAATGCATGTCATTCAATACTTAAATCAGTTGATGAGATGATTAAAAAGATGTAAATAAATGCAGCATGTAAATAAATGCTTTTGTGTAGATTCTTGAATGTAAAGAGTATTAAGTAAATACAAAACAACTCTAATTGTCACAATTCCTGTCTCATTTCCCCTGTTTTGTGGTTAATGGCTTTATTTTCTGTAGCGATTGATTACCTTCACCTGTTCCTTATTAGACATTTGTTGCAGTAGTTGTCGGTTGTGGTCTTTACATCCCAGTTGTAAAGCTTTTGTGTTTTTCACCCTCTGCCTTGTCTGGATTTGTGTTTCTTGTTTGGATTTCATTCTTGTTTTGATTTCTGCCTTCTTTGGATTATCTTGGTTGTGTGTTTGTTAAATAAAAACTGCTGAAATTAGGCCCTCGCCTCACCTCGTCCCTGACGACCGCAACACTCATAAATAATAGTTTTTTGGAATTTTTTGGAGTGTGATGTGAGTGCGACTGAATAAAACTCAGTCATTGTGCATAAATTAAACTGAGCACTTTAAAGCACATAAGACATTAAGGAATATGAAGCAGAAAAGATTTTGTTGGAAGTAAACAGCACTCCTGGAGTCTCAAAAGGACAGGGGATACTGTACATATTCATAATGCACATGATAACAATAAGAAGCTTTAATATATAGTCAAAGGTGCTGTGATTTTCTTCTGGAATATCACACAGAAAATATGCCCTGACAGATTTCACTGAAATTGGTGCCCTGAGATATCACACCTGTCTCTGACAGCCATCGTCAAAAAACAAGACTTCATGATGCTGTTGTTCAGCCAGTCAGAAGATTTGGAGACAGCCTCTGCATGTCAGTCATTTTGAGCGTTCGGTTTTGTTGATATGGGTTTGGAGGGAGGATTTTTAAGGGAGGGTGGTCTAATTCAGTGACCAAGTTGGTGGAAGTTAGCAAAACAGACATTAATATATCAGAATAATGAACAAACCCTTCGGCCAAAGTGCTAATGGTTTCCCTAAACAGACTTTCAGCATTATCGTTTGAAAGCATGTATCTAATATAGAGCTGATGTGTGCTTCCCATCATTCCTAGAGAGGGTTTAGCAAGCAGGGCTAATCCTCTGTCATCTTGAAAGTGGGGTAAATAGGCATTTATTCAAAGCCTTTCTTGGAAGCTCCGATATCAGCTGCAGCCCACATTTAGCCCCAGACCGTATCCAGGGCATTGTGAAATGAACCAAAAAAACCCTGGAGAGCGGAGGTGTTTGTGCAATAGCTCGCACACAAACTGAATAATGGACGAGATAGTGGAAAATATATCAGCGCTACACACTAACAGCCTACACAAAACATTAAGCTTCAAGTTTAACAAAGGGACATTAGCTCTTTGGTGTCTTTCTCTGCTTGAAAGAGGGTTTCTCGTGGCTCTGATTCCTATTTGGACTGACATGCTGTAGCTCTGTGTTTGGGGGTTGTCCATCCAGCTTGAAGGCTTTTGTTCCTGTGCCATCCCCATCTCTCATCTCTCATCTTTGCTAGAAATGGCCAATCTCACAGAGAGCTTCCACTGATGGGCATGATGAATTTGGCAGGTATAAAGACAGTGAATTGCTCCCGTAGGTCAAAGACTCGGGACTGTCTATAGTAGTGATGAGTGGGAGACTTCTAAAATGAAGAGGCAATGTCCCTTTCTGGATTTGGGCTTTAGTTCAGTCCAATAAAATTTAATGTTTCAGCTCCATTTGATGTCTACAGAGTTTATAAGGAACATAACTTATCTTACACTATAAAAAAGTAATTATTCCTATAATGTTAATAGCCTATAATAATTTACATTCACATTATATTTATACATGCACATTAAAATACTAGTTATTCAAACCATTTACATTAGTCTCATAAGATTTTTGCATTTTTACTAGGACTGTCAACAGATTTTTGTAACCTATTTTCAGCCATACATTTACATAATATAGCCTACCGATTAATTAATCGCAAATAATGGCATATGTCATTGCTTGTTGAGAAAAGTTCCCAAATTCAAATAATAATATAAATTTTTGAGACAGATGAGTAAATCATTGAATGGACATTTTAAAAAATGGCTTTAGGAGTCACACTTGTTTTCCATGATCATCACATTTTTAAAATCCCTAACCAAGTTCCTGTCTAATCTCGAAAAACATTTTTTTGATTTTCGGCTGGTTCTGTTAATGGTTGTCACATGTGAATCAAAAACCTAAAGCATGACCAAGCAATTGAGTCGTATGTAATGGTTCTTTTTAGTGGATCAAAAACATACAGCGTAACTTGGATAGTCTGTTTCCCGAGCAATTGAATCATATGAAACTGTTCTTTTAGTGAATCAAAAACCTTATACCAGTGTAGTCCGACTCGGTTATGAACTGAATCTTTTTAGTGAATCAAATGCATACTATACATCTAAAAGCTTACTGTATTTAAGGTTAATGATGATGAGTAGTTAAAGGCAAACATAATTTTTGTCAATAGTAGGATATTTTATAAAAATGTATGTAACCACATTTTTGTTTTAAAAGTATGTGTAAACGCATCTTTCAGAAAATTGTTGTACGTTTATTATTGAAATAAATGTATCACATCATATTTGGGAATGAAATTGCATTTCTTTTGTCCTAATATAGTGTTTCCTCTAAATAACTAAAATAATTATTTTAATTAATTTGCAATTGTTTATTTCCTTACTATTTCTTTTTTTACAAAATGAACCTTCGGGTCTGGGGGCATGATTTACTGCATCAGTTCACTGCATCTTTAACCTATATATTCATTAATGAACACAACACAGCACATTTCCCATAAATGTGTATTTTTGATGTAATGAATGTAGTTTATGTGCCTTGGGGTCTTAATGATGTTTCTGTCCATCTGAGGCGTTCTTCTGGGGTGTGTGTAGTCTGTAAAAAAGCTTGTGATGCTAATGTTCTGGTCCATTACCCTCTGAAATGAAAGCTTACAGTAGCTCACTGCTCACTGGAGTCCTCAGTTAATACAGCGCCGTATCTGACTATGCAAATAGTGAGAGGGAATAATCTATATTAGCTCACTGACTGGGTGGCCTTTTCAAACAGCCTTAATGACCAGGTGGGTCAGTACACCGTATTTGCGGCTCTGAAATTTAAATGTCACTGCTTCCTGATAGAGTTTGCTGATTTCAGGAAAATAAAAATAAAAGCATTTATGAACCGAGTGTGTTATACTAATTATACTTAGTTAAACTTAATTGTAATAAAATATTATACTTAGTTATACTAAAATGAAAAAAATTATACCTCTATAAAAAACATGCATGAGCCAATAACTGAACGATTAAGATAACCATACTATACTGTAGCATATGGCTACGATTATGAATATATAATGTCTAATATTGCTGCTTGTTTGCCATTCAAGATCTAAGATCCTAATAAAAGTCAGTTGTAAATGTAAAAAAATAAATAAGTAGTCATTATTTTATCTGTGCATTCTTTCTATATTTGAATGATAATCAAATGAAATTCACACAAAATTCAAAATAAATAAATAACAAACATTTATATTACAAAATATATTTCCATATATATATATATATATGATCCATTTATAAATTTCCCATAGGGTCAGCGTTGAGTCCTGCAGAGATTAAATAAAGAGTTGGATTAAGTTGCAGCAGTAATTCGATTTATTACAAAACTCAAAAGAAACCAACGTATCACAAAACTTTCCTAATCAAAAATGTAGCACATTATCACCATATCTTGTTCTAATCAAAAAAGCGCGTCTTAGCTAGTGCTAACTGAAAATTCTAGGGGTGTTACGATACACTTAGCTCACGAGTCGAGGCGATACACGATAATGGGAAGGAGACAAGATGATATTTAAAGAAAAATTTAAAGAAATCTTCAATGACAAAATATATGACTAGAAGAAGAATAGTCTTTTATTTGACTGAAAGTCAAAAAATGCAAAACAATGCAGGTGCATTATTTTGGTAATCAAGTAATCGGTCGCCATAAACTCAAATATCATTATATTGATATCGCGAGACAGCTTTTCACCTCAACGAGAAATATCGTCACGTTTTAATATCGCGAGATCTCGTAGCATGAGATCTCTTCACACCCCTAGAAAATAAAATGAAAAGGGTAAACATTTGGCCAATTTATGCTATATAAACTATTCTATAATTTATTTTCTTAAAATCACCAATAAAAGGTTTCTGCTAATGAAACTGGCCCAAGGAGTATATAGACACTATTATTTGTGTTTCTGTCTGTGGCAGATAAATAACTCACACACTTGACATGGCTTTCGTTCGTGATTGCTATTTTACTGCACAAGAGTGATGGAAACAGGCTGATAGTGGTGGCAGCAATACTGCACCTCATTTAATGTCACTGCAAAGGTGAGAACCTCTCTTTCAGATGTTTTAATCAGCAGTGAGTCAACCTGTGGGATGGAATCGGACAGGAAATGTTACTAATTGCGACAAGAAAACGAAGCAGATGAAGAGATTTCTGACGCTGTTCCTGTTCTCGATGGGGTTGGTGGGGGAAGAGATCGCAAAGGGAGAACGGAGGCCCAGATCTCTTTCGTCTTTTAGCTGATGTATTTTTAATGCTTCCCTCGTGCTGGTGGTGGATGGGCGAAAAAGAAAAAAGTTCTCATCAACTTTGTAGTGTCGCTTTGAAGAGATGTGGCTGTGGGATTCGGTGCCAGTCGTGGGGGCCTGAGGCCTTCAAGCTTGCCAACATTAATTTCATTTACATACATGTCTCTCTACCTTCATATCAGAGTTTTTACCCCATATAGACTGATGTTCTGCTGGGTGGATTTGGGCCACTGTGAAAAAAAATAAAAATAAATATACTGGAACCCTTATCCTTACAGTTGGAGTGCTAAAGCATGTAATAGTGCTGATTATCAGATTACATGGAAAGTGTTTAGAATGACTGTCGGTGTGCATCTCTTCACTGCAGCTGACAATCAAATAATCCTGTCTATATTAAGTGCAAAACAGCACAGCTTCATGATGCTTTGCATCATTTGATACATATAGCAGCATCGTGAGCATTACACTCTACTTTAAAAGAGTATTTGTAATTGCCATTCTAGAACGTATAAGCACATTTATTTAAAGAGGCCTAATGATATCATGTGGTGGGAAACTACAGCTCATTTACTGTGCACATGTCTGCCGTTCTATTGTTCAGCTCTGAAGGTCACTCTTGAGTCAACCTAAGTAGGCCCGATTCTTTTTCGATATACTTCAGGTCCTTGTATTGATATTTTTGTGCTGTATGATATCATATTTTGCTGTATGAATATCTGAGCATACAATATATCAAAATAAAGAACAGAGCCTCTGCCTTTAAACAAAGCTCCATAGATTATTTTTTATCAACATTTGAATGTGGGTAAGTTTCATAAAAACGGGTCATTTTAAGCAAAAACTTGAGAAAATCGTGGTTCCCTTTCGTAGTCACTCCGAGTTACGTCGGATGACGGAGAATGGGGGTTTCGCCTAGAAAGCCTATCGACTTCGAGTATTACAAAACGAGCCTATGGCAATGAAATGCCATGGGTCTGCGGAATTTGCATAGCGTATCTCCGCCCCACCGCGTGGGTATAAAAGGAGAGACGCCAGCAAAGGCAGATCATGTTTTCGCTTCGGAGCCAAGAGTATCTCTTCACTCCACAGCTATTTCTGACTTCGCTCTACGAGACGAGCCACTCTCCGGTGTTGGTGTGACGGCGATCTGCAGCGAATTCACATTGCCTGCTGGTCTGTGCAGTGATCTGCCAGTGAGTGTGTTTCTCCCTGCTCGCTTCAACATCGCGGAGTTTCTCTCCTTTCACAAAAAGAGCTCGCACGCGGCACGTCTTTTTAAAGACGGCTCGCCCGTGCATAAAAAAAAAAAAAAAAAAAAAACAGAATGGTTGCGGCAGCTTGGTATCGGACTCTGATGGGCACGAGCGTTGTCTGGTATGTTTGGGCTTGATCATACTAGAGCAGCGCTCGTGGATGACTCATGTTCTCTCTGTGGGAATATGACCATCGCGTCATTAAGGTCGAGACTCGGTGAGCTCGCAAGAGTGAGAGTCCCCTCATCCACCACCCGATCTTCGGCTGGTGGCCAGGGTGACCGGAGGGTGTTGGTCTGGAACAAGGCGCCGACTCCGTGTCCACGCCCCAGCCCCCCCTCCTCAATGACGGTGCCCGCTAGTGAACAGGTGATTCCCACGGGTCTACCTTCTGGTGGCCCGTGTGTTTCATTTGAAGCTACAGAGGATGATACTATGTTTGTAGCTGCTTAACTAGGTGGGTTTGATTCTCTGGAAATGACCACTCGTCACAGCCGCCACCTCCTGGTGTGCATACGGCTGTGCTTGAGTCCGATCCAGAGATGACGGCCATGCTTTCCTGGGACGATTGGTTTTGGGTAAGGCCGCCGACACGTCCACGGCAAACCCCAATACCTTCCCTCCCGGACGTGCATGATGAGATCTCGAAGTCCTAGAAGACCCCCTGGTCTTCTCGGGACCGCTCGCTGATCTCATCCGCCTTTCCTCCCCTCGATGCGGCTGCTGCCATGGGTATACTGGGGTTCCCCCGGCTGAACGCTCTGTTGCGATGCTATATGTCCTCAAAGTGCTTCTTCTCGGCGCAATCCTAAGCACCCGTCCGTGGCCTGTAGTTTTTCGTCTACACTTGTGGTGAGATCCTATAGCGCCACTGGCAGCCGCCTCCCTGCTGCCATGGTCATTCTGCTGGTCTACCTGACCCAGATGCTCATGGTCCTGCACGAGGGCGGGACTGACCCAGGCCTCTTCACTGAGCTGCGTGCCGCCACTGACCTCGCTCCCCGAGCGACGAAAGTGGCCGTACGCTCCCTGGGTCAGGTGATGCTCCCCATTCTGTGGCTGAACCTGTCTGATGTGCTGGATGTCGCGCGGCCGACATTCTGTCTGACATTCCCATATCTCAGGTCTGCCTCTTCGGCGGTGCGGTTGAGGACTTTGCCCAACAGCTCTCAACCGCCCATGTGCAGACTGACGTTGATTCTGTCCGGACGGCCCTGCCGTCCGCTCAGATCCCTCGATCTGCCCACCGCCGTTAATGGGCCGGCTCTGGAAGCCGCGGGCGGACGCCACAGCCCTCTCCAGCCCCGCCCCCCGCTACATGCCAGGTTAAGCGGCGCTCTTGAGACGGGCTCCTCAGAGATGGGACTCGGTTCTTTCCAGGAGTGGGTAGCAGGACCACTCCTTTCCCCGGTGGAGGGCCGGGGGAGAATCTTTTGTTCTCTAGAAGGAACCGATACTCCCATCACTGAGCACACAGAGTCGGGTGACAGTACGCGACGCCTCCGTGCCTCGCTGCTCTCATCCCCCTCTGTCACAGAGTTCTCGGACCGCAGTGTGCGCCGCCCCCGGGCCTCGCCACTCCCGTCCCCCTCTGTTCCAGAGGGCGCAGACGACAGTGCGTGCCGTCTTCGGACCACACCGCTCTCGTCCCCCTCTGTCGCCAGCCCCCTGGCAGAGCAGACCCCCGTGGAACGCTGGTCCTTCCCTGGTCTCCTCTGTCAGGGCGCGGAGTCTGACCACGCCCCCGCACCGGGCCGCTATGCCACCCTCGCCTGGGCTGGTCACTCCGCCTCGCTGCCCCTCCGGGGGGACGTCTGACGTTCGCATGACCCCGCTGGTTCAGTTTCTGGCAGCTTGATTAGAGCTCCCCAACCTGTCCCGCTGGGTCGCCCGAACGATCAGGCGCGGCTATGCGATTCAGTTCGCTCGGTCTCCTCCCAGCTTCAGGGGAGTCCGCTTCACTATGGTCGGTGGCAATGCCCCCATCATGCGAGCGGAGGTTGCCACCCTGCTGGCGACGGGTGCAATCGAGACTGTCCCTCCAGCCGAGATGAGGTCGGGGTTTTACAGCCCGTACTTCATCGTCCCCAAGAAAACCGGTGGGTTACGCCGATCCTGGACCTGTGCGTCCTGAACCGCTCCCTTCTCAGGCTGCCGTTCAGGATGCTCACGGCCAAACGCATTTTCAAGTGTGTGCGGCCGCAGGATTGGTTTGCAGCGTTAGACCTGAAGGACGCCTACTTTCATGTCTCTTTTTTACCTCGACACAGACCGTTTCTCCGGTTTGCTTTCGAGGGGCAGGCATATCAGTACGCGGTTCTCCCATTCGGGTTGGCTCTGTCTCCTCGCGTCTTTACTAAGGTCGTCGAGGCAGCCCTTGTTCCCCTACGCGAACACGGGGTTCGCATCCTGAATTATCTCGACGACTGGCTGATTCTAGCCCACTCTTGAGCTCAGGTTTGCGAACACAGAGACCTTGTGTTCCGGCACCTAGCCCGTCTGGGCCTTCGGGTCAACTGGGAGAAGAGCAAATTCAGCCCCGTGCAGAGGATCTCTTTTCTCGGTATGGAGATCGACTCGGTCGCCATGTCCGCACAGCTTACGAGCGAGCGCGCACACTCACTGCTGACTTGTCTTCGTCAGTTCGAGGGCAGTCCCACTGCAATTATTTCAGAGGCTCCTGGGGCATATGGCATCTGCAGCCGCGGCAACGCCGCTCGGATTGCTTCATATGAGACCGCTTCAGCTGTGGCTTCGCGATCGAGTCCCGAGGTGGGCATGGCATCACGGCACGCTCCGAGTCCCAGTGACTCCGAACTGCCGTCAGTTCTTCACCCCGTGGAGGAACCTCAGTTTTCTACGGGCCGGAGTTCCCCTAGAACGAGTTTCCAGGCATGTTGTCGTCTCCACAGATGCCTCTTCCACGGGCTGGGGTGCCATGTGCAACGGACATGCTGCCGCGGGCTCCTGGACAGGACCCCAGCGTCTTCTGCATGTCAATTGCCTCGAGTTGCTGGCAGTACGCCTTGCCCTGCACCGTTTCCACACGTTGCTCAAGGGTTAACACGTACTAGTCCGTTCAGACAATACCGCAACAGTAGCGTACATCAACCGCCAAGGTGGTCTACGCTCCCGCTGTATGTCGCAACTCGCTCGCCACCTCCTCTTATGGAGTCAGAAGCACCTGAGGTCCCTTCGTGCTATCTACATTCCGGGCGATCGGAACCTTGCAGCCGACGAGCTGTCTCGGTTCCGTCCTATCCCGGCGAATGGCGACTCCATCCCCAGTCGGTCCAGCTGATTTGGGACCAGTTCGGGGACGCACAGATAGACCTGTTTGCCTCCCACGACTCATCCCATTGCGCCCTGTATTACTCCCTGTCCGAGGGCATGCTCGGCACGGATGCACTGGCGCACAGCTGGCCGCGGGGCCTACGCAAATATGCGTTTCCCCCAGTGAGCCTTCTCGCACGGACTCTGTGCAAGATCAAGGAGGACGAGGAGCAGGTCACTTTGGTTGCGCCCTACTGGCCCACCAGGACCTGGTTCTCCGAACTAGTACTCCTCGCGACAGCACCTCCTTGGCCAATTCCTCTGAGAGAGGACCTCCTCTCTCAGAGACGGGGCACCCTTTGGCACCCTCGTCCCGATCTCTGGAGGCTCCACGTGTGGCTTCTGGACGGGACGAGGCAGGTTTGAGTACCCTGCCACCTGCGGTGGCGGCTACCATCACTTTCGCTAGAGCTTCGTCCACGAGACATCTCTATGCGTTGAAGTGGAACCTCTTCGTCAACTGGTGCTCTTCTCGCCGAGAAGACCCCAGGAGATGCTTGATCAGTGTCGTGCTTTCCTTCCTGCAAGACGGGCTGGAGCGAAGGCTGTCTCCCTCCACCCTGAAGGTGTATGTGGCCGCTATCGCTGCATATCACGAAGCAGTTGATGGTAAGTCTCTGGGAAGGCACGACCTGATCATCAGGTTCCTGAGAGGAGCGAGGAGACTGAATCCTCCTCGCCCTCCTCTCGTTCCCTCTTGGTACCTCTCAGTGGTGTTAAATGCCCTGCAGAGGGCTCCCTTTGAGCCTCTGCAATCAGTGGAGCTTAAGTTCCTGTCTTTGAAGACAGCGCTCCTGGTTGCACTGGCCTCCATTAAGAGGGTAGGGGACCTGCACGCATTCTCCGTTGACGAAGCGTGCCTGGAATTCGGGCCGGCTTACTCTCACGTGATCCTGAGACCCCGGCCTGGATATGTGCCCAAGGTTCCTACTACTCCCTTCCGGGACCAGGTGGTGAACCTGCAAGCGCTGCCCCTGGAGGAGGCAGACCCAGCCTTGGCACTGCTCTGTCCAGTACGCGCTCTCCGCGCTTACGTAGACAGGACGCGGTGTTTCAGGACCTCAGACCAGCTCTTTGTCTGTTATGGTGGGAGACTGAAGGGAAAGGCTCTCTCAAAGCAGAGGTTGTCTCACTGGATAGTGGACGCCATTGCTTGGGCTTACCAACAGCAAGGCCGACCGTGCCCCCTTGGTGTGACAGCCCACTCCACCTGGAGTGTGGCTTCCTTTTGGGCTCTAGCGCATGGCGCCTCGCTGGCAGACATCTGTAGAGCTGCAGGCTGGGCGACACCTAACACATTCGACAGATTCTATAATCTCCGAGTGGAGCCAGTGTCCTCTCATGTACTCGCTTCAACCAGCTAGTATCGGACCCGCTCAGGTGTCTTCGCTTGCTCGCCATTCCACTCCACGGACTGGATACGTGCGATTATTCTCCTCAGGTGAGCCTTCCCTTCTGAAGCCCTGAGTTCCTCCAGCACTGTTGACGCTGGCGCCAGTGTCTATTGCCTGTGCGTCGGCTAGGTGCCTCCGTGTGCATGGTTCCTCCCCTGAGTAGCCCCCACATGTGTATGTCCACTGTAAGCCTCTTTGAGCATGTGTCTTTCCCTCGGCAAGCCACCTTGCCACCCCTGGAGTTGAAAGTTGCCACCCCACGGGCTGGTTACTCCAGTGTTCCTCCATATGAAGCCTTCCGGCCATATGTGTATTTCTAAGTCCTCCCTACGGGTAGGCATGCTGCGGCATATCTCCTCTGAGATATGCTTCCCAGTGTACCTTGGTATTCCTGTGTTAAGTAGGACTCCTTCGTCCGTGCCAGTATCACGACAGGGGGATCAGACTTTCGCAGGGCACTGGAAGACAGCTGTGAAGGTGGCGTGATTATACGGGAACCCCCATTCTCCGTCATCTGACGTAACTCGGAGTGACTACGAAAGGGAACGTCTCGATTACGTATGTAACCCTCGTTCCCTGAGTAGGGAACGGAGACGTTACGTCTCCCGGCCACTTCCGCTGTACCGCTGGGCAGACGCCTGAGTTCAGTCTCGGCTCCTCAGCGAAGACATGATCTGCCTTTGCTGGCGTCTCTCCTTTTATACCCACGCGGTGGGGCGGAGATACGCTATGCAAATTCCGCAGACCCATGGCATTTCATTGCCATAGGCTCGTTTTGTAATACTCAAAGTCGATAGGCTTTCTAGGCGAAACCCCCATTCTCCGTCATCCGACGTAACGTCTCCGTTCCCTACTCAGGGAACGAGGGTTACATACGTAACCGAGACGTTTTGTCAAAGACTATGTCCGGATGGGATTTAGAAAGATGATAGACATAGATTGATCGGGTCCATCAAAGTTTGCAGTCCTATAACTTTTCCTGGAACATAACTTCCTAATGTAGGCAGTTTTGATTTATGCTGATTGATGATCATGCTATTTTACAAGTGCATAAGCAATCTTCTATCACTTGTTTCTGCTTCTTCGCCTGTGTTTTGCTCTGAGGATTCTGTACTCTTTCAGAAGATGTGTAAAAGCACCCCCTACCGTAAAACAGTGGAAACATGGATTGCTGGAAAATTCTGTCAATGGTGGGGAAGTGTTGTGTCATATAATACAGAAAATAAAGTCAAGAACCACTTTATACAGAGAAAATTTGACACTCTCTCCGCAGTTTCAATAGCGATTAATTTAATATATTACGCATCACACAATACATTGAACCTGCAACATGCGCTACATGAGCTATATATTCTGCCTTTTTTTTTCCCTGTAGCAGCATGTAAATTACTAATTTAATTGTACTATAGAATATTTTGCTTTTAAAACGTAATAATATAAAGTCTATTCAAGGGCTCCCATAAGTGTGAAATGGAAATTTTTCTTGTCTGTTTACTTCCACATCATATTTTAAGATAGTCGCTAGTGAAGTGTTTAGGACTGTGTGTTCTTTTGGTGCCATCAGCTAAAACTAAAACTCAAATAAAAATGAAAGAAAGAAGTAAAACTATAAATATATATTTATATATATAGAAAACCTTTAACTGCTTGCAGCATTTATGAGTTTAAAATTGGGTCACACAAGCTGAACTTTGTAGACTCATATAAATATTTAGGCTTCTATATTTATGAACATATGAATTTCGAAAAAGGTGTTGGAGCTGGCTGAACGTAGAGCTTTGGGAGGAATTATTGGTAAAAGCAAGAATCTGAAAGACATTTGTTTTCAAACTTATTCTAAACTGTTTCAAGCTTGTGTGTGCCCTATACTTGATTATATTGTGGGGGTTAGAGGACTTAGAAACATATCTAATTGTGAATTAGTGCAAAACAGTGCCATAAGATATTTTCTGGGTGTACACAAATATGCCCCAACATTGGCGATAGTGGGAGACATGGGATGGAAATCATGTGAGGCTCGTTGGAAGATATGTATGGCCCAGTTATGGAATCGGTTACTTGACATGGACGCAAGTAGGTTGACGAGGAGAATATTTCTCTGGGATAAACACAATCTTGGACCTTGGTCTAAAGTTATATGTAAATTGTTTTGTAAATATGGGTTTGGGGAGTTGTTTTCTAATAATGAAAAGTTGAATATTGGTTTGTTTAAAGAATCTGTGTTTGTTAAAGATAAAAAGCAGTGGGAGGATATATGGGCTAAGCCAAAATTGCCAATTGCCAAAATTGCCAAAAGCTCTTTATCGAGATGATTTGTAAATGGGATTCATGTGTATATGCTGTGTGTGTGTGTGTGTGTGTGTGTGTGTGTGTGTGTATGTGTTTATATATGTATGTATACATGTGTGTATATATATATTTGTATTCATGTATTTCTCCGAATGACTTGTATATACGACCGGAAGATGTTTGTAAAATAAGTTTGTGGTGTCTTGTAATCCCATGTGGGATGGGCCAAATGTTTGGCATGACACAAAAATAAAAATTTAACTAATTAACTAACTAACTATAAATATTTTGAAAAACCTAATAATTAAAACACATACAATTTCTAAAACTGAAACTAAAATTAAAATTAGGCTACCATAAACTGAAAATATAAAAATGAAAGCTAATTCAAGATATTAATATAACACTGATTAAAATAACACTTAATTTGTAACATTTTGTGTTTCAACAAAACATTTAAGTAAACACTTCCACGGACTGAATTTTATAGGAAGATTCTACTCAACTTAAATTATAAAACTGAGATAATTTATAAGCAGTAATACTCTATTTATAATAATAAATAACTTTTTTTAATAACAAAGCCAAACTCTACACAAATCCAAGGTTAAAAATTAAAAACTGACCATAATCTGGTCCCAAACATGACCAGGTGGTTAAAAAGCCAGTGGAGCCACCTGCAGTGAAGATAAATTAAACTCTGTTCTTACTGCGTTAGACCTGCGTGGTCTTTTGAAGATCAAATGAATACGTCCGCTGTGATTAAAGCAAAGCATGAACTTCTGCATCCACAAAGAAAGGGCAGCCCATTTCTCTCTGTGTCTTTCTCCCATCATCCATCACTGCCTTTCCCCCCTGTAGAACACCACACTTTATCAAGAAAACAAGTGTGTTAGTCCTCTGTCTGACAGTAGCATGAGGTGAGAGGAAAGGAGCGAGAAAGAGAGAGCTGTAGGGGAGGGATATAAAGCTGTTGGTGGTTTCACCACAACGGCTGTGTAAAAAAAAACAGAACAACATCAGCATGTCCGTCATGATGGCATGACCTCCACACAGTCGTGGCCAGCTGTCAGGAGAGCAGGAGGCAGATGGGAGAGGGAGGTATGATGAAGAGGAGGAGGACTTTCATGAGTAAACTGCTCTAGACACGTGCACCACATCCCACAGACTAGAATTGGCACGAATCGAAATCCCGCGTCTCTGATGTGTGGTCCGTTTACACTTACGCAAGCAAACGTGGATGGAGTCAGGAAAGAACTATCTTGTGGGCTGTTTTGTACCTGTGGCTGAGTGATTATGAGATCATGAGATGAATTACAAACATCCATCCGTCCATCTCCCTTCAAACACCAAGGCTTTTTACAGTTTTTCTCATTTGCTTTGGCTCATTTTTCCGAAACACTCTTAACATTCTCTAAACTGTAAGTGGAACAATTGTTTGCTGGAACATCAGAACTCTATTGCATGTCTGCAACATGTACTCGTAACTCACCCAAAACATTTATTTCATGCTTCAAAACCTAGTTATTGTCACGTGTGTTTTTGGTTTAGGTTCACATTGATGTTTCCATGTCTATTATTTTGTAATTTGTCATAGTCATAGTCATGTTTCCTTTTTCATGTCATGTGATTCCCTGTTTCCCTCATGTGATCCTGCCATGTGGTTCCTTGATTCATGTGTCATGTTCTGATTGGTGTTATTAGGTGTGTTCGACATTGGCTGCATGTAACCGATCGGCGAGAGTTGCCACGTGCAGGCGGGGAGGAGCTGTAAACGGATACGTGAACTCAAGACACTTTCTGCTTCCCGTAGTGACCGCTCACGTGGTGTTTGCATACTTTATCACAGCTGAAGTTAAATAAATACAATATTTCTCAAATACACAATTTACAATTCTCAAAAATACAATTTCTAACCGGCAAGCACTGCTTCAAGTTAGCCGCAGATCGGGCTGCACAGCACTGTATGAAGTCGAACAAGCATGTTCTGATTGGTTTTATTATCTTGTCAGGTAAATGATCACTTTTAGGTGTGTCTTGTTTAGGGATGGGAATCCCGGTTCCACTCGAGAACTGGTTCTAAGTTTTACAAACCATCGATATTGTATGCCCTCGACGTTAACGATTCCTCTTATCGATGCTCCTGCTTCGAGTCCCAGCCATAATAAACAGACCGTGAACTCACAACTTTCCCTTTTGTCCTTTATCGGGCACCATAGCGCAACGTCCAAGCGATCTGAGCAGAGAAGGTAATCATGGAGAGGAAAAGACGATCTAAAACTTGGCATTATTTTACTAAACGAGACAAATTATGCTGTATCCTGTTTGCAATAACAGGGTTTTTCCTGCATTTAATTTTTTTTAGCACGCCTGCCAAAGCGAATTTTTGTCCCGCCAAAGTCTTATTTGACCGGTGAATGTAGATGAACTTGTGACAGGGCCCATGTTTAACTGAAAGAACGAGCAGAGAAAGAGAGAGAGACCCGGTCGCGCGCTTCGGAGCCAGGCGAAAGTGTAAACAATACTTCACACTAAGCGCTGTCTTGCTCTCTCTCCCTCACACATATTAACCAAAATAAATTATGTTAAAAATAGACACGATGTTAAAAGGTCGGAAGACCAAAGTTTCATGTGGAGCAGCATTCGGAGATTTTGTTTTCCTGAATTACCGCTGGGTGTGAATTGTGCTAAAATAAGTTACCTTATCTTCTCTGAAAAGTGTTCCGCACATTCAGCTGACATAAAACAACCCTTTACAGGGTATCTGCACATTTTTTAACAGCAAATTTAATGACTTTTAATACCATTTTAAGTCCTCTAAAAGGCAAATTTAAGACTTTACCACGACAAAAAAGAAAACAGGTAAATGTTCAACACGACAGTGTTAATTTTGGCAGCCATTTTTGTTTTAGTCTTAGTCTTCAGATGAAAATGCTTATTGGTCTTATTGGTCACATTTTAGTAATTTTGTCTTTCATAGTTGTAGTTGACAAAGTCAAACTTCAGTTACCGACATAAATTTTGGTAGCTATTTTATATGTAGTCTTTAGACAAAAAATGACATTATAATTTTTCGCTTTAGGCCAATTCAATTAAGCTTATGAGACATTTGAATCAAGATAACAGGCTGTATTGACAATGCACTCTTTAGCAGTAGCACTTGTGCAATTCTACATATCCCTGTTCCTTAGTTCAGTGGTTCTCCAATCTTTTATAGTGCCGTAACCCCTCTTGCATTTAGACTGCAGTCACACCTTTTCCAATATCTTTTAAGCCCCTTTTAATCGATTTTTTCCAGTTAATTTTTTACCTTTATAAATACTTTTATAAAATAAATAATGCTTTAAATTAAACAATGTTAAATAAATATGCAATGATGGTAAAAACGAGGTGATACTTTTAAACATTAAATTAAAATCGCCAGTAGGTGGCGGTAAGTCACTGTCTTTATGAGCGAGTCATCCGTCATCGAGTCATTCATTCATTCAGTAACAAACACAGTCTATGGTAACAAAGCAAGTGGCTGTATTTAGGAACGGGTCATTGAATCTCACGATTCGTTAAAAGCCACAGATTCGTTCTCGAATCACCGCTGTGTGCTGCAGTTCTGCCGTGGCTTTCGTTGCAAAATAGCAATAATATGATCAACATTAAAAACACTGCTAGATATCAGCCTGTATTGATCGCAGATTTAGTCGCGCAAGCGGCTCGTGACAGAATAAAGACCAACTGAATGACACTTCAATTAATTTAAGTAGAAAATATCAAATGAAGATCACTGAACTCCAGCTTACTGTCTGTGTTTTCAGATCATCCGCGCTTCTTCAGCAGCGTAGAGCTAGAGAGCGCGCGCGCAAGCATGGTTGCCAGATACTATTGACAAGACCGGCTAGAAAACGTATTATTTTAACAGAAAAGCTCTGACTGGGGATTTAATTATTTAAATCTGGCAACCGTAAGCATGAACGCTCGTAAACACAGTCTGTAATGTGTTGTTGTCTCCTTTATTCGTTGCCCCCAAATGGTGCGCACTGTTCAAAAAAAAAAAAAAAAAAAAAAAAAAAAAACGGATGACGAGTCGGACAAGAAATTTAAGGCCCGTACGTGAAATTTAAGACCTCCTTATCGGAAATGTAAGATTTTAAGACATTTTCAGGCCTTAAAAAGCGAAAATTTTATTTAAGACGTTTTAAGACTTTTTAAGGACCCGCGGGGACCCTGCTTTAAATAAACGAAAAAAAAAAAAAAAAAAAAAAAAAACGATCCAGTGATGAAATGTTTTCTTTGTTGACACAAATCTTGTGGGATGTTCATGTCCTAACTGCTGGGATAATCACACAACGCGCATGACACGTCCAATTCGCGAACTAATGACTCATTTGAACCGATTAATTTAATGAATGGTTAAAACGACTGATCTTTCCAACACTGAACTCACCAGACATCTGAATCGGTGTATAACTAATCGGTAACACTTTACAATAAGGTTCCATTTATTACATAAAAAAAAGTAGGTTTGCTTAATCAAGGGTAAGCTTAAAAATATATATTTTTTTTTTTTTTGCAGAAAAAGCATATGACTATTTTCCACACAGTGCTATAAGGAATCGATAAGAGAATCGTTAAAGAATCGGATCGATAAGCAGAATCGTCAGTGGCATTGATATTGATAAAATCGTATCAATTCCCATCCCTAGTCTTGTTATTTCATTAGTCCTTGTGTATATATGGCCCTTATGTGTCCATTGTGCCTTTTATAGTTTTGTTTTTATATAACTTGCTGTCGGTGAGTTCATTGCTGTTGGTTCATGATTCATGGTAAGTCAAGGTCAAACTCAAGTCGACTATTGTGTCAGTACATTGGCCAAAGCAAGAAAGAAAGAAAGAAAGAAAGATAGTTTTTGTTGCCGTGTGAAACTGATCAAAATTTTATTTTTTTCACCATGGAAATATTATTATTATTATTATTTTGTTAAAACTGACTTATTTATATACTATACAAGAATGTCAGTTTTGTCTGTGTATCACACTGAACTTACATATTTTAACAGTAGGTAAATATTTACTGGGAAAAGTCAATACTATAGTACACAAAAAGAAAACGAGCATTTGTATTTATGCAGTACATTTATTTTTGTGATGGCTCACATGATGAAAGAATGTTTAGAAGTTGTGAAGAGCAGGCTATCACAATTTCACTGAGAATCATCAGTTTTGATTAACAAGCCATTTGCAATTAGTTATTGTCCAATTTGTAGATAATTGTACTTACTCTTTTGCACACATGTGCCAAAACACATGCAATTTGCTCAAATCAATAAGAAATTCAAACTGATGTGAACAAGAAATTAATTGTTCAGAGATCTGAACTTATTTCTTTTCTGCATCTTGTTTGCGGTTTCAGATTCACCTCAATGGTAGTAAGCAAAGCAATATTGCACCCCTGTGAAAGATTTTAATTATACAATAATGTGACAAAGATTTACATGTACAAAGTTATCATTATTAATATTACAAATCACATTATTTTAATAGTATAATAGCTTGCAGTTGTATCCCACACCTCAAGAAATCTCAGAGCTCATTCCTTCTGTAAGTAGTGTCCTTGATAGAAAAGTGCAGATACATGTATTTTGAAGACTTTTTTTTTTCTGAGAAAATAACATCAGTGTGACTGCCTGAACACTTTAAAAGTCTCTCTGTGTCATTTATTATACTTGCACAAATTATACTTGCATCAAGGTGCTGTGAGAGATAGCTGATGTGTCAAAATTAAATTATTATCACAGAAAATTTAATTGTGTGAAACCAGTTCAGTGCCTGAATGCACACGGAGGGCTTGTTTTTGGAACTTAGATCTAAAGAAATCTTTAACGAGGCCGCAGAGTGAATCAGAAATTAACGTTATTATGCCATAAGATCATTTTCCTCACAGGATATTTTAATCAAGATTCTAACAACTGGTAGAGGAAAGCATCCATGGAGTGAAAGCAAATGTTCAGTCATATTGTAAGTGTCCCTTAGCTAAACGTTTCACTACTGACAAAATTGGATTAATTTTGTAACTTATTCTGGCTAAGAACTATTAAATAGGCTACAGACTCTGAACCAAATATATAGTGATTCATCACTTTATATTCTTTTTTATGTCACATTTAGGGACAGGTAAATATGAAATCAGAAAGTAAAAGTGAAATATGCTCAAGAATATCTCATTTAGTTGCTACTGAGTGTATCAAACAACACTCTTGAGGGAGAAATCAAATAAGAATGAATAGTGCTGGCTGATAACGTTGTTTATTTGCGCACATTGTCAGCATTGTTTTAGTACCAGATAAACTAAAGGAATTATGCAAATTTAGGTAGTGGCGCCTACAAAATTAGTGCTGATCACAATTTGCATGTGCATGGGATTTTACCTAGCTTGCAGGCAGATTCCTTGTGCTATTGGTTGCAAAGAATGCAACGGACTACTTTCTGCAACAGTTCATCATTGTTCCAATGCTGTGATCCACACACCTCAATTGGCTCCTTTGCATGCCACAATGTGCTTGACTACACTGTGTCTGGATATATGTTTGGTTATTATTCTCTTCCCCATCATTTGATGAAACACTGCAGTTTTCATTATAATTTGTACACAAACATCTCTTTGAAATAAAATTCCTATAGATGCCCAATATATTGGTTCCAAATTGGTTATCTAAATGTAAGAAAAGTGGAAATTAGCATGCACAATTAAATAAAAAATATGAACATATTTTAGATATTTAATTGTGCATGCTGATATTACCTATTTTTACATTTAGATTACCTTTGCCATCATCCAATACTCACGTAATCTCCAAAAAACATAATTTAGTAACACACTTAAGCAAATCTCAAGATGAATAATCATATTTCATGCCGATTATAATATCGGTTCTTCCATAAAAAAATACCAGGCCATTAATAGCAATGTTAATTTTGACAGTAAAAAAGCCTTAAGTAATCTCATTTGCATAGAAATGGCAAGAATTAGTTGTAAAAAAATAAAATAAAATGTACAGTATAGTGAAATGCTATACCAGCACATATAACAAGTAAGGCTTTATGTTAAACCATTTAGTGCTCCTGAATATCTTTAAAGATTTGCACAGGTGACTAGATTAGCTCCATGCTATCAATCAAATAATGACAGTCTGTATTAATTCAGCAAGAATACTGAAGAGAAGGTCCAGTATGTTCTCAGCTGTCATGATGGCGACAATCTATCTCATTGTGTACTCCATGCTCTGTCAGTGCCTGATTATTTTGGCCTTTATCTGAGATTCTTGGGTGCTTTTAGTCATCGGTGTGACACATGCTGTCAGGCTGATGTGTACCCACCAGTCCCTGCACTCGAACTGCACCTGAACTCCTTTGCTCTGCATGCAGGCTCTTCAAGAATCAAGATTAGACCACAGTTGAATTCCACAAGTGCAACCTCAACACTAACCACAGATTGCCATGTCTCCAACACTGTGAATAATTGATTTTGCACATCAGAATCACCCTCTCTCACAGATGGTGAAAGAGCAATGTTGAATTCTCATGACACTTTGCTTTTCAATTATACATTGAGGTTTTGGTTTGATGGGTGGTTTCCTTATTCATTCTTCAGAAATCCTGAGCCTACTGTAGTTTTCTTCTGTGTTAAATGGTAAATGCCAATGCTTCCTTTGAGTCACAGGATTTGTTAGAAAAGCACATGTGTACAACTTTAGTCCTGGAGTGCCACTGTCCTGGAGAGTGTAGCTCAAATCAGCTCCAAAACACCTGCCTGGAAATCTTTAACCATGAAAACCTTGATTATTTGGTTCAGGTGTGTTTCATTGGAGTTGGAGTTAAACTTTGCTGGATAGTAGCCCTCCAGGAACTGAGTTTGGCTACGTTCACATTGTCAGTCCAAATCCGATTATTTGTGTATCCGATTGGAATCTGATCTAAAATTATTGATGTCTACACTGTGTATCGCAACTGTGTCCATGCAGCTCTTTAGTTTTCCGGAATATCTGCATTGGTTTCTATGGCAATGACGTTGTGTTGGTAGAAATACGGCAAAAACAAGTTCCGCAACATGGAGGGGTCTGCAATGGAGAGTTGTCAGTTTTTTTCCGTGCTGTCATCTCCGTCAGTTTACAAACATGTCTCCGTTATATTGTCATTTTCTGCTCGTCCGGCACTTTGCTTCGGCAGAGACTTTCAGCATGTTTCCCATTACAACGTCTGACGTTTACGTTTTACGTGGCGTGAGAAAGTAATTTAAACCACGCAAAATCCGATCAGATTAGTCAGACTGAAACGGATTTCATATGCATGTAGCTTGAAACGGATTTGTAAAAATCGCTTATCATGTGATTTTTTTTGCCATTCACACTAACTAAATCTGATCAGATTTCAATCGGATATGCACACAAATCGGATTTGGACTGACTGTCACAGTGTTGGGTTTGTGTTCCCCTGATGTCCACTAGATGTCCTCCTTTCCCACGGTGTCCTTCACTTATGAACTACATTTCCCACGATCCTTTGTCTCATCATTGCACTCAGCTGTTCCTTATCACTGATCATTGCACTCAGCCAATTCCCCATTATCATTGTCGATACCCTGTGTATATAACCCTGTCTGTTTCAGAATGTGTCACGGAGTCCTTGTATGAATCACGCTACTTCTGTCATCCAGTTTCCTTGCTTCTTGTTTTGTTCCTGTTCCTGTTCCTGTTCCTGTTCCTGTTCCTGTTCCTGTTCCTGTTCCTGTTCCTGTTCCTGTTCATGTTGGATTGCCTTTTAGATTTTGACCCCTGCTTTGGACTGGTTTACGATTTTGGATTATCCCTAATAAAACTACTGCTTTTGGAACTTACCCTTGTTTCCCCGTGTGTGGATCGTGACAGAAGGACTCCGTCAACTCAGATCCAGCGGTATGTTTTTTAATATTTCTTCCCCAGCCACCGAGCGGGAGAGAAGGGAGTTTTTTAAGGGGACCCGATTGGTCAAGTTTCGTGGGTCCTGTGGAGGTCACAGTGGAGGATGTAGTCGGGAGATGATCCCCGTTCCGGTGGTCCCGGTTCCGGTGGTCCTGAGTCCGGTGGTCCGGAGAAGAAGACACAGCCCGTCTGCCCAGTCAGAGACTGTTCACGTCCCGTCTGCCAAGTCAAAGACTGTTCACGTTGCGTCTGCCCAGCGAGAGACTGTTCACGTCGCGTCTGCCCAGCGAGAGACTGTTCACGTTGCGTCTGCCCAGCGAGAGACTGTTCACGTCGCGTCTGCCCAGCGAGAGACTGTTCACGTCGCGTCTGCCCAGCGAGAGACTGTTCACGTCGCGTCTGCCCAGCGAGAGACTGATCACGTACCGTCTGCCCAGCGAGAGACTGTTCACGTCCCGTCTGCCCAGTCAGAGACAGTTCACGTTCCGTCTGCCTTCATGGACCTGGACTATCTGGAGCGTCTGGCTCGGATCCTGGACATGCCCGTGTCTCCTGTCCCAGAGCCGGAGCCAGTGTCTCCTGTCCCAGAGCCGGAGCCAGTGTCTGCTGTTCCAGAGCCGGAGGCAGAGCCAGTGCCCGTTCCAGAGCCGGAGGCAGAGCCAGTGCCCGTTCCAGAGCCGGAGGCAGAGCCAATGCCTGTTCCAGAGCCGGAGGCAGAGCCAATGCCTGTTCCAGAGCCGGAGGCAGAGCCAATGCCTGTTCCAGAGCCGGAGGCAGAGCCAATGCCTGTTCCAGAGCCCGAGGCAGAGCCAGTACCCGTTCCAGAGCCCGAGGCAGAGCCAGTGCCAGTGCCGTCTGTCTTCATGGACCTGGACTATCTGGAGCGTCTGGCTCGGATCCTGGACATACCCGTGTCTCCTGTTCCAGAGCCGGAGCCAATGTCTGCTGTTCCAGAGCCGGAGGCAGAGCCATTGCCTGTTCCAGAGCCGGAGGCAGAGCCGATGCCCGTTCCAGAGCCGGAGGCAGAGCCAGTGCCCGTTCCAGAGCCGGAGGCAGAGCCAGTGCCCGTTCCAGAGCCGGAGGCAGAGCCAGTACCCGTTCCAGAGCCGGAGGCAGAGCCAGTGCCGTCTGCCTTCCTGGACCTGGACTATCTGGAGCGTCTGGCTCGGATCCTGGACATACCCGTGTCTGCTGTTCCAGAGCCGGAGGCATAGCCAATGCCTGTTCCAGAGCCGGAGGCAGAGCCAATGCCTGTTCCAGAGCTGGAGCCAATGTCTGTTCCAGAGCCAGTGCCCGTTCCAGCGCCAGAGCCAGTGTTTGTTTCTGTGTTTGTGTCTGTTCTTGTGGCTGTTACAGTTTTGGTGTCTGTTCCTGAGCCGGTGTCTGTTCCTGAGCTAATGTCTGTTCCTGAGCCAGTGTCTGTTCCAGAGCTGGAGCCAGTGGCTGTTCTAGAGCCAGAGCCGGTGCCGTCTGTTCCAGAGCCAGTGTCTGCTGTTCCAGAGCCTGCTGTTCCAGAGTCTGCTTCGCCCTGGCCGCCCGATGGGTCGTCTGCTTCGCCCTGCCCGCCCGATGGGTCGTCTGCTTCGCCCTGGCCGCCCGATGGGTCGTCTGCTTCGCCCTGGCCGCCCGATGGGTCGTCTGCTTCGCCCTGGCTGCCCGATGGGTCGTCTGCTTCGCCCTGGCTGCCCGATGGGTCGTCTGCTTCGCCCTGGCCGCCCGATGGGTCGTCTGCTTCGCCCTGGCCGCCCGATGGGTCGTCACCGCCCTGGCCGCCCGAGGGGTCTTCACCGCCCTGGCCGCCCGAGGGGTCTTTACCCCCCTGGCCGCCCGAGGGGTCCTCACCGCCCTGGCCGCCCGAGGGATCCTCACCGCCCTGGCCGCCCGAGGGGTCTTCTTCGCCCTGGCCACCCGATGTACTTTGCGTCTCGCCCTGGCCTCCCGATGAACTGTGCGTTTCACCCTGGCCTCCCGATGGACTTTGTGTTTCGCCCTGGCCTCCCGATTCCCCCTGGTCCCCGGTTAAACCCTCACCCCTTGTTCCTGTCTCCCTTCATGGACCTGGCCCACCTTCCCTCCCCCTGATCCTCCACCATTCCACCTCCCTCCTGAACCTCTTGTATTGTGTTGTGTTTTCTGTGTTTTTTGTTGTTGTCGTGGAGCGTCTGGTAGCCGCTCCATAGAGGGGGGGTTATGTCACAGTGTTGGGTTTGTGTTCCCCTGATGTCCACTAGATGTCCTCCTTTCCCACGGTGTCCTTCACTTATGAACTACATTTCCCACGATCTTTTGTCTCATCATTGCACTCAGCTGTTCCTTATCACTGATCATTGCACTCAGCCAATTCCCCATTATCATTGTCGATTCCCTGTGTATATAACCCTGTCTGTTTCAGTATGTGTCACGGAGTCCTTGTATGAATCACGCTACTTCTGTCATCCAGTTTCCTTGCTTCTTGTTTTGTTCCTGTTCCTGTTCATGTTGGATTGCCTTTTGGATTTTGACCCTTGCTTTGGACTGGTTTACGATTTTGGATTATCCCTAATAAAACTACTGCTTTTGGAACTTACCCTTGTTTCCCCGTGTGTGGATCGTGACACTGACAGTCTGACCATAGCCTTTGACACCCCTGATGACCAGGAACAATGTGTTGTGAAACATCTTTTCAACCCTCAGTGAAAATAGGTTGTTCTTTTCAGTAAAACAGTGGGAGAGAAAAAATTATCCCATGTACACTGTTGGTCACGTTCTGAATGTATATTTGACCTTGAGAAAGGCAGGTCATTTTACACATTGCATACTGTAGCTCTTCACAAACAGTAGCCTGTGCCAACGACTGGAAAACATTCACAACTTTTCTCTGCGGAGAGTGAAAGATAGCCTCACTACCTTAGTGCAATGAATGCAAAACTGCTCACTTCATCTCTGTTCCCAAGCCTAGTGAGCATGTACCAGTCCAGGTGCAAAAGTTTTTCTAAAAAAGTAATAAAAAAAAAACACTCAAGCTAAATTCAAAGGCAGCATTAGATATAGCATTCATTGATAAAGCAACTGCAATTAGATCAGTGAAAAAAGTCAAAAGAAATATTATGGTTGTGCCAAATTACAGAAATCAAAAAGACAGAAGATTCATAGAAGATACATTGTAGAAGATATTCAGATATTCATAAAAACAAGGCACTCAAAACATTAATACATTTATAAATATGTTTGAATGAGCCCCGGGCTAAGATGTGCAAAATAGTTGTTTACTTTACAAAATGTGTTTTTTTAGGATTGTCAAAGCTACTGTGTTACCTTGAGATAAAAATGTTATGTTTAACCTAATAGTTTTAACATTTACATTTTAATTACAAGTTTGCTTTCTAAAAAACTCTTTGTTTTAATAAGTATAAATATAGATAAAAAAAATCTAAGTAAAAATAAGATATTTTTACCCGTTATTTGGCTGTGTTAAGCATTTTTGAACTTTTAAGAGAATCACTAGCCATGCTAACATTAACTTTGAACTAGATTAAAATCAGTAAAATGTTATATATGAGGATACAAGATGATTAGGACATTATGTTGCTTTTGAAGACGAGGAGGCTCACAATGATTTGGAACAGCCTTCTGTGAAAAACAAAAATATCAAAAACTTAAACTGGTCAGCCAACGTACTCGGTTACTAACGTAACCTCGGTTCCCTGAGAGTAGGGAACGAGTATTGCGTAGCTATACGCAGTGGGAAAATATTGAAGTCTTTATTTTAAAACGCAGTGCAGCTGCACAGCCAGCACAGCACAGAGCTGTCTAGCTCGCTGATTGGCTGGGCTGCGGGAACTGCAAAAACCTATGGCGAAGCAGCGAGGACGCACGATCCTATCAGGATGCTTCCCGCCTCATGCGCCAGAATGGGTGTGGCTGCTGACTATTTAAGTGACCCATTTCACCATAGGAATCAGGTTAAATCGACTGAAGCGACAGACCTGAAGTGCAGCTTAACAGCCCGAGTGGCTAGGGGTTGAAAGGCATTTGGGGACAGGCCGCCATGTAATGGGGACCCGTTCACCCTTATAGTTTGGGGGGGAAAAGTGCTCTTTTTGTGCTTTATTTGGGCCGCTGTTAAAACAGCGTTTGCGTGCTTGGGTGCGTGAACTGTGAAGGGCCCATTGGCTACACTTTGTTACACGGGCCCTGACACCCTAGGAATGGAAAGCGCTTGGCAGACTGTAAGCGCCAGTGAGTTTCAGCCACTGGGCGGGGCTGAGACGCTGGCGGCGCTGGTTTAGCTGGCTGTGGGGTCGATGCTTTCTTAGGGCGACCCGACGCTGAGCTTGACCACTTCGGCAGGAAGTGCCGCACAGCCTGCAACGACTTCTTTTGGCTTGGAACACCAGGAGGACTGCCATGGTGTGCAAGGCCGAAGCAGCTTACCCGGCAGAGGTATAGGCCCAGCCGGCAAGAGCTGAGGTGGTCCTGCAGGGCTTTGATGGGCGAACTGCCTTGGCTCTCCATCCAACGGCGGTGGGAGAGCAAAGGTGCGTGGCCACCGCCTCCTCCAGTGAGGGCAGTTTCTCGTACCCTCTCTCTTCAGCACCGTCGAGTGAGGTCAGCGTGGCTGAAGTTGACGAGCGTAGGCGTGCAGTATGGGGCGTGTCATGACTTAGTTAGCTCGTCGTGCACCTCCGGGAAAAACGAGGCTAGATGCTGTCGAAGGGCCTGTTGGCGCCCGGGCAGAACCCATTCATCAAGGCGGCTTCTGGTGGGGTCCTCGGGGGAAGACCACTCGAGGCCGAGGTCTGTGACGGCTTTGGTGAGGACGCGGATGAGTTTGGCGTCCAAACTAGCCCTGGCGCCGCTGCTGATTGACTGAGTCGGGGGGGGGCATGGTCTGTTACAGAGCCCGGCCATTCCTAGCTTTCTGACACAGCCAAAGACAGGCTGTCGTCGTGTTTCTCTTCTGACCCGCCGAACGAGATTGAGGCCGGCCGCTTCGCGGGAGAGGTGCTGGTCCGTCTTTGTGAACAGGACGGGCGAGGTATCTCTCTCTGGAGAGAGCGAGGCATGCGGGGACGGGGCCGGCGTGGGCTCGCTCATCTCTATCCGCTCAGGCAACCTCTGACCCCGCCGTTTCTTCCTCCGTGGCTCGAGGAGGGAAGGAAACGGGAGGGCGCGAGGGCCGGTGTCGCTCTCTGACGTGAGAGCTAGCCGTGTGCGTAGAGAGGCGAGTGACATGCTCTCAGAGTGAGAGCAGCCGGCTCGCTTGAGTGCCGCTTCTGCGTGTCCGAGGCTGCTGCAGCGAGCACTTTAAGGTCTAAGGGTTTTTTGGGGTCCTTGAGGTGTTCTGACATGCTCTGACATTTGTGCTTTTTTCAGTTATTTATAAACATGTTAATGGCAAAGGTGTAAATTCACTCTATATAGCACAAACGGGGCTACCGTAATATGTGAGCAACATGTATGTACATGTTTGTATTTTTGAGAGAATATTGCTTATGCATGGTTATTGAAAAAACTAAAACTTAAAGTGTCTGAAATAAGGCCACAAAACACATACTAAATATGTGTCCACAAGACTTTTGACTAATGAGTGTTGTTGCCTAGAATTTTTGCTTCAAAATTATCTGAAAATCATCCTGCCTAATCATTTACACAAAACAATACATTGATTTAAATTTTATAAGACACCTTTTGTTTGGAAAGGCAATATGCGTGGAGGCGTGTTCACACCTGAGAAGACAAAGGCCGGATAATGTGCCGCATAATGAGCTGCATATTAATTAGCCCTTTCACACAGGTGTGTCACAGGATCCCAAAGAATGCAAGGACAAAAGAAATTATCTATATATACATATTTTACAATAAGAAATTGTAACCAATTACAAATAGGTTACAATTACAACAATTACAATTTTAACAATATTTCAAGTGTATTTCTTTGTAAAAAGTATACATTTTATCATACGTATTAAAAAAGGTAAGGATTCATTAGTTTGAATATTGAAACAAACACTATAATAACATCTTAGTTGATAATTCAATATACCTACTTTATTTTTGACAAAACATCATACTATAGTATATTTAACTATGAGCAGAAATTGGTGAACAAAAGCGTACCTATTTAATGTGACAGTAGTCTTTTTTTACAGTCAAAACTTTATAATCTATCCAAAACTAATCACAAAATCTTGTCTAAACATTCATATTTAGTCTGTAACATATTGTGTATGATATATTAGTATATACATGTGAATTTGCATCTTGTTGCTTATACAGACATTTTATTTCAACATATTTCAGTATATTTTTACTCATCTTAGTAGGCTATAGCAATATAGTTTGGATGTGTTCATGTAAACATAACGTTTACTAATGTAGGTGCGAGAGTGAATGAACGGCACAGACATGCGCTGTATAACTGTAGTAAACAAAGCGCGCGCGCCTGTGCCGTTCATTCATCATTTAGCCTACACACAGACACGCAATTCATATTTAAACAGTCTTTTTGCGGTTTACAGTCAGACACTATTCAATATCGCGATTAGAACAAAGCACTTAAGAATAAATGACTTACTACATCAGCTGGATCCGTTGCTCCTCGAAATGAAACTACCAGCACTTCTGGTACATTTTCCAGGGTTATTAGATAGTATTATTCCTCACAGCGAAAGGATACGCTGTGTACACAGCTGTACAAGATACTTACTAAACATGATGTGTTTTATAATCCAGCTGGTGGGCGTTGGCATGTTTGAATGGCTTGCCTTAGATCATTTGTGTTTGAATACCGCGCGCTCTCCTTGGGCGTGGCACATTAACGCGTAATTAGGTATAATGAGCTGGAAAGAAAAATACTGACATCTCTCTCTTTTCATACAGATTACATAAACTGAGAATATTTTTTTATATAAATTAATACATTTAAAAGAAGAGAGTTCAAGCTTCATTATGGAAAAACACTCGTGCCTGTATGACAAGTATTCGCGGAATTACAGTTAATTTTCGGACGCGTTTCAGAATGGACTTAACTGACAGAGAGAAGGCAGAACGCGCATCATGTTTGTTTTTCTTTATTTGGCGAAAAGCACAACACTTTGTTTTTATTGTGAGTATCCACAAAAAAATAGACACTTATCAGGATCTAATGATGTACAACACTTAATATGTAAGATCAAAATCAACAGAGTATTTTAAGTTTCTTTTGCACTGATAAGAAAAAAAGCGAGACTATCACGCCTGCGCGATAGCCGACCTCAGAGGGTTAAAGGATATTGCATTCGCCGGATGGCCGCAGGGAAATGGCGAATCAGGAGAGCGGCACCGAGTTGCTTAAAAGCAGGAAGGTCGCCGTCCGCTGAGCTGCAAGCCAGAGTCGCTCATTCCGCTGCTGAGGCTAGTCGAGGGCGAGGCGAAGACTTCAGGAGAGTCAGCGAAGATGTAGTCGGTCGCTGAAGGAGATTAAATCTGATTCCTATGGCTAAATGGGCCGCTTATATAGTCAGCAGCCACACCCATTCTGGCACGCTTTGGCGCGCGCAAGGCGGGAAGCATCCTGATAGGATTGCGCGTCCTCGCTGCTTCTCCATTGGTTTGTGCAGTTCCTGCAGCCCAGCCAATCAGCGAGCTAAACAGCTCTGTTCTGTGCTGGCTGTGCAGCTGCTCTGCATTTTAAAATAAAGGCTTCAATATTCTCGAGAAAAGGAGTTTTCCCACTGCGTATAGCTACGCAATACGAAGTGAACGTTCTCGAAAGGACTGACCAGGGGTTTGTTTCCCGAAAACATCATTGACCATATTTCCAAAGAATATTTGCAAACAGCTTCGCAAAGTTTGTGGTTGGAACAACTACTCTCGGACCTGCGGTTAGAAGCATAGTTTCTTATTTGCACGACATGTGGACTTAATAAATCCTTATCTTGGGCAAAATAAGCAAACTGACTATATCAAAATGCAATTTAAAGCACCGTTTTTGAACAGTTTGTGCATACACAAACTAGTCCGTAAGAATGAGCCTATGATTGAATCTGCAAAATAACTGAGAAAAATGGTTTTGGGAAACAGTCATGACTAATTGATTTCTTCAATGATACATCGTACTATGGTAGTTAAGCAGTGAGTTACATCGTTATATGGGAAACACACCCCAGATAACCAGTGGCCAAAAACCCTTTTTTTCCACCAGTGAGAGCTATAATGCCGTTATTTCAATTACACCAGTGTACACATATTCATGTAATGAGTTATGTGAGTTTCACAGCACTTTGTGTTCGTATTTGTTCAGATGAAGTCTGACGGAGCTGGTGATGAAGGACTCTTCACCGAGAGCTACTGTAACATCTGCAACGCTCAGCTGATCTCCGAGTCCCAGCGTGTGGCGCACTATGAGGTAAACACACACACACACACACACACATTACGTTAAAAGCAGGCCTCATCAATTGATCATCAGGGATGTAATAATCATTTGTAACCTAAATGCTTTTCTCATGTATCTTTCAGTCGCTGCTTTTGAAGTTGTAATGCAGTGCACCTTTCCTCAGACCCACAACCCCTTCATAAGTAACCTAATGATTGACCATTAAATAATCATCCTCATGCATTATTTACATCTCTCACACACGGATCCTGAGACCACAGAGTACGCAATCACTAGATTAACGAGCACGCTAATGAGGACAAACTCCTTTGCATAAAATCAGTGTAGCTGAGGGAACGTGTCTGTTCAACAGGATCATTTGGCCAGATTGGTTTACGAAGAGAAGACAGCAAGATATATTCAGCTTTACGGTAACACTTCAGCTCTTCTGTCACTGATCCCTGCGATCACTCATCTTGAGTAAATGCTCTCAGATGTCACAGCGTGAGGCTGATGTCCTCAATTACGTGTGAACGACGACTGGATTTAATGTACTTTAATATACATAAGTATTTGCCCTAAAAATGACTTAAATGGGTGATTTTTGGCCAGTCAGTGGAAATGTCATTTCAACCAGCTCTTGCCAAGTAGACTGAAAATGATTAATCCAAGTCCGAGTCAGAATTTAGTTCAAAATAATCAAGAAATGTTTTCCACTATGGAAAGTAAAGAATTTTTTTTTTTTTTTTTTTAATGAGCCACGGTTAAAGCTGTGCAAAACAGCTACATTTCAAAGTTGAATTTTATACTAATGTATCCAAGGAAAATTTGAAAGAAAGAAAAAACTTTCTACACTTTAACTTGATATTAATTAAATAAGCTTAACCCAATATATTTTTTAACATTTATTGAATAAGATATATAATTTGCATTAATTTTGCTTTCTAGATTTTTTTATTGATTAGCATTTTAATACATGAAAAATGGCATGCTGGGAGATGTTTTAGACCAAATTGTCAAATTTTAACTAATACTTTGATTGAATCTTCTTGGTTTTTAATGAAACAAAGGTCCGTAGTTATCTCAATAGATGGGAATCCAAATCAATTTTCTGATTCACTTAAAAACAGATTAACAGATTCATAAGACTCATTAATTTAGGAATCTATTCAATAGTGTGAAACTAGTCTATTGCCACATCTTTTTGGGAAACTTAATGGGCAAATAATGGTGCATTAAAATAACCAATACTCAAAATGTTGGTTGGTTAATTACTATTTTTTTTAAATAATGTTAAAAATAAAAACATTATCTGATATATTCCCCAGCCCTAAACCTCAGATACACAACAGTTTCCCCAGTATCCAGTAAGACTGCTGTGTCCTCAAAGAAACTCCAAGTGGATGAACTTGTCACTATGACCAGTTCATTTCAGGCCCTGAATCAACCGGCTATTTCCCTGGAGAGGCCAGGAGAAGGAAAGGGAGAGAATGAGAGAAAAACAGAGAGACATATAGAGATGTTCTGTGTGATACCATGAGTTCACCCCACCGCAGCACACATTAGAGCCGTTCCCTTGGGACTAAGCAACACCAAACTCTCTCCACCTGTCAGAGCAACTTTAATGGACTTTCGGATATCTTGGGGCCTTTTCCTCTTTCAATTTCTCATGCTGTGTGTGAGTGTGTGCGCGCATGGTTGATAATCTGATGGATAGCTAACGGACATAGACTAAAAGCTTGGGTTAAATATCCGGAGAGAAACCTCGTTACCTGTCAGCTGCCCTTTACTATCTGGACTGGACACTTCTGTCTCCTCTATCACTGCATTGTTTGTCCTGTCCATTTCTCCATTCTGCTTTCCTTTTCCTCACTGTTTCTTTCATTTTTCACCTGCTGTTTCTGCCCGTCTGGAAACATGCATACTGTATCACACATGGCACTTATAGGTGTACCGGTTGCACTTTATTTTAAAGTACGTGCACTTATGTGTACATACGTAATGTGTCCATTGAAAATTTGATAGGAAAAAAAATAAATGTATGAAAATATATACAGCATACAGGATCATAAAAAATAATTGCCTTTATAAACGGTATAGTAAATACAATATTTTTTTAAATACAAAATCAATATTTTTAATAGCTGTGTCATTTGCCCTGTCTCCTATTAAACCCCCAAATCAAATCTCTCCCTGACCAAATGCTCCCTCAGTGTCTGGTCTTTAGCTCATTCTGTGTTTATCAACGGATCCTTTCATTCCCTCTTAGCACTGAGCTCTTCACTGGACCAGTGTAATCCAGTCTAACTGCTTCAGAGACAACAGAGACACAGACACACACAGACACACACACACACAGACACACACACACACACACACACACACACACACACACACACACACACACACACACACACACACACACACACACACACACACATTCTCTCTCTCTCTCTCTCTCTCTGTCTATCATAGTCTTTAACCACTCACACTCCTTCCTCACACTCTCATTTGGGCTAGCCAATATATACTGTGGAATGGTAAAAAATCTTGCTACAGTATGTGATTTATACAGTCACAGATATATTTGCAAAGATTTGATATTTTAGCTGGTGCTTTGAAGGGGGATACATTTCGAGACTAACATTCTGAGAGGGTTTTAGTGTTCTGACAGACTGTCAAGCACAGTAAAACCTTCCTAAGAAGCTTCATCTTTATATTCATTCCGTACTGTTAACCATCTCTACTTATGTGACAAATTCAATGAAAAATTTCAAACAATGTTTTGGTTTGGGAGTGCTGAAAATGTCGGGGTTTGTTTTCTTCATTTATTACTTTCTTTTTAATTAACATCTAATCACATTGTTCTGTGATTGTGTGTCCTCACAAGCCTAATAACATTCTGTAGATGCCAATGTTTTTAATACCCAATACTTCATTGCAGTTCATTTGATGAAAGATTTTCTAAATGATTAAATCATGTTTTAGATTAAACTACGTATTCCTTACAGATTGAAGGACAGTTTTTATGGATATTTCTTACAAAGCTTCAGAAAACCATTTTATACCTTTTACTGACTAATCATTCAGATAACTCGCTGACTTCTCAATTTTGATATGTAGTTTCAAATAGTAAATAATTAACCAACCATATAGATCAACTAGAAATAATGTAAAACCAGCTATCCCGTTTTGCCAGTGTTGTTATTGTTGCTAAAACTAAAACTGCAAAAAATGTTAAATCGTTACCTGAAATACAGCTGAAATTATAACAATTAATATTAGATGAAAAGCTTTAAAAAACGCAAATAATTTGAATAAAACAATTTTAAGTTGCAGTACTAAAATTCTAATTGAATTTAACTGCAAAACTGAAACTGAAATAAAAAACAATTAAAGCTAAATAAAATATAAATTACAAATGCACATCAAAATGTCAAAAAATTAAACTTAAATTTAAATAAACACTGAAAATATAAAAACTCTTCAGTGCTCTTGCTCAGCGTTTTCATCCGAGCCATTTCCTGATCCAACAGAACTCACCTGCAATCTGTTCTTAATCAAAACTTATATTAAGCACTTGCTTAATACCCACAGATGCTCACACATTCCAGTTTTTAATATCAGACAAATTGCATATTGCATTACAAATTCAAGCTATTCATCTTAAACCCCTGGTGATATCAGAGCATTAACAATTTGTCAAGCCTAGATCGCCTATCTAGGCAAATGTGGCTACGCTCCAAAACCTAATGAGCTGCATTGCTGCGTATTGCCTATATTTACACCTGAAACGGAGCCTTGTAAGTGTTTCTACATACGCAGCAACACCAAACTAAGTTTGCCGTATTTATTACTAAACTAAATGTGCAATAACCGAATAAGAATAATAAACTCTGAAGACCACAACAATATATTGTCATTTTAATTAGAGAGGGGTCACAGTGCTAGACCAATTAGTCAGTTAGTGAGGTTGAGTAGTTAACTCTTTTAGAAATAGTTTTTCTTTGAAATTCTTCCATTTTAAAACACTGCTGGTTTAACCACATACATTCAGCAACTCTATAACACCTATTACAGTTCTCTTACGAGAGTATCTCTCGTACTGCGTAATATCTTACGCTATGGGGAAAACCTCTTTTCCACGAGATATTGAAGCAAAAAATTATCCTTAATTTTGAATTAATGTAAAACGCTGTGCAGCAGCATGCAGATATAGGCAGGACGGCTCGCGTGCCTATTGGCTGCTCTGCGGCAAACAGCAGCAGCCTATCGAGACAAGTGCTGCGTGACATAATCCTATGGGGGCATTTCACGCCCATTTCGTCACGTCCCGCCAGAAATAGGGCGCAATTTCGCCCTATAAATATAGCTCGATAAGGCTGGTACACTGATTTTCATCTCTTCAGCGAAGCATCACGCATCGCTGGATCCGGAGTGAGAAGCAACGCCGTCTGAGGATAAGCACACAGCGGGACGAGCCATCGAGTCTGAAGCCGCTGGCATCGCCGCCTTTAGCCGCCGTTCCTGCTACGCTTTCCGGCGTTATATCCTTTTCATACTGTGTGTGTGTGTTCGCCGCTGCGACACACATTTTTTCACTGTCTCTCTCTCTCTGCTAAAAGAGCTGCGTCTTTTTCAAGATGCAAATATCCTGCGGCTCGTGCCGAGCCACACTCAGCGACGGGGACCGTCATGTCATCTGCGTTTCCATCCTGGGTGAGGATCATGCGGCTCTCGCTCTCGTCGACGGCGGATGCCCTCACTGTGAGCTACTGCCTATGGTGACTCTGAGGACTCGCCTGGCATCCTTCTCAGAGCCTGCACTTCAGCCCGCCGTAGCTCCGCGCCGTAAATAGCGCCGTGCCCAGCGCGGCCCCGAGCCTTCTCCCGCCAGCCAAAGCTCGCCGGTTCGCCCGCCAGCTTCGCCGGCATCGCTCGAGTCCCTCCCCGACGGACAGCGGCCGCCGTCCGCCGCCGCTTCCGCTATTGAGGTCGACGAAACATCCGAGGTTTGTTCTCTCCTGGCTTCAGATAGTGAGGAATGGGCGAGCTCTGTGGACCTCCCCTCTGCTATCCGCGAGCCTTCTGGAAAACGAGCGGGCATTGAATCAGAGCTGATGCGTCTGCTCTCTCAAGCCGTCGACAACCTCGGCCTCGAATGGAAGGTGCCCGCGCAGCCCGCGCACAACCGACTGGACGGATGCTTCCTCAAAAAGGACCATGCGCCGTTACAATCCAGGCCCGCGCCTTTTCTTCCTGAGCTTCACGAAGAAGTCGCGAGATCCTGGGGCGCCCCCCTCTCGGCCAGGGTGCGTACTTCTGTCTCGGCTGCATTCTCCACCGTGGACGATGCGAAAGACAGAGGATACCTTTCTCTTCCCCCTGTGGAAGCAGCGGTAGCTTCCCATCTCTGCCCGCCCTCTGCTGGACTGCGAGCGCAGACAACGCTACCATCTAAAGCCTGCCGAGTGACGTCATCCATGCACGGTCGCGCTTACACCGCCGCCGGGCAAGCCGCGTCAGCTCTACACACGATGGCCTTCTTGCAGATCTTCCAGGCCGACCTTCTCCGAAAAATGGACGAGGAAGGCGTTGAGTCGATCAGCGTTGCGGATTTAAGGAGCGCTACAGACCTGGCTCTTCGCGCCACAAAATCAGCTGCACGGGCCATTGGGCGGAACATGGCTTCTCTCACCGTGGCTGAGAGACATCTGTGGTTGACGCTGTCTGAAATGACTGAAGCGGAGCGCTCGGTGTTCCTCGACGCGCCCATTTCATCAGCTGGCCTCTTCGGATCTGCCGTCAAAGATTTCGCGGACAGATTCCAAGAAATTCAAAAGACAGGCGATGAAGCACTTCCTCCCGAAGCGCTCTAGTTCCGCAACAGGTCGCTCTAAACCGCCGCCTGCCCGGAGCTCCCAGCCGCAACCTGCACCACCCGCCGTCGCCGTTTCTCATCTCCGCCAGGCCCGAGAACAGAGACCGCGCTCTCGCTCTGCTGGACGCCGCCCCCCTCAGCGCGGGCCCCGGCCGAGGATTGAAATCAAGCCCGAGGTCTCAAAGCCTTCCTAGCCTCTCTAGGAAAGCGACGGTGTTCAGATCCCGCTGCGGCCGGATTTTCATCGAAACATTTCGCTCGTCCAGTTCCATGCAATGCGACTGTTCCAGCTTATTTAGCAGTCAACAAGCCGGTCCATTTACCCGCTTGCCTGCACACAAAAGCCGTTTTCACGGCTACCCAGATAAATCAAATAAAGAGTGTATTTTCTGGTGTTCCGGCCACGGCCGATGGTGTTATGAGTGTTGTAAGAATGCCCACGTCTCAATGCCAATTCCCACACGCAGACACAGCCCGCCACAATACAGGGCTAGCACAAATAAAATCGACCCATGTCGATTGTGCAATAAATGTAGTGTGCGTGCCCACAACACAGTGCCCACAAACACTACACGAAGCATGTCCCACGGTTTCTGTAAAAACGAAACCAACACATTTTTAGTTGGCGCGAGCCGACAGTGTTCTCAGGGCAGCGAGTAGGAGTGTCGAAATTAATCGTTTCTACGATGCACCGCGATGCAGACGAGGACGATTCGGTATCGGTTCAGTAATAGACCATAACCGGTTATAATGTACTGACGCTTTTCTGACGTCATTTATCGCGCATGTGCGTTGTCGCGGTAGCAGGTAGCATACACTGGCAGAGGGAGGCGAGACGCGAGTGCGAATTAAACATTCTTTCTTACATACATTTACATACATACATTACATGCGCATGCAAGTTACATGCAAGGTCTCGCTCTCTCCCTCTCTGCTGTGCGCGCTACACGGTTTGAACATACATTCACGTAGCCTTTCGGGAGAGTGGATACATTTCCCGGGACAGGTTATTAAAATATAAATCGGGACAAACCGAGACAGATGGCAACCCTTCCGCACCCGATGGTCAAATTACAATTGTGTTGTTAGGCGTGATTATAAATGGATGATCGTCTTCAACAGCGGACTCGGTGACAGTTGATGCGCGCGTCTCCAGGGTAACATTATACACTGATGAATGAGCCATGAGCGCTGCTTTTAAATGAAAATTTCTTTAAAACAAAATTGATTTGACAGAATTTCATTTTCTTAAAGGCATAAACAGGCTTTAGTCCCATGAAACTTAAACTGGAATGTCTCTGCTTTTGTCACTGTGACTTCACGAACAGGCGAACACACACGCGCGCGCGCGCACGCACACATCACTTTTGAAGTAAAATTGAAAATTGAGGATGCGGTGCATCGCAATGCATCGCGATATCGAATTGAACCGAATCGATGACATGATAATCGTAATCGAAACGAATCGTGAGACCAGTGTAGGTTCACACCTCTAGCAGCGAGTGTGCCCGCTATCCCGCGCCCACATTCCTTCACAGACATGCCGAACCTCACAGGGCTCGCCCCGCTCGCCTTCTCTCCACATCCCGTCAGAGAGAAGCCGAGCGCGGTTAGGCTGCCCGCTGTGATCAGCGCACCCCCCGCCTCGCACACTATAAACACAGTGTCTATTTCTCAGCACACCGGAGCTCTCCGGCCGCCGCTATATCACGGCCAGAGCCCAGATTTCATTCTACCTCTAGCTTTTCATGCAGATGCGTGGGCAAAGCTTCCCGGGGTATCAGAATGGGTGCTAAACACTATAAAAAGAGGCTATTCGCTGCAGTTTGCTCGACCCCCCAGCCGTTGCGCGGCGCGAGTCGAAACGACGGTAAAAAACGAAGTATCTCACCTACTTCGAGCCGAGATAGCGAAACTACTGAGCAAAGGGGCTATAGAACCTTTATCTCAGGCTCAGAGCGAAGGGGGTCTATACAGCAGGTATTGTCTGGTACCGAAAAAAGACGGGGGTCTCAGACCCATTCTAGATCTGCAACGGCTGAACAGAACGCTCACGAAGCGTCAGTTCAGAATGATTACAACCAGGAAAATCCTCGCGCAAGTGCGCCAAGGAGACTGGTTCATGTCAATAGATCTGAAGGACGCTTATTTTCAAATACAAATAGCGTTACGTCACAGGCAATTCTTGAGATTCGCCTTCGAGGGCCAGGCATACCAATACAAAGTCCTGCCGTTCGGCCTGTCCCTGGCACCCCGTACTTTTACGAAGTGCATGGACGCAGCTCTCGCACCCCTGAGACTTCAGGGCATGCGAATTTTGAACTACTTGGACGATTGGCTGATTCTAGCTCGATCACAATCAGAGCTCATAGAACACAGGGCCACATTACTCGAACATCTCGAGAATCTGGGTCTCACAGTCAATTGGGCGAAGAGCTCGCTGTCTCCCAGCCAGAAAATATCTTTTCTGGGAACAGTGCTGAACTCGCTATCTATGACAGCGCATCTGTCGCCAGAGAGCGCACAGGACATTCAGCGCGCCGCAAAATCTTTTCGCCGCGGCTCAACTGTCCAGCTCAAAAGGTTTCAGAAAATGCTGGGTCTCATGGCCTCAGCAGCTTCAGTGCTCCAGTTGGGGCTGCTTCGCATGCGACCACTGCAGCTATGGCTGAAAGCGCGGGTTCCGCCCAGGGCATGGAACGCTGGTCGGTTTCGCCTCCGGGTCGGTCTGAAATGCGTCTCAGCTTTGGAGCCTTGGAAGAAAACCGACTGGTACCAGTCAGGTGTGAGTCTGGGGACTCCCTCGAGCGTGAAGGTGGTGTCCACGGACGCCTCCACCTCGGGATGGGGAGCGCTGCTCGAGGGCAGACCGTTCTTTGGCCAGTGGTCAGAACCACTGCTCTTGGTCCGGTCGGACAACATGTCAGTGGTGGCGTACATAAATCGTCAGGGCGGCATCAAGTCCCGAAACCTTTACAGGCTGACGGAGTGCCTCCTGGTCTGGGCTCAGCACAACCTGCTTTCACTGAGAGCAGCGCACGTGCCTGGTCACCTGAATCTGGGACCAGACAGGCTGTCCAGAGACAATGTCCCAGCAGGGGAATGGTCGCTGCACCCGCAGACGATCCAACTGCTGTGGGAGACATTCGGCAGAACGCAGGTGGACCTGTTCGCGTCCAACGAGAACGCTCACTGTCCGAAATATTTCTCCAAGAGCAAGGACGCGCTGGCCCACGTCTGGCCCCGCTGTCCCCTCTATGCTTTCCCCCCCATCTCGCACCTGCCTCAAGTGCTGGAACGGATCAGGGAAAACGGATGCCCAGTGCTGCTTGTGGCTCCGCTCTGGACAAACCAGGCTTGGTTTCCAGTCCTGATGCAGCTGACCAGCACTGCCCCGTGGCCAATACCATTGAGGAGAGACCTCCTCTCCCAGGCCAAGGGCTCGATTTGGTATCCTCGCCCCCAGCTATGGTCCCTGCATGCATGGGCCATCAACGGGTACCCGCTCTCCTCCCGGAGGGAGTGCTAAACACGATCACGCAGGCAAGGGCCCCGTCTACGAGACGGCTCTACTCCTCGAAATGGTCTGTGTTCTCTGCCTGGTGTCAAGCTCAGGGCTTTTCACCCGTAGACTGCGGGGTCACGGAAGTGCTTTCCTTCCTTCAAGAGCTGCTGGATAAGGGCAGAACCCCATCCACGCTCAAAGTGTACGTGGCGGCTATAGCAGAGTTTACAAAACCTGTGTCTGGCCAGTCACTGGGGAAAAACGACCTAGTCGTGCGATTCCTCAAGGGAGCTCGGAGGTTGAACCCTCCTAGACCTCCTTCAGTCCCGGTGTGGGACCTTTCTACGGTTTTGGAAGCCATAGAAGGTGCCCCGTTCGAGCCAATCCATTTGTCAGACATGAAGCATCTGTCTTTCAAAACGGTGTTTCTTTTGGCTCTCGCTTCAGTGAAGCGCATAGGGGACTTACAAGCGCTTTCAGTAAGCGCATCATGTATGGAGTTTGGGCCTAATGACTCAAAAGTCATACTCAAACCGAGGCACGGGTACGTGCCCAAATCCCTCAACACACCGTTCAGAGCCCAGGTGATTTCCCTGTGCGCTCTCTCGGTTCAAGATGAGGAGGAGGACGCGAGTCTCCTTTGCCCTGTCAGGGCACTGAGAGCTTATGTGTCCCGCTCATCTGCCTTCAGGCAGACCGAGCAGCTCCTCGTTTTGTTTGGCGGATGTTCCAAGGGACTGGCCGCGTCAAAACAGAGCCTATCCAGATGGATAGTCGATGCCATAGCACTGGCTTACACTTCTAAGGGCCTGCAGTGTCCTTTGGGTGTCAGAGCGCACTCCACGAGAGGCGTGGCCTCGTCGTGGGCATGGTATAGTGGTGTTACCTTGCAAGATATCTGTACGGCTGCGGGCTGGGCCTCGCCGTCTACATTTATAAGGTTTTATAACCTAGAGGTTCCCGCCTTACAAGCCAAGCTTCTGTCGGTATAGAATTCAGTGTTATCTGCCCTGCTGTGCCGGCCCAGATGCTGAGTTTTGCTTGTGCATCGCTCACTGAGCGATAACACGGCTCCATGGGTGTTGAATAACCCGTAATCTTAACCAGTTCAGGCTGAACACGTTCACCCTGTCTGTGTGAAACACTATAAACATAATTAGCCCCTATAGGATGCTATTTCATGGGGAATGATGCTTGCAGCCTCTCTTCTCCGACTCTCTGTGAGTCTATGGTGATTATGCACTACATAAGCCCCGGGCTACTGCCCTTGGGACTTTGGTGTCGGATCCCAGTACGCACGGCGTTTTGCATTGTGTTCCCCACAGCGTAAGATATTACGCAGTACGAGAGATACTCTCGTAAGAGAACGTACTCGGTTACTAACGTAACCTCGGTTCTCTCTAGAGAGGGAACGAGTACTGCGTATCTTGCCGTGCATACACAGCTCTGGTTCGCTTCGGCGATAAAAACCAGTGTACCAGCCTTATCGAGCTATATTTATAGGGCGAAATTGCTCCCTATTTCTGGCGGGACATGAAGAAATGGGCGCGAAATGCCCCCATAGGATTATGTCACGCAGCACCTGTCTCGATAGGCTGCTGCTGTTTGCCGCAGGGCAGCCAATAGGCGCGCGACCCGTCCTGCCTATATCTGCATGCTGCTGCACAGCGTTTTACATTAATTCAAAATTAAGGATAATTTTTTGCTTCAATATCTCGTGGAAAAGAGGTTTTCCCCATAGCGTAAGATATTACGCAGTACTCGTTCCCTCTCTAGAGAGAACCAAGGTTACGTTAGTAACCGTGTACGTTTTTTACTATCGCTATGACAATTTTTTCAATACTTTTAACAAATTTCCTAAACTCTTAATGCACCAACACACCTACAACACACAATTGGCAAAACAGTTAATTTCATGCTCAAAATCACACATTGTACACTAAACTCCAACACTAATTTTCAAAATACAATAATACACTAGCAACAATACACCATGTCTACCAAAACATTATTTGCATAATTCAATCAGCTGTTTCTCAGTAGCAATAGAATAAAATACAGGGGATATATGTGTGTTTCAATTCACAATATAAACAGCTGTTTACCTTGACTTTAGCCTGTATAAGGTTAGATTTAGAACATGGTGTTATCTGTTCTGACATACAGTGTTAAAGCAATGGTAAACTTGCCAGTAAAAATCCATTGTTTTGGTCTTGTTTGAGCTTGTGTGTAAAAGAAGTTCAAGCATTTTAAATTTGTGTTAATTGTATACATTTTGTGTTAAAGCATCAAGAAATGTGTCAATAGTATAGCTTACACAGATGGATGTAGTGCTAACTGTGTTGAGAGTTTAGGAAATTTGTTAAAAGTATTGAAAAAATTGTCATAGCGATTGTAAAAAACTGTAATTGACTTGTGGAAATGTAATTTTGCATATGCTTTATTTTAAGTGATTATTTTTTTTATAACTTTTCATATATATATATATATATATATATATATATATATATATATATATATATATATATATATATATATATATATATATATATAAAATGCTGCTGCTTACTGTTTGCCTTAAAATGCTATATAGGTAGCTCAGGTTTTGGAACAAAAAAAATCGCTTTTGTTTACCTGTTCTGTTTACCTGTTTAAATTGTAAAAACTAAACTAAAAGTTTCTGCTTGAGCAGCACATCTCTGTAATTGACTGTGTAAATATGTTCTTGAATTGTGATCTTAAAGAGACTAAACTGAAATGTCACACATTTTTCTATTTAATTGTAAAAGTAGTATTTTGAAATATGACCTCCCTCACTGAGCTCAGAAAACGGCTCTAGTGGAGCGTTTTGACGCAGACCAACTTCAAATTGAAGAGCAGCTGTAAGTTTTATATTAAAAAAGAGAATATGGAATAAATGTGAGTCTGTCATCATGATACACTTTAAATATCATATTCTCTCATATATGGCCAGATGTCATATTATTATTTAATATAGGGTTCATTCAGTGCAGGTATAAAACTGTTACCTGAGATACCGGCTGTGTATGAAAAAAAAAATAAAAAACAGTCAAGTCATAGACTTAAATGTTCACAGGGGACATTACTGAATCTTGTAGCAGGTAGCCTTCGTTGGGTGTTTTTTAGGTGTTTTTTAAAGAAGGTCATTGGGGCTTTGCTCTCTTGGCCCACCTTGTCTATTTGATATGTGCGTGGCTATAAATGTTTTGAAAGCTAAGCAGTCACATGCATTTTTCAAAGTTGAAGTGACTTTGATATCCTCAGATCCCTATGAAATAATAAAAATGTTTGGGTGGAGTAACAGAAGACAGCAGTTAATATTCAATGCAGATAAGAAATAAGAAAACATATAGGTACATACATATCCATATGCAATCTTTAGTTACAAATAAGGATAACAAACCTACTGTATAAAACCCAAAAGTTGATAAAAACCTAAGGCTGAAAATTTTGAATGATGTGTTATATGTGAAACCAGAATGTTTGAAAAAACAACACAGTGCATCTTTACAAGCACTGCAAACTCTTTTATAAAATCTGTTTAACAGTGGAGGGAATACTGCAATAAGCAACCTCACAAGTGCACAAAAAAGACGCAGAGTTTATTTTGAATACTTTCAATAGAGTCACCATGCATCACAATTATTAAAGCAGTTGATGCTAGTTTTTCTAAAAGCAAAATTATGTTGTTATTAATTAATTATCTATTGATTTCCCAATATATAGTTCAATAATGCAAATTGAATGCTCAGTCGTGTATCGCAGAAATGGATATTTCCTGGGTGTCTGTCATTTCTTAACACTTTGATCTCTGTTATGCTAACTTCACTCACTCTTTCTGTCTCTTTCTCTCTTTCACACAACAGAGCAAGAAACATGCCAATAAAGTGCGTCTGTTCTACATGCTCCACCCAGAAGATGGAGGACCACCATCCAAAAGACTGAGACCAGACAATCCGGTATTTTCTTAAGCTTTTAAAATAAAACTTCATTTCAGATTATAGACTTCATATCTCTTTCTCTCTTTATGTACATTATCTGTACAAACTTAATGTTATTTAAATGCATTAGATAATAAGTGGCATCTGCAAATGATCTATTGTTTTAAAACCTAAAAACAAACAAACAAACATATTGTTGTGAAATGTTTTGCTTGAAAAGTATGTTTGTGCTAATGCTCTTTAAAATAAATGCCATATTTTGTCTAATATAATGAGAAATCATATTTGAACAGCTTTTGGGGCTTCTTTCTCTCTTTATTTATTAGTCTGAGGAGGAAGGAGCAGGGGTCAATATTACATACTGCACCTTTAAACCTATCTGTCAGACATTGAAGTTAACATTTACCTTTTCCCTGTTGATATTCTATAAGATAGGAAAATCATTTATGGCAATGAGATTAAATGGAAAGCAAATAGAGATTTATATTGACTGGCTGTCAATTGTTTCTCTTGAGAAAAATACCTCAGTAATCTCACCCTCCTCACAAAAATGTTTCAGTTCCCTTTCGTTGTCACTCCGAGTTACGTCGGATGACGACGAATGGGGTTTCGCTTAGAAAGCCTATCAGCTTCGAGTATTACAAAATGAGCCTATGGCAAAGAAATGCCATGGGTCTGCGGAATTTGCATGACGTAACTCCGCCCCACCTCGTGGGTATAAAAGGAGGAAGTCCGCAACAGCAGTTTATGTTTTCGCTTCGGAGCCAAGTTTATTCTTCTCTCCACAAGCCATCTCTGAATTGTCAGCTTCACGAACGAGTGCCTCGAGTGTTGGTGTGACGGCGATCTACGGCGAGAGCGTGCTTCCTGCTGATCTGCTGCAGTGATTTGCCAGTCGGCGCGTTTCTCCCCGGGCGCTTCAACACTTGAGTTTTCTCGCTAAAAGAGCTTACACGCGGCACGTCTTTTTAAAGATGCCTCGCCCGTGTACTTCTGGTTGCGGCAGATTGGTATCGGACTCTGATGGGCACGAGCGTTGCATAGTATGTTTGGGCATTGATCATGCTAGAGCACCGCTCGTGGATGACTCATGTTTTCTCTGTGGGAACATGACCATCGCGTCATTACGTTCGAGACTCGGTGAACTCGCAAGAGTGAGAGTCCCCTCATCCACCCCCCGCCCTGCGGCTGGTGGCCAGGGTGACCTGAGGGTGACGGTCTGGAACAAGGCGCCGACTATGTGTCCGCGACCCCAGCCCCCCTCTTCAATGACGGTGCCCGCTAGTGAACTGCCGATTCCCGCGGGTCTACCCTCTGGTGGCCCGCGTGTTTCGGTTGAAGCTACAGAGGATGATGCCATGTCTGTTGCTGCATCACTAGGTGGGTTTGATTCTTCTGGAAGTGAGGGCTCGTCACAGCTGCCACCTTCCGGTGTGCATACGGCTGTGCTCGAGTCTGATCCGGAGATGACGGCCATGCTTTCCCGGGCAGCCGCGAGCATCGGGCTTGAGTGGAGGCCTCCACCCTGTCCTGAGCGCTCGCGGCTGGACGATTGGTTTTTGGGTAAGGCCGCCGACCCTCGTCCTCAGCAAACCCCAATACCTTTCTTCCCGGATGTGCATGATGAGATCTCGAAGTCCTGGAAGACCCCGTTGTCTTCCCGTGACCGCTCGTTGGTCTCATCCGCCTTTCCTCCCCTCGATGATGCAGCCGCCCGTGGGTACACTGGGCTCCCCCCGGTTGAACGCTCTGTTGCCATGCAACTATGTCCTCAGAGTGCTTCTTCTCGTGGCGAGCCTAAGCACCCATCCAAAGCCTGTAGATTTTTGTCGACCTTGGTGGCGAAGTCTTACAGAGCGGCGGGACAGGCGGCTGCGTCACTGCATGCTATGGCCACTCTGCAGGTCTACCAGGCCCAGATGCTCAGAGACATGCACGAGGGTAGGACAGACCCAGGCTCTTCAATGAGCTGCGCGCCGCGACCGACCTTGCTCTCCGGGCGACGAAGGTTACCGCGCGCTCCCTGGGTCTGGTGATGTCCACAGCCGTGGTCCAGGAGAGACATCTCTGGCTGACATGCGGGACGCGGAGCGGACCCGTCTGCTTAACGCCCCCTTGTCCCAGGCCGGCCTCTTCGGCGGTGCGGTTGAAGACTTTGCCCAACAGTTTTCAACCGCCCAGAAACAGACCGAGGCCATAAAACACATTCTGCCCCGCCGGCCAGCTGCTGCCTCCACCCAGCCGACTGGGCAGACGCCTCGTCCTGTTTCCCGCCGAGGGCGCCCTCCTGCGGCTCCCGCCCCTCCCGCCCGGCCCACGCAGCAGCCTCCACCCCGGGCCGGTCGCGGAGGAAGCCGTAAGAAGGCGCCACAGCCCTCTCCCGCCCCGCCCCCCGCTAAACGCCGGGCCAAGCGGCGCTCCTGAGACGGGCTGCTCAGGGAAGATGGTCGTTTTTCAGGAGATGGTAGCAGGACCACTCCTTCCCCCGGTGGAGGGCCGGGGGAGAATCTTTTGTTCTCCGCTCCCCGCTGCTCATCCACGGGTGGGCAGCACCCTAAAGTGGTTAAAGACAGAAACGACCCTCTCTTCCCTGAGCTCACAGAGTTCTCGGGCGACACAGAGTGCCGCCCACAAGCCGTGCTCTCCTCGCCCCCCTCTGTCCCAGAGGCGGTTGACAAGGCGTGCCGTCCACGGACCGCGTCGCCCCTGTCCCCCTCTGTCGCCAGACCCCTGGCAGAGCAGGCCCCCGCGGGACGACCAGCCTGGTCCTCCCCTGGCCCCCTCTTTCAGGGCGCGGTTGCTAACTGTGCCCCCACACCGGGCCGCTATGCCGTCCACGTCTGGGCCAGTTACTCCGCTTCGCTGCCCCTCCGGGGGGACGCCTGTCGTCCGCTTGATCCCGCTGGTTCAGTTCCTGGGAGCCTGGTTAGAGCTTCCCCGTCTGTCCCGCTGGATCGCGCGCACCATCAGGCTCGGCTATGCGATTCAGTTCGCACGGTCTCCTCCCCGCTTCAGGGGAGTCCGCTCCACTTTGGTCGGTGGCGATGCCCCTTTCATGAGAGCAGAGATTGCCACCCTGCTGGCGAAGGGTGCAATCGAGACTGTCCCTCCAGCCGAGATGAGGTCCGGGTTCTACAGCCCCTACTTCATTGTCCCCAAGAAAACCGGTGGGTTACGGCCAATCCTGGACTTGCGCGTGCTGAACCGCTCCCTTCACAGGCTGCCGTTCAAGATGCTCTCCGCCAAACGCGTTCTCGAATGCGTGCGGCCCCAGGATTGGTTTGCAGCGATCGACCCGAAGGACGCCTACTTTCATGTCTCCATTCTTCCTCGACACAGACCGTTCCTACGGTTAGCTTTCGAGGGGCAGGCATACCAGTACGCGGTTCTCCCTTTCGGGCTAGCCCTGTCTCCTCGCACCTTCCCGAAGGTCGTCGAGGCTGCCCTTGTTCCCCTTCGGGAACACGGGGTTCGCATCCTGAGTTATATCGACGACTGGCTGATCCTAGCTCACTCTCGAGATCAGGTTTGCGAACACAGGGACCTAGTGCTCCGGCACCTAGCTCGTCTGGGCCTTCGGGTCAACTGGGAGAAGAGCAAACTTTGCCCCGTGCAGAGGATCTCTTTTCTCGGTATGGACATCGACTCGGTCGCCATGTCCGCGCAGCTTACGAGCGAGCGCGCGCAGTCACTGCTGACTTGCCTGAGACATCTCAGGAGCAATAATGCGGTTCCACTGAAACATTTTCAGAGGCTCCTGGGGCATATGGCATCTGCAGCCGCGGTCACGCCGCTCGGATTGCTTCATATGAGACCGCTTCAGCTTTGGCTTCGCGAAAGAGTCCCGAGGTGGGCATGGCATCAAGGCACGCTTCGGGTACCAGTTACTCCGACCTGCCGTCAGTTCCTCACCCCGTGGTCGAACCTCAGTTTTCTCAGGGCGGGTGTCCCCCTGGAACGAGCTTCCCGGCATGTTGTGGTCTCCACGGATGCCTCCACCACGGGCTGGGGCGCCATGTGCAATGGACATGCTGCTGCGGGCTCCTGGACAGGACCCCAGTGGCTATGGCATGTCAATTGCCTCGAGTTGTTTGCAGTACGCCTTCCCCTTTACCGCTTCCGGGCGTTGCTCAAGGGTCAACACGTACTAGTCCGCTCAGACAATACCGCTACTGTAGCGTACATCAACCATCAAGGTGGTCTACGCTCCCGCCGTATGTCACAACTCGCCCGCCACCTCCTTCTATGGAGTCAGAAGCATCTGAGGTCGCTTCGAGCCATTTTCATTCCCGGAGCCCTGAACTGTGCAGCCGACGAGCTCTCACGGCTTCAGCCCCTCCCTGGAGAATGGCGACTCCATCCCCAGTCGGTTCAGCTGATTTGGGACCAGTTCGGGGACGCACAGATAGATCTGTTTGCCTCTCACGACTCGACCCATTGTGCCCTGTATTTTTTCCTGACCGAGGGCACGCTCGGCACGGATGCACTGGCGCACAGCTGGCCGCCGGGCTGCAAATATGCGTTTCCCCCAGTGAGCCTTCTTGCGCAGACCTTGCGCAAGGTCAGGGAGGACGAGGAGCAGGTCATTTTGGTCGCGCCGTATTGGCCCGGCCGGACCTGGTTCCCCGAACTTGCACTCCTCGCGACAGCACCTCCCTGGCCCATTCCTCTGAGGAAGGACCTTCTTTCTCAGGGACGGGGCACCCTGTGGCACCCTCGCCCCGATCTCTGGAGCCTCCAAATGTGCCTCCTGGACGGCTCGAGGTAGGTTTGAGTACCCTTCCACCAGCGGTGGCGGCTACCATCACTTCCGCTAGAGCGTCGTCCACAAGACACGTCTACGCGTTGAAGTGGAACCTCTTCGTCGTCTGGTGCTCTTCTCACCGAGAAGACCCCCGGAGATGCTCGATCAGCGTTGTGCTTTCCTTCCTTCAGCAGGGGTTGGAGCGAAGGCTGTCTCCCTCCACCCTTAAGGTCTATGTTGCCGCCATTGCCGCACACCATGACGTAGTCGAATGTAAGTCGGTAGGGAAGCACGACCTGGTCATCAGGCTCCTGAGAGGAGCGAGGAGACTAAATCCTCCTCGCCCTCCTCTCGTTCCCTCTTGGGACCTCTCAGTGGTTCTAACTGCCCTGAAGAGTGCTCCCTTTGAGCCCCTGCAGTCAGTCGAGCTTAAGTTCCTGTCAATGAAGACAGCGCTCCTGGTTGCACTGGCCTCCATCAAGAGGGTAGGGGACCTGCACGCATTCTCCGTCGACGAAGCGTGCCTGGAATTCGGACCGGCTTTCTCTCACGTGATCCTGAGACCCCGGCCCGGATATGTGCCCAAGGTTCCTACCACTCCCTTTCGGGACCAGGTGGTGAACCTGCAAGCGCTGCCCCCGGAGGAGGCAGACCCAGCCTTGGCACTGCTCTGTCCAGTACGCGCTCTTCGCGCCTATGTAGACAGGACGCGGTGTTTCAGGACCTCAGACCAGCTCTTTGTCTGTTATGGTGGGAAGCTGAAGGGAAAGGCTCTCTCCAAGCAAAGGTTGTCTCACTGGATAGTGGACGCCATTGCCTTGGCTTACCAGCAGCAAGGTCGGCCGTGCCCCCTTGGTGTGACGGCCCACTCCACCCGGAGTGTGGCATCCTCTTGGGCTCTAGCGCATGGCGCCTCGCTAACAGACATCTGCAGAGCTGCAGGCTGGGCGACACCTAACACATTCGCCAGATTCTATAATCTCCGAGTGGAGCCAGTGTCCTCTCATGTACTCGCTTCAACTAGCTAGTACCGGACCTGCTCAGGTGTCTTCGCTTGCTCGCCATTCCACTCCACGGACTGGATACGTGCGATATTCTCCTCAGGTGAGCTTCCCCGAAAGCCCTGAGTTCCTCCAGCACTCCTGACGTCGGCGCCAGTGTCTATTGCCTGCGCGTCGGCTAGGTGCCTCCCGTGTGCATGGTCCCTCCCCTGAGCGACCCCCACATGTGTATTTCCACTGTAAGCCTCTCTGAGCATGTGTCTTTCCCTTGGCAAGCCACCTTGCCACCCCTGGGGTTGAAATATTCCACCTGCGGCTGGACACCCCAGTGTTCTCCATATGTTTCCTTCGGGTCATATGTGTATTCTCTAAGTCCCCCCCCTCTAGGTTGGCATTAATTGCATACTTCCCCTAGCTTGGGATATGCTTCCCAGTGTACCTTGGTATTCCTGTGCTAAATTGAGTCCTTCTTCCAGTCTATGACAGGGATCTCGATTTACGCAGGGCACTGGAAGACAGCTGAGAAGGTGGCGTGATTAGACTGGTAACCCCATTCGTCGTCATCCGACGTAACTCGGAGTGACAACGAAAGGGAACGTCTCGGTTACGTATGTAACCCTCGTTCCCTGAGTAGGGAACGGAGACGTTACGTCTGCCTGCCACTTTCCGCTGTACCGCGGGGATCGCCTGAGCTCAGTCTTGGCTCCTCAGCGAAGAAACATAAACTGCTGTTGCGGACTTCCTCCTTTTATACCCACGAGGTGGGGCGGAGTTACGTCATGCAAATTCCGCAGACCCATGGCATTTCTTTGCCATAGGCTCGTTTTGTAATACTCGAAGCTGATAGGCTTTCTAAGCGAAACCCCATTCGTCGTCATCCGACGTAACGTCTCCGTTCCCTACTCAGGGAACGAGGGTTACATACGTAACCGAGACGTTTCTGCTCAGATTTGCCAAGATACAAAAGTCTGCAATCAAAAGTCGGAGATCTCAAAATGAACTAAACTATTTCTCATCAAATTATCTGAGCTATGCTATTAATTTTGCACATTCATTTTATACTCTTACTATACATTTAGTTTAATGTCTTTACATTCTGTAAATGTCAACTTTTTGGAATAATCTATTTTACTTGTTTATAAACCTCAGGAGCCATTTTTGTTTGCAGTGAAATGTTAAATGAGGGCAGTGGAGATTACAGACACTGAGCTTTGATTTTTCTGTTGTTTTCACTTCTCAGAGACAGAATGTTAATGTTCATTTTCCCCAAAAGGTAAATGACTGACACAGCAGTCATCTAATGTCTTCATGGAATTAAGCCATGATTAACACTGAAGCAGATAGACGTCTTGAAGAGGCTATTAACCACTTAATGAAGAGTTTTAGGGTTTTTTATTATTTTCTGACAGCTCTTAACATACAATAATGATCCCTGTGTGGATTGATGATTTGACACACTGACTGATGATTTACAGATTGTTTTGACTTGTTTGGAAGTGCTTGAGCTCTTAGAATTGCTACCAGAAGGGTCTCTGGTAACCTCTCAGCTACCATTTTTGTTTGAATCATGGTCTGTGCTCGTATATATAGCTCATAAGTGTGGTTGTTTATGAATAATTCTTCTTGTACCAGACAGAGCTTTGCCATGACACTTTCAAGCCCTCCGTTTGAGAGGAGCAAGGCTGACGGGCCACAAATCAAAACCGAACACAGCTGAAGAAAGTACAGACACTAAAGAAACTGATTCCGGACACCATCACTGACATAAACTTTCACAATTTTTTTGTCCACTCCACACATCTTTACAAGTCAATGCAGATTCCTGTCAAGAATAGATGGATTGATGCAGATCTTTCTCACATTTGCTCGTCTATCAGTCTGGAATCAGTCAGACACAATATGTGCCCTGTCAATGCCGTCTCACACAGGAGAGAAAAAAATCACCTTTCTCCTTTCATTTCAACATTTTTCCCCAAGACAGACATGTACTGAGAAGCAGAGCTTCATATTCTCAGTTGTTTCCTCAGGACAGAAATGTTTAAATGGTGAGCAAATTGAAACTCCTGATTTGTTTCCTGAGAAAAAGACAGCAGTAATCTCAAATGTCTCCTCTGGAGTTTAAAAAGAGATCTCATTGTCTCAAACTGTGCCCAGACTTACCAAGATTACAATAAAAAGTCAGAGATCGCAATATAAACTCAACAGAGGCGGACAGTAACGGACTACATTTACTTGAGTACAGTACTTTTGAGGGATCTGTACTTTACTCGAGTATCATTTTTGGGGATTACTCATGACTTTACTTAAGTACATTTGAGAGGCAAATATTGTACTCTTTACTCCACTACATTTCTATCCATAACCGTGAGTACCCGTTACTTCTAAAAAAAAAGAAGAAAAAAAAAGGAAAAAAAAAAAATCTCGGAAACCCTCAATTTGTTGTTTCCCTCTCAAACGTGATTGGATTGTGCAGGCGCCACTGATTGGGACAGCCTATCAGCAAATCACCTTCAGCTCTGAACTGACGCCAAAGTAAACTCCATGGTCAGATTTATGTGGGTTTAAATGTGGGTGCAAAAAATCCATTAAAACTCTAGCAGAGGTTTGTCAGAGCGTTGCCATTGTGCATTGCCTTGTGGGCAAGTGAGAAATGTTAAATAAAGCAACATGGTAAAAAGATGAAAATGACTTGAATTAACTTTCAATTCCTTTTAGATTATCAAAGGTATTAACATTAACATTTTTCATAACTCTATGTAGGACGTTTCTGCACATAAATTTAAGCACGGTTCGCGTACCTACCCCGAAGTGATAAAATAAAATTCTGTATCAAATTTATAGGCAAAGACAAGTAGTTTGTTTAGGCATGGTTTGTAGGGAATTACAAACTTGCAGACATATATTCGAACACACATAACTATAGAATCAATTCTTAATGCGCATGTGAACGCCATCAGTGTTTATCACAGGTTCAGTTTAAAGTCTGTTTAGAGAGAACGGTTTCATCTTAGCGGCCCCTAATTTAATAACAAATGATCATTTCGACGGAAGTGAATCAATCAAAACTAACTTTAGCTGGAAAATAACATTATTCAAGAACCGCTATAAAACTAAACCAAACTCTGTTACCTTAAATTATATGTTTATCTCTGAAAAGCCGCTTTGAAACAATCTACATTGTTAAAAGCGCTATATAAATGAAGATGACTTGACTTGACACTGTGGCAGTAGTAATGCGATATTTAGAAAATTTACTCTTGTACTCTTGATACTCAAGTACTTTTAAAAACAAGTACTTCAGTACTTTTACTTAAGTAGACATCTGACTGTAGTACATTTACTTGTACTTGAGTAAAATTTAGCAAGGGGTATCTGTACTTTTACTCAAGTAACGAAGCTGTGTACTCTGTCCGCCTCTGAAACTCAACATTTTTAATCAAATTCCTTTGAGATCAAATGAACTGAGATATGCTATCCAATTGTATAGCTCTACACTCTCAGAAATACAGGTACACGATGGTACAAATAATGTTCCTCAAAGAACAGTTTTGTACCTTTTCAATAATAGTACCTTTAATGGTACAGGAAAGACCTCTGATGATATGGTTTGGTACCTTTTAAGGTACAATTGAAATTAAGGTACATAATTGTTCTCACATCAAGGGTACAATGGTAGGCCAAACTACTGTTAAATTCGTGATTGGTTGCTGTGTTGAGTATTTGGCATAGCAACAAGACGCTGATTGGTCGAAATCGCATCAGCCGTTATGGAATTTTCCGAACTGACAGCGGGCAGCAGGCTACACGACTGCGCGTTTTATTTTAAATATCAAACTTGAAGAAGACAAAGTTAAAAGGTGAGTTCTGATCATTTATGTTTATATTTAGTTCACAAGTCAAAACTATAAATGTTTCAGCCACTTAACGTAAATTTAGCGAGTTAAATTAGCTTTGCACCAAATGCTTTTAGCCATTTGACTTGTATAACGTTACACTTTTTAATGCAACTATTGACTAGTATTAAGTCATCGCGTGTAAATACTATGGCGTTTGTTCTCCATTGTCCACTATAACTGTTAACTTTGCTATTAGGCACAACAACATGAAACTGATTGCCCAAGGTCTCTGCAGCCGTTACTGCATTTTCAAATAGAACGGAGAGCAGGAAGCAGATTACGAGCACGAGCACCACTACAACCATGGCTTCGACCGCTTCATCGTCAGAAGAACTTTAGAGGCTGGACTCGAATTATAAGAGGAAATGCAAAGGTGAGTTTAATGTTTAACCAAATAAAAAATATATAAAACGTTACAGCCACTCAACAAGACATTAGCGTGTACGAATCCAGTCAGTGCTATTAGCGTCTGCAAATATATTTTAAAGCAATTGAGTTTCTGTGTCGTAAGTACACATTTAATACGTAATTATTGTAAATGAATGCTTAACTAGAGGTGCCATGGTGGTGTACTTTACATTAACGTAGTCCACAATTCTGTATGCAGTTTTTGAACAACGCCAACGAACAGTGCACAGATAAAAATAGTTGATCATATAGATGCCATTCATTTTATCAGAGAATTTTTGTTGAAACTCAGCAAATGTGTCTTTGTTTTTTAGATCATGAAGATGATGGGGTAAACACACATCTGAAAGTCTGACTGCATCCTCAGCTAAGGCAAGTATCAGTACAATGAGTTATTTGAGTTTCTTAATCCTATGATATTCTCTTTTTTTTTTGATGAGGTTGAATTTTTAGTCCTAAGAGTTTGTTTGCCATAATGGCAGAGTGACGTCAACCTTGATAAAGCACAGTACAACTGCACTTCAAATGAAATCTGGAAGATTTCTGTCACTTAATTGAAAGTATATTCACATAAAACTCTGACGTTCATGTATGGTAGCATACAGGTACCAAATGTCAATTTAAAATGTAACATGCAAAATGGTAATGCAATGTGTAAAATGGCAATGTATTTCTGTATTTAAATTTACTGAGTGATTGGTTCATCTTATTTTTAGTGAGCATCTTGCCTTTCACCATACGGTAGCCCTAGCTCTACTTTGCACATTCAATAGAGCATGATAAAAACTTGTTCACAATGACCATGCTTAAATGCTGCTAAAGTGAAAGCAATATTTTTGTGTAAACACAATTTCTCAAATGTGTGAACAAGCTTCTATCATAGAAGTTCAAAGTATGGAGATGATTTGCACTGTAAAATAGGGCTATATGAAACTTAAAGTGAATAATTTAAAACTGCTATTCTTTTTTTTCTCCTTTTTTTTTTTGTGAAACTGTTTTTTTCTTATCTGCATTTCCGTTTTTCCAGGAAATGGACCGAATGCATGCTGTGGCTGATTTAAGGTGTTTCCAGGATTCCTTAAAGGTATAGTTCACATTAAAATGAAAATTCTGTCATTAATTACTCACCCTCATGTCATTCCAAACCCGTAAGACCTTTGTTTATCTTCAAAACACAAATGAAGATATTTTTGATGAACTCCAAGAGCTTTCTGTTCCTCCATTGGGAGCTTTCACAACTAATACATTCAAGCCCCAGAAAGGTAGTAAAGACACCATTAAAGTAATCCTTGTGACTCCAGTGGTTTTACCTTAATTTTATGAAGCGATGAAAGTGCTTTGTTTTGCGGAGAAAAAACAACAACAACATATTTACCTCTATATTTAGAAAATAATATCATCTAAAGCACATTTACGGTACAACTTCCGGTGCTGAGTCAACATAATAAGCATGCGTCGTAGTGCTCCCCCTACTGGATTGCAGGTCAGTATTTTCCTAAATAAAGTGGTAAATTGTTGTTGTTTTTTTTTTGCAAAAATAAACAAAGCACCGCTTCATAAAATTGGTTAAACATGTCACGAGTCACATGGATTACTTCAATGATGTCTTTCCTATTGTTCTGGGCCTTGAATGTGTTAGTTGCGTTGCTCCCAATGGAGGGACTGAAAGCTCTCAGAATTTCATTAAAAATATCTTTTTATATAATTTGTGTTCCGAAGATGAATGAAGGTCTTATAGGTGTGGAATGACATGAGGGTGAGTAATTAACAAAATAATTTTCATTTTCTTCAAAATTGTCCAACGTTTTGAGGTTGGCTAAGCTGAAATCCGTTATAGAAGCACATTGCATGGATGCCAGACAAGATGTTGCAGGATTTAGTTCACCCAAAAAATTAAACAGTTGATGGGGCCCCATTGACTTCCATAGTATGAAAAAAAATACTATAGAAGTCAATGGGGCCCATCAACTGTTTCAATTCTATAAAAATATCTTCTTTTGTCTTCAAGTGAAGAAAGAAACTCACACAGGTTTGGAACAACTTGAGGGCGAATGACAGAATTTTCAGTTCTAGGGGGAATTTTTAAGTCTAGAGGTCAAATTTTAGCTTGTAATTGGGAGTATAAATGTTATCAATTAACTTCTGTCTTTTTTAACACTGATTCTTCATTTTGTTCAGGAAGAACTGGCTACATTACAACCCACTGTCCAGATTTTGGGAACGTCTTGACTGGACGTGTCTTTAGTGAGAGGAGAATCTTCAGCCGTGTGAAAATGGAGGGATCTGAATTTGCTGAGCAGTTGGGGTAGAGGATGGTGTTTAAAAAAAAAAAAGTTAAATAAATGCAAAGGTATTGTGTGAAAATGGGGGAAAAAAACAAGTCTAGCTTTGTTGTAGATGACAAAGTATATTTTATGTATTGTAACATTTTAGTGTAATTGCATTTTTAATTCTTTCAAATCTTTTTAAAGAAGTGATATTCTGTTAATTTTGTGAAGTTTTTATTGTGAAGTTTTTGATTTATTTACACAAATAAATACTTTACTGTAAGCTGGAACGAAAGTATTCAAATGTTTATATGTATTTGATATGTATTTACAGTATTCATTATATCGATGCCTTTTGGATTCAGTTGTTGAATGTGTATGTTATTCATGTTATAATAGGAAAACAGCCTTTAATAGTTCTCGAAGGAACATATTTGACACAGTTAAGGTACAAAGGGGCTTGTCACTGGGGTGGTACCTTAAAGGATCAAATTTGTACCTTTGATAAATGTACAATATTGTCGTAGCCTACCAACAAGTTTTGAAAAACAAAAGGTACATTTTGGTTGCCCATGCTACAAATCATGTCCTTTAATGTACAAATCATGTCCTTTAAGGTACAAACTGGAATGGTACAAATTTGTTCCTTTATATTAAGGTACAGTTTTGTACCAGTAAAAGGTACCGCCTCAGTGACAAGGGTTTCTTTGGTACAAAAATGTACCTTTTTTTCTGAGAGTGTATACTGTTATGGTATGTCAATAGTTGTTTTATTTAATTCTATTTTTAGATCATTTAGGGATTTTAAGAGGAAACATTTGAGAAAAAGTTGATATTTGCATGAAACTACTGAGAAGTCCATTAAGTCTTATGAACTAAGAAAGGCTTTGTTCACACTGCATACAATTCCAACCCCACATTCCAATTCCAACCCCACCCAACCCAGGGTTAGAAGAGGGGGATGTAGGATCTCGACCAAAGGAGGGGATATATCGCTCAAGTGCTGCTGACTTAACCTTCGCCTCTCTGAACTTTTGGACAACTGTCTCGACAGCAGTGCCAAAAAGTCTGGAAGGAGGCACCGGGGCACCGGGGCATCAAGATGGAAGCTTTTTCCTTCTCCTTGAGCCCCGAAAGGTTAAGCCATAGATGCCTCTCCATGGCGACCATGGCAGAAATCGCGCGGCCCACGGCACAGGCTGCCTTCTTGGCAGCATGGAGGGAAAGGTCTGTCGCACGGCAGAGCTATAGGATTGCATCTGGAGATAATTCCTTCCCCAAATTGAAGAGGTGTTAGTGAGGACAGCAGGAGATGCTCACCCTGTGGTCTGTGTGGATCCTAATGCCCCAGTATAGTGACAGGGACACTGCCAGGTGTCAACAAGCACATTCCTTTGGATGAGACGTTAAAGTGAAGTCCTTTCTCTCTGTGGTCATTAAAAATCCCATGGCACTTCTCGAAAATAGTAGGGGTGTAAACCCAAAGCCATGCCAACAAGCCTAGATGTAGTCTAACACAGCTTCAATGGCAATGCTGGAGCCTTCCATGAGGATGCCATACCAGGAGAGAATCTTTAATCTGGGGGATCCTTATATACCCGTTTTCAGCTTGAACACAAGCCGAGTATGGCTTCTCTCACGATTTAACCATTTCATTGTGGAGATTGGGGAGAAATGGAAGACTCACTCTAGTGAGACACTTATGACCCGCAAGGAATCACTCATCCAGTCTGCCTGGGGCAGATTTTCCCTTTCCGCCAACCAATCTAACTTTAGTTTGGCTGTGTTGCTGGTCATAATGTCAACCAGCTCCTCATATATTGGGGTAAGGGAGGAGACGGGCTCACTCAGCGTATTTTCTCCCAACTCCCATCATAGCTGGTTCCACCAAACTAGATCAGGCCAACAACAAGCTCTCTGCCAGATCAGAAGAAGCCTCAGAGCGAGGTGGGAGCTAGGAGCCTCAAGTGATGACCGAGCATGTCCCGCTCATGACAGCTCATGTGTATCATCTGGTGTTATAAATCTTTCATACAAACAAACGGCTTCCTGAAGACAAAGAAGCTGATGATGTTCTCTCTAAGCGCCCTTATATACCCTGCCGGCACAACTGTTATGTCACCTGACTGCGGTAGCCAATCAAAATTGGTGTGTATCACACATGCTTCAGACCCATAGCGTCAACTCCATGACTCAGCGACTTTATATCTTCCAAATGGTGACATTATTTCTAATTTTAAACTTAGTCTCACAATTACCTTTTTTATTTTTTTTCACTTAGGTGACAACAGGCTCCCATATGAGAGACATTCCAGCATGTAAAAGCAGAGCCACCCCTGATAATACCACTCAGTCTCATTTTCAGTTACCTCTTAAAACTCGCCTTGTTTTCCAGACTCATTGACTTCATCAGATGGAAGTGAGTTGCACTGAGGCTGTGGAAAGAGTGTTTGAGTTTCCTTTTTAAAAGTGTCAAGCAGAAGTACACAGACGTGCAAGATAATAACAAAAGAGGAAAGTAGGTCGGTAAGGTGCTCGGAGATATTTAAAAAGAAATCTTTCTTTGCTTTAGTGTCTCTCCATCAGGTAGTTAAAGCATGTTTTTTTTTTCTCTGTGTGTGTGTGTGTGTGTGTGTGTGTGTGTGTTTGTTTGTTTGTTTGTTTATGTTTTTTTGTCTCCTCTATTCTCCTCCATTTTTCTAAATCTATATTTTTGTATTCCGTTTTTAACAGGCAGAATTAATGTGCTTCTGTGACTTTCTTCCTTTGGGCTCTTATTTTTAGCTTGTTTTCACACCCTTTCCAACGTAACAACAGAGGAATGAGAGAGTGGAAGAGAGAGATAAACAGACTCCTAATTAAATGCTCTTTGTTAACAACAGAACAGGACCTGATACTGCCAGAGCATCACACACACACACACACACACACACACACACACACACACACACACACACACACACACACACACACACACACACACGCTCACACATATTCACAACTTCACACACCACCACCTTCACTCACACCTCACTTTGCTTTTATAAACCTAAAATAGGTCATATGTAAATGCATGCAGACAAATGTGTAGGTGACAAGTTATTGGCAAGGAAGAAAAAGGCATGTTTGAATGAAAACCTGAGAGTAAATATGAAATAGAATTGCATTCGTTTTCTGCAGCAAATGCTATCAGAAAAACAAAACATGTCTCTTTAAAGCTGCAGTCCGTAGCTTTTCCTCTTTGTCACCATCTCTGTTCGAAATCTGTAATTGCAGTTTTTCGCGGAATTATAAACTTTACGTGAGTTGTACATCGGCATGAAACAGCGCGGATGAACACAATGTTTTGAGGAGACTGCGCGTCTGTCAGTCGGCCCACCGGTGTGGATATTGCCATTTAGAATCACACAATCTACTTTTTGGAAGTACAGTATGACCAACATAAGAATTTTCACCGGAAAATGTCATCTGAACAAGTAAGTAACATCCACTTTTGTTCTGATCAACTAAGGGGGAAAAAAGCATAACATCTTACGACAGGAAAATTTTCACTTTACCGTTCCGATTCAGCTCCAATGCTTGGCAACGGATAGCTCCCCCTCATAGCTAGCACAAAATAATTCATATTTACCATAATAGCAAAACGAAAAAAGCCACAACAAAGGAAACTCCGTAACTGTGTAAATTAAGTGAACAAGTGCTACTGTTACACGATTGAACTATTGAAAATTCTGACCTGTCCAGCAGAAAAAATCCGTCTCTGCGTCCGTTTTGAACCCCTTCAAATCACGGAGTTCACGCCACCTTTCAAAAGCCCTGCCGATGTTTATCCTTGTTTTCGCGTAGGCCCGGTTGCAGTCTCTTTTTACCACTCCGAAGTCCAAATTCTTTTGGGTTTTACAACTGGTGAATCTCCAGTTGCACTGGTGATTGTCGTTTGAACCTTTCTGGATCCGCCATAAGTTTAATTATTTAAAGTGCTGTGAGAAAAGGCTAAAGATTTCCACCTCCAACATCCTCACACGCAATATACCCTACTAGCCGAAACACCTTCTCTATGTGTACAGATGTGACGTAATGACGCAAAGACATGCTCGAATTTCCCGCGGAAATCCACCAGAACCACTGGAATTAAAATCATCATTACAAGCTAACTGTTTTGAATCGAGCTAAGGCAAGAAGATATTTTTGAACACTGGTTGGTTATGTTTTTTATTATTATTATTATTTTGGATAATTTTTAACCCAAAAAAGTTACGGACTGGAGCTTTAAATTGGACAGGAGTTCATTTTATTTTGTGTCTATTGGACTTTTTCACCTGGGTTGATTGGTTTATTTTAGGTGTTGCTGACTGCTTACATTTTCCCAGTGTTATTTATTGTATTACACAAAGACGGATGTTTGCCCTGGTTCTAGGATCATAATCATCATAGCAATCCCTATGCACAGGCCCTGTGGATCTGAAAACCACTGAACACATCCCTGCAAATCAATGAATCATCGAAAAGTAGGAGGAAACAAACTGACAAAGCCAACTAAAATCTCAAATTCAAACAGTTTCCATCCCTGCTGGGAACCACTGCAACCCTGTTGGGTTTTTAAAAGTGTTTCATTTTATTGTTATTCTCTTTATGGTTTTGAAGGACATATACTGTACTGTTAGGGCCAGGTGATATAACTAAAACAATGACAGTATCTCCTGATAATTTTCAGCCTACAATTGTCTATGGAATGGTTTAAAAGAGTAATTTTGTTTAACTCAAACAAACCTTTATTTCAAACAAACAGCTCAAACTCTAAAGCAACATTTTTTCTCAGTGTCTTGGTTCTCATGAAACAGTTGTTATATTATCAATGTTGAAAATAGTTGTTGTGCTTAGTATTTTTTGGAAACTGAAACTTTTTTTAAAAATTCTTTGATAAAAAAAATGTATTTGAAATAATTTATTTATTGTTAACTTTGGTCAATTGTCCTTACTGAATAAAATTATTAATTTCTTTAAAAAAAATCGTAATGATCTCATATTTTTGAACGGTGGTGTATTCAATATCGATAGCAATACATTTAATTAAAAGAATCTCTAGGTACTGAGATATTTTGCATCCCTAACAATAGTTGACGTTGTGCAAAATTTTCAGAGAGATGCCACGAATATTTTATACATCACCCAGCCCTTTACACAGTGTGTGGACTGCCTGTGCTTCCAAAACAAACTGAAATGAGTTGTATGCACTGCACAGAAATCGCATGAAACACTAAAACACACATCATAATAGATGCACACACTCGCATACAATGATGAGCGCAGCCTGAGCTGTGACAGTGAAATGCAAACTGCCTGTTTTACATGAGCAGAGCAGCCGTTCATTGGGATAACACGTCTGTGAGTGGAGAGAAAGCTACACACACACACCTCTCCTGCAAACAGCAGTCAGAACACACACATTCACTGGCCAGCTCGCTGGAATCAGGTCACAGTCTCAGGGAAACAGAACTAGGCCATGAAGTTTGAACTTATTTGTCCGTTTCCTTTCAGCAGGGAGGTGACAGATACCACTCTGGTCCTCTAACACACACACACACACACACACACACACACACACACACACACACACATCACCACAGCTCTGAGATGACTGCTCTGGTCCAGACGTGTAAAAGAGAGTCTGCTCTTGTGTGCAGTGAAAACAGGTTCACATTTCACTCAAATGTGCCAGTTTCCTTTGACGTTCCAGAATCGGATCTGTTGTCCATCGCAGCATCACAGGGCGGGCAAGAATCTTCAGGAAGTGAAGATTTGACGGTGCTGCCACTTTCGGGTGTGCTTATGGCATTTGTCGAGTCAGATCCTGAGATGACAGCCATGCTTTCCCGGGCCGCCGCGAGCGTCGGACTAGGGTGGAACCTTCTGCCTTGTCCTGTGCGCTCGCTGCTGCACGATTGGTTTTTGGGTGTGGCCGCTGACATCTGTCGGCGTCCACTCCAATACCCTTCTTCCCGAATGTGCATCAGGAGATCTCGAAATCCTCGAAGACCCCTGTCTTCCTGCGATCCCTCGTTGGTCTTCTCCGCCATTCCTCCCCTCCATGGGGCCGCTGCCCATGGGTACACTGGGGTCCCCCGGTTGAACGCTCTGTTGTGATACTAAAATAACTGTGTCCTCAGAGTGCTTCTTCTCGGCGCGATCCTAAGCACCCGTCCGAAGCCTGTAGTTTTTCGGCTACACTTGTGGCGAAATCCTATAGCGCCCGGGACAGGCAGCCGCCTCACTGCATGCCATGACCATTCTGCTGGTCTTCCTGGCCCAGGTGTTCATGGACATGCAGGAGGGCAGGACTGACCCAGGGCTCTTCATTGAGCTGCGCGCTGCCACTGACCTTGCTCCCCGAGCGACGAAAGTGGCCGCACGCTCCCTGGGTCAGGGGATGTACACCATTCAAGCCTGTGGCTTAACCTGTCCGATGTGCAGGATGTCCGGTGGTCCCGTCTTCCCGACACCCTCATATCCCAGGTCAGCCCTTCGGCGGTGCGGTTCAGGGCTGTACAACAGCTCTCAACCGCCAATGAGCAGAATGAGGCATATTCTGCCCCGACGGCCCCGCCGTCCGCTCAGATCCCTCAGTCTGCCCACCACCGAAGGCGCCCTCCTGCGGCTTCCACCCCGCCCGTTCACCCGGGCTTGCTCTGGAGGCCGCAGGGGGACGCCACAGCCCTCTCCTGCCCTGCCCCCGCTAAACGCCAGGCCAAGCGGCACTTCTGAGACGGGCTGCTCAGGGATGATGGTCACTTCTCAGGAGATGGTAGCAGGACCACTCCTTCCCCCGGTGGAGGGCCGGGGGAGAATCCTTTGTTTTCCACTCCCCGCTGCTCACCCCCGGGTGGGCAGCACCCTAATGTGGTTAAAGCAAGAAGTGACATGTTCATCCCTGAGCACACAGAGTTCTCGGACGACACGGTGCGCCCCCCCTGAGCCGTGCACCCCTCGTCCTCCTCTGTCCCAGAGCCGGATGACAGTGCGCGCCATCCCCGGAGCGTGCCGCTCTCATCCTCCTCTGTCGCCAGCCCCCTGGCAGAGCAGACCCCCGTGGACCGTTCTTCCTTCCCTGGTCTCCTCTGTCAGGGCGCGGTCAATGACTGTGCCCCCACACCGGGCCGCTATGCCGTCCACGTCTGGGCCAGTCATTCCGCCTCGCTGCACCACCGATGGGAAGTCTGTGGTTCGTATGACCCTGCTGGTACAGTTCTTGGGAGCTTGGTTAGAGCTTTCCAACCTGTCCTGCTGGGTCGCTCGGACGTTCAGGCTCGGCTACGCGATTCCTCCTCATATTCCTCCTCATTCCTCTCACGATTCACTTCCACTAGAGCATTGTCCACGAGACATGCCTATGCGTTGAAGTGGAACCTCTTCGTCAACTGGTGCTCTTCTCACCAAGAAGACCCCCGGAGATGTTTGATCAGTGTCGTGCTTTCCTTCCTACAAAATGGGTTGGAGTGAAGGCTGTCTCCCTCCACCCTAATAGTCTATGTCGCCACCATTGCCGCACAGCACGACTTTGTTGAAGGTAAGTCCTTCGGAAGGCACGACTTGATCGTCAGGTTCCTGAGAGGAGCGAGGAGACTGAATCCTCCTCGCCCTCCTCTCGTTCCCTCTTGGGACCTCTCAGTGGTGTTAACTGCCCTGCAGAGTGCTCCCTTTGAGCCTCTGCAATCAGTGGAGCTTAAGTTTCTGTCAATGAAGACAGCGCTCCTGGTTGCACTGGCCTCCATCAAGAGGGTAGGGGACCTGCACGCTTTCTCCGTTTGACGAAGCGTGCCTGGAGTTTGGGCCGACTTACTCTCACGTGATCCTGAAACCCCGGCCTGGATATGTGCCCAAGGTTCCTACCACTCCCTTTCGGGACCAGGTGGTGAACCTGCAAGCGCTGCCCCTGGAGGAGGCAGACCCAGCCTTGGCACTGCTCTGTCCAGTACGTGCTCTCCGCACCTATATAGACAGAACGCAGTGTTTCAGGACCTCAGACCAGCTCTTTGTCTGTTATGGTGGGAAGCTGAAGGGAAAGGCTCTCTCCAAGCATAGGTTGTCTCACTGGATAGTGGACGCCATTGCTTTGGCATACCAGCAGCAAGGTCGACCGTGCCCCCTTGGTGTGACTGCCCACTCCACCCGGAGTGTGGCGTCCTCTTGGGCTCTAGCGCATGGCGCCTCGCTAACAGACATCTGCAGAGCTGCAGGCTGGGCGACACCGAACACATTCGCCAGATTCTATAATCTCCGAGTGGAGCCAGTGTCCTCTCATGTACTCGCTTCAACCAGCTAGTACTGGACCCGCTCAGGTGTCTTCGCTTGCTCGCCATTCCACTCCACGACTGGATACGTGCGATATATTCCTCAGGTGAGCTTCCCCGAAAGCCCTGAGTTCCTCCAGCACTCCTGACGTCGGCGCCAGTGTCTATTGCCTGCGCGTCGGCTAGGTGCCTCCCGTGTGCATGGTCCCTCCTCTGAGCGACCCCCACATGTGTATTTCCACTGTAAGCCTCTCTGAGCATGTGTCTTTCCCTTGGCAAGCCACCATGCCACCCCTGGGGTTGAAATATTCCACCTGCGGCTGGACACCCCAGTGTTCTCCATATGCATCCCTCCGGGTCATATGTGTATTCTCTAAGTCCTCCCCTCTGGGTTGGCAATAATTGCATATTTCCTCTAAACTTATGGGATATGCTCCCCAGTGTACCTTGGTATTCCTGTGCTAAATAGGGGTCCTTCGTCCGTGCCAGTCTCACGACAGGGATCTCAGATTTACGCAGGGCACTGGAAGACAGCAGATAAGGTGGCGTGATTAGACTGGTAACCCCATTCTCCGTCATCCGACGTAACTCGGAGTGACAACGAAAGGGAACGTCTCGGTTACGTATATAACCCTCGTTCCCTGAGTAGGGAACGGAGACGTTACGTCTGCCTGCCACTTTCCGCTGTACCGCGGGGATCGCCTGAGCTCCGTCTTGGCTCCTCAGCGAAGAAACATATCTGCATGTTGCCAGCGTCCTCCTTTTATACCCACGAGGTGAGGCGGTGTTACGCTATGCAAATTCCACAGACCCATGGCATTTCTTTGCCATTGGCTCGTTTTGTAATACTCGAAGTTGATAGGCTTTCTAAGCGAAACCCCATTCGTCGTCATCCGACGTAACGTCTCCGTTCCCTACTCAGGGAACGAGGGTTACATACGTAACCGAGACGTTTTTTTTTTTATGTTTTGGAACATACAGTACACCTGGCTTTCAGCTGGTCCAAGCTGGACTACCATGTTCCACGATCCATCTGAAGCTGACTTGATCATCTGGATGCTGGTTTGTTTCTGGTCCAAGATGATTCCCCATCAGGGAAGAGTAAGCTGAAAATTCAGCTTTTCCATCAATAAATTACATTATAAAATATATTAAAATGCATAACAGTTATTTTAAATTGTAAATATTTCACAATATTACTGTTTATACTTTACCTGCATGTAGCCATTCCCAATGCAGAGAAAATCTGTTTTTGCCAAGATATACAGTTTTTTTTTTTTTTTTTTTTTTTGGTTTTAAAGAGACAAGTGCAATCAACACTTACTCAAAAAGAATGATATATATATATATATATATATATATATATATATATATATATATATATATATATATATATATATATATATATATATGGCTAGATGTATATCTATATATATATGGCTAGATGTATATCGGTATATGGATATATATGGCTGGTCTCACCTTGAAATTATGATTTTACTCTAATGAATGTGAAAGCAGAACACAGCTGAGCATGTGTTTGTCATTGCGATACATCAACTTCAACCACACTACACAAATTATTATTTTATGTGACTGAGGGTCTTTCTGTATATATATATATATATATATATGTATACTATGATATTGTAGGACAGGACCCAGAGGAACTTTGTATAGCTGTCTACTGTCTCAGATGTTTCTCCTAAAATCGCTTAGAGAATTAAAAAATAGAAACTAATCAGACATTTGTTGTCATGCAGTAAAAGTAAAGAGCCTCAGTATATGATTAATGTGAAAAGCATCACTTACAAAATTTTATTTAGGATCAATTTGATGAGAAATATCATCTAAGAACGCTGAGAATATTTACCTGAGAAACAAAATTGTGTTAGATAAGACAAATTGAGTTTATTTTTTTTAACCCACTGGCATATATATATATACACACACAGGTGCTGGTCATATAATTAGAATACCATCAAAAAGTTGATTTATTTCAGTAATTCCATTCAAAAAGTGAAACTTGGATATTATATTCATTCATTCATTACACACAGACTGATATATTTCAAATGTTTATTTAATTTAATTGTGATGATTAAAACACTGACAACTAATGAAAATCCCAAATTCAGTATCTCTGAAAATTAGAATATTACTTAAGACCAATACAAAAAAAAGGATTTTTAGAAATGTTGGCCAACTGAAATGTATAAACATGAAAAGTATGAGCATGTACAGAACTCAATACTTAGTTTGGGCTCCTTTTGCCTGAATTACTGCAGCAATGCGGCGTGGCATGGAGTCGATCAGTCTGTGGCACTGCTCAGGTGTTATGAGAGCCCAGATTCCTCTGATAGTGGCCTTCAGCTCTTCTGCATTGTTGGGTCTGGCGTATCGCATCTTCCTCTTCACAATACCCCATAGATTTTCTATTGGGTTAAGGTCAGGCGAGTTTGCTGGCCAATTAAGAACAGGGATACCATGGTCCTTAAACCAGGTACTGGTAGCTTTGGTACTGCGTGCAGGTGCCAAGTCCTATTGGAAAATGAAATCTGCATCTCCATAAAGTTGGTTAGCAGCAGGAAGCATGAAGTGCTCTAAAACTTCCTGGTAGATGGCTGCGTTGATCTTGGACCTCAGAAAACACAGTGGACCAACACCAGCAGATGACATGGCACCCCAAACCATCACTGACTGTGTAAACTTTACACTGGACTTCAAGCAACGTGGATTTTGTGCCTCTCCTCTCTTCCTCCAGACTCTGGGACCTTGATTTCCAAAGGAAATGCAAAATTTACTTTCATCAGAGAACATAACTTTGAACCACTCAGCAGCAGTCCAGTCCTTTTTGTCTTTAGCCCAGGCGAGACGCTTCTGACGCTGTGTCTTGTTCAAGAGTGGCTTGACACAAGGAATGCGACAGCTGAAACACATGTCTTGCTTACGTCTGTGCGTGGTGGTTCTTGAAGCCAGCTGCAGTCCACTCTTTGTGAATCTCCCCCACATTTTTGAATGGGTTTTGTTTCACAATCCTCTCCAGGGTGCGGTTATCCCTATTGCTTGTACACTTTTGTCTACCACATCTTTTCCTTCCCTTCGCCTCTCTATTAATGTGATTGGACACAGAGCTCTGTGAACAGCCAGCCTCTTTAGCAATTACCTTTTGTGTCTTGCTCTCCTTGTGCAAGATGTCAATGGTCGTCTTTTGGACAGCTGTTAAGTCAGCAGTCTTCCCCATGATTGTGTAGCCTACAGAACTACGCTGAGAGACCATTTAAAGGCCTTTGCAGGTGTTTTGAGTTAATTAGCTGATTAGAGTGTGGCACCAGGTGTCTTCAATATTCAATATTGAATTGAGATACTGATTTTGTGGTTTTCATTAGTTGTCAGTTATAATCATTAAAATTAAAAGGAATGAACACTTGAAATATATCAGTCTGTGTGTAATGAATGAATATAATATCCAAATTTCACTTTTTGAATGGAATTACTGAAATAAATCAACTTTTTGATGATATTCTAATTATATGACCAGCACCTATATATATATATATATATATATATATATATATATATATATATATATATATATATATATATATATATATTATTTTAAGCACAAATCTAGCTCAATTTAGTGTGATGTATGCTTAAGACAAGATAAAAATAAAAAAATAAACATTTGCCAACAGGTAAGAAAAATACACTTAGTTATAGTTATATTCTCTGAAAAAAGTCTAATTTTTTGAAGTCAAAAGTAAAATAGTTTTAATGATGTTTATTATTACTTACCATTCAAAAGTTTGGGGTCTGTAAGGTTTTATTTTTTTTAATTAGTACTTTTACTCTGCAAAGGTGTATTAAATTGATAAAAAGTGGCACTGTTACAAAAAATCTATTTTAAATGCTGTTCTTTCGAAGTTTCTATTCATCAAAGAAAAAATAAGTATTACGGTTTCAATGAAAATATTAAGCAGCACAACTGTTTTAAAGGAGCAGTTGCTACTGAAAATACAGCTTTGCATCAAAATGACATTTTAAAACATTACAATTTTTTAAACTGTAATAATATTTTTACTTTACTTTTGATTAAATTAATGCAGCTTTTGTGAGCATAAAATACTGGAACATTAGACAAATACATTGAAAAATGTGTGTTTTTTCTGGAGAGCATTAAGAACACGTCTCGATTACCCTGTTAGCTTTTTATTAGAAACAATTGAGAGGTTAAAGAGTGGCAAACCTGCTGTGGTGGTCAGGTGTCCACTGCTTCAACATGCCGTCAAGAGTTATGTGCGTGTTTTCAAACTTAGTGAACAAGGTGAGGAGGAACAGAGCTGTCAATACCAATAAAGATTTTATCACGGGCACTGAAAGTCAATGAGACGGCTTCCTCGAGGGAGTGTGTGTGTGTGAGAGAGAGAAAGAGAGAGAGAGAGAGAGAGAGAGAGAGAGAGAGAGAGAGAGAGAGAGAGAGAGAGAGAGAGAGAGAGAGAGAGATTTGTGACAGAATATCCACAGAGAGAAAGAGATGGATGTGGAAAGAGAAACAGACTCTCACCATCACACGTTGCAGTGGAAGTGCAACTCAGATTTTCCATGACTGCTATTTTACAGACATTTTGCTGATGAAGCATCCCTACTGAGTGTTGCTTTGCACCTCTATTTAAGTGCAGAAATGGCAGCAGTGACGTTTGAGCAGAATGCGGAGATACAAACCTGGCTTAAGACACAACATGCTTGAGCCAACATTTTCTCTGCTCTGGAATGAAAATATGGCAGTTTTATTTTTGTTTATGCTATTTGCAGTATCAGCAGCAATACTTTTCTACCGGATGTTGTTTTTTTTTTGGTTTTTTTTACTGTGATCTTTTGTAACATTATTACTTTTTACTTACTCTTTACTGTCACTTTGGATCAATATAACGTGTCCTTGCTGAATAAAACGAACATTTTTATAAAAAAAAAAATAAAAAAATACTTTTGTATACAGTGTATATGATTTGATTTTTTATTTTTGACTGCACTATTACTTTAAGAAGTATGTTTAACTCATGAATCATCAAATGAACCTGTCAACCTGATATACAGTATTTTCCCTGACACACTCATCATCTTAAACATCACTGGTTGTTTTAGACTCTCCCTCCATGTGGCTTCCCTCATACGTCCCTCACAAGTTTTCCATTTTTCATTCCCTGTGATATCAATCTGGAAAGATCTTTCACACAGACAACACCATATTCCGTGTTATAACAGCCAACAGTCAGTCAGTCTGGATTTTTCCTGCTCTCTTCACTGAGATTATGATTCTAATTATGTTCAGCAGCTATTGATTTTATCTTGCTGGAACTGAGGCTCTTGAGTTTTCTTCATATATATATAGAAGCATTTTTAAAATATCTTAGAGATGTATATATATATATATATATATATATATTACATACAGATACGGCTTTTTCTCTGTAGACTCCGAATTACACTTTTTGCACACACAATGTCCAAAAGTGGATCTACATACTGTGCGGATAACGGTGTCATTTTAACCACATCTCAAATGATGTGTCGAGTTTAATAACATTTTGTGGTGGAAATGATGCAGAACCTGATTTAACTAAGTGCAGCATGTTCCTGGATCAACATCTTTGTTGATCCTGGAACAACATTCCAATCAACTAATCAGATTTGAGTTTACAGTTTATGTCAAGTTTAGGCTTACAACCTGTGTTAGGTGCTTCTATATCAGTCTGTAGAGAAATTTACAGTTAAGACCCAAGGACCAGGTATGGTGAATGAAGACCAGGAGTCAATACAATTACTCAATACAATTATACTCTTAACACAGGTCACTAAACTACGTTACTTCAGGTTGAATGATTATGATCGGTTAAGACATAGATAAACTTAGGAAATCTACGCCAATGGACATATAGTTCAAAGCACATCTCTATTGATTATCCAGATGACAGTGGTCCTGGTTTAGGCTCAAAATGACCCTCCACAGTCACATATCAGCGTTTCTAGGCTTTAGTTTGTCTGAAAGATGGTCATTTCATCTCCCCTGAGTGCAATTAGTTCACCTCACAGAAGCCAGGACCTGTAAAAAAAGGATACTGACACACACACAGATACACAGCTTCTTCCAGGTTGGAGTTGGTCGAGCTCTATTTCTGATCAGAAAACTTTCCCAAACATACTGATAAGATGTAGCCTACTTTCTCTCAGTAAGAGGTTCAGACAATATTCATTATTATTCTCTAGTGATTTAAGATGAAAAGTAAAGTAAATGTTTTAACTTTGAATTGGTCACGTAGCAGACCGCCCAGAGTGACCAGTAACCTAGGCTGTCATGGTTAGCTAGAAGAGTAAATATATGTTTTAACATGTGTTGGGTGCTTCTCTCAAAAACAAGGAGAGAGCATGTTCCAGTGAAAAGACATTTAATTGTGTTGTAGGGTATTTGGGTGAATCATTGACTCAGTCCCTCTGAAACAAATGAAGCACATTCTTCCTAAAACCCAAGGTCTTTTAGAATGAATGTAAATGATGGACATTGGCATGAGAATGCCTAGATGAGACTGTTTCTGAAACATTTACGACTCTGTGATGTGTCTCCGAACAACTCACAAACTTCCCCCACTGCAGGCAAACCCAGGTGGCCTGCATGCAGGACCTCTCCGTCCACACACACACACATAATAACTTTTAACGAATTTCCCCATTAAAGACATTTTAATGAGATATATTTCATATGTGTTAAATGGGTCCGAGTGCCCAGGGCATATGAAGATACGTGTGAGTGTATTGTAGTTCTAAGCGAACGACAAATGCCTGTATTATGCATTTTTACTGAATAATCCAGCAAACTCACTATCCTAACAAAGTCTGTGAAACTTTGCTCTGCTAACACTGGCCGAAGTCAGTGTCCTGTTACAGGTTTACGACCCAAAAGAATGTGCATGGATTTGATTCTTGCTGAGAAGGAGAAATGAAACCTTTTCAATCATATATATATATATATATATATATATATATATATATATATATATATATATATATATATATATATATTACCATGTGAGAAATGTATTACCATGTATCTAATGTTCCAATCTCATGATGTGTCCTTTTATGTGGTTTGTTTCATGTAAACTCTAATACTTACTATTCCAGACGGTTCACACTATACTTAACCAGAATCAGATGTGTGACATATTTGGTCTCTAAAACCTGGTACTTTGAAAATCGACGTGACTGTATACACGATATGTCGGTAACAACAACATATTAACAGTAAAAACATCTTTCATAGTTTCTTCAAAGAATGGACAACCCCAGCATCTACCCCCCCGCGCATGCACGCAAGGAGCTCTCTCTCTTAGACAAAGAGCAATAAAAACCAAAGTCCCGCCTGTGAATTCCAACCCTCTTATTGGCCAAGCCAACAGGAAGAGGCCGGATTTCTCCAAGGTGATAAATAACGCTTCCCCACTCCGCTCTTTCTCTTACCCCTCTCGTCCTCGTTTCATAATGTAACGTCTCGCCTCCGGCGAGCTCTTCGCCTTTCTTTTATTTGTTTCTAGTTTAGTTGGTGTTTTTCAGTCTTAGATAAGCCTCCGTGTTGAATTCCAATCGTCGAGTGAAAAGAACACCGCATGACATATCTCTTCAGCAAATCTATCTACAAGGGACCTTTCAAACGAGCTGAAATTCCTGAAATCCTATAAAGTAGGATGATATTGTGGATCCCCACAAATATTATTCTGACAATTGAGCTAATTAATTTTGCCTGTTTTGTAGGACGTGGTCCATGTAATTAATTACAATCAACTTGTGGTTAATTGCAAGGATACACATGCATGCATGCAGGTAAAATGACATATCATCCCTTATCAGGAGATTTATTAACATGTAAGACTGATCTAATCCAAACATGTATGAATAATTATTAATTACCAATTATTACCATTGATCAGCTCTACCAAACTTGGATGTCTTTTTTCCAGTAATAAACAAACATTAAGTTGTTTTGATTGATACTGTGAAGCAGCTTTGATACAATCTGTATTGTGAAAAGCGCTATATAAATATATTTGACTTGACTTGACTTGACTATTAATTATGATATGCAAATCCCCCACGGATTAGATCCGCCCCTGAGTCTTTACAGTGTAAATACTTAAATCTCATAAACCTAAAGAAGTCTGTAACACTGTTAAAGGATCAGGGTAGGAGGAAGCGGGAACCGGCGTGGAACAGCCGGGAACATAATACTTTAATCATAAAATAAACAAAGATCAAAATGAAAGTAAAGCGGCAGCCCCTCACAGACGACTGCCGCACAAACATAAATAAATAATCCAGGCCTGGTCCTTTCTCGTCTCACTCCTCCTTTTATTCTTCTGGAGCTCCTCCGTATTAACTCAAGGCCGGTGTGGCGCACGATTGCTAATGAGAGTTAACTGCGCGCCACACCGGCCTTGCTCCGTTCCCATGGCTCTCTAGTCCATCCCCTCTAGGCAAATCACTCCAGCCCACCACCTCGAGCGTCAATGGTGGTAAAATCTGTTCAGCTTAATGGCTCCGTGGATTTCCCACACCTCCTTCCTTCCAGGTTTTCGGCACCAGTGTAATGATGTTAAGAAGGAGGGAAGGAGGAGGAGGGGAATTGGCGAACGTTCAACATAATACTTTAATCTTAAAATAAACAAATATCAAAATGAAAGTAAAGACGACTTTCGACCCCTAACAGACGACTGCCACACAAACATGAACAGAACACAACGTAAAACAGTCCAGGTCTGGTCCTCTCTCATCCTTCACTGTCATCACTCTTCCTTTTATCCTTCCAGAGCTCCTCTGTGAGAAAATCGAGGCTCATTATCAATCGCGCCACCGGCCTCGCTCTGTTCCCACGGCTCTCGGCCCCACTTGCTTGCCATAAAGTCATTCAAATGGTTTAATATTTAGAAATATAAATATTGATTAAGAACTTGTTTTAGACTAATGTGGGGTCTAATATCCCACATCTGGACTAACAAGTGAGGCCTCTACGAAGGTGACAGTGGTGATGCATGCTCCCCTGTCTGGTTAATATTGGATAAAACAGACAATATCTTTTCCCTCCAAGGACTTAACTGGAACAGGATATCCTACAAAGCACGCAGTGAATTATTGACCTTCAAAACCTTAGACATAGTTGTCTTTTCATGTCTTATCCAGCTATTATAAATCTTGGCTAATTTGGTTGCATGAGCAAATTAATTGATTACAAAACAAGTACATAGTTATTCTCTGTAAGCCGGCTAAATGAGCAGACACTGTTACTGCATTCCTGACATGGGTCAGACCCTCAGTCACCTCTCCGATACCAAATACAGACATTGCCTGTAACATAAATACCAGAATATATACACTGTTTTTTATTCTTTTTTTAATTCTTTTTTAGAAAACTACGCTTTACAGTTCATTATAGAATACAAAAAGAGAGATTGCAAATCCACTCCTTTCAAGTGTTATTTACCTATTATTTCCCTCTGATTTTAGGGATAACACATGGGCGGGGTTAGGTTTAGGGATATGGATATAGTTAGCATAAAATTTACGAGAAAGTTGTTTCAGGATCAACAAAATATGTTGACCCAGGAACGCATCTAACTAGGCAAAATCAGGATGTGTGGGAAGGATGTTGATATAAATGACAATTGCATGCATACATATTTTGTTATTATTATTATTAACAACAACAAGTACTACTAAAAAAATTTTTTTTTTTTATTAATTTTATTTATGTATTTATTTATTTTTTGTATCTTGGTCTAATATTTTTATTTAAAAGTTGTTTTTCTCTTTTGTTGGTCTACAAAGGCAACATCTTTCCAAGTACCTCACATGCAACCTGCTAAATTATCTCCTGGGGTCCACATTCCCCTGCCTGGGAATCACTGATCTGAGAATTCTCTAAAGGACTGTTTGGTGTGCTCATTCCAGTAACTGACTTTGTTGTGTTTATAAGAGACGATAAGCTGGATTGTTGCTTTGAAAGGCAGGTCAGTGAACTGGGACAGTTCTTGGCTTCTTTTTTCGCCTGATTTACTTAAAGCTGACCTGTTTCCTGCTGGACTGAATCTGGACCTGACTCACAGCGGGGGGTTGGGAGAATGCCAAGGGCCCCGTCTGTGCTAGAATTGATAGTGGCCCCATAATCCACAGTCCAGTCTCCAGAGATGAGAAGGACAGTTCAAGCCACTGGCAGCAGCTCGCAGCAAACACAATGTGGCTGTAATCATACTGTGCTTGTCTGTGCTACTGTCTGTGCTCGTTTTTACTGGCATATGAATATTCAAAACATCTTCTGGCGGTTAGATTCTGTAAACCAAAGTACATCTGATCAGTTGTTGATGGCCAAAGAGCACTGGCTGAAAATGTTATTTGTTTGTATTCTGGATGTCCATCTGTAAAAATCTAAACAATTTTGGAATGTTGTATTTTAGCACTTCTCTCATTACTGCCTCCCCAAACACAATCATTATATTACTTATTTGCTAAAGGAGTTAATTCAAAATGTATATGTGAGAAATAATTCTGTTAAAATAATTCTGTTGGACATTTTTACTAATGTAATGTCTGATCTCAGGATAGCTGTTATTTGTTTATTTGTATTTAATTAGAAAATTGAATACTAGACACTATGTGTCATGATTCTGCCTTAGTATCCTTGATTTTCCTAGTCGTGAGGCAGGATCATGACAGAATCATGTTTTGTGTACAAGCGCATGGCCGATTGTTTGGGCCATGTGCTTGTGTTGTCTCGTTACGTTACCCCGCCCCCTTGTTATCCTCGTCTCGTCATTATTGTCTAGTCAGTTTCACCTGTCCTTGTCATTAGTGTTCCCTTTATAATCCCCTTGTGTTTGCTGTCCTGTGTCGGTTCATTGTTTGACTCTGTTCGATGTTGTGTGAGTTTAGCTGTAAGTAATTCATTGAGAAGTCTGTTATTTGAGAAGTGTCTGTTCCTGTCTTTGTTTTGTTCCTGTCTTAGTTTCAAGTCATAGTCTGGTGTGTTCTACCCTGTCTTGTTTTGCCCCCTCGTGGGTTTTGTTTTCCCTTTTTGTTCATAATAAACCGTGTGCTGTGACTACTGTCTGCGATTGTGTTCATTCCCTTCTTCACCCTTCCAACCTCACTATGGCTGAGGAATATTAGGAATTGATATATGTATTTATGTACATTTATATAACATGATGCAATAAAAGCTAGGGGGTGAAATACATATATGTGACCCTGGATCACAAAACCAGTCTTAAGTAGCACGGGTAAATTTGTGGGAATAGCCAACAATACATTGTATGGGTCAAAATTATCATTTTTTTCTTGTATGCCAAAACTCATTAGGATATTAAGTAAAGATCATGTTCCATGAAGATATTTTGTAAATTTCCTACCATAAATGTATAAAATATTTATTTTTGTGAGTGAATGCAGCACAATCGCAAACATAAATGGACAACTTTAAAGGCGATTTTCTCAATGTTTCGATTTTTTGCACCCTCAGATTCCAGATTTTCAAATAGTTGTATCTCGGCCAAATATTGTCCTGTCCTAACAAACCATACATCAATGGAAAGCTTATTTATTCAGCTTTCATGTGATGTATAAATATCAATTTAAAAAAAATGACCCATGTGACTGGTTTTGTCATCCAGGGTCACATATTTTGCCCACTAGATCTTATTGAATCAGTAAATTTTTGCACCTTTTGTTATAGTTGTGTATCTGGTATAGTTGAGTACATCTTTATCATACTTTATCATCACTTTATCATATGCATCAGATGCGTTAATGATTTTCCACCTTGGAAACTGCATTTTCTAAATGTCCTGTATTTCTGTTTTTTTTTTTTAGGACAGTGCAGAGAATGAGGTGGACAGAAATAAATGCTGTACGCTCTGTAACATGTTCTTCACATCTGCCATCGTGGCTCAGTCCCACTACCAGGGCAAAACGCATGCTAAGAGAGTGCGCTTGGTGCTGGGGGAGTCGCCAAGTCTACCCACACCCACAGGTAAGATAAGCTAAACTAAATAGACATTTAATCTAGTTTTTTTTATTACTTGATAAAAACGTGCAGAAAATATTTTTTCTTTATAAAATATTTTCCTTTTTTTTTTTTTTTTTCACTTTTACTAATGACAGAGTAGAGACACTGTACAGTAGTGGATTAAATTAGATAGCCAGAGGTGTGCTCAGACAGTTATGAATCAGAGCTGTACGAACAGTGACTGGTTCATGCTTGAAGCCCAGAGCACGAAACTCAACCTAGAGTTCAGTTCTGCTTTAAGCCCTCCGGCCCAGCTGTGTGTGGAGCGGTGATGAAGCTTTACACGAGCTCCAGTGAGCATCCTAGAACACTGCATGGATCCACAGACACAAAGGCATCTAGAAACATAATATTCCACTGTTGAGTATTGTAGAGTAGCTAAGTCTAGAGTCTGTTAAATGTGCAAAACTGTGATAAGGATGCAGTAAGCAAACAATCACTAAGTGGACGTTTTGTTTCCTTTAGTTCCCATATCATTCTAATATGCTGATCTGGTGCTTAACATTTCTTAGTATTATCAATGTTAAAAAAACAGTTAATGCCTATATTGTTTATAAATGACCCCAAATGGTAGTGTGTTTTACAGCCTTTTAATGTATTCAGTATTTGTCTTGATCATTTTTGTATTTTCTCTGAAAAATAAACAAAAATGTATGCAAAAAATAAGCAATGCTTTTAAAACATGTCTATTAAAAAGTAAATAAATGTTGATGGATCCTTTAACACATTTTGTTGATTGTAAGTAACGTTGCACCTACATGTCTACTAACTCTCATTAGAGTGTTAGTAGAGTATTAGTAGATTGGTAGGGTTAGGGTTAGAATAAGTTGACATTTACTTGCAAAGTTACTTATAGTCAGTAGAATGTCTGTTGGGGGACCATAACAATAAAGAGTTATCAGATATTAAGCAGACATTATTCTAATAATGTACTGAGAGTTAGTTGACTTATAGTCAACAGAATGTTTGAAAGGGACCATCAAAATAAAGTGTTACCGCGACTCCTGTCTAAAGTTAAGTAATTTATTTTGTTTAAAAACTTTGAGAAAGTGATTCATGCTTTTATTACTTCTAAACTTGACTACTGTAACTCACTTTATTCTGGGATTAGTCAAACAGCCTTGTCCCGATCACAATTGGTTCAAAATGCGGAAGCTAGACTTCTGACAGGGGTCTATAAACAAGATCATATTACTCTGGTTTTACACTGGTTGCCTGTGCATAGATTTTAAAATTGTATTTATTGTTTACAAATCACTAAATGGTATGCCTCCTTCATACTGATTTATTGACTGAGCACCATGTAACTAGATCTCTCCCGTCTTCTAACCAGAGACTCTTGTCGAGCCCCAAGACTCTGGAATGATTTTCCCATTTCTATTAGAATGGCTTCTTCTGTGTCTATTTTTAAGTCTAAGTTAAAAACCTATCTGTTCGATAAGGCTTTTAATTCTGGTTGAAGCACTCTTGTCCTTGTCTTATGTTTGCCACATGTTTACTATGTAATTAATAATATTAACTGCTTTGTATTTTTGTCTTTGTGTTATTGGTGTTTTTTAGTCATTTTGTTGTAAAGCACATTGGTTAAATCTGGTTGTAGTAAATAGTGCTATATAAATTAAAGTGCCATTGACATTGCCACTAGTAAAAAATCCTCTCATAGGGCTGAAATAGTCTAAAACGTTTTGGGTTACTTGACTGTAACCCTGTTCCCTGAAAAAGTGGGAACAAGATTCTTCGTTGCTCAGCGCAATAGGTACACCATTGTGTGTGTCCGGTTGTGAAGCATGTGTGCAAACATGCCAATGAACTTGGCCTTAGATAACCTCTGAAAATGACGTAATTGGAATGCACTCTCGTCAGCGGCTATAAATAGATGTGCCTTCAGTTATAACTTTGTCTGAAGAGACGTATGGACACATCCTCAGTGTGGCAATATAGCGCAGCATCTTATTCCCGCTTTTTCAGGGAACAGGGTTACAGTCAAGTAACCTGAGACTTTACCTTTCAAAAGCTTCTATCTATGCTGCGTTGCTCAGCTCTGTGGGAACGAGAATACCAACACTGCCACACAGGAGGTGTGTGGACCCCTCAAGGTTGTGTAGTGTGGGCTCACAAGCACGCAAAATGTCTCAGACATGAGCTTGGGATGTTGACTCAAAGACGTGTGAGCCTGGAGTCACATGACCATCCAAACTATAAAATCCAATGAATGTATGCGAAGAGGACAACCCTGCATCATATACTTGTTTCAAGGGGGCGCCCCGTGCCAAAGCTTTGGAGGATGCGAACCCCCGGTAGAATGAGAGAGAATTCAGAGACAACCAGAGGAGACATTCTGCTGTCCCTTGAGAGGCAAAGAGGTCACCTTTTCTTAGTAAAATCTTTCCCATATCTGCTCCCAAGAGTGTAAATCACCCTAAGGACTTTAGGACTTTGTCCGAAACCTGTAGCAGAGCCTGCTGCGCTAGCAATTTATGTAGGCGACTACCGTAGTGTTGTCCACCCTCACCAGGACACGGTAGCCCCTTATCTTCTGGAGGAAGTACTTCAGGGCCAGAAATACACCCATCGATTCGAGACAATTGATGTGCCAATCGAGATGATGACTTCTCCACATTTCTTGGGCTGGAACGCCATCTTAGTCCGCTCCCCAGCCCGTACAGGAAGTGTCTGTCACTGGCATTTTGCAATGACAACATGCACCTAGAGTGGGACCCAAGAGGAACCGGGTTCTAAGCCACATAGAAAGGGAATGGAGCCCACAGTGCGTAACCCTTGCCATAAACATGGATTTTAGAAAGTGCACGAAGCATTCAGCGCATGCACTTAGCATAAACATAGATTTTAGAAAGGGAACAAAGCACTCAGTGCATGCCCTTGCACTTATTTGCCTCTGGGGATTGACCCTGGGGATTTTGGATGAAATCCCCTGGCTTTGAGCCACAACCGAAACTGTCTAATGTGCAATAGGCCCATAGGTATCACCATAGACGCAGCTGCCATAAGACCTAGAACTCTTTAAAATGTAATTTCCTGACCTAGCCTGATGTTCGTGCACTTTCTAAAACAATCTGGCCAGTATCAGCCAGTCATCTATGTAATTCAAAATGTGGATGCCCTGGAGTCGCAGCGGAGCCAGAGTTGCATCCATGCATTCTGTGTATGTGTGGGGTGACAAGGCTAGGTCGAATGGAAGGACCCAAGGTTGGTAAACTAAAAGCGAACCTCAGGATATTCCTGTGTTGTGCCAGAATTTCCATATGAAAATATGCATCCTTGAGACTGACTGTGATGAACCAATCTTTGTGTTAAGATTGCGACAAAATTATCTCGATAGTTAGCATCTTTAACCTTTATGTTCTGAGAGAATGGTTCAGACCGCATGGATCTAAAATCGGACGCAACCCCCCAACTTTGTTTTCCCTTTTTTTTTGAGGAACCAGAAAGTACTGACTGTAATAGCCTGACTCTCTATCTGGGAGGGGAACACATTCTATGGCCCCTTTGCCCAGAAGAGATTGCTGATCTCTTTTTTTTTCTTTTTTTTTTTGTCTTGTGGCAGCAAATGCACCTGTCTTGTGACAGCAAATGTACCGGCTCCGGTTCACGGTAGTGGAGAACATGCCGTTGCACTGTCCTCCGCCTAAACTAAAGAGGCGCCGGGACGCACTTTGGAGTCAGGCAAGAGGACATCCTGATCTGGAGAGAGAGTAAGCGATAGGGGCGGACCCGTCTCTCGCTCCTCAGCCAGACAGCCATGCTAAACTCACAATCCCATTGTGGGTACTAGCCCTTGGAAGCAAGCAAGACGAGCACAAAGTTTAACAGTGAACATTTTACAGTGCTCATGATCGCCATGCTCCAACACAAGGGCAGCATGCTCTTCCTCCAAACACACAAAGCAAAACTGATGTGTATTGTATTCAGGCATGGGCCATGAACAAGGACGCACACAACGCTTACTTTGCATGATGCTCTTTTTCTCTTTCTCTTTCACACACTCAGAAAAATTTCCGCACACTACCAGTTGGATTCTAACTCTTAGCAAAGCGTAGCACACAAAAAAAGTGTAGCGCACACACACACACACACACACACACACACACACACACACACACACAGAAACACACATATACACACAATATGGTATCTGATGACAAAGAAACCTGAAGGCGCACCTGTTGCACATCTATTTATAGCCTCTGACGAGTGTGCATTCCAATGACGTCATAGTTAGAGGTTATCTAAGTCCAAGTTCATTGGTGTGTTTGCACACATGCTTCACAACCAGGCACACACAATACCCAGAGTGATGAGCAGCTCAGCATAATGAGAAGCTTTTGAAAGGGACCAGCATTTGTAAGAATTTCAGCTGAATTAATTGCATAAGTTTAATACTTCGGGTTTGGCGTTTTATTATAGAGCATTAATCAGAATGTCTGAGAAATATCAATACAGTTTGCTGTATATAATTCTGCCAAAAACATTATGTTTATGTCTCTGGTGATATTTACAATCCTAACAAATGGTTTAATCTATGCTCAGTGTAAATGAATAATTCAGAACTTGTTTACAAATGACTGTACATAGTGTTATGTATAGCAGTTCAAACAGTATAATTAGATTTCTTTTTTCCAGTTAATGGTTTTTTAAATTTTTATGTAGAGCCACAGTTTGAAGTGATGAAGACAAGCTCATGCATCTGAGGCATCACTGATCAGAAGTTAAGCAGCTAGTGTGTTATCCTTCATGTGGTGCAGAAATAGTCAGTCAGGTTGCAGAGAGGTCTTGTATCTGTTTTCTAGCTTGAAGCACAATACTGCCTGAGAATAAGTTAATGCAACTGCCAGAGGCAGCAGTGAATACATGTGACTCAGGGTCAATGTCATGTATAGGCTTACTTGAAAATATTATTGACCTTAAATGGTAAATAAAAAGAAAGAGCAAGCCATTCTCATCAGCCCATTGATCCATGCACATACTTACCTAACTAACCTTCAGCCCACTTAACCACCGACCTACTGGTGTAAACATGGCATAACTGTAGGTTGCTTATGGTTGCCAAGCAACTAACTCAACTAATTTCCAATGGCTTTTAACATGGCTCGAATCAAACATATTACTATTTAGATTTTTATAAACTCAGGTGACATAATGTATAGCTTTTAGCCATTAAAAAAAGAAAGAAATTAACTGCCTAAGGGGCTGTTTACATTACACCGTTTTCAACTAAAAAATAGTTTTTGGCTGTTCATTTACACGACAATGGCGTTTTGGGGGCATGAAAACGTGTTTCAAAGTGCATGTTTTTGAAAAAGATACCGTTATCCTCTCCAACAAGTTGATTTCAAGAGTTTACACTTACAAATAATCAGATTAAAGCAGTATGTGTATTTGCCCGGCTGTCCAAAGAGAGGGCTCCGAGCTCTGTATTTTGGCCCGAAACCTGGAGTACTCCCCACTTATCTCTGGTTAGGATAGTAACCAGGCAAGTGTGAGAAGACGGGGTGGTGGAGGGATGTAGAAAACTGCAGAGGAACATAGGTGAGTGGGATATGTGTGTGTGTGTGTATATATATATATATATATATATATATATATATATATATATATATATATATATATATATATATAGGCCTCCTCTCATGCTGATTGGATAGAACATTTGAACGTGTTTTTCCCGAACTTTGATGTTTCACAAACATAATTTGTGAAAACAGTCACATCATGCACGTGCGTATTATGTGTTCAGTCTATTGGCGCATTTCTTTGCAAAGTGACAACGCCAAATACTGGCCTTCCATGAATAATACACCGTTTTTAGTCGTTTTCACATAACCATGTGAACGGGGATGGTTTTGACAACGGTGTTGTCTTTTCCGTTTTTAGTACATTGTTGTCATTTAAACATACCCTTTATTACGTGAAGCATTTAATTCAATAAAATATGAAACATTGGTATCGCTACATGTTTTATATATTAAAGACATTTGCGATGTTAGAAAATATTTATATTTTAAATAAATACTGTTCTATATATATATATATATATATATATATATATATATATATATATATATATATATATATATATATATATATATATATATATTGTAGAAAGTCTCTAATTAGAGACTTTGAATTGATGTGTTACAGATTTCCATCAGCATTGGGCCCTCAACAGATCCACCCCTTAATTGGATGTTGCACTGTGAAACGCAATGGATTCGCAATGGACACTTTCAATCACTTGAGCTTTTGTCACTGGATATTTGCCAGTTTGGAAAGTCATCAGTGTGGGCGGTAATAAACACTAAACTTGGGCTAAAATTGCTGCTGTTTTCTGTGTGAGACAAATTTGTTTTAACATGTTTTCAGTCTCTCGACCCATATTTGACTACGTTCACTTTAAAGTGATCTTAACCACATCACAAATGTCTACTTTCTGCCATCAGGACAAATATGTGGCATGTGTTTCTATCTTTAGTCTGTCAATGACTATTGAATTTCATTTCCTGTCATAAGGGGGGAATGATTTCAATTAAGCTGGGTAATGTTTCTTACAGCCCTCTAGACTAATTCAACTAATGTGTCTGGTTATCCATACAGTAGATATTATAACACACTCTCAATGGTTAGAGTGAGAATCATCATAGTTCACTGAAGTCAGAATTCTGTGGGTTATTCGCTCCATTTTGACTCGTGTTTTAGTCTTTTGTGACAAAGATGAATCTCAGATGGAGATCACATAGTGGACAGCTTTATAAAGTATTAGCGAACCAATATGAAAGGGCTTTTCCACAAATGTGTGGAGAAAGTGGTAGAACAGGGGTTTCAGGAAAGATTAGAGTCAAAACTAACCTTCATGAAAATCCAGAGTGCTGCTCGCTCGGGAAAACTCATCAGACGAGGATCGGTGCTGACAGTCGAAGCGGATGTGATTGAGTTGCCCTTGAGGTTTATACCTGTCCAACCCCCGTGTTTTTTTTCTGCTCTTCTTGTCACTCCAGCTGTAAAACCATCTTTGCTTTGGGGTTCAACTACAACATCTGCCTCTGTACACCATGCCATGCTCTGTAAAAATAAATACAAAGATGTGTGTGTTAGGGATATATATACAATTATTTTATTTGGAAGACCTGCATTATGTTGAATGTGATTTCACAAAGTACAACATGTTCCTGGAACAACACCTTTGTTGATCCTGGAACAAATTTCCAAACAACCAATCAGATTTGAGGGACACGTTTACAGTTTCTTTAAGCTTACAACCAGGGTTAGGTGCTTCTACACATGTTATTCACCTATCTTTTCCCTCTGACTTTAGGGATAACTTAAGGGTTAGGTTTAGGACAACATTTTCATACAGGAATGTTGTTCCTGGATCAACAAAATATATTGATCCAAGAACATCACAACGAAAATCACTATAAGCATAAATGCAGAGTTTTTAAGATCTGAGTTTTAAGATCAAGAGTTTTAAGAGTCAAGATCCAACAGACCCTGATCAGACGCCGAAAGGATGTTTACACCGCATTATTTTTTGCTTTTGAAAGGAGCACACGAGATTGAAACAAAACGCATGGGTCTTGAGATAGATTAACTATTTTTTAACTTGAAACACCTTCTTTAAAACCCTCATAATTATTTAGAAATGCTGTGAATTTGTTACGAAAGCAGTGCATTGATGACTGTATCGGATAAAGCGGATTAATTTAGAGTCGCAACTTCTCAGAGAGGATTTTAACTTGCTGACAGATCAACAGTTGCACACTGTCAGCATGCTAAAAATCCTGCTTGAGAAGTCTCTAAATTCTAAAAATACTACAAGTACACTAAATTCACCATTCAACTAGTCTGTAAGGATGTCCACTGAAGGCAAGTTTGTAGAGAACCCAAGTGCAGTTTATTTACAAAACGTGATCAAACATAAAACAAAGGCATGACGTGGCAGTAACTCAAAACATGGACATGACCAGAACGCTTATCAACATCACTTGCCAATATTTGACAAGGACACATGGCAAACTTGAGGGCTTAAATACACACAAGACTAATGTCTAGACAAGAGACACCTGTGAACAATGAAACAATTAACCAATGACAACATGACAATAGAACACATGGCAGGATCACATGACTTGAACAGGGGATCATATGACAGACATGAAGAACATGAAACAAAACCAAATTGTGACAGAAATGTGTATAAATAAGAGTGTAGAGAGAAATGAAAGAAGAGAAGGGAAATGGAAATATGAGAAAGCTAACTGGACTGAGTATGTGAAAATGGAGGAGGATGATTTAGACATAAATGATGTAAGAAATGGCGATGACATAGAAGCTATAAGTGAGAAAATTATAGGGTTCATGAAAAATGCAGCAGTTAGTAATATTCCTAAAAGCAAAGGAAGAAGAATGATTAAAATGGTACCATGGTGGAATAAGGAGTGTGATGTAGCATTAGAAGGAAAAGGAGAGGGTACAAGAAGGTAAGAAGAAGGCATAACTATCAAGAACTAATGGAATATAAGAGAGAACAGACAAAAGTTAAAATTGTGGTAAGAAGGGCAAACAGGTAACATTGGAGAGATTTCTGAGACAGAATAGGGAAAAGTACATCAATAGAAGAGGTATGGAATATGATTAGAAGGATGAATGGAATAAAGAAGGAGATTCTGTTTTAAATGAAGTGGAAGTTATAGCAGTAGAATACAGTGATAAAGCAGAAATGTTTTGTAATACATTTATAAATGTAAACAGTACGGAAAATCTGACTAAATAATTTAAAAAAAAAGGGAGGAAATATTAAAAGAACATCCTCATCTATTGGAAAAAAGAGATGAAAGAGATAATACAATGGATGTCCCATTTGGAATGACGGAACTAAAACGAGCACTGAGGAGAATGAGAGAAACAACTCCTTGTCAAGAGGAAATCAGATAGTATATGATTAAGCAGTTAAGCAAGGAATTGTTGAACGTAATGTTAGAGTTCTATAATAAAATCTGGGAAATGGGTACTACCACAAAGTTGGAAAGAGGCACTGGTATTGCCAATAAGGAAACCAGGGAAGGATCTAAGTAAGCTGGCTAATTTTAGACCAATAGCCCTTACATCTCATGTAGGGAAAGTGATGGAGAGAATGATAACGGACAGATTAGTGTATTTTTTGGAAAAAGAAGGAAAATTATCACCTTATCAAAGTGGATTTAGGGTAGGAAGAGGAACTATGGATCCGGTTATGTGTCTGGAAGCGGAAAAAAAAAAGCTCTATCAAATAAAGAAGCAGTAATAGCAGTATTTTTCGATATAGAAAAAGCATATGACATGTTATGGAGAGAGGGTCTGATGGAGAAGATGGGGATAGGAGGAATAATGTTTAATTGGATTAGTGACTTCCTTAAGCAAAGAACAATAAGAGTGAGACTAGGAAACTCTATATCATCTCAAGGAATAATAGAAAATGACACTCCTCGTGGAAGTGTAATAAGTCTAGTGCTTTTTATAATAATGATAAATTATATTTTTAGTAAGGTGGATAGGAGTATTGGAAGATCATTGTTTGCAGATGATGTGGCTTTGTGGTTCAGAGGAAGAAACAATAAGTATATTATGGGGAAAATGCAGAAGGCTGTGGATGAGATAGTTGAATGGTCATACAATTGGGGATTTAAGTTTTCTGTGGAGAAGTCACAAACTATTATATTTTCTAACAAGAAAGTAGATAATGAATGGAAGTTAAGAATATATAACAAAGTAATGGCACGAGTGACATCAATTAGATTTCTAGGAATGTGGCTGGATACTAGATTTACATGGAAAGAACATATTGATAAGGTAGTGAGTAAGTGTAAAAGAGTTTTGAATGTAATGCAGTGTATGGCAGGACAAGAGTGGGGAGCAGATAGAGGGGTGCTACAAACAGTTTATATAGCAATGATAAGATCTGTGCTAGACTATGGATGTATAGCATATGGGATGGCTGCAAAATGTCATTTAGAGAAATTGGACAGAATTCAAGTGCAAGCATTGATAATTTGTTATGGGGCATATCCAACAACACCTATTGCAGCAATGCAAGTAGAGATAAATGAAATGCCGCTTGATATTAGAAGACAACAGTTAAGGGCAGTATATTGGACAAATATTAAGAGTCAGGATGAAGTACATCCAACAACGAATATACTAGGAATGTCTTGGGAACAAGGAATGAATAAACAAAGAGTTTGGATGGGTTGTTGAAGGAGATACTAAGAAGATGGGGATAGGCAGAAATAGATGTGTACCAAGAGTGATGTACCCACATTACCCTTTATGGATACTTCCTCAGCCAATAGTAGATTTAACTTTAGTGAAGATAAGACAAAAAGAAGGAAGTAGTGAGATGGAAGTAATGAGAACAACAGAATATTTAGGGCTTAAGTATGGAAATAATATACAGATATACACAGATGCTTCTAAAAAAGGGGGGAGAGTGGCAGTCAATGTTCCAAAGTTACAGAAAGTGATCAACTGTCAGTATATGCAGGTGAACTGATGGCTATTCTGCTAGCAATACAAATAATTAAGGAAATAGAAATACAAAATGCGGTCATATGTTCAGATTCATATTCAGCAATAGTCAGGATTGATAACCAAAAGTCAGAATCAAGGCCAGACATAGTAATAGAAATCCTTCAAAATCTCTTTGAGTTAAAACAAGGTAGGATAGAAGTACAGTTTATGTGGGTTCCAGCCCATGAGGGAATTAAAGGGAATGAAAAAGAAGATAAATTAGCCAAGCAAGCAGTAGATTACGAAATGGTAGAAATTGAACTACCACACAGTATAAGAGAAATACAATCAAAGAAAGTGATTAAAAAGTGGCAACAGTATTGGGATAATGAGACTAAAGGGAGACATTTATATGCAATCAGTGTTGGGGAAGTTACTTTTAAAAAGTAGTGTTTGCTCGTTACTCGTTACTTCTTAAAAAAGTAATCAGTTACTTTACTTAGTTACCCCCTATGGAAAGTAACGTTTTACATTACTCGTTACTTTTACGTTACTTTTATGTTGCTTGACTTTGGGCAAAACCCAATATCTGTTCCTAAATGTTTAGGCCTACATAAAGTTATACTATGGAGGACATAACAGGTATTTCTTTTGTGATCTTTATTATAAAAAATAGTATCAATAGGCTCCTTAGGAACACAATGGGTCGTACTGTATGTCTCAAAATAAAACATACCTCATCTAAATCTAAAAAAAAGAGAGATTTTGAGAAAAAAACAAGTTTGTGAAAAACCTGTATAAACTGAACACCAAAGAACAATATTAACTATTGAACGATGGTGACACGTTCATGAAAAATGTCACAAAGAACAGACAAAAGTAATGATTATGAATATGTCAAATATAGCAAGGAGACATTTCAATTGTTTATTAATAAACAAGTGTTTTCTGTGTCAGTGTCGGCTGCAAAGAAGAAGTTGAGAATGCTGACTCGCGATCTTCGCAGTAGTGAAGGCCTATTAGCCTACAGTACAGAGAAATTCAATGTCGGAGCGGGATTTGAATGAGCGCCATCTTACCGGTGAGCATGTGGGGGGAGAGGTACGATTTTTGAACAATCATCGAATATTATTTTGCTTGATATGCCAATCCTTAATATTTGGTGTTTTAAATGCCTTGTTGAGGTCTCTGTGAAAGTTTTAAAGCAGTCTTTTAGTGCCGCTTTCAGTCACGTCCGTAACATTGTTTTTTTCCTCATAAATGCGAACAAGAAAAAATAAAATAAAATTAATATTTTGTGTTCTGTGGAGAGCCAACCCTTCTTCATCCGGTGGGTAGTATTACTTTTGGTTTGCGCAGTGTAATTCACAGAATTGATTGCTCTGCTACCAGCCTCTGTCACGTACCATGTGGAGCTTGTGACTATTGGGCAAGCGCGCGGCTGAGAAGGCAGTGTCGCTGTCAAATCTGTCCCTGGGAAAAATAACATTGCGCCGAATTGAAAAAGGAACTACGTTTCGTTACCAAATTTTCAGTAGTAGCGCGTTAAATTACTTTTTACCCGAAAAAAGTTGTTACGTTACTGTAACGCGTTACTTTGTACAATACAAAAGAAAGTGGGAAAAGGTAGAAAGAGTGGGGGAAATAGGAGGGACGAAAATATAATTACAAGATTAAGGATGGGACATACAAGTTTGAATACAACATTATATCTAATATCTAAACATCCAACGGGAATGTGTGAGAAATGTGGACAGAGTGAAACTGTAGAACATGTGATTATAAATTGTAAGGATTATGATAAGAGAAGAAATATGGAAGAATGAAGGTAAAGAGTTAACATTAAAGAATATATTAGACTCGGATATAGGAAATAGTACGGTAAAGGTGTTGTTTCAGTTTCTGAATAACACAGGATTAATTAAAAGAATGTAGGAGAAATGTATATATATATATATAAGAGAGGTAGAGGGTGCGGATAAGATGATGATATACTGTGGGTAAAGGAAAGAATATCTGAAGGAAAACAAGGATATAGTAAATTATTGGGAGTTAAAGGGGTGAATACTGGAGGAGCTGAACACACAGCACCAGTGGGTATATGGGATATATAGTGGAGATGTTTAGAAAGTATTAAGAGGAATAGGAAACTGTTTCTGAGCCAAGATACCTGATGATGGCAGTAATGCACACTTTAGTGCGGTTGCCAATAAAATACAGAAGAAGGAGAAGGAGAAGGAGAAGAAGAAGAAGAAGAAGAAGAAGAAGAAGAAGAAGAAGAAGAAGAAGAAGAAGAAGAAGAAGAAGAAGAAGAAGAAATCGTGACATAGTCAAGCATCCTGACCCAACCCTAATGTCTGTATGCATGTTTGGTCAGACTGAAATCTGGTTTTAAGTGATCCATGCACAGTGATATAAATCATCATGCTCATCCGAGTGAGAAGTGGGTGGTGAGAACAGAGAGGTGTAGTTACAGTATGTGTTCTTGGTTGCTACAGTATGAGAAATCAACTAAATTAAATGACCAACTTCCTAGCAACCAGTGTCCAATTTAAGATTCCATATATGTGTTTTATATACACATACTTATATATATATATATATATATATATATATATATATATATATATATATATATATATATATATATATATATATATATATATATATATATATATATATATATACACAATCTGGTAGATTCAACAAATTGTTGCTATGATAATTTTTAGAATGCAAACTTTTAACCTAAAAGCTATTAAGCATTACTTTGTTTATTTGAAAAGCTCTTGCAGTTTTACTACAATGGGACTCTGAAAGTGCAGTAAACAATCATAGTGTGTTTAGCTCATTCTAACCTGCGGCAGTGTCATGTCCTGTGGCTATTTGGGGTTGGTAACCATGGAAACAGTCCCCATGGTGTCTTTGAGAGTGTCACCTGGAAGATCAATCCATTTGCTTGCTTTTTCCTCATAAGATGGAGCAAGGTAACCTAACTCAGGGGTGAATTTTCATCTCCACATGTGATGACCCTCTTTTGACCTGCATAGATCAGGCTTGGAGCCATCAGTGTGTTTGCCAGCAGGGTAGTTTCAGCTGCGCTCAACAGAATTGTTATTGTTTGTTTTGATATTGAACTGGCTCATATATGCTATATTGATGGAAGTTTATTCTGTTCTGTGCAGAGTCGGCCCCGCCCACCCCTCAGACCACAGACACACCCCCTCCCACGTGGCAGCCACTGACCAATCACGGAGAGGCGGGCAAGTACTGCTGCTTGTGTGGCGCCTGGTTCAACAACCCACTGATGGCACAGCAACACTATGAAGGCAAGAAGCACAAGAGAAACGCGGCCAGGGCGCGATTGCTGGAGCAGCTGGCTGGCAGTCTAGATGCCAACGAAAGTACAGGTCAGTCTTCAATTGAGTGTTAAAGTTCAATTTAACAACAAAAATCTAAATCTTGTTTCCTCTTGAGTGAATAACTAAACTAAAACGGGCTAAAGAGCTACAAGGATGCAGTTCAGAGACCATGCATTTTGTAGAACACGTTTCTTACATCCAGAAATCTTTCAGGTCACATACAGCACAGTACCTCACCTTCCTCTGCTTCCCACAGTCAGTGACTTTGTGCTCTTCAAATGCATATTTCACATTGATGTAATCACTAGACATGTTAGTCATACAGTGTGTAATACAGGTGTCTTGACAGATCCCATAAGCCAGTTCAAATAAACTGTGAGTCACATCGCAGTGGTTGCTCTGGGTTTTCAACAAGGTCGAGTCGAGTATTGCCTTCGGATACATCTCAAGAACTAGATCCATAAGCCTTGAGGGTTACTTTCCCCAAGGCAAATTAGCAAAAGGCTTGTCACTTGTCTTTAGAAAATAAGACTTAAAGCACTTTGATTCCGATTCTGCTACTGAAATGTACAAGTCAGTCTGATTCAGGCTTCTTTTGTTCAGTAGTTGTTTAAAGACTTATTCAGTGACATTGTTACTGCATAACCATGAAAATGAAAGACTGAACAATTTCAACACTAATACAAAGTATAAGTCATTTGTATTTTTTTTTTAACAAACCTATTTTAGTTCACTCAAAAACACAAAAAAGTGACCTTAAAGAAGAATCCAAAAGAAGATATTTTGATATTTGTTGTCCATAAAATGATATCCTGAAAACACTGATTGGCTGATCAAAGTGATTGGCATCTAAACTTATATATTTACACACACACAATGTTGTTTGGACCCCAATGATTTTCATAATATCCGGTTGGAACATGAATGAGTAAATATTGACATTTTCAATTTTGGGTGAACTGTTCCATTAAAAGCTTTTGTTCTCTTACGAGAGGTTCTCTCGTATTGCGTAAGTTGCTTACGCTACGGGTAAAGTCATCTTTTTTCGAGATATTGAAGCCAAAAATTATCCTTAATTTTCCATTTATTGTCAACGCATTGCAGCAGCCAGCAGACCTAGAGCAGGCTATCTTGCGTGCTCATTGGCTGCCCTGCGGCAACTGCTGCAGCCTACCACTGAGCCTCGTGCATGACGTCGCGCCCTCTACGCGTCACAGCCCGCCAAAATGGGAGTGGCTTAGCATATAAAAGTCAGGCTCAGAGGCTGCGTCACTGATTTCATCATCTTCAGCGAAGCTCTCCGCATCACTGTACTCTGAGAGAAGCCGCCGCCGTTGAAACCAGCGACCAGCACGCAGAGGAAAGAGCCTGAGGAAGCCGGTCGTCTTCGCCGCCTTCAGCCTTCCGTGCCTGCTACGCCATCCGGCGACGAGTATCCTTTTAGTGCTATTGCTTTCTGTGAGTGTTTGCTGCTGCCACACTCACTTTCTAGTTTTTCTAAAAAAACGCTGTCAGCCCGCCGCGCCCAGACCTCCGGTTCAGTTTCCCGAGCCCACGAAGTGCGGCGATTCTGCCCCTAGCTATACATGAAAAAACATGGGAAGCGATTCCAGGGATATCAGAGTGGGTGCTAAGCACAATAAGACAGGGCTATTCACTACAGTTCGCTCGCCGTCCCCCTCGCTTTCAAACACGGACCGAGACGAAAGTGAAAGCGGAAGTAGCGCATCTACTCCACGCAGAAATGGCCAAACTGCTGTGCAAAGGGGCTATAGAACCAGTACCTCCTTCTTTGAACGAGTAAGGCTTTTACAGCCGCTATTTTCTCGTACCCAAGAAGGACGGAGCTCTAAGACCTATCTTAGATCTGGGATATTTGAACAAAGCTCTCATGAAAAGACCGTTCAAAATGCTCACGACCAGACAAATCCTCGCGCAAATTCGCCCGAGGGACTGGTTTATATCTCTCGATCTGAAAGATGCTTACTTTCAGATTCAGATAATACCCCGTCACAGGCCATTCTTGAGATTCGGCTTCGACGGCCAGGTATATCAATACTGCCCTACAAAGGCTAAGAGCAGTATCAGCAAAAACGCCAAACTGAGAAAAACAGCTTTTTGTGTTTTTCTTACACCAAATATAAGCATCCAATTAAATTTAACAACAAAGGGTAAAACGCGCCACTCGGTGCTCCTTATAGCCCCGCGATGGGAGAACCAAATCTGGTTCCCGGAGCTGACGCGGCTGTCACACACAGCCCCTTGGCTGATTCCGGTGAGGAGAGATCTCCTCTCTCAAGCCCGCGGCTCAATCTGGCATCCCCATCCAGAGCGCTGGTCTCTGCATGTATGGTTAATCAATCGTGATGAACACGATTACGCAATCCAGAGCTCCCTCTATGAGGCGGCTCTACGCGTCTAAATGGTCTGTGTTCTCCAAATGGTGTGCCGATAGAAATCTGGACCCACGGACATGTGGGGTATCATGGTTGCTTAGTTTCCTTCAAGAGCTGTTGGACAGGGGCAGGTCCCCCTCCACGCTTAAAGTTTATGTGGCGGCCGTTGCAGCATTCGCTGAATCAACGCACGGCCAGTCAATAGGAAGGAACGAGCTGGTCATCCGCTTCCTTAGGGGAGCCAGTAGGATGAATCCCCCACGACCCACGTCGGTTCCCATGTGGGATCTTTCCTTGGTCCTGGAGGCCCTGAAAGCTTTCCCCTTTGAACCGATAGACTCCGTGGACCTAAAGTACCTCTCGCTCAAAACCGTTTTTCTGACAGCTCTGTCATCAGTTAAACATGTGGGGGATTTACACGCGCTGTCTGTTAGCGCTGCGTGTCTTGAGTTTGTTTCAAATGACTCTAAAGTCATCCTTAAACCAAGGCATGGCTACGTCCCTGAGGTGATAGGCACTCCCTTCAGAGCGCAGGTCATTTCTCTATCGGCTCTGCCAGCATCCGATAGTGAGAGCGATGTTAATCTCCTCTGCCCTGTCAGTGCTTTGAGGGCTTACATTACGCGCTCCGCCCCTTTCAGGCGCTCGGAGCAGCTCTTTGTTTCGTTTGGTGGGCGCACCAAAGGTCTCGCTGCCTCGAAAAAGAGCCTGTCCAGATGGATAGTGGATGCTATTGCATCTGCTTATGTGTCTAAAGGTCTGCAATGCCCGTTGGGCGTCAGGGCTCATTCCACCAGAGGCGTGGCCTCGTCGTGGGCTTGGTCCAGCGGGATTTCCATTCATGACATTTGTGAGGCGGCAGGCTGGGCCTCCCCGTCCACATTTGTTAGGTTTTATTACCTGGAAGTTCCCGCCCTGCAGGCTAGACTTCTGTCAGTATGAGCGGTGTGTATGTCCTGCCCAGATTTATCATGCGCAGACTACTCTCATGCGACCTTAGCTCTCCTGGTTGAGCTGCACTGTATGGTGAATATTTATATAGACCGGCAACGCCGCTCTGTATACCCTATATGTGCTTATAACATGTGCTGGCCCGCATTACTGGCCACCTGTTTCCCACTTATCCATGTTCCCCAGGAATCCCTGGGACTCATGAAGTGGATGCTGGGCGCGCACGGCGTTGAAAATGTGTTCCTATAGCGTAAGCAACTTACGCAATAAGTAAGAACCTCTCGTGAGAGAACGTACTCGGTTACATACGTAACCTCGGTTCTCTCTAGAAGAGGGAACGAGTATTGTGTAACCCACGAGCGATTTTCGCTTCAGCTGATGAAACCAGTGACGCAGCCTCCGAGCCTGACTTTATACGCTAAGCCACCCCCATTTTGGCGGGCTGTGACGCGTAGAGGGAGCGACGTCACGCGCGAGGCTCAGTGGTAGGATGCAGCAGTTGCCGCAGGGCAGCCAATGAGCACGCAAATAGCCTGCTGTAGGTCTGCTGGCTGCTGCACTGCGTTGACAATAAATGGAAAATTAAGGATAATTTTTGGCTTCAATATCTCGAGAAAAGATGACTTTACATGTAGCGTAAGCAACTTACGCAATACTCGTTCCCTCTTCTAGTGAGAACCCGAGGTTACGTATGTAACCGAATACGTTTTCCATAATGTTCAAAAGTGGATGGTGATTTTATATTGCCTAGATCCATAAAATCACAATAAAAGCATAATAAAAATGGTCCACACCACTAATGCACTATGTTCTAAGTTTTTAAAGTCATTGTTCACTATTTATCTTCACTCTAGCACTGTATGTTGTTCAATCTTGCCATATCATATGCTGCCTTCACATGCTATTGTAAATTTCATACTTCCCACTTCTGAAGTTTTGATTATGAGGTCATCGCATTCAAATTTTGATTTGAGAGGGCTTTTGTGTACAATTTTTTTAACCAGGAATCTAGTATTTGCGATAATTCCGATAGCATGTGAATGCAGCAATAATCACAACATCCAAGAGCATCATATTGACTAGTGTTATGGGGCCTTTGGAGGTGAACAATTATTTTTAAGTGAAACAGTTTGAACATCCTGTGCAGAAAAAAATCCTGTTGCCATCAATGCCGAAGTTATTAAGAAGGAGACAGAGATAACCGATGTGTGAGGGTAGAAAGACTGTCCTAATGTTTCCTTAAATACCAGCAAACTGACCAGTCCAAGGGTAATCAGAGCTTCGGGCTCATGACACATCAGTCACAGTGAAGAGTATTGTCCAAAAAGAGCATGTGGATACCCGCCAAGACTCAGCAGATAATTGAGATTCTGCATTACCAGAGATAGAAACACACAAATAACAATGCAGAGGACGAACAAGCCAAGAAGCCATGCATTATTTTTAACCACTGTTTACAATCTTGCCAGTAAAGTCCATCATAAAGTCATGCATTTAAAAGGTCTTGGGGGGACAAACCTGTTGCGCTGCTCATAGTGTTTCCCTTTCAATAAAAAGCCTGTGGAATCTGCAGTTGTTGATGGTTTTTGTCAAGCCTGGAGGCAACAAAAACAAAAATATTTCATTGACACTTGCATTCTGCATAAGAGATTATCATTTTCCCCAGCAGGATGCTCTTGTCAGGAGCTTTTCACTGTGAATGTCATGTCAATTGAAATATAAGAAGAAATGCTGTTGATTACAAAAGCCTCTCATCAAGCTGTTCCTCACTCACAAACATCACATCTACTGTTAGTTAAAGGTGAAGGATGTCAAAAAGCATTCACTTAACCCAGTTTACTGTTCATTGACTACTATTAGTATGCCGTTCATGGGTTTATCTCCCCAAAAGTGTAAACAATGAGCCCCTGAAGCACCCTCTATACCAGGGGTATCCAAAACTGTTCCTAGAGGGCCACTGTCCTGTAGAGTTTTGGTTCAACTTTTCTCAACACACCTGCCTGGAAGTTTCTTGTATGCCTAGTAAGACCTTGATTAATTGGTTCAGGTGTGTTTAATTGGGGTTGGAGCTAAACTCCCAAAAGTGGCCCTCCTGGAGCAGGATTGGACACCACTGATCTAAACATTGAGAGCAAGCCGCTCAGATCTGTCTCTTTTCCAGTTCAACCTATAGTCATCCTTGTTTAGTCATCCTTGGTCATGACTATATATACAGAAGACTTTCCTCTGTTCTATGACAGTTTTCCAGCATCCCTCCTCTACCCCATCTCCTCATTTCTAACTATTCCTATCCCAACCTGGGATGGGGCAGTATTCTGGGTTCGAAAAGGTTTATGTGTGAACTACTGAAGTGGTTTAACTGTGTACATATGCTAATAATTAATGCAATTTGTTTCCTATCATTTGATATTTATATTTACAAACTCCCAAAATTCTTTAAATATGACATTCCAAACTTGTATGCTGTTATTATTTCTAGGTAACCAAAAAGAAGAAATCTTTTCACAATGCAACAGTTCATATTAACCATGGCAAGGGGAAAAACGACTCGGTTACTGACGTAACCTCGGTTCCCTGAGAGGAGGGAACGAGTATTGCGTAAGTAGCTTACGCTATGGGAAAACTCCTTTTCTCGAGAATATTGAAGTCTTTATGTAAAACGAATTTCAGCTGCACAGCTGACAGCAATGAACGAAGGAGCTCGGTCATTGGCTGTGCTGCGGCAACTTGCTGGAACCAATGACGGGGCGACTCTAAATGCGCGACCAATGAGCGCGCTTCGTGCCCGCGCGCGTCAGAGCCCGCCAAGATGGGCATGGCCAAGAGCTATATACTGGGCGCCCCGTCATGAGAGTTCTTTAGGTTAAAACGACTGAAGCGAACGAACCAAGCACAAGCACGCCAGCTTACGCAATACTCGTTCCCTCCTCTCAGGGAACCGAGGTTACGTTATTAACCGAGTCGTTCCCTTTCGAGAGGTCTCTCCTATTGCGTAAGTAGCTTACGCTATGGGAACACCATGCAAAACGCCGTGCGTGCTGAACTTCGCCTTATGATAGCCAGAGGCAGGTGCCTGAGCTGAAAAGCAAAGTTATCATCCAACTAGCCGGCAGAGGCGAGCTTTATATGTGGGAAAAAATACAGAGCGGCTAGAAGGCGCTCAGTGTGACACAAGCACATCCATAATCTAGATACGAACTCGTAGTTCAACTAGCATCATGCTGATAGTACATTGGAATGCAATGTCGGGACCTGTAGGTTGTAGAACCTGATAAATGTGGACGGTGAGGCCCAGCCTGCCGCCGCACAAATATCCTCGATCGGTATCCCGCTCAACCATGCCCAGGAAGAAGCCACACTCCTGGTGGAGTGTGCTTTGACTCCCCAGGGGCATTGAAGTCCCTTAGCTTCATAAGCCAGCGCTATAGCTTCAACTATCCAGTGAGAGATTCTCTGCTTTGAAACGGCGGAACCTTTCGTACGGCCGCCAAAGCATACAAACTGTTGTTCTGTCTGTCTGAATAGGGCAGAACGCTCCAAATACACTCTGAGAGCCCTAACGGGGCAGAGTAGATTAGCGTCGTGTTCGTCTGCTGGAGACGATAGCGCAGTTAGGGAGATAACCTGTGCTCTGAAGGGAGTGGTGAGCACTTTAGGAATATACCCATGTTTCGGTCTAAGGACGACCCTGCAGTCGTTAGGTCCGAATTCTAGGCAGGCAGCGCTTGTCGAAAGCGCGTGCAGGTCGCCCCCTCTCTTGACCGAGGCGAGTGCCAGCAAGAGCGCAGTCTTGAGCGAGAGCTGTTTAAGGTGCACGGTTCGGAGTGGTTCGAACGGGGGCCCTTTAAGAGCGTCTAGGACAGTTGCTAGGTCCCAGATCGGCACTGAGGGGGGGCGTGAAGGGTTCATCCTCCTAGCGCCCCTTAGGAAACGAATAATTAGGTTGTTTCTTCCCAATGGACGTTCCATTACAGGGTCGTGTGACGCTGTGATGGCCGCCACATATACTTTGAGCGTGGAGGGGGTGCGGCCCGCCTCCAGAAGCCCTTGTAGAAAAGCGAGTACGTTCGTAATCTCGCATGTTTCAGGGTTCAGGCCCTTGGCATTACACCAGTCACTGAACACTTTCCATTTCTGGGCATATAAGCGTCTCGTGGAGGGCGCCCGCGCCTCAGCGATGGTATTTAGTGCTCCGCTCGTGAGGTTCCTGGGAACCCGTTGAGGGGCCATGCATGAAGGGCCCACAGATCGGGGCGGGGATGAAATATCATCCCGCTGGCCTGACTGAGGAGGTCTGGCCTCAGTGGAATTGGCCGTGGTGTAGATTGCATTTGCATCAGATCTGGAAACCATGTTTGGTTCTGGGGCTATCAGCAGCACTGCGTTTTTCTCCTCTCTGACCCGACTGATGACCTGTGGCAGCATCGCGATCGGGGGAAAGGCATATAAGGGGCGGCTCGGCCAGCTCTGGGCGAGCGCGTCCGTGCTTTTCGTGAAGAAAAGAGAGCAGTGCGTGTTCTCCTTGGAGGCGAAGAGGTCGATCTCCGCTTTGCCAAAGGTTTTCCATAACCACTGAATCGTCAGCGGGTTGAGAGCCAATTCTCCTGGGAGAATCTTGTCTCTGGATAGCATGTCTGCCCCCTGGTTCAGGGCGCCTGGCACATGCGCTGCTCTCAGCGAGCGCAAGTTGTGCTGGGACCATAAAATGAGTCTCCTGGCCATTGAATGCATGGAGCTCGACCTGAGTCCACCCTGGCGATTTATGTACGACACTACCGTCATGTTGTCCGTTCGGACCAGGACGTGTTCTGGTCCGTTCGGACCAGACAGTTTATGTGTAGGCGCTTCTCCGGGTTTGACCAAAAGCCGGAGACAGGCCTGCCCTCGTAAAGGGCCCCCCAACCTATTTTGGAGGCATCTGTCGTTATCATCTTTCTCCTTATGTTCACACCCAGACTCACGCCTGACTGGTACCAGTCGGTGGCTTTCCAGTGCGTCAGGGCTTTTATACAGCCGTGGTTCGCTCTGATTAAAAAGTGGCCCGAACGCCACGCGTGAGTAGGGACGCTGCTCTTGAGCCAGCGTTGGAGAGGGCGCATATGCAACAATCCTAGCTGGAGTACGGCCGATGCTGAGGCCATGAGACCGAGCATCCTCTGAAACCGCTTGACGGGGGCGCGCGCGCCCGCCCTGAATGATGTTGCAAGGCGCCGGATGGTGAGCGCACGCTCTGATGAGAGACGCGCTGTCATTTGCATCGAGTCTAGAACTATTCCCAGGAAAGAAATCCTCTGGCTGGGAGATAGTGGGAGATAGTGAAGAAGGTGTTCGGTGAAGGAGATTAAATCTAAAGAACTCTCATGACGGGGCGCCCAGTATATAGCTCTTGGCCACACCCATCTTGGCGGACTCTGACGCGCGCGGGCGCGAAGCGCGCTCATTGGTCGCGCATTCAGAGTCGCCCCGTCATTGGTTCGAGGAAGTTGCCGCAGCACAGCCAATGACCGAGCTCCTTCGTTCATTGCTGTCAGCTGTGCAGCTGCAATGCGTTTTACATAAAGACTTCAATATTCTCGAGAAAAGGAGTTTTCCCATAGCGTAAGCTACTTACGCAATAGGAGAGACCTCTCGAAAGGGAACAAAAAAAGAACCATACAAAACATTGCCATAAAAGTAGTCCATAAGACTTGGTTATTTTATGCAGTTTTTTTCTTTTTTCTTTTTTGGAGATTGGCAAGAGGTTATATTGACCTGTTGGTGTATGGAAAATATTCTACTAGAAAATATACAGCATCAGGATGAGTAAATAAGGACAGACTCGTTTTGGGGTCCAATTGGGGATATGTTTTACAAGACAAAGTATTTAACACAGCCCTGCCTCTTAGCCACAATCCTGAGCATCTCGATCTCCTCAGCTCTGGTTTGGTTGTCCATCGGGGAGCTGTCAAGACTTTTTTCATCCTTTCCTCTCTCATTCATCATCCTCATTAGCAGCCTGCACACGAACATAGGGTACATGCAACATACAGATGAACACAAATGTCCCATTTTTAAAATAGGAAAAGGCAATTGGATGAATGCAACAGAACGGCTTTCACGGACATGTAGCTATTCATTATCTGTCGAGCTTGTCATCGGGTACAGGAAGCCATTGGTATGGCTCATCTGAGAGGTGACTGCTAGCGGATCCCGGCCCCGACTCTTGGCTATTTTCGTGGAGAACACTTCAATGTAATTGCCTTCCAACTGAGGCTAAATTGTGTTGCTGAGAAAATTGGTGCACAGCACAGCCCTCTCCTGCTGCAAACAGGTTTTTATTTCTCCCTAAACAAAAAAAGCAGGGAGAGTGACAAGCTTTAGGATGTAAATACCAGCTCGGTGCTGAAGAGCCTCCTGCCATTTCGTGAAGGGAGATATTGAAAGTGCAGCGATTTGCCCTGCTTAAAATTGCAAGAGCAGTTTATGTGCTTCACAGAATCTGTAAAAAGCCAAGGACAAGCCAGCATCTCCTTCCTGTTCCGTTATATCCACCTTGACAGGCAGGATTAAAATTGACATTCACACTTGATTATTATTGTTGTGAGTGTATATCTTCTGTGTTTGAAAGTAACGATAAAATTATAGAACTGAGTGCAGTTAATGACTTAATTGAAATGGTCTTGTTAATGAAAAATAGGGTTTAATGAACAAAGACAGATATGTAACCTGCATAAAATGTGTGTAATTGTTGCAGTAATCATCTTGGGAATTATTTATTTATTTGGTAGTGACATGATTAGATGATCATTAGATTTGCTAGTTTGGAAATTCTGGAAAAATCTGAGGATTTAAAAAAAAACAATCATGTTTTTGAAAAAAGGAAAGTTGAACTATTTTCTATTTTAATATTTTTTAAATGTAATTTATTCATGTGATGGCAAAACTGAATTTTCAGCAGCCATTAGTTCTAATTCTAATGTGCTGATTTGCTGCTCAAGAAACATTTCCTATTATTATCAATGTTGAAAACAGTTGTACTGCTTGATCTTTTTCTGGATGTTTGATGAATAGAAAATTCAAAAGAACAGCATTGAATTGAAAGAAATAGTTTGAAACGTTAAAAAAATAAACTGTCTTTTGATCAATCGTATCCTTGCTGAATTAAAGTATTGATTTCCCAGATATAACCAGGCTGGGAGACTAGCTAAGACGAGCAACTGCTACAATATAAGCTGTTATTTCCAGCAGGGAATGATTCAGGATTCATCACAGTTCAGCTTAGCTAATGATAATACTTCTGCACGCAATCTTCAGATCATATTTACGTATTTTCTGACCTACTTTTCAAAGTGTTCTTATTTTTAATGAAATAGAGTCACACTTTTGGCTGAGTTCTAATTTAATACTCAAATCCAGAGTAAAATAGCACTTAGTAATCAAGTATTTCTGTCTGTCTGGTTGGGCACAATTAATAATTTAGTGGAATTTTACGAGTGTCTCATTATTTGGTAGTAATGTCCTGGGCAAGAGACGAGAAACTGATTGATAGCCTATTGTTAGAAATAAGTGTGACCTCTTTCCCACAAGCCAACAGTCAGGAGCAAACTTTAATCTCCTCCCAGTAAACATTCATCTCTTACCCTGAGCCAGATTTCTCTCTTGCTCTTTCTGTCTGTCGCTGTGGTTCTTTTGGAAAACTCAGTTGGTTTAATTAAGTGGGATTAGAAGCCACCACAGTGTCTTCCAAGACTTGTTTATGAGTACCACACTAAGAGGTCATCAGGGGTCCTATGAAAGAAAATCCCATCACACAGAGCTTTTTAACAGAAACAAACATTCTGTAAAGCTACTTATGAAGTCTGAAGGCCAAGTTTTACATTTTTAATCTTTGAAAGAAGCTGGTCCTTGTGTAGTCTTCAGCTACCAGTTTTACATCTTTAATTTTTCAGTTAAATGCTGATTCCTAATTAATAGACATAGTGAAGTAGCAAGAGTTTAGCAGAAAGAGAACTGTTCTCAGACTAAAGCAGCCTGTAAAAGTGTGTTTTATGGTGTCAGTTACATTTTTTTATTGGAATATTTGTCAGTCTTGCCATGCATTCTGTTCATATTAATAGCTTACTATGAATAGTGTTTTGGATTCATTACACATATTTACTGTCACCATATGTTTGGTGTACTGACACCACAAGCTGTCTTTGAACATGCATCACATCACTCTCAACTCATGTGAGGTTTGTGTGTGTGTGTGTGTGTGTGCGTGTGCGTGTGCGTGTGTGTGTGTGTTCTAGTATATCCTTGTATTACAACGTAAAATGGCTGACGAGGACACTTCCATTACGCCTATGGAGAGACCCTGTTAACCAAATGTGTCGTGTATGTGTGTGCATCTGTGTGTGTATTTGAGTGTGTGTGTGTGTGTGTGTGTGTGTGTGTGTGTGTGTGTGTGTATGCGTATGCGTGTATGCGTATGCGTGCGTGTGTGTATTTCAGTGACCACGAAGAAGTTTCAAAATAATTTTCAAATGAAAGCACTAAAACGTTGCTGGAAGTCATAATGTTTTGTCCTTTAGCTATGGGTAAAAATCAATATGCTGACAAAACAATGGCAATAAAAAATGTCTAGATGGCCTCGATAAAGTCACTTTAAATGACAATTCATCAAATATTAAAGCAGGTGTGGAAGCTCTCAGCAGTTCTCTCAGAATTTGCTCAGTTTCCTCTCATTTCCTCAGACCTGGTAAGACTAAAGAGTAAGGAAAACTATTCGATTGACTAGTCTTACTTTTTAATGACCCTTCAGCTGATCCCTTTCAAGTGTTTCAGACACTGATGGAAGCAAATTGTTGAAAATTGGTTTCTTGTGAATTAGCAGAGTACCGAATAAAGCAATAAGCCATGATAGGCTGAGCATTACAGTGTTTTTACCATGTTTAAGAGGTGTTCTAGCCTCCTTAACCTCCACGCAACCCCCAAATGAAATACCCTAAATACATTTTTTTTTTACTGTTAATAAGTCATTCTGAATAGACACATTACCAATATATATTTAGAAAGCCAACACTTGAGAGTTTACTGTTCAATACTCAGAATTACTCAGGCTGTTATTAATATGTATGTATATGTATATATATATGTGTGTGTGTGTGTGTGTGTGTGTGTGTGTGTGTGTGTGTGTGTGTGTGTGTGTGTGTGTGTGTGTGTGTGTGTGTGTGGTGTATAATTTATTTGTCTGTATTTAGTCAGATTTACTGAATAGAAAGTGTTTCTATGCCTGTAACTGCATGTGGATCTTTTTTCAAACAATGCGACTGTGACTTTTTAAAACAATTATATCTGTTGTGTTGGTAAATCTGAATTTTCAACATTGTTGCTCATGAGTCTAAATAGACTCAGCATGAAATTGCATGCAGCTTTACAGTAATGAGCTTTACCTGTGTCAATAGGTCTACTATAATGCTGCATGGATACTGTTAATACGGTTGCCAAAATGTCTCGCTCTAAGCTGTTTACAGTTCTCTTACGAGAGTATCTCTCGTACTGCGTAATATCTTACGCTATGGGGAAAACCTCTTTTCCACGAGATATTGAAGCCAAAAATTTTCCTTAATTTTGAATTAATGTAAAACGCTGTGCGGTAGCATGCAGACATAGGTAAGACGGCTCGCGCGCCTATTGGCTGTCCTGCGGCAACAGCAGCAGCCTATCGAGAGAGGCCCTGCGTGACGTGATACCCAATGGGGGCACTTCGCGCCCATTTCGTCACGTCCCGCCAGAATAGGCGTGGCCTTGGCCTATAAATACGCTCGACATGCTGATACAAACTGATTTTCATCTCTTCAGCGAAGCACTACTGCATCGCTGGATCCGGAGTGAGAAGCCGCGCCGTCTGACTGTAAGCCTTCTGCGGGACGAGCCTTCGAGCCTGAAGCCGCTGGCCTTCACCTCGCCGCCTTCAGCCGCCGTACCTGCTACGCTTTCTGGCGTCAATATCCTTTTACTCTGCTGAGAGTGTGTGTTCGTCGGTTGCGACTCACACTCTCTCTTTCTCTTTATCTAAAAGAGCAGCGTCTTCTTTAAGATGCTTCGTTCCTGTGGCTCGTGCCGAGCCGCACTCAGCGACGGGGACCGCCATTTCATCTGCGTTTCCCGCCTGGATAAGGATCATGCAGCTCTCGCGCTCGCTGAGCGAGCTATTGCCATGGTGACTCTGAGGACTCGCCTGGCATTTTTTCTCAGAGTCTGCACTCCCGCCCGCTGTAGTGCCGCGCCGTAAAGCGCCGTACTCAGCGGGTCCCCGAGCCTTCTCTAGCCCGTGAAAGCTCGCCGGTTCGCCTGCCAGCTTCACCAGCTTAAATTGAGTCGCTCACTGACGGACAACGGCCGCCGCGCGCCGCCGCCTCCGCCATTATGACGACGAGATAGCTGCATCTGTAGAGAAGGCCAGCTGCTCTATCCTGGCGTCGGACAGTGAGGATTGGGCGAGCTCTGTGGACCTCCCCCTTCTGCCCGCGAGTCGTCAGGGAAACGGGCCAGCATCAAAACTGCGGCTAGCTTTCTTTACGTTATAAGAAAGGTACCCCGCCCCCGCCCCCCGTGGCCGCGCGTCACCGGCGAAATGAGGAAAGAGTGTGTTTTACTCCTGCCGAGGCCGGACCAATCTCCATTTCTCAAACATTTCTCAGCTCCTCTTAGTTTGAGCGGCTGAAAATGTCAATATTGCAGCAATGAGCCTGTTGTATAAAACGCACGCCTGCAAACAAACCCCCCGCCGACACACACAAAACTGTGATGACGCTCTCTTATCTGCTCGACGCCCCCCGTGGGCGCTCGTTCAGTTCCAAAAAAATGCGACTGTTCCAGTGTATTTTGCAGTAAACAAGCCGGTACCATGGCCCGCTTGCCTGCACACAAATGCCGTTTCCACGGCGACCCAGAAAAATCATATAAGCAGTGTATTTTCTGGTATTCCGGCCACAGCCGATGGTGTTATGAGTGTAATAAAAATGCCCACAGCCCAGTGTTCATTTCTACACACAAACACAGCCCGCCACAGTGAAGGGCTCGCACAAATGAGATCGACTCATGTCAATTGTGCATTAAATGTAGTGAATGTGCCCACAACCCAGTGCCCACAAACACTACACACTGCATGTGCCACGTTTCTGTAAAACGAAACCAACACACATACAGTCAGCTAAGGCCCACGGTGTTTAAGTCTCGCCGCGGCCAGACTCCACCGAAACTTCTCGCTGGTTCAGTTCCAAACAATGTGACTGTTCCAGTGTATTTTGCAGTAAACAAGCCGGTACCACAGCCCGCTTGCCTGCACACAAACGCCATTTTTACGGCGACCCAGATAAATCCCAAAAAGAGTGTATTTTCTGGTATTCCGGCCACGGCCGATGGTGTTATGAGTGTTGTAAGAATGCCCACGTCTCAGTGCCCATTCCTACACACAGACACAGCCCGCCACAGTTCAGGGCTAGCACAAATAAAATCGACTCATGTCGATTGTGCAAAAAATTTAGTGAATGTGCCCACAACACAGTGCCCACAAACACTACTCGATGCGTGTCCCACGGTTTCTGTACAAACGAAACCAACACACATTCAGTCAGCACAAGCCGACGGTGTACTCAGTGCAGTGAGTGTGCCCGCTGTCCCGCGCCCACATTCCCTCACAGGCACGCTCAACCCCACGGGGTTTTGTCCCGCTCGCTCTCTCTCCACAATCTGTCATAGAGAAATCGAGCGCGACCAGGCTGCCCGCCGTGAACGGCGCGCCCCCCGCCTCGCACACTGTAAACACAGTGTTTATGTCTCAACACACCGAAGCTCTGCGGCCGCCGCTATGCCGCGGCCAGAGCCCGGTTTTTATTCTGCCTCTAGCTATTCACGCAGATGCATGGGCAAAGCTTCCCGGGGTATCAGAATGGGTGTTGAACACTATAAAAAGAGGCTATTCGCTACAGTTCGCTCGACGTCCCCGCCGTTACACGGCGTGAGTCGAAAATACGGTAAACAACGAAGTATCTCATCTACTTCGAGCCGAAATAGCGAAACTACTGAGCAAAGGGGCCATAGAACCTTTATCTCAGGCTCAGAGCGAAGGGGGGCTATACAGAAGATATTTTCTGGTACCGAAAAAAGATGGGGTCTCAGACCCATTCTAGATCTGCGACAGCTGAACAAAGCGCTCACAAAGCGCCAGTTCAGAATGATTACAACCAGGAAAATCCTCACGCAAGTTCGCCAGGAGGACTGGTTTATGTCAATAGATCTGAAAGATGCCTATTTTCAAATACAAGTAGCGTCACGTAGCAGGCGATTCTTGAGATTCGCCTTCGAGGGCCAGGCGTACCAATACAAAGTCCTGCCGTTCAGCCTGTCCCTGGCACCCCGTACATTTACGAAGTGCATGGACGTGGCTCTCGCACCCCTGAGACTCCAGGGCATGCGAATTTTTAACTACTTGGATGATTGGCTGATTCTAGCTCGATCACGATCAGAGCTCATAGAAAACAGGACCACATTACTCGAGCATCTCGGGAATCTGGGTCTCACAGTCAATTGGACGAAAAGTTCGCTGTCTCCCAGCCAGAAAATTTCTTTTCTGGGAACAGTGCTGGACTCGCTATCCATGACAGCGCGTCTGTCGCCAGAGTGCAAGCTGGACATTCAGAGCGCCGGGAAATCCTTCCGCCGCGGCTCGATAGTCCAGCTCAAAAGGTTTCAGAAAATGCTGGGCCTCATGGCCTCAGCAGCTTCAGTACTCCAGCTGGGTCTGCTTCGCATGCGCCCACTGCAGCTATGGCTGAAAGCGCGAGTTCCGCCCCGGGCATGGACCGCTGGCCGGTTTCGCCTCCGGGCCGATCTAGATGCGTTTCAGCTCTGGAACCTTGGAAAGTAACCGACTGGTATCAGTCAGGTGTGAGTCTGGGGACTCCCTCGAGTGTGAAGGTGGTGTCCACGGACGCCTCCACCTCGGGATGGGGAGGGCTGCTCCAGGGCAGACCGTTCTTTGGCCAGTGGTCAGAACGGGAGAAGCTTCTACACATAAACTGTCTAGAACTGTTGGCAGTCGACAACACACTACGGCGCTTTTGTCCCCAGTTAAAAGGCCACCACGTCTTGGTCTGGTCGGACAACATGTCTCTGCACCCGCAGACGATCCAACTGCTGTGGCGGCCATAGCGGCGTTTGCAAAACCGGCGTCTGGCCAGTCACTGGGGGAAAAACGACCTGGTCGTGCGATTCCTCAGGGGAGCTCGGAGGCTGAATCCTCCCAGACCCCCCCTCAGTCCCTGTGTGGGACCTTTCTACGGTTTTAGAAGCAATGAAAGGTGCCCCATTCGAGCCAATACATTTGTCAGACATGAAACATCTGTCTTTCAAAACGGTGTTTCTCATGGCTCTCGCTTCAGTGAAGCGCATAGGGGACTTACAAGCGCTCTCAGTAAGCACGTCATGTATGGAGTTTGGGCCTAATGACTCAAAAGTCATTCTCAAACCAAGGTATGGGTACGTGCCCAAATCCCTCAACACACCGTTCAGGGCCCAGGTTATTTCCCTGTGCGCCCTCCCGGTTCATGATGAGGAGGAGGATGCGAGTCTCCTTTGCCCTGTCAGGGCACTGAGAGCTTATGTATCCCGCTCGTCTGTCTTCAGACAGACCGAGCAGCTCTTTGTTTTGTTCAGCGGACGCTCCAAGGGACTGGCCGCATCAAAACAGAGCCTATCCAGATGGATAGTCGATGCCATAGCGCTGGCTTATACTTCTAAGGGCCTGCAGTGTCCTTTGGGTGTCAGAGCGCACTCCACGAGAGGCGTGGCCTCGTCGTGGGCGTGGTCTAGCGGGATCTCCTTGCAAGATATCTGTATGGCGGCAGGCTGGGCCTCGCCGTCTACACTTATAAGGTTTTATAACCTAGAGGTTCCCGCCTTACAGGCCAAGCTGCTGTCGGTCTAGAATTCAGTACTATCTGCCCCGCTGCGTCGGCGCAGAATGCTGAGTTTTGCTTGTGCATCGCTCACTGATCGATAGAACAGCTCCATGGGTGTTGAATTACCCTTACTTATACCCAGTTCAGGCTGAACACGTTCACCCTGTCTGCGTGAAACACTGTTAACATAACTAGCTCCTGTGGGATGCTATTTCAAGGGGAATGATGCTTGTAGCCTCTCTTCTCCGACTCTCTGTGAGTCTACGGTGATTATGCACTATATGAGCCCTGGGCTACTGCCCTTGGGACTTCGGATCCCAGTACGCACGGAGTGTTGCATTGTGTTCCCCATAGCGTAAGATATTACGCAGTACGAGAGATACTCTTGTAAGAGAACGTACTCGGTTACTAACGTAACCTCGGTTCTCTCTAAAGAGGGAACGAGTACTGCATATCTTGCCGTGCATACAACAGCGCTGGTTCGCTTCAGTGATGAAAACCAGTTTGTATCAGCCTGTCGAGCGTATTTATAGGCCAAGGCCACGCCTATTCTGGCGGGACGTGACGAAATGGGCGCGAAGCGCCCCCATTGGGTATCGCGTCACGCAGGGCCTCTCTCGATAGGCTGCTGCTGTTGCCGCAGGGCAGCCAATAGGCGCGCGAGCCGTCTTGCCTATGTCTGCATGCTACCGCACAGCGTTTTACATTAAGGATACTCAAAATTAAGGATAATTGTTGGCTTCAATATCTCGTGGAAAAGAGGTTTTCCCCATAGCGTAAGATATTACGCAGTACTCGTTCCCTCTCTAGAGAGAACCGAGGTTACGTTAGTAACCGAGTACGTTTCCAGGCAACGTAGCAACTTTCCACATTACTAAACAGTAAAATTTGCTGTCACACAAGTATGCATCTTTGAGGTATGCAGCTCATCCAAAAATGAGAACTAAGTTTTTACTATACAAGTACTATGTACCAATGCATAAAATGCATTAAAAAATCGTGACTGATTAGCATACTCATTACATATATATTCTTACACATGTATGTAATCACCTTACTTGAACTTAGAAGCTCGTTTTTAAAGCTTGTTTTAGAGCTGTTTTCAGAGCTCGTAATGTAAAAGTGTGACAATGATGTAAAGGGTGTGAAACAGATCGAGGAACAGACAACAATGTCATCAAAAATAACTCTGCAGATGTCTGGGAGAAATATTGCCCAGAAAGAGCACACATGGTCTCTCCACATGTAATGAACGAGCCTCTATGCTTTTCTGTTCTACGTCTCTCTCCCATTATTCA